>OX457044.1:43852330-43892330 GCA_949752735.1 Lumbricus terrestris | reverse complement strand
TAACAACTCTGAATCGCGTTTGGTTAGGCGTGCAGCCATATAATATTGTATCCATGCGTTTGAAAACCAGTGATGAGATCTAGTTTATCTTGAGACTTTTCTGAAGCTTTTTAACACTTTCAAATCTGTCGGACGCATGATGTGAGATTATAACATGCGAATACCGAGTTGACATCAATGAGTCGATAGCAGCCAAATGCTTTAATTTCTAGCATGTCTTTTAGGTGAGCACAATCTCATTTTTGCGTTGAAGGAATACGAAGACAATTTACATATTTTATAAATCGTATTCTAGCTGACCTAGCATCCTGACAGCGGCATGGGCCCCCACCTGAAATGGGAGAACAACCGTTCCCCACTCTTAATTGTCGACTATATCGCAGGGCACTACAATTTCGAAAGTCAGTGACCCCCTCCCCTATTGTGTCCACGTCGGGCAACCATGGTGGCCAAGGCCGTAGCTGGGGGGAGGTTGGGTGCTTGAACACCCCCCCCCCCAATGGAAAATGTAAAAAATAGAATGCATTTACGAGTACATGATGTAAAAACCATGAAAGAAAACCATGAAAACACCCACCCGAAATGGAAAATGTAAAACAACAGAATTAATTGCTGACATTTTCCGAAGATTTCGTCCGGATGACTGTAAAAAAAGTCATCAGTTTTTCGGACGGGAAACTGAAGAAACACCCCTCCCCGAAATCAAATCCTGGCTGCGGACTCAATTGATGGTGGCCATTCTCCCATAGACTATTATACTGGCATAATACTGCATTAAGTTCGGCTAAAGTTACTTACGCAGGAAGCACAGGGAGACTTGATACTAATTAGTACAATGGTCTTTCGAAAGCAGCGTTTGTAAATCGCCATTCAGATAAATGTACTATTGTACTTGTTACATTATTTATTTATCCCATACAAATTTTAATTCTGTTGCAAGTTTATAAAAAGAGAAATTTAGAAGCGTGTGTCTGAAATATTAAATTTAAAAAGTGGTCTTTGAGAAACATGTTGTCTTTGCACGTGTCAGCAACTGACCTATAGGTCAAAGACGCCAACTCTAAATGACGAACATTTCGGAGAAACCCGCTGAACATAATAAATTATCCCATTATTGTTATTATAGTGCAGGCGGATCATATATATATATATATATATATATATATATATATATATATATATATATATATATATATATACTCCAGGCTCTCCAGCATAAAAACCGTATATAAATGGCAGGGAGAAAATCTCAACTATCCAGACCATTAGCAATAGGCCCTATAACAGCCTTAGACCTATTTATGCACACATAGTTTTTCTATTCTATTCTATTTCGGGATTTATAAAGCGCCTCTCACAGTACAACCTAATCAGAGGCGCTCCCAGTGCGAAGAACTCCTGGAAAAAGAAAAATCTTAAGACAACGGGCAGAAAAAGTAAAGCCTTCAGATAAAATCTGAGCACGAATAATAGTAGGAAAATAACACTGTATATATATTATAATTATATTATATACATTTATATTAGGCCTACATGTTATATCTGTGCTATATGAGCTCAACATATTATTAGTATGTATATACACAGAGACTTTTATTTAGCGCCTTTTTTCGATATCTGGCATACGCTGTATAATACTGCTGATGTTCCAGAAGGTTAACAACAAATTTCACGCATTCTTCCACCATGCACGCTCCATCGAATTTCGAATTCACTTTCCGTAGCGCATGATCTTCCCGTGCTTTCCGCTTGACCCGGCGTCCACGGCCTGTTGGTTTTTGGGCAGCGAGACGTAGCCCTGAGCCGGCATCCAGACCCACGCTCCATTGTTTCGCTTCCGCGGATCAGCGAAGCCACTGTCGGCTGCCTCCAGGGGGTCGTAGCCCGGGTGGACCTGCGGTTGCCGACTGATGAGGTACCGCAACCATGCGGGGTTCACGGGGTCCTGGACGTCACGCATCACTGACTCTTCCATTGACTGGACGGGGAATCCTCCTTCTCCTCCGACTCTCTCCCAGTCATCATCCGTTGAGCAGGTGACGGTCGTCAGAGACAGAGAGGCGACGACGACGACGGCGAACAGCAACCAAACCATATTCTGATGATTTGTATCTACAGACACAGTTTCAATTCAATTCAATTTCAATTTGACATTTATTGTAACCTTCATCCATAAACAATAGCATTTACAATAACAAATCATATGTTTATAACCATGTATGACCTATTTAACAACGTATTTCCAGAAACATTTCTCAGGCACAATAATGTTGGTGTGCACAAGCCTAACAAGCCACACCATTCCCCTTTTCAAATTTGCTGCAGTCATTCTTTGATTGAAAAATCTCGTTTTTCTCAAAATCATATAAAGTGTATTTGTCTGGTTTTACAAGAAAGCTCCTCAATTATTTCTTTATTTATTTCTCCACTTCTACAGCGCCCCCTCAAGCTCTCTACTCAGAGCAGCTCCCAACTACAGCGCGGACACTGCATCGGAGTTCCACGCCGAAGCGCTGAGCAATTGCGAGCGAAGGACTTACCCAAGGTCCCTTCGAAGTGGCTCAAGGCGGATTCGAACCTCAGCCTCCGGCTGCAAGGCAGCGAACATACCCACTACACCACCGCGACCCACTTGTACATTATATACTGTGTTTTGTTTTGCAACTCGTTATTTTTCGCTCGCTATGACCCTTAACATCATTTCGGTTAGTTAGTACCTCTGAGTAGAAATATTTTGAAGAGGCGCTATATAAATTCTCAGAATGAATAACCCGAATAATTGTCAAGTACGTGTAACTGTATGCTTGTGAATGTAATTCTAAAATGTAATTTTAACTCATGACTTCTATGTCGCCGGTGTATGATGCACGATGCATTATTAATCGATGGGACACTCCGATGCCAATCCGTTATCAGGTCAATGTCAAGACGAATTCCACAACACCCTTCGCTCCCTTCCACCCTCTCCCGCCTTTTATTGTTAGGCTACATGTTTAACGACACAGCCATATGAAAGATGATTAGTGTCGCCCTCCTCCTTTATTCAGGTTTGAGACTGGCACTGGCAGAGAACAATCAGTGGCGGAGTTCCCTCTCCCGCCTCCCCTCTCCACTCTTCTTATACTCTTCCCTTGCCCCGTATCCGTTTCCTTTTCCATTCCCCTACTAAGACCGTACCTTCACTCCACACCTCACCGTGTTTCATCCACTCTCCCGTCCTCTGTTGCTTTTCCATTCCTTTCTACGTTTTAGCGGAGTCTCTGGGTATCATCTCGAAAGTTGCGAAATTACAGATGCAGGTATACAGGTGAGTTTTAGTGCATTATTGCATGTACACGTAAAGTAACATTATTAGTGTAGTGAAGTAGTATATAAGCACTTCTAACTATTTTTGACTGAGCAGAAATGCTTTTGCAACTGCAAATTCTTTTTCGTTCTTTTGGAACTGCTGTTTTGTGTGTATAAACGGTGCACTAAAAACCATGCGAATGATCAACACAAACGCCGGTTCTCTTTTCTCTTGAGCGGACGCTCGTGATTCAAGCAAACATCTTAACATGAAGGAAGAATAACAAAATAGTATCACCCAGACCTGTATACGATTTCAAAAAAGTTTACAGAAAAAGAAACTGTAAACCAACGCACACTCACGAGGGCCATGAGCCAGTGTATAATCTAGGTATCTCCTATGGTTGCGTTCCTTCCTCTCTGACCGTTCAAACTGTGTGGTTGTTGGGTCCTCTAGGTCCCTGGGTTCCTGCTCCTTTTGGTGTTCCCCAGGGCTCCGTACTTGGCCCCTTACTATATCTTCTCTACACGGCTGATCTTTGTCCTCTACTTGAGTCCAGGGGCTCCTCCACCAAATTTTTGCTGATGACACTCAAGCTTACATACATTCCAACCCATTGGACTCAGTTAGCACTGTGCGCCTAGTAATGTGTCTGACTGTAGACGTCCTTTCCGCTTGGATGGCGTCAAATCGGCTTCTCCTAAATCCCAGTAAGACACAATTCATTCGGCTGGGTGGCCGTCGGCAACTTGAGAATATCGATCTGCCTCTGCTAGCTCAAATCTTCCCTGGCATTAGTTTCTCTTCCACGGTTCGTGACCTGGGTGTTACTCTCGACTGTGAACTCAGTCTCAGCCAGCATGTCAATCTTGTTGCTCGAAGCTGTTACTACCAGCTTCGTCAACTTCGAGTGATTGCACGCTCTCTCTCTCTCTCATGATGCCCTGGTAGTTCTTGTTCATGCCTTCATAACCAGTCGAATCGACCATTGTTGCTCAATCCTTGTTGGCCTCCCCCTTGGTGTTCTGGGACGGTTAGATCGGGTTCTGCGCTCTGCTGACCGGTGACACGAAACGGAGTATCCCCCTGAAAGCTATCTGGGGGATGAATTAATCTATCCCTCCGGATGGAATTAACCGGTCTATACTATCCGGCGGGATAAACCATTATATCCCCTTTTTTGAAAAATGCGCATAATAAAAGAATTTATGCTGTAATCAAAATTTAAAGTGATTCTTATTGTTTTAAGTGTCCTAATTAAGCAATGCTCAGATAAAGGCAACTCGAATTTATTTAGTGACTTTGAGTGTTCTTATGTGTTTTAAATGTTTTAAGTGCTCTAAAAACAGGGCAAAACAAATTATTTAGTAGGAATAAACATACCTGTTAGTGCCATTGTTCAAAACAAAGCAGATGAAAATTAATTTGCCAAACAAAATACACGCGGAAGCGGTTTTTTCGACTTTTTTAATTTTGGAGAATAGGCTACAATTAATACGGGAGATACTCTATTTCGTGACACCGGCTCATTGGACGTATCCCTAAATTTTCCTCTGTTTCTACCTACATGCGTGATGTGCTGCATTGGTTGCCAATAGCCCAACGCATCCATTATCGAATCGCTGCCCTGGTTTCTCGCTGCATCCTTGGTTGTGCTCAATCTTACCTGCGCGTTCTTTGTCGCTCAGTCTCTGACATTGAAGCGCGCCGGGCCCTTCGCTCTGCTGCGAAGGGACAACTACTTGTTCCACGGGCTCGCTTGGCTACCAGACAGCGCCGATCCTTCTCGGTTGTGGGGCCGTCAATCTGGAATGACCTCCCCCCCTAACCTCCATCTCCTCCGCCTGACCAGTCAATCCTTATTCCTTAAGTTCCTTAAATCTTTTTTCTTTTCCGTGGCTGGGCTGGGAGCGCCTCTGAGTAGTTTCTTGAAGGGGCGCTATATAAATGCTAATAATGAATGAATGAATCTCCAGGGGAGACCCTGCCATAACCAGGCAAATGAAAGTGTATAGCCAATTTAAATCACACAATACAGAGAGTGAAGCTATGAGCTGTGTTCAAGTGTATATCGTAAAGAATGTCTCTTACGCCGAAGTGTAGACCTATTATTTACAATCACATTTCATGTCTGCATACAGGATATGAAAAGCAATAAAAGAAGGCGTATAATCAAACGTATCATATTACAAGGCGCCAGTTCACTATATATTAATAAGAAACGCTTCGAATTTCACAACAGTAAACCAATATCGAACAAGCTATATACACTAGCGCTACCAAAATCCCGCAAAGACATGACAAGACGCTCAAGTAGCAGTTTGCAAGGCAACAGAAACGGTGGTCTGACAACAGCAGAACTTGAATGAGCGGAAAGTAATTGAAGGAACACAGCCTACACCGAAGGTACGCAAAGCATCAAACTTTCCAAGTCAGGAATATGGTGGTGGCGAATACAATTTCGGAAAGATGTAGGCTATTACAGGTCTAACATTTCTATATCGACCGAAAACTTCGTGGGAAATTGCTTAAGTGATAGGCCTAATTAAGTTGTAGGTAACACAAAGCCTAATCTCCTTAGAAGTTAACACTTATAGGGCCTAATATATATATATATATAATATATTATATATATATATATATATATATTGCTTTTAGTCCACATCAATAGAATGGCATACACAATTATTGATGACTTTTTTTAAAGTGACGCTTTGTAAATGCCAAGTCTCAATTGCAAATAGAATCTCTGACGATTTAAACAGTGGCATGGCATGGCCCATGAATAGTACAAATGTCCTGGTAAAGAACCCTTTGCCCTGGCAGTTGCCCTGACAGACTTTTTCCTGTCAAGAATTTACTTGAGACATAAAACGCCTCTGCACTGCCATGGTTACTTGTATGACTGCCCAGGTTGTGCCCTGATAAAACAATCTGGCGCGGACTTTGGGTTGAAATATCACTATTGTATATTTATTCTAAGAGGTCGATGACTGGGACATAGCGCATCCTGAGAATTATATTGCTCTAACCAGTGGCGTAGCCAGGAATTTATAATGGGGATTGTTTTTTTTTACCTGGCCGGATGCCCTTTCTGACACCAACCCAACAGTAGTCTATTGCAGTAAATAAAAAGGGAATAAAGTAACAAAGGGAATAAAGTAAGAAAAACAATTGTTACTACAAGCAATTGTTTTTTTAAAATTTAGGTGGATAAATAACCTTAAAAAACTTTTTCCTAGGTCAATTGGGAGTTTTAAACCCCCCCAAACTCCCCCCTTGTCTACGCCACTGGCTCTAACATGATTTTTTTAAAAATTGAGTTCATTATCAATTTCTCCAGTGGAGCGTTTGCTATAGATCGATGTGTATCATTAGACATATTATAGGCTAAGCTAGAAGAAGGAAGCGGTCGTTTCTTACAATCAGTGTTGCACTCAGAACTTTCGAGATGAGTACACGCTACCGCCGAAAAAATCCACTTTTTGGGCCAAAAAATTTCGACGACCTTTGTTTAGTCATCGAAATTTCTGACGACCCTTTTTTCAGTCATCGAAGCTTTTTTCACGATTTTTCGCCCGGAAAAACCCTTTCGAACAGCGTATAAAACGCTCTACTTTCATGATTTTTTCCCTTTGTAATTCACGATTTTGCCCGCGTATGCCCACTTGGTCTTATTGAGGTAGGTATACGCTGTAT
The DNA here is from genome assembly GCA_949752735.1 of Lumbricus terrestris. Taxonomy (NCBI): domain Eukaryota; kingdom Metazoa; phylum Annelida; class Clitellata; order Crassiclitellata; family Lumbricidae; genus Lumbricus; species Lumbricus terrestris. Next base: position 43,885,342 of record OX457044.1, on the reverse strand, counting down.
GTATACCCGCGTGTACCATCGTTTTTTAAGGTGAGTAGGCCTATAGCCTACGCTGTCATTTTTTCCCCGGAGGTGAGTAATGAGTATAGGCCTACGCCGTGTACCTTTGAGTACAGCCCTGGATATAATGCAGTGTTTAAAAGTTCTATCATTCATGTGAGGTTGTAGCCTACAATTTTCGAACATAGTTCGTATTATAACGCTCTGTCCTTACTCATCGGAAGCCAATCAAGAGGCTGCTTTTGGCTATGATACAGAAAATCTAAATATTCGTAGCCTAATATGCGAATACTCAATCCACACGCGAAACTATATAGACCTCTGCTAAGTTAAAGCAAAGCATACTCGCAGTGTATGATAGGGCAACATAATACTCATAATGCGATTAAAAATTATACTTTTTTTTACTTTACGTGGTTAAATTTACTTAATCCGAAGGAATTGCATTGCTGCAACATGTAGGCCCTATTTTTTATTTTTTTTTAAATTTTACTTTTGTTCTTCAAAATAACATTATCCTTTTCTAAACAAGTCACTAGTAGGAACCTGGAAGTGATAGTAGGCTACTATACTGCAAAACAATCCAATTTAGACTTCTTGCCCTAAAATAGCGACAGAATTTTGAAGTAGTTTTTCTCGGTTTCACGAAATATATAATGGAGCATTGCAATTCTCGGGAAGCGCTCGGGTCGCATGCATCAATACTATACAGAAGATTGTATGAAGAGCCCTTGTTTAACGTTGGATTAGTTTGATAGCCTAATCCGGCGATTAGGAATAATTATATCTATTCCTATTTTTATAAGAAATGCATTTAGACTAGTAGGCTAGATTTATTTAAAGGAAAAGCCCAAGTTAGATCTTATTTTCAATTTAAATGCGCCTGAGGAAATTAAAAATAGGCCTATCCCACTGAAATCAGAAAAGAATTGAAGCGTGGCGACATCTGTGATTGAGGATGCAACCGGACACAAATTTCTGCGAGTCTACATTCTTCTGTATGCGCCTACTAAACAGCGTAGACACCTTGCATTATTGAAAGACACCCGCAAAGTAAATTGGAGGTTCTTACCTAAGAGAACACGGATGAACGGAAGAACTTTCTACTCGCAGTCAGTTTTCCGAAAGAAGAGGATTCTGGTGGATGAAGCATGCAGCATCTTTTTATACGCTCTGAATGACCAACCAGAACGACGGGATACAATGAGTGAAGGCGTCTGCACCTGCACCAGTAGCCATGGCATTGCGTAGGTTATACAGACGTATACCCTATAGAAAGGATGCTATAAATGCAGATGTATGTATGTATGTATGTGTGTGTATGTGTGTGTGTGTGGGAGTTCTCCAGTTACCTCATCCGGACATCAAATAACGCCGAAGTTCTTTACGCTATTTAAGCAGCGCCGAAATAGCTAGTTCTGCTACGGAATGAAACATTTAGAATTATTAAATAGAAATAATTATTAATGGCAAAAATATTGATCATGATAGTAATCACTGGGACTGACGATGAACTCGTCAAGTTTTCGATGCCTTGCATGCGACCTTTGTGGCATTTTCCTATGTTGCGGCAGTGTTGCCTATGAACTTGACTCAGTTTAACCAAGCCTGCAGACAGTTTAGATCACAGAAGTTTTTAAGCTCCAAAGGATGAGGTGACCTCGAAGAATTAAATATTAAATATTGAGATAGTAGTAGTATTAGTAGTAGTAGTAGTAGTAGTAGTAGTAGTAGTAGTAGTAGTAGTAGTAGTAGTAGTAGTAGTAGTAGTAGTAGTAGTAGTAGCAGTAGTAGTAGAAGCAGTAGCAGTAGTCGCAGTAGTAGTAGGCTAGTAGTAGTAGTAGCAGTGGCAGTAGCAGTGGCAGCAGCAGCAGCAGCAGCAGCAGTAGTAGTAGTAGTAGTAGTAGTAGTAGTAGTAGTAGTAGTAGTAGTAGTAGTAGTAGTAGTAGTAGTAGTAGTAGTAGTAATAATAATAATAATAGTAATTTAAAAAATAATAATAATGGCAATAGCTATCCTAATTGATGCTTATTGATGCTTAAGTATCTGAATGATCCTGTGCACCTTACAAGAGCGAAAAAGTGATAATCATGAGCCTGATATACAAGAAGACTGATGGATATACCAGAAAAATGAAATCCCTATTTTTAAACACAAGGAATTGCATTTACCTCAGATAAATATAAAATAATGGTATCTCCTTTTGTATCTGCTCTGAAATGGTCTTGTTCCGTGTCGAGTTCCTTTCTTACCTGAAGCCAAGTCCACCTCTTTCTGCAAATTTTATCTGGTGCCAATGCAATCACGGTGTGCAATCTAGATAATATGCAAGTGCAACTGTCTGGAACTTTACCATAAGATCCTCTGAAAATTTTAAAAACTGTCAGAAAATGTCAAAGATCATCTGTATGCGACCGATAGTCTCATTGTTAATACAAAAATGCTATTATATTAAGGAGAAGACATTGGACATGAAACTATATGGTGTGATAGTTCTCCACCGCTGTGATCGTGTTCTTCTGCATTCGCTTAATGGATAGATCAGCTTTCCTGTCAACCCCGCAGGGTGATTTTTTAACGAGAAAAAGATATCGGAGGAACGTTTCAGCGACAGTTCCTATATATATGTCAAGGTGTCTTAAAGACTGGAAGCGGACTCTTTCTATACAAACCATAACAGTGCGTTTCAGTCATGCAACACAATGGAAAACCGCAGTACAATACGGAATTGTTTTTCCTCTTATTCAAAAGGTTGACATGATTCTGTTCTCTTGTGTGTTGCTATAAAATGTCATAAATGATTTGAATACATACCGTCAATGCGTTGCAGGATGCAAAATGCATATGGTGAGATCAGTTATTTTGGTAATGTGTATGCAGCGTTTTTGAGAATCTCATAAAAGGGTGCTATATATATCCGCATTGATATATATATATATAGGCTATATATCCGCATTGATATATATATGCATTGATATACATATATATATAATTAGTAACTAACATGGTGAAAATGGCGTCAGACACCTGCGGGCGATGAGCCCACGGTTCATGATGATGATTATGAATTGGTAACTTCTTTGGCGCCAGCGTATGATAAAATTGCATCGATCGATAATGCATTAAAGTCAAGGTGCAGTCATGTCAGCATTCAAAAGTCAGTTCGTCGTGACAGAGCAACCAAAGGCTTCTATTCCTTCCCCCCACCCCCAAATAACCTGGCTCAATCCCTCTTTTCGCCTTTTACTGGGCCGGTGACACGAAACGGAGTATCCCCCTGAAAGCCATCCGGGGGGATGAACTAATCTATCCCCCCGGATGGAATTAACCAGTCTATACTATCCGGGGGGATAAACCATTCTATCCCCTTTTTTGAAAATTGAGCATAATAAAAAAAATTATGCTGTAATCAAAATTTAAAGTGACTCTAATTGTTTTAAGTGTCCTAAGCAATGCTCAGATAAAGGCAACTCGAATTTATTTAGTGACTCTGAGTGTTTTTAGGTGTTTTGAAAGTTTTAAGTGCTCTAAAAACAGGGCAAAAGAAATTGTATTGTAAGAATAAACATACTTATTAGTGTCATTGTTCAACATAAAGCAGATGAAAATTAATTTGCCCCCCAAAATACATGCGGAAGCGGTTTTTTTCGACTTTTTGTAATTTGGGGGGATACAATTAATACGGGCGATACACGTTTTCGTGACACCGGCCTTCCTCTCCCGACGTTAGTGTTTGCTTATTTCCGAGTCTGTCTTTCGCTAGCTGCTCAAGTTGCACCCACCCTGTAGGCTATGTGGATAGAATCCAGTGAGAGCAACAGCCTACGCTGGATATAGCAATATCCGAAACGGACAAGTTCAGTACAAAACGGCACAGGCGACTGAGCAGAACGTCCAACCGATAAAGCGGGATATCCAGAACACCTTAAGCTTTACGTATAACATTGATGAACATAATAGCGATGAGTATGCGAAAAAAGAACTGAGCCAGCATCTGTTCATTCGACATTCAAAAAGAACCTTTCTTCACCTTCTTTGAACATCGCAGTTGGACTAAACGGATAGCTCCCAGTCTTGAAGAACTTCACTGCATTTCGTCACTTCTCAATAGCTGTAGCCTACATATTATGCACGCAGTCTGCGTGTCGACCTTATTAGGTCGATCGAAATGTCGGATTCATTTTTAGATGCGGACCTTGAGCAGGACTTACGCAAACCGTCCAAGTTCGGTCCACTGATTACATCGCCTGACCCTTGATGAAATTCCTAGTGAGGTGTCTCACCGAACAATATCACCGACACGTGAAACGCATACAACATGGCCAACGTGTTCTTTCTTGTGGCGACCTACACGCGTTACGTTCACAGTCAGTCTTCATTAGAGCTACGAGTTTTCTCGATTAAACCTGGCAGTGCTATCGGATCTTTTAATAGCAATTAATATTCATGCAAGTCGTGCGGTGAATAGATATTAAAAACTACGGTCGTGAAACACTAGACCGTCGCTTACGCCTGTGAGTGTGCGCTGAAGAGAAAAGCGTGCGCAAGTCTATCATATTAATTCATGTGAGACGACGAAGAGGAATTGCTAAAAATTCATTCCGAGAAATACGTGTGACAAACTGAACCTATAAATAGTTGCTCACGATTAAACGCCGTGTGTGTGTGTGTGTGTGTGTGTGCAGGTAGATTAACCATGCAGCTGCTATTGTTTGGGCACATGGTTACCCGAAGATATTTTTTGAGGAGGGGTGTGGGGTGCAAAACACAGTGGCCATGCATGGTTAAACATTTCTATAGCAAGAGCTCAAAAATGCGAGGCAGGAAATTAAGAACGTGGGTATTTTCAAAGAGGTTTCTAAAATGTAAATTTCTCAGTCGAACTTTCTGTATCATTAGTGATAATTAACGCCTGAGTGCAATGAAATTTTTTCCTCCTTCGTACCAAAAAGCGGTAGGTGGGAACATTTGATATACGGGACTATAAATAAGATGTTTATTTCTAGAAATCTCCAATTCTGACGTGTGCGCCTTTTCTTCCCGCTAGTTTTCTTAACGTCGAATAATTTAGGGAACAGTTGGAATACTGCATCCAGGTGTGAAATCCATGCATGACACGGAACATGGAAAAGCTGTAGAGAATTCAACGAGCACATGGGCGCTCGCATAAATTTTTGGCAGAAGCAAAGCAAAATGGCGGCTGTAGCCTAATGTTAGCAAGAGCTTGAAAGATGCAAAACAGGAAATCACGAGCGCAGGTTTTTTCACATGGGATACTAAATGTAAATAAATTTATCGGTTTCACTTTGCGTATCAATAGTAGGCTACCCTTGTGTGAAGAAATGTTCTAAGGACCAAAGGTAGCAGCAAACCAAGGGTGTCGGGTTTCCAGGGAGTGGGGAAGTGTCCCTCTTGCCCCCTATGAGTGGACGCCAATGAAAGTGCAGCTTCAGAAATGAGTTTCTTCGCTACAGCAGAGAGCAGCTGCAGAAGCAATTATCCTGCATGCTTTTGTTTGACTGAAATCTTTATTTTTCTGCTGGAATAGTAATCTAGGTTTCTGAAGACTCAAAGCAATCCGATGTCGTGAACGACTATTTAAACTGGCACAATTGTCCAGCAAGAGCCTGTCACGTGCTTTCATTACATGCTTTGAGGCTACATGGTAGACCTGTAAGTGAGCCATGAAGAAAGGCTGAATAGGTGCGGACAACCAGCATTAAAGAAATCGAATAGCAAGGAGATTTAATGGAAGTCTGCACGACTGCAATGGTTTCAACACAAACTAAAAGTCTTCTGAAACCTTTAAACCATTGTTATTTATGCTATAATATGTCATAACGAGGGTCGGTCGAACTGGCAAACCGCTTTCGGGAATACTAGGTGGGCTATTGCAGTCCACAGAGTCCAATCACTGTTCATCATCCCGTCCACTCCTGTGCCTCCCACATCGCGTCTTGCCTGCAGTACATTAAATATCAAATTCTGCGACTTGGAAGCCGCGACTATACAGATTATCCTATATATATATATATATATATATATATATATATATATATATATAAATTATTATCTCCAAAGAGCTTAGTAGGTCACAGGTGCCGCTGTTAACTTGGCTGTGGGAAAATACCTGCAGAACAGGTGTACCTGGGAACATTAAAACCTTTTATCGTCGCTGATTGTCCAAAGCTAAAACCCAATTATATGCATTTTCCAAGACCAAGTCCGAACTCCGTAGGCGTTTTGTAGTCGATCTTGACTAATCTGAAGGAGACATCCAGCGAAGAACCAGATGCCTTATGTCAACCAAACAAAGCCGGTTTAATAATAGCAATGACTGTGATAATGGTGATGATAATAATAACAACGATAATAATAGCATAAAAATGGCAATGATGATAACAACAATAGTAATAATAATAATAATAATAATAGTAATAATAATAATAATAATTAGGCCTATATGATAACGATAATAATATAGGACATAACGGCAAACCCTACATAAAGATAAATCAAACAGAAATTACATTTAACAATTATTACTATTGGCATTATTTGGTAATTGGCTCCAACTTCTACGGCTAATTGGGCGAATACCTAATTATGCATGCCTCTGTCTCATCTTTCATGTATGATACTCTACACTGGCTCCCTATCTCACAGCGCATCGAATATAGATTTGCTTCACTGGTTTGGCGTTGTCTCCTTGTCTGTGCCCCGACCTATCCATGTGAACTCTGCGGTCCAAAATCTGTTGTCCTGGCTCGCAGAGCCCTTCGCTCTGCCTCTAGTGGGAAACTTTTGGTCCCGCGTGTTGAAGCCTCAACCTGTCAACGTCGTGCTTTCTCAGTTGTAGGTCCATCTGTCTGAAACAGTCTCCCGCTGGAGATGCGCCTGTTACCTAAAGTTGACTCCTCAGAGTTTTATAGGCTCCTCAAAACTTTTGTTGCTTCACCGTGGTTGGACTGGGAGCGCTTCCGAGTTGATTTCTTGAAGGGGCGATATATAAATTCTTGAAATGAATGAATGGATGATAAAATATCCAAAGTACAATTCATCTAGTTCATATAGTGATGATAATCAGTCCTATTTAAAAACCGAATTGTATTAAGCTCTTTTCTGAGGTTTTTAATAGGCCTGATTCGTTGCAATGAACTCGTTAAAGAAATAGAAGACCTAATTATAATATAATCTTAGACCAGGGATTCTCAAACTTTATTTTTATTGCACCCCCCCAAGTAAAAAATCGAATGATGGCGTACCCCCATCAAAGTCAGATCAGAAACAAAAAGCCATTGCGAAGGCCCTTTGCAGTGACGACTAAAAGTCCATTTAATCATTGGTAACATCATTTATTAGAGTCCTATGTAGGAGCAAAATTTAGTATTTTAGTTTGAATCATAAAATCTTAAAATTTCTTCAACAGATTTAAAAGTAAAATTGGTCCATAACCACAGTAAGAAAGCGTTAATCAGCAGTGCTGTGGACTTGCTTAGACTAGCACAGATTAAAAATATCTGGTTTAATATTAATTTTGTCAGTTTCAAAATTTGTCCCATGCATCTTTGTTTTTGATAGCAAGAACAGTTTAAAAACCAGTTTCACCCAGATTATGGGCCAGATATGACGTGTGGAAAGGAATCGTAAAATTTAAAGCTCAACCAGAAATTAATCCTTCAGTCAATTCAGCTCTCCGCTTTTTGAGCTCTAAATATTATAGGCCTACACTGAGAATTCCTGGCTTTGGCAGGTCCTACTTTCAGCTATGTATAGTTTGCATACATTATAGTTCAAAAATTATAGTAATAGTCTAAACTAAAATATGTTGCATAGGCCTACATGAATATTATGTGAGTCTTATTATATGTTGTGAAATAAACAAATGTTGATGTTGTTATATATTGCAACGTTAAAAATCATTGCTACTCAAAGAAAGATGGACAGAAAGTCAATAAACTCAAAGAAAATTTATATTTTTGGAAATTTTCGCGTACCCCTTACTGTGGTAGGCGTACCCCCAGGGGTACGCATACCACAGTTTGAGAACCCCTGTCTTAGACGAAGTTGGCTCGATACAAATAATTTTCAACTGAATATAGCAGTTCTGACAAAAACAGTTTTGAGCAATTGTATGAAAACTCAATTAAAAACAACTCACGAAACATACTATACTGTTTGAGCACTTAGCAGGCAACGTATAATTTCAAATACACTGGTAGACAAAATAAGGCAGCATCACTAGAATCTTCATTATACACCAGTTGAGAAAATAAGGCAGCATCACTAGAATCTTCAAATACACCAGTTGAGAAAATAAGGCAGCATCACTAGAATCTTCAAATACACTGGTTGAGAAAATAAGGCAGCACCACTAGAATCTTCAAATACACTGGTTGAGAAAATAAGGCAGCATCACTAGAATCTTCATATACACCCGTTGAGAAAATAAGGCAGCATCACTAGAATCTTCAAATACACTGGTTGAGAAAATAAGGCAGCATCACTAGAATCTTCATATACACCAGTTGAGAAAATAATGCATCACTAGAAACTTCAAATACACCAGTTGAGAAAATAAGGCAGCATCACTAGAATCTTCAAATACACTGGTTGAGAAAATAAGGCAGTATCACTAGAATCTTCATATCCACCAGTTGAGAAAATAATGCAGCATCACTAGAAAAATCAAACAGAAAGTAAAAAACTTCTACGTTTTCATCGTTTGAAATCCTGTCCAAGTAAAATCGTCCATGGAAGCAAACAGTCACTGGCATTGATCGAAAATCCGTTATCAGTTATTTAAACAGCAGTTCTGACTCCAAAACATCAGAGAGCGTCATTAGTGTATTCCATGTTTCCGGCTGGTGTTGGTATAGCCAAGTTTCCGGCGGTGAGATCCAGTTTCAAGTAAAGCCGTCAGGAAAGAAAGTCCGTTACCTACAGAGCCCGCTGCTGCTGCTGCTGCTGTTGTTGTCCGAGGTTGGTAGGAGGATTGTTATTGTCATCGGAGGTAGGGAGGCGCTGGACCTCGTACATGACCCCGGCGTTGTTGTCGAACTTCACCAGTCTCCCGTCGCTGCATCCGACACGAAACTGGATGGAGTCGTATTCGGCTGGCATCAGCAGAGACAATGGAACGACGGCATCGTATAGACATCCGTCGGCAGATGTCGCAAAGCTTCCGGAAGGGGTCAGTTCAATGTCCGTCTCGCTGCTCCAGTTGTCCCTCGAATATCGAACGAAGACGGAAGGGTACTGGTCGTTGATGACTGCGACGACGAACCGAACGTTGAGACCGTCCATCGTTTTGTTGAACTTGTACAGCAGGACCTTCTCCTTCTGTAGTCGCTCCAGAAAGGAAAACTCGACACCTGGAAAGATGTCGAAGTTGCAGCTGAATCGGAGATGTCGTTTCTTCCGGTGGATGGCCGCCGTGCCCCCTCCTCCTCCTCGGACTCCTCGACCTTCCAGACTTCCTTTACTTTCCAGGTCTCCTCTGCCGTCCACTTCGCTCATCGTCTCTTAAAGAAGCTCAACGTCCACGCGATAAAATCAGTTGAAACGAGCCACGGAAACGTCCTGAACGTCACTGAAAATAAATATTCAACAAGTAAATTAATAAATAAATGAATGAATGAATAAATGAATGAATTGAGTAAGTGAGTGAGTGAGTAAGTCAGTACTGGAATAAATATTAAATCAGTCAGTATGCCGATCAACAATTCTTCTATTGCTAGACAACACAATTCTTCTACTGCCTGGACTATTGTCGATTTGTATCATTTTCAATTGCTCCACTACATTGTCCTTAGTAAAGACAATCTGCGGCAATATAATCTTGATTATATAGCGCCCTTTCAACATACCGACTTACACAGTCACTCCCAGCCCAGTCGCAGTTGAAAAAAAACAGTGTTAGAATGGGGTATTTAAATAAGAAAATAAGAGAACAATGACATTATAAGAGCACTATATGTGTTCAAACAACTCTGCTGTGGATAAAGTCCATTCAACGAAAACTTTCAACTACTGCTGCGATGGTTTGCACATGCCATGTAGAGAGACTATATTAGCTGTCACCGAATTTTTCACACAACGCAACATGAAAGATTCGAATGAAAACGAAACAAACCAGACAAAGACTACGCTGGATAGACAACATATATGAAAAAATAACATCATTTGGACTGGCACTGTAAGGGGTTGCAACGGACTTGACAAATGACCGAGGAGATAATCTTTTTGTACCCATCGTCGACAAATGGCTGGCTTCAGCAACTGATGATGATGATGACTTAATTAAATGTCATTAAATAAAAAATGCACTGAGCCTTCTAGTAACGAAAAAATATTAGACTCGGAAACGAATTACATTAGTTATAGGCCACTTTGCCACGGACCTTTCTCTGAAGAACAATTCCGTATTTTTTGTGTAGATTACGACTTTAAAAAAGCTGACCTCGAGAAGAAAATCTTGGCCAACTATCTAAATGTCAAAACGCATAAAAACTGAACTCGGTGACCGACTGAAATTATATATCGTATATTTAGGACATGCAACTACGGACCATCCTCTGAAGAACTCCGTTTCAAGTATATAACTATATATATTATATATATTATATATTATATATCTATATATATATATGCTATACACATAGCATGCATGTAGCTACAGAGTATACATAATGATATTGAGGGATAGTCTTCGATGGTCCACCGGTCGAAGACGGTCAGTTCAAGTTAACTTGTTACTGTTTAACGACACTGCCATACCAAAGATGATTAGTGTCGCCCTCCTCCTTTATCCACGCTTGGGATTGGCACTGGCGAAATAATAGTCTTCAAAGAACCTATACATAGCTGGGTTCATTGGTCAATCTCTGGAGGTATAATAGAATCTTAGACAATCACGAACTCAACTTTCTCTATATTTCGCCAACCAGTTTCTTATTTAAGCAGATTAACAGCGTGCCATTTAAGGCTTAAATAAAACGCATTAGCAATGTTTGATGAGGTTGATTACTTATATAAACCTACAACTGGTATTCACCTATTTTAAGTGTGGTTAGATGAGAAGATGTTATTGTGCGAATAGATTTTTTATTGTTTTCGTTGCATGCCCATGGTTTTGCCACTGCGTATGAACTCTACGCTAAGTGGCAGATAATTTCGACAAGCTAGGCTAACTGATGAAATCTTCAATTGCCAAGGAAGTCGCACACGGCATATTCGGATGTGTTTGACAATCCTAACTTATTCGCGCAATAACATCTTCAAATCTAACCACACTTACAAGAGGTGAATGAGTGGTTGTCGGATAACTTTCGTTTAGGCGTCAGATTTCAAAATAGGCGAATGAATGTAGCACTGTAGTCTATTAATCTTGCGAACGTGAAGGACTACATGCACAAATATTGCACAGCAGGCTGTGTAACAAACATGAAGCTACGTCTAGTGTGCACAGGCCACATGGGTCGTAGATGCGAGGGAGACAGCGACAGAGACCAGAGACAGAGGAGAGGGCAGGGAGGGACAGAGAGGAGGGACGAAGAGAAAGGGGTGATAGAAGAGACAGGTGTTAGTTGATCGACAGTTAATCAGTAGGCGGTGCTTGTGCGCCCCAAAGGAAGAATCATGCCTGGCTGTATACTGGTGTGACTCCGAATGAACGTACAGTAACGTGTACAACTGAGAGTTCCTTTCTACTGTGGGTCATATCTTCCAACATAATTATCTGCAGAGTGCAGACGACCTAGACCATACGTAGACGGACACCATGCATACATGACCTACGTCTGCGCGTGGACCCCGGTCGTCGCGCTTATACCGGGGTCCACGGTCTGTGGCACTGGGTATCATTTTCCATCCGTCAAATACATACAGGTTATAGTTCAGCTGCACAGATGTACAATTGTACATCGGTCTCGTTGTGGCCTTTCGAACACCGCGCATGCGCGCTGTTTTGAAAGGTCTTTTATAGCAAGCTGGATAAGGTTAAAGACCCGCTCAATAAACTAATTGAAATAGTGCATTTAATACGATCCAACTGATTTTAAAAAGAGCAGCACTAAATCATTTAAAAATCAACAGGAAGAGTAGGCCTCACAGGATACTATGTCAGAGGATGCACATTAGGTCCATGGTTCGACTAAGCGACTGTGTGTAGGAGTGATTTTGTGATGATCACTTTCATTGGCATGTATTAGCTCTAGTCCAAGACAAAATAGTAGTTCAAGACAAAATAGTAGTCCAAGACAAAATAGTTCTAAGCCTAACCCACATGTTGAATCGTGCAGGTCATAACCAGCTTCTCGTAGGCTCCCATAAAGCTGCGAAATCTAATGGCTATACATCTAAAAACGTGTATTTTCCACTTTTGACTGCCTCTAAATTCTAGCAATTCGAGATAGACTATTCGTTAGAGTGCGCTAGTGTGTTCAGCAGTATCAGTTCGCGCGTTAACGCCAGTCCTGTCGAGATCAATGTCAATCAGGCATATAACTTATAACTTGTTAGTGTCGTTCAGTCATTCCGATATAAAGCTTATACCTGCTGGTGTTATCGAGGACGCCATGTTTTTGATGTCATCTTGTTTTCTGGTTGCAATAAAGCGAATTGATTGATTGATTGATTGATTGGTTATGACCGCAATGTAATGTAGGCTTAAATCTGGGGAAATTTCTCACACCCCATAAAGCATAGGCCAGAGAGACCAGCTTGCCGCTGGCACTGTAATTATTATCAACTCAAAGTCCGCAATCGCCAGGTTTAATAGCTGCTCTGTTGGTTACGACGCCAAGTCAGAATGTCAAGTCGAGGAGACAGCGCGGTGCTATCTATGGTGTCAATAGGTGACGATGGTGATTGTATGTTAGAGCAGGGGCACGGACATTAACCCCCGGACAAAACCCTCCAGGGTAGAACATAACGACCCCCATAGAACATAAATTGCGTATAAGTAGTAATCCTCCGAATGACGATCCTAAGTAGGCCCTACACAAGTTGAATTGATGAAAAGAATTCCCCATAAATAGAAGTCGGATTGATACAAATAATTTTAACTTAAATGGAAGCTGAATGAAAATATTCTTGCTTAAATTGGAGCTGGATTGATGAAAATATTCTTGCTTGCATTGGAGCTGGATTGATGAAAATAATTGTTATTTAAACGGTGTTGGATTGATAGAGACGATTGTTGTTATTTAAATAGAAGCTGCACTAATGAAACGAATTTTTGCTTAAATGGAAGCTGGATTGATGACAAGATTTCATGGCGTCCTCGATAACACCAGCAGGTATAAGCTTTATATCGGAATGACTGAACGACACTAACAAGTTATAAGTTATATGCCTGATTGACATTGATCTCGACAGGACTGGCGTTTACCCGTATGATACTAACTAGTTGGCACAGCACCGCGAACTGGATAATTAGCATAAGTTTGATCAAATTATACCTACAGAAATGGGCTATTTGTCCGGAGGACAAATAGCCCTAGGTTAAATCGGGGTTATACGATTCCCATTCGTTCATTTCTCTAATTTATTTAATCTAGTTTTGAATGGAAACGACGCTAATAAGTAGGCCCTATACGAAGCTCAGACATAGCCTAACTTACGTTAACAAACCTTTGTTGCAGGACACTAAACAAATAGACTGTATAGGCCCTACAGATGATTCCCATTCGTTCATTTTAAATCTAAGTCTATAGACCTACTGACACAATAAGGACCTAAATGACACTAAGAACTTTCGTTTGTGTGTGAATGCCAGTGACAAGTCTTATCGGTTACGGCATTATTCTATGATTTGCACATAGGGGAGATTTTGTCCGGGGGCTAATGTCCTACGCAAAATCAGAGGGACAATGTCCGGGAGTAATGTCCGGGGGATAATGTCAAGGGGCTAATGTCCTACACCCGAGGAGAGCGCAATCTGCAGGTTTAAAATGCAAACGCACATATGAATCTCTGCCAGCAAGGCATGAGCAAAAACATTAACCTACGTCCGCCACTATTTGTACGCTGACATTCCAAAGCCCAAATAAAGGACACTAATCATCTCTGCTATGATACACAGTGTTGTCAAACAGCAAACAAGCAAGCAAGGTATGAAGATAACAAAGACACAGTCGAAACATACCTAAAGAAGAATTTGTTGATCTTACATGCACGTGGTCTGAGTCATCTGAACAAAGGAGACCAACGTCGCACACGGGCCTTCGTAGATGCGCGCACAGCTGCTCAGAAATCCATCCACGGCTAAAATAGTTTCCCGCGATTGAGATGATCCAAATAATCACAGAATGAACGACGAATTAATCATCGGCACAAAGAGACGACAAACTAAATTGTCACGTTCATCTGTCATACCAAATTAACTGTCGTTCGACCAACGAAATTCAGAACAGTCAACGTGGAAACGTTCGTCAAACTCGTCGTTATTTCTCAGCCCAGCTTGACCTAATTTCTAAATGCCAACCCGCACCCAAGAACCCTGAGACAATGTCGGGGTACTGTTGGCAGTTTCGCGTCCGGCCCAACCCGGCCCGCCCGGCCCGACCTGTCAAGCGACTAATGCCCCGTGACCGCCGGAGTACGTTTATTTGAAGCAGGGTTTGAGATTATATGATAGCAGAGAGGCCAAGTAACACCCCCCCATGCCCCCACGAACCACGGTGCCAATTTATGACCCATGGTCACCCACCCACCGCCAACCGAGTTACACCTGTTGTTAAAGCTGATTATACGTGATAATACAACTGCGCCTCTGTTCGCTCTCTGACAGTGCCAGTCCCAAGCCTGGATAAAGGCGGAGGGTGACACTATTCAATATTCATCCTTGTCATAACACAGCATCGTTGTAAAACAGCAACAAGCAGAATATTATAGCGTATGGGCTATAGTCCTAACTTATCCGTTTTTAAAGCACTTTGAGTCTGGACTCCAGTCTTTCAACCATTTACAGAGATTTATTTAATTGCTTTGGATATTAGTTTCGCATAGCCCCTAAACTATGTCAATTGCATGTATGCATTTAATTATAATGTTATAATATCTTAAAACTATTCTCATACATTTAAAATGTCAAAACGAAAGCGTAAAGATACCTCAGACACGATGTGCAAAAAAGCTGCTATTACTTTTAAATTAGTGTGGCTGAAAGTGCTGGTTGAACCAGAAACAGTTCAATGGACTCTGCCAAGGCGTGTAGAATTAGGAAGCTTTTTAAATGTGACTGAACGCGACGGTGTTGCTTGTAGTAGGCCTATATATAGGCCTGTGTGTCGACAAGGCGTGTTGTGATTTTGCGACTGGAAAAACCTGTGAAATAGGTGCAAATTGGATTATCCGAAAACACAGGTTAAGGTGAAAATTCATTAGACTAAATGACTAAACTGCAAAGAATTCGAGCAGTAGCTGGAATAAGCTGCTTGCTAACGAAGTCAGAAGATGATAGGCAAACATGCGGATGGCAGCAGGGTGTGAATGGTAGAGGTTTGACCCCTCCCCCGTCTTTCTTAGGCCCCTAGGTAGGTCTTCTTTGTGCACCCAAACTGAACGTCAACCTGACCCTCTCCCAAGTTATCTTTCTAAGTCTCTACAATTCGCATGCTGGATGGAAATGAATTGAATGATCGGCCTCGAAATAGAGTTCAACCTGTGAAGGTTTGTTTCTTGCTGTTTAGCGACACTGCCATTGAAAAGATGATCAGCCTAGCGTAGCCCTTCTCTCTTATCCAGGCTTCGGACTGGCAACTGGCAGAGTACAACTGGTGGCGGAGATAATTATAGAACTAATATAAGGGCGATGTACAATGTACATGTAGAACAATGCCTTCGTAATCGTAATCTCGAGACTTCTACAGCGCCCACAAAAGCCAAGTCGCGGGAATCAGCTTATTCACAGGCGCTTAATCAAAACAAAATCGATAGGCACCGGGTCAAGTCCGAAGAGTCAGACAGGCAGATAGATGGACGGCTAATTAAGGTGGGTGATGTTTAGAGTTGAAACGCCTTAGTGCGTCTTCCAATGAACGCACCAAGATCAATCCTCACACGTATAATATTCAAAGAACCTTGGAATGCTTCGGTGCAGTCACTTATGAATATTCATGATCACGTGACAAAAACATGTGAAACTGTCTCTTGTAACTGGCGTAGTAAAACTCAAATAAGTCCTATTTGAGCTCATCGAATGTATCGACTAAGTAGCTAGAGAGACATGCACGCAGGACATGCGAGACCCTAAGCTTCATGCATTAACTTTTCTTGGCCTAGTTTCACTGCACGTGCGTCTATGGCATCTATGCAGTGGGCCTCAACCACAGTTGACAGTTAGACTACAAGACGTACCCGCTTAAAAATGAACGTGGCTTTAGTTTAATGATAAGCAGCGTTTAACAGCTGCACACTCAATGCGCAACAGACAGTATAGTGAAATGAGTTATACCTCGTTCAGGCTCATTGAACATCCTAGGAATTTCAACAGGAAAACACTTACAGTAAAAGACCACGTCGATCGGATCTTAAGTCCAGCTCCTCCTCCTCATCTCCTCCCATCTTCATCCTCCTCCTCCTCCTCCTCCTCCCCTTCCTCCTACCCTACCCTCCCCTCCTCCTACCCTCCTCCCTGCATGCATTGCAAATTCAAAGGGCGAGTGGCATTCCTGTAAGTAACGAGCGACACCACGGTGGCTCGGCTGTCCACGCTCGGCTGTGCCCCGGCTGATGTAGCGTCCCCGACCAGCAGCAGGTGGAGGGAGGCGATCATAAGCGGAGGGGATTCGGGTCGCATGGGTGATGGAGAGGGAGAAGTCTATTCAGCGGGTGAAGACTGAAGAGGGTTAAGTTCCCTCAGCCAGATGCTCCGACAGCAGACTGGATGGCCAGCTAAGCAGCCGTCCTAAGAATAGCTGGTGGTGGTGGGGGGGTTAGGGACAAGGTTCTTTGAATAGGTTGTAATTAGCGACCGAAACAGACGATGCTGGACTGTATGATGGAGGATGGCTACCAAAAACCTAAAGAGCAGACACAACGAAGGATGGAGTGGCGGCATTTTGCATTCGAGCCTATACCTAGGGGCAGAGAACCTGAAGTAGAGAAGTGACCGACAATATGTCCTGCGGCGCTCTGCTCTATTCTGGAAAGGAACCTATAGCCTACAACCTTCGTAAACCAAATCCATTATTTTGCTCTTTCAGCCAAAGACAATAAGCATGGGCGGAGTTTGGTTTCCGTTTTTGGAGGGGCTAAAGCCTTCTTGGGGGGGCTAAGCCCGGGAAAAGATACCATTTACACGGTGAAAAAATGAATCTGGGTCTTCTTGGGGGGCCATAGCCTCCCTAGCCCCTTATAAACTCCGCCCATTACAATAAGACCTTTGTATCAAGTATCAGGATTCCTCCACCAGTGAGTGAAATATCTTGATCACGTATGACGTTCAGAGCATACTTCGCGTTTACACCAGGGTCCGTGTTAAAAATATATAAAAGTTGTAATTGTAATTTATTGTAATTGTAATCTTAAATTTCCATAGCGCCACTTCAATAGAAACGCCTCAGAGTCGCTCCCGAACTGACACCAAACAGAATGGTTTTCAAACGCTTGCAGAAGAGGGGCACACACAGACAAAGAAGTTCGTTGCGGAGACTATTACTAGGTGACTTATTGAAGAAAGCGGCGGATTTAATCAAATTATTCACTGGCGCCGAGTTAAAATACAATCGCTAGACCAGGTGGAGTATAATAGGGGGGGTGTCCAGGTCAAGATTCAAATTGTTCGGTTCCGGCAAGCAGGCAGGCAGGCAGGCAAGGCAGGCAGGCAAGGCAGGCAGACAGGCAGGCAGATCAGGCCGACAAACAGTCAGGCAGACAGGCAGGCAGGCATGCAAGCAGGCAGGCAGGCAGGCAGGCAGGCAGGCAGGCAGGCAAGGCATACGTCAAGGTCTTACGTCAAGTCCGTAAAACGGAAAAAGGTGGATGGTAGGCCGAGGAACAAAGCATTAAATCGAAACGATGACAGTTGAAAGCTAGCTCTATATAATAGTCGAATACCTCGGCCTGTGTGTGTGTCTAGGCCTACGCTGACATGCCGTGTGAGATGCGAAGGCGTTCTTAAACCATGGTTTGTGTGCACATGTAGAACCGGACAGCGCCTCCTACCTGCACGGACCACGGTCGGCCGGATACGTAAAAGCGCCTACGTGTAAAAGCACCCATCGAAGCGTGACGGGTCTTTGGCTTCGTCACAGTGCGTTCGGCGAAGCATTTTGCGTCGATCTTTATGTACAATGTGGTGATATTCATCTAGCTATGAGTCTACGTGGATATCTATTTTAGGCGAGCATTCGGTCGAGTTAAATATCGTTGCGTGCACGCATACCGATGTTAGGTACAGGTTGTTCACGTCAGGTAGGCTGCTACTTCAAACTTCGTCCGTTTTATGTCTAGAACTGATGACGTGTCTTTGAGGTTCGTCTAGATTCTAGAATCAAACAAACAACTGTCAGTGCCAGTCCCATGCCTGGATAAAGGAGGAGGACGACACTAATCATCTTTGATATGGCAGTGTAGTTAAACATGTAATAAGACAAACAACTGGGGTGGGGGTCAGACCCTTCATTTTGGTTTACATGGACTTAGGGTGGTGTGCGATGAGTACTTTACTATGGGATCCTAAGTGAGATTGGAGTTGAACCCACAAACTCCGGCAATTCTCGTCCTGTCTAGAATATTCCATCGAGTGAACTATAGACAAAATTAGCTGGTAGTACGTGTGAACGACGTATCTCATCATTAAGCTATCATCTGTTAAAACTCGTAGAGACAATCGATCCTACAACTATAGGCTATTCATGGTAATACCCAACTAAGATAAACAATGGAAATGGTAACGTCGCACTTACAATACATTCAGGACTACAGTTCCTTTGTGTCGGTCAGTGTTTCTGAAAGCGTGTTCAGCGAACGAGACCTTGTAGACCTACATGTAGCCCGGGACAGCGAGTTGCCCAATATTCCTGGGATGTCATGCCTTGGAAATATTATATAGGCCTACGACACCCGCCTTAGTAGCTGTCCCGCCCCCTCTGGTCCTATGGTGACTTGACCCGGACCATCTTAATTTGGACTACTCTTACGGACCACTCTTTTTGACCTGTCGCAGCGCTCGTGAATAAGCTGGTGCCCCGCGCATGGCTTTCGAGTAGCGCTTTAGAAGTTTGGAGATTACGATTACGAATTATGACGTACTACCTCTTTTACTATTGACCTACAGGGTGGTCCAGCATAAATGAACCAACTTTGAATGCGTATAACTCCGCCAATTTTTGGAATTTATTTATACTTTTGCGTAAAATTAAAGATATTTCACTCCAGTATATGCACTGAAAATATGGAACTGGTACAAGTTTAGGTTTTAATTATATGCTCGGAACAGCACTAGCTACCATATTTTGTTGTCATTTGTGACGAAATCTGGCGCCGTTGACAGACGATGATCGCGTTTTGATCTTAATTTTCCGAACTCATAAGGGATATAATTCGGTGGAAATGATTTACAAATTTTCTAAGAGTGGATGGAATAAACATTACCTTGAATTTTCTGCTACTGAAAATTGATAAAACAGGACTTTCTAATCGTAAACCATGTGAATTACGGCGAGCATATCCGCTAACATTGCTCTTGTGTCCGAGTAAATTAGCCGTCAAGACAACGACCCGGATAGGCTCTACTGGCAAATCTCCCCAGGTCATTCAGCGCGAAACAGGTAGTCCTAGAAACACCGTATAACATATTCTAAAAGATGATCTGAAGTTATTTGTCGACGTGATGTCCAACAGCCATGGGCGCCCGCACATAGGGGCAAGGGGGGGCACTTGCCCCCCCTGGAAAACTGAAACCTATTTTTTAACTACTACTTTTGGGGCTTAAGAAATTTCTTCCCATTAAAATACTAATGTTTCGAATGATACACTTTGTGGGAGTCAGAAATTTAAGTAATGAAATCTCTGTAGAAATAAAGAAGCTCTTAATTTTCTGCCGTGCATTTTTTTCAAGCTCTTGCTGAAAACTGTAACAATGACTTTTAACCCTCCCGTGGGTGCCCATTCAAATAGTATTCCTATCGATCATTGCCTACGTGTCTGGAATCTCGCTGTAGGCTAATGCAATTTTTCACAACTACACAAAAATTAATTATCAATAAATTACACTAATGTAAAAATTTGAAATTTATCAACAGCCCATTGAAATTAAGTAAAATAGATCTACATATTCACCAGCGTTATATATGGAAATCAAGTCCGCTTGAAGTCAGGCTGCATTTTGTCCAATTTGCATGCTACCAGAACAGAATTTAGGTAGGTCAAGCTGTAGAGAAACTTGGATAATAGGCTTTGGTTATCACGCCTCCCAAAGCAATGTCTCGTCTGTTCAAAGGAATTGATACCCCATCCTTCGATTGTCGGGATCCTCCACTTTCCTAAACGACACCTGCATTAACATCTGACCCTCTGGCTACCGGACTCGGACCTCTTTCTTGACTACCCTTTGAACAGCCTGATGACTCGATGCAGCGCTTCTGAATAAGCTGGTGCCCTATAATTGACTTTGGAGTGGCACTTTAGAAGTTTAGAAATTATGATTAAAATATAGAAGTAACTTGATGGAGCACTTGCCCCTTTAAAACCGATACCTGTTTTTCGTTTATTTATTCATTCAATCATTATATAGCGCTCCTTAAAAACCTACTTTTTAACATTCTATTTTTGATTTTTAATAAATTTCTTCACACTAAGAAAACTATTCATATTGAAAATGATAGGCCTACACAAAATGAAACTCGAGAAATATGCATTAAGAAACCTCTTTGAAAAAATACCCATGTTCTCACTTTCCAGCTCTGCAATTTTTAAGCTCTTACTAGGAAATTTAACCGTGACCGCCTTAAAAAAATTTTTGCCCCCCCCTGCAAAAATTTCTGCGGGCGCCCATGCCAACAGCACTCCAACACTGACGCAAAGAAACGACTAGCGAAACAGCTGGCGTGCAGCCAGCCGTTTCTTTGCGTCTAAAGCAGCGCGTGGCAGCGCGCACAGCTGTTGATAAAATTGAAAGAATTTTTTTGCGACGAGAAGATATTCATGGTAGATACTTCTAAAAACACCCAAATGATCGTGTTTATGCACGTGTTAGCGAAAAACGATCTGTGAATATCCCGGCGAAACGGCGCCTTATTACGTCACAAATGACAACAAAATATGGTAGCTCGCGCTGTTCCGAGCATATAATTAAAATCGAAACCTGTACTAGTTCCATTTTTGCAGCACATAATATACTTGAGTGAAATATCTTTAATTTGACGCATAAAGTATAAATAAATTCCAAAAATTGGCGGAGTTATATGCATTCAAAGTTGGTTCATTTATGCTGGACCACCCTGTACTTTATGACCTGCCAACAATTGTTTCGGAGTTTTGTATAGTTAGATATGCCTATTGTGTATTTAGATATGCCTAATGTGTAGTTATATATGCCTATTGTGTATTTAGATATGCCTAATGTGTAGTTATATATGCCTATTGTGTAGTTAAGCTACTTTTGGATTGCTTCATTACATTTAGGTAATTAATTGTTTTTCGTTTCAGGTGTCGGAAAATAGCGTAATATTGACTCTTGTTGTCGACTTTGTCAAATCTGCAGTTCACACAGTGAATTTATTTAAAAGTCTGATTCTTTACCTTCCTGGATACATTCAATTGTCGCCATTCTTGGACTAAACAGATTTTCCTCTTTTAGGTTTTTACTATGGAATCTTCTTAAAGGCCTGACACATTTTGATGACATTTACATTGCAACGCTGATGTGTTGAGAAGATACGTACAAAAAGTCTGCATCGGTCAGAGATGGGATCTCGTTCGAGCGCTGACGTCCTGCGTTGGGTTTCTCACGTCCTCCTCATCTTCATCTTCACAACAATGCTGCTGATGATGTACGCATCGCGGCTGCAGCATCTGGACGCAGAACTGTACGCCGTCGAACGGACGAGAGAGCGCGCACGAGAACAGATCCGGGTGCAGCGGTTGAAGGAACTCCAGCGAAAGATCTTCATCGATCCGAAGCGACCACCGGACCACACGTACAACATCAACGTCACGCTGAGTGAACGCACTCCACTGGAGCGTGACGTCCCGGACACTCGACCGGCGCAGTGCAAGGGAAAGGTCTACGACATCTCCTCGTTTCCTACGATCACAGTCATCATCCCGTTCTACAACGAGGCGCTGTCCATGCTGCTGAGGACGGTGCACAGCATCCTCATGCGGACGCCGCCCGAACTGCTCAGCCAGATCATCCTCGTCAATGATAACAGTCCCAACGAAGACCTTAAGGAACCTCTGGAGAAGTACGTGGCACTGCTTCCGCGGAAGGTGATCCTTGTCCGACCGAAGAAGAGGGAGGGTCTGATCAGAGCGAGGATGATCGGGGCGTCGATGGCCACGGGGGACGTCCTCATGTTCCAGGACGCTCACACGGAAGCGAACGTCCAGTGGGCCGAGCCACTCCTTGAAGAGATTGTCAAGAACCCGAAAACGGTGATCCAGCCGAACATCGACCAGGTGGAGGCGTCGACGATCCAGTACCTCGGTGGGAAACCCATCGTTCCACGCGGAGGATTCAGCTGGGATCTGAGGTCAGTCTGGATGATAAGTAATCGTAATCGCTATCTAATAGAATGCCACTCGAATGCAAGCGCGGGACACAGCTCATTCATGAGCGGTGCGTTGAGTCGAAAGGGTTTCCCGGGAGAGTGGTCCAAAGGAGGTCCGAGCCCGGTTGTCTTAGGACTAGAGAGGACGGAGCAGCCACTATGGCAGCTGCCGTCTGAATCGGGAATTGGAAGGTGGAGGATCTGATGAGACAGCTAGGGTAAGAGTTCTTGAAGTGATGTGACTTCAATTTCGAATAAGTGAAGGAATCTAAACAGTAAACATATCACCTAACCAAACTGTGCATGAGGTATGGTAAATGTCCACGTATGTTAAGCTCTATTATTGAGTGAATTAACTATATATTATATCCCTTGAAATTGTGACCTATAGTATGTAACTATATACCAAGTGAGGTAAAGCTCCTATGTGACTGGTGGAATATAAGCCTTGATCATCAGTCGACCAATCGAATGATGACCATAATGGTGGCCACTAAAAGAGCCTTTGTGGTCAAAAGAAAAGAGTCATAATGACCTTAAAAGAGCTTCAAATGTCATTAAAGAGAGTCTTTATGACCACTTTAAAAGACTTGTACAGTATAATTATGATCATATTATGGACATAATATTTTATGTGTATGCCTTACTTCTGGTACAGTATATGATCAAATTATGGACATAATATTTTACGTGTATGCCTTACTTCTAAATAGTCTGTTACTTTGATATAGGTAAATGAACTGTTAAAGCAAATGAATTGACGAACCGTTGTATAACGTTATACAATTAGTTTTTCTAAAGACGTTCACAGTCATAGCAGCCACAAGAAGTTGCTAAACTCCTGAAATAAGCAAGTGGACAAATCCCGGGTCAAGTGGTCATGGGAGTGCATGCAACCCCTGGGTCATAGAATCCACGAAGTCATGGAAGTTCAAGGGTCAAGGAGTTCATAGAGTTATAGAGTCCCCGGGGTCATGGAGTTCACGAGGTCAGCGCCTATAGCCTCGCTTGCTGTTTACTTCCCAACATGCAATGGGCTTCAGTTTGGCGGCAGATGCAGCTGCTGCGCGGTGAGCATAGTTTGCTCAAGAGGGTCGCAAGAGTGAGGCCGTACATCGGGTTCGAACCCACAATGATCCTGTTTTTACCAAATTAGTCACCAAAAAATTACACATATGTGTGTATATATACTTATATTTCGTATATTATACAAAAGTTTGAAAGCGTCCACGTTCATACGGGACAAACTTATCAATCTAATCATGCAACTTAGAATCTCAAGGCCATTGCATCTCGACTACGAAACGCTCTGATTTATCTGCTAAAAACGCGACATGCTCTGAAAACGAAGAAGCGTCGAACAAAAGTTACGGGGCATAAAGTCAATAGTACATCCCGTGCAGAAGTTACGGGGCATAAAGTCAATAGTACACCCCGTGCAGTCAACTCTTTGAACCAGCACATATTCAACAATAGACTAATGCATATTCAACAGTTGCCATCCATCACCAGTATAGAATGCTTGGCTGCCATGGCAGGCATTCATGCGCATCTTTAATATTGCTGCCACAAGTAAGCCTGTATGCTGCGCTCTATTTTAGCTATAGGCCTACTAATGTATAGAATCGCTTGTGGACTGAGGGCTCGCTGTAGAGGATTCGGACAATATAATTATAAGTTAACGTAGCTGGCCAGGCTTGTTACATGTTTAACGACACTGCCTAATCATCTTTGATATGGCAATGTCGTCAAACATGTAACAAGCTGGCCCAATTTTTTGCAGTTGGATAAACGACACGACTTGTAAGGGAATCTCTTGTTGTGTAGTCTTTAGTTCAAATTGCATAGATGCACAAAGTGAATCAAAAGGCCTACAAGATATTTCCTCCTAACCACCCAACCAAACTGAATGATTTTGAAACGTGGCAGTCAGACTAACGATAGGTAAGAAAAAAACTACTGGGAGCTTATGTTGTAGCCGTTTGCAAAGCACGCCATACAAAACCCGCAGTCCATTCATTGTTGATAGACTAACAGTGCTCACAGTGTACCTATAATTATATAGAAGAAGTCACTACTTGGATGCAACTTACTTTTCCATGTTGTGTGGACTAATAAGTGCCAGGACGGCGTTCGTATTCGAAAATAAATGGGTGGACGCCGTCCATGACCAATCATGCAGTCACAGTTTAAGACTTAAGTCTTGTAAGCTATATGGCATGCTATTCTAAACATAGAGTTCAATTATTTCGAAACTTCCATGCCGCTGCAGTGTGTACCTACATGGTAGGACGGTGACCGGAGGTGAAGCAAGGTCGCATTGAACAGCAGAACTCGGGTAATCAAAGACCAAATCCAGACTAGACTGCGATACATGTAGTCCCTCAAAAATAAGATGAAACATAACCTGCAAGATAATTGTGATATTTGATCATTTGTTAGATAATTCCATAACATTAAAGTCTAAGATGCTGAACGTGATTTACGCCTGCATGAATACTGAAATGTCTATATCTATGTGTATCTCCTGGAACAGCGGTTGTCAAACTTGTACCAACAGGTAAAAGAATCGGATATTGGAGTATAGCGACAGCAAAATTCTGAAACAGCAGGCGTGCCCTTTCAATTAGCCTACTAAATAGGGGGGAACAAAGCAATCAACATCGTAAATTCTTTTGAGGGTTCTACGACTGGTATATTTGAGTCGTAAGTATAGACACATTAAAAAATTCGTGTATGATTAATAAAATATAGTTAAATGGAAAAGAAATGAATCTGGATTAACTGTGGTTCGTTGTTCTGCAGATACGTTTGGATGGAGATGCCTGAACACGAGAAGAAGCGACTCAAGTTCCGCCACGATTTCGTCGCCCATCGGACCCCCACTCTCGTCGGATGTGCGATCGCCATTCGCAAGGACTACTTCCTGTCCATCGGTGGATTCGACGATGACATGAACATCTGGGGTGGGGAGAACATCGAACTCGCCTTCAGGGTCTGGCTCTGCGGAGGACAGGTAGGTTCCCCCCCATCGATTCACCAGATATATAGGCACAGGTATACGTGATTAACAATTGACCAGAGTGCAGTAGACCTATCGAGGACGGGTAATACACGGTTAACTTGTTGCTATTTAATGACACTGTGCCGTATCAAAGATGAATAGTGTCACCCCTCCTCCTCTCTCCAGACTTGGGACTAGCACTGCCAGAGTACGAGCAGCTGCTGAGGGATAGGCTTAACTAAGACTCGTCTCCGCTTTTCTCACACTAACAGTACCATTCGCAAGCCTTGCATGTTACATTACTTTAGCACTCGCATGTAATTCATGATTCTCGTGCACGTGCAAGTGCATTTATAGCAGGATTTTTTTTATTACGCTGAACTACAGATGATTGCCATTATTTCATCATGACTTTAATTGCTTTGATCATAATTTTACGTTAGATGACAGTTCCTTTGTGGTGCATTTCCTCGGCCTACCTTTTTTTCGTTTTCTGTTGGGAATTGATATACTAATCTTAAAAGTGCTTAATTATATACCACGATCGACTTTAACCCCTTTGTCTTCATTATTAACCTAACAATTCACTCACCTTTGACCTTATTCTTACATTGATTGTAATTAACTTTCAATCACTCTTTACTTCACTTTGCCTTCTGATTTTGACCATCTTCATCGGACAGGCGCTTACTTAATCATACATTAACCGCCGCATAGGGACCTTGAACAAGTCCTTTACTTGCAATTGCTCAGCTCTTCGGCGTGAAACTCCGATGCAGTGTCCGCGCTGTAGTCGGGATAACCTCTGAGCAGAGATAAAGTTGAAAGGGCGCTATAGAAATGTTGAAATAAATAAATAAATGGCTAACTTTATCTTATTCTCACTCACATTGAGTGCAATTGTCCTGACAAGTACTTAATCATAAGATTACATTAGCTCATCCTGTCTTATTCTAACGTTGATTTTGATTAACCTCCTGCCAGGTGCTTAATCATAAGCTGACATTATCTCACCTTGTCTTATTCTTACGCTGATTTTGATTAACCCCTGCCAGGTGCTTAATCATAAGCTTACATTAGCTCATCTTGTCTTATTCTTACGTTGATTTTGATTAACCCCTGCCAGGTGCTTAATCATCCGTGTTCGCGTGTGGCGCACACCTTCAAGCCGTTCGCCTACCAGTTCGACGGTGACCGAGAGAAGATCGTCCAGAAGAACCAGATGCGATTGGCCGAACTGTGGATGGACGACTGGAAGAAGTTCTTCCTCGCCTCCACCTACAACTGGCCGACGAAGCACACCTACCTGACGGACGACGAAAAGAAGTCCCTGGAGAAGAGGAAGGTGATGAAGCGCAACCTCAAGTGCAAGACGTTCCAGTGGTACATGGAGAACATCATACCGGAAGTGATGACTCCACCTCTGGACGCCGTCTTCTACGGCGAGGTCTTCAACCTCAAATCGGAGAACTGCTTCTACGTCGCCTCCGACGGTTACGTGGCACTGACGAACTTCTGTTTCTTCCATCGCCTCGTCCCACAGAACATCTTCTACATCGACGGCGACGGGCGACTCATGTACCGCCATCACTGCATCGTCATCGACCGCTCCAACTCCCTACTGAAGATCGGCGACTGCGCCAACACCCTCCAACCGCTCGACATCTGGAACGTCGAGCGGCACAGCGAGGTCGAGGGCGTCCTGACGGTGACGAACCACGTCGAGAACCCGCCGAAGAGGATGTGCATAACACAGGTGACGAACGTCAACCCCGTTCACTACTTCAAGCAGATGCCGCAGGTGCTCGACTGCGAGGAGGGAAACTGGTTCCAGAAGTGGCGATGGACGTACAAGTTCAACTACGACTACAGCTGGGAAAAACCGGCGCCGAGAAACCCCGAAGACAAAGCAGTCTAAGAAGATGCTCTGAATTGTGGAATCCGTTCCAACGCCTTCTTTCCCTTCAAGTATTTGAGATCTTGCCACAGTCGTTCTCCGTTGACAAGGGCGTCGTCGCTGATCCGCTAAAACGTCGCTAAGGAACGGGTTTGAAAATGCCAGGCATTTCGAGTTGGTCACAAGTAAAGACTATTGAAGCGAATCTACTTCCAAGGTGCCAGTCCATATACTGCGCTGTCGAAACTATCGGGGGCGGGCGATGATGCGCAGAAAACTGTTTGAAGTCTTTTTGTTTGTCCGAATTTATTTTCTGTAATGTTTAATGCGCGTGTTTAGTGAAAATATGTAATTTTCGTAGGTATATGACTCTGCAAGCAGAAGCAATTAACATAAGTCAATTCGGTTAGAGCTGATGAAATTTTAATATAATTATGTGAAGGATGGTGCATGTGACCGAAGGTTGGTTGGAGTAGGTAGAGTTGACAAAGATGCAAGTGACAATATTATTCCTTAATTATTGAAACAAGACTGCAGTGTTCAGCTCGGATAAATGTTGACACGAGAACCGATTGAATTTTGTTGTTTATCATCATATATTTCAAGGCCCACCCTTGTCTATCTGTCTATCAATTTCATCTGCTGGTGGTCTTATTTCCTGTTTTGGGAACACTGCAATCGAGTCTTTCCTTCCAAGGGAATTTAATATAGACGATTCTATCGTATATCCGATATCGTCTAAGTTGACAAATAACAAAGAACT
Source organism: Lumbricus terrestris (assembly GCA_949752735.1). NCBI lineage: Eukaryota > Metazoa > Annelida > Clitellata > Crassiclitellata > Lumbricidae > Lumbricus > Lumbricus terrestris. The sequence goes on along the minus strand of OX457044.1, from coordinate 43,856,957 downwards.
ATTCTGACTGAAATCATCTTCGAATTTATTATAGTCTTCAAAATTGCTGAAAAACCTCTCTATGTCTCTGCCTCTGACTCTGCCTCTGTCTCTGCCTCTGCATCTGCCTCTGTCTCTGCCTCTGTCTCTGTCTCTACCTCTCTCAGTTGTCCCTCCCCTGGTTTATTGCTGAATTTGTCTTCATTTGTCTCTCTTTCCTTCCTTCATTCCTGACGAAGAATTTTGACGACGGTGGCGCAATGCAATGGTGTGTAACAACTTGGGAGTTGGGACAGATTACTCAACTGGGTCCTCTGCCTCTTCACTCCATCCATAATAAATCACGCATGCAGCTCCCTCTTCCGTCTTTAAGATTCCTGTGATGGACCAATATATAGGAAGCCCAGTGCAATGACAATGGCGATGTTGATGATGATGATGATGATGATGATGATGATGATGATGATGATGATGATGATGATGATGATGATGACGGGGACGGGGACGGGGACGGTGATGGCGACTGTGCAATATTTGATGGAAGTATCCAAGTATACGACATGGCAAAATAAGAGTATCGTAAGAAGCCGGTGTCACGAAATAGAGTATCCCCCGTATTAATCGTATCCACCAAATGAAGAAAAGTCGAAAAAGTCACTTCCGCGTGTATTTGTTTTTTGCAAATTAATTTTCGTCTGCTTTGTTTTGAACAATGGACAGGTATGTTTATTCCTACTAGAGAATTTTTGTTTACTTTGGTTTTAGAGCACTTAAAACTTTTTAAACACTTGAACATTGCTTAGGACACTTAAAACAATTAGAGCCACTTCAAATTTTGATTATACGCATTTTTTTAAAAAGGGGATAAACTGGTTCATCCTCCCGGATAGTCTAGACTGGTTAATTCCATCCGGAGGGATAGATTAATTCATCCCCCCCCGGATAGCTTTCAGGGGGATACTCCGTTTCGTGTCACCGGCTGCTAAATGGCATACCACGTCGAATATACAATGTATCAGGACACAGACCAGTGTATCGCTTACCATGTTGAGCAGACAGAGCGGACAGTGGAACAGCATATCATGTAGGCCTATCGTCATATCGAATAGAAAATTAGTCGAGACCGGCTTAAGCTATCGACGGACGATCCTGCATGCTGCAGCAGAAATGCAATAAGACGAATCTTCTTTGTATTAGAACATCTCTCCCACCATACATGTGACTTCCTCCTCCGTCTCGGTTCGTCTCAGAGTATGTGGGTCGCTCTGCCTCTATCTATACCTCTCCCTTCCTCTTTCTACCTTCCCTCTCTCAATCTATCTGTTCTCTGTATTTCTCTGTATCTGCTTTTTATTCTCCGCCTTTCTTCTCCCAACCTTCAATCTCTTGTCTGTACACAATTATCTCTCTCTATCTCTCTGTCTTTCGTCATATCTGTCTCTGTTTCCTTCTCTCTCCCCCTCCCTCGAGTTCTTTTGAGCTCTTTCTTTGTCTGTCTGTCTGTCTGTCTGTCTGTCTCTCTTTCCTTTTAACTCTGTATGTCTCTCTCCATAATCTACTTTCTCTAATTCCCTTATACTCTCAACTCTCCGTTCTCATTTCTCTCCCATTCTTTCACCGTTTGTTGATCTGAGTATCTGTCCTGCTGTACATCTGCATGCATATATCACTGTGTATGCCTCATTATAACTGTCTCTGTCTCTGCAGCTCCCATGTTTTCGGCCCTTTTATTTGCTTTATACATTCGTCTGCTTCGTTCGAATGTCTGTTTGTTTGCCAGTTTAATTGTCCTGTTCGATCTTCGTGAATTAAACATATAGTTGACTCGTTCGATCGGTGCTCTTGTCTCTGCTAACCTTCTTACAATCATTTATGAGTTTTGAATGACCTAGAAAGCTAGTATAGCCATAATTGTATATTTAGTCCTTCAGTTTCTAGGAATTGCAAAGGTGAGCCAAAACAAACAGAGATATTAGGCCATTATTATTTTTATACTATTAATATCATTAGATCTATTATTATCATTATCATTATTGTTATTATTATTATTATTGTTATTGTTATTGTTATATTCCTCTAAAAAAAAGAGTACTACGGCCTCGTCGAGCCCAGGCATGCGATGGAGTTAAATCGCTGTACTGTTACAGATACCTTCATATCATCAGATATTATTATTATTATTATTATTATTATTATTATTATTATTATTATTATCGTCTTCGTCGTCGTCATCGTCACCATCGTCATCATTATCATAATCATAATCAATATTTGATCCATCATGGACTTCAATTGACTTATTAATTTTTATTTTTATATTATTACTCTTTTATCAGCAGCCACCTTCCTAATGACCAATGTAAGCATAAACCAATGGAGCTGAACAATTGTGGGAGGGAATTCATGAGGGCATGCACGATGAAAGTACCTACACACTTCACTCAACTCAGATGAGATTTGAACCCGTTCTCTTTACATTGCCAGGTGAGCACTCTAACCATTCGACCACTAAGCTGCAATCCTACACATTACACAATGCATCCGATTCGTTGTTGCTCGGAAACGGAAGAAGCGCCCTCAAACGATGACGACGACGACGATGTTCATTGTCGTTCGATTCAGTTGCGTTGCGAATGGGACGATTCAACGACACATTCAGATTCAGACGCAGCAATCGACGACGAACTTACAGACGCACGGACGGAACGAACGACGCACCGACGAACGCACAGACAGACAGACGAACGTACAGACAGACGAACGGACGGAGGAACGTGCGAGCGACGGAACGATTCTGGATTCGTCAATTAGACGGAGATTGAGTTGAAGATATTATTATTATTTGCGTACATCGTCTCTGTGTGTAGCAACTGGATATTCTTCGCTGTATGTATTTATTTGTTCCGATGACGAGAGTAAGGTCACGCGATCACGAGAAACGATGATGCAGAAGACGTGAAGGTTATAAGACAATAATTATATCCATCGTTTGTGTTTATGATTCTTTAAGGTCCGCGCTTTCTTAGACTTACGCTTCTTTACACTTTTGTATGGCTACTCAATGCTGATCATATAAGACGTAAGTACATGCTTTTTCTGGTTTATGCTTAAACAGTCGTCGGACTGTCGTCCTGTGGCATAAGCTAAAACGCTGTTATAGAATCTCAACTCGGTCTTTCTACTTTTAAAACTTGCTCATTTTAAAGTCCAAGTCTTAAGGGTTGGGTTCACTCTGGGCATGGCGAAGGCATATGCACAGCCTTGGTTATATTAAAACCCAATTGTCCCAGTCTTCAGTCTTCCTTCGCTTCAAGTTCAATCATGTTACTGCATGCTTAGGCTGTATTGAGCCTTGTAAGCCTGGCCCAAGCCCTGCCCTAGAAATACTGAAGAAGCGCTGCAGCGTTGTCACGGTCTGAGTAGAGTTTTAATAACGATTAAGCCAAGTCTCATTAACTATAGATTGGAGCTAAATTTCTGCATGCGGTCATTATTGAGCGCATCTCAGAGTGCTACGTTAGCATGCAAAAAGGAGACGGAAACAAAGATTTATAAGTTCACATAATATGTTCACCAGCAAGCAGCATATTATGTCTAATATAATCATAGATGGCTTAAACTTATTATAACTTAATTAATTGAACGAATGAACGTGCCACACTCGACTGTAAATAAATCGTCTGCTCTGTTTGAATTATTTTTACTCCGATCTTCAGCATCGATTCGGAAATGAAAAAAGTGGTCAGATTTCCTTCTGGTCTTTAATATACTGACCAAAATGTAGCAAATGTTATGGAAATACCATACCATCGGTTGATAAATATAGTTAACAGACGAAGAAACGCGTGAACCTTATTCCTGTTTCTGTCTTTATATTCTGACCTGAGGTAGACTCCGATATGTAGTTCCATAGGCATATAATAATAATTACCATACACCGAGGTGTAACTATAAATGTTATATTATGTCTCCAACCATTCTACAGCTCTAAATAACGAAGTTGCTTATTACGATTCCAACGTCATGTAATCTGTAGCTTCATCTTATCTATCTTATTGACTTAATGTCTGACTGAGTGATTAGCACCAACGAATGAATAAATAACAGACATTTAAATGACAGGTCTATTAATAGGCATAATCAATTAATCAAGCATGCAAGCAACCAAGAGATTAAGCAACGAGTTGATGAATCGATTTCTTATAATCATCAAATTTAGGAAAATCACCATGACGTGATTTGATTTCTTATAATTTATCCTAATCAACAAATTTGCGGACATCTTGACGTCTTTGTTCTGATAACTTTGTCCTTTCAGACAACAGGACAATCGACGTCATGACTCGTGTCATGTAGTTAGCTGTTTGATGACACGTGAGTGACATCTGCTGTTCCATCTGCACGTGGTTCCATGACCTTTGACCTGCCACTCACTGACTATCATGACAAACCTAGTGCTTCTCTCCAGCTACTGGACTCTCCTCGCTCATCTTCAACTTGTAAGCGGTAAGTAAATTTATAGAGCAAAACTATTTTTTCTAATTGGTGGCATAGTTTTTAAAGTCAATTTATAGTTTCTTCTTATTTTATGTGAACACTGAACGGCGCCTCAAGATTAATGTTTTTTCTTGATCCAATATAGTAGAGG
>OX457044.1:43497330-43847330 GCA_949752735.1 Lumbricus terrestris | reverse complement strand
CTGTCTTTCTGTCTCTTTGTCTCGGTCTCAGTCTCTCCGTCCCTTTCTCTCTGTTTCTCTCTGTGTGCCTCTCTCTGTCTTGTTGTCTGTCTGTCTGTCTGTCTGTCTGTCTGTCTGTCACTCTCTCTCTCTCTCTGTCTCTTACTCTTTATCTGTGCCTCTGTGATCTGTCTGTATGTCTTCCTCTCTGTCTGTCTGCCTGCCTGCTTGTCTGTTTGTCTGTCTCTCTTTCTCTGTCTCACACGCACACACACATGCAGGCAACCATTCTTCTCAGAAGCCAATCGATTGGCAAAAATGACCACAGACAACCACTCTCCGGTTCCTTATAGATACCGAGTCAAATGCTGCTCGAGTCAATTGCTTCTTACAATAACCAGATTGAGAAAAAGTTTTGGTAAGTTTTAAGATTCCACGCTGAAGGTAGACTTGACGTTGTTCGATCAGAAAACAAAGAGGAAAGAGAAGAAAAATGGGGGAAGACAGACAGACAGACAGACAGACAGACAGACAGACAGACAGACAGACAGACAGACAGACAGACAGAGACATAGACAGAGACAGAAACAGAGACAGAAACAGGTACAGAAACAGAGACATAGACATAGACAGATATGCATAGTGAGAGGGAGAGTTGGAGGCGTCTCAGAGTGACTTTATCTCAATCGATACGATTCAAGATTTCCTCCTCAAAACTTTCAACTCCACGCAATGAAATCGAAAGTTGGATCGATCGTAAAATATGATGAATCACCATCGCAGGTCGCAGAGGTTATCGCTTCTTTCTCATCGACGATGTTGAAGGAATGGACGATCCGACGGACGGGGGGGGGGTTAGGGTTGGGGGGTGGAGGGTTGACTAGTGACTGACGTCCAGCCCTGCCTACTTGCCATGGGTCCCTCTCTCTTGCGAGAACGACTTGTCTCTGACCAAGTCCTCTTCTCGATCGAGTCTTCTCCGCATAACAACAACTTCAACGCAATAAATTGCCAAGTGAGCGAGAAACATTGGCGTCGACTCCCGAGGGACAGAAGAAGAAGAAGAAGAAGACACCCGCATCCAATTCACCATCACCATCACCCACCCTCCTTGCTCCCCACCCACCCACCCATCTACCCACCGACCATGCATGCAGTGGATCGCTTTCAATTGGTGAAGAACACCCTCACTTTTCCAATCCGTATCCACCGTCTTTCCGATATGGTGAAATTTACGACCGGCAGAGGTCACAGCGGGGGCAGCGACGGCGACTTCTTAGTTAAACGGAAGATGGTGAAGAGGAAGAAGCGGTGGTGGGAGGAAATGCCATGGTCGTCGTCGTCGGTGGTGATGCTGTTGCGGCGGAGGGGCGATAGGCATCGACCAATTGGTGGAATGGCAGGCATCCTCCCTCCGCCATCGTCGTCGAACAACTGGAAGAGTATCTTCTTATTGTCGCTGGACAATATTCGGGTGGGAGGTTATAAAGGAAGGGGAGGAGGAGGGGGCGGAGAAAAGAAGAAGACATGGGCGCCCGCAGACATTTCTGCAGAGGGGGTGGCAAAACATGATGGGTCACGGTCTAATCTTCTTTAACAAGAGGTTGAAAAATGCAAAACAGGAAATCAAGAACATGCATGGGTTTTTTTCGTAGAAGGTTTTTAATACAAAATTTCTAAGTTACACTTTTTCAGAATGTTTAGTATGAATAGTTTCTTTAGCGGGCAGAAATTGTCTAAACTCAAAAAGGAGTATATAGTTGAAAAGTAGGTTCCTGAAGGGCCGCAGCAAGCCTATAGATTGAATAGTGTCAGTTTTTCATGGGCAGGTACTCCCTCTAGTAGTCTACTTACTTCTATATATTGTAATCGTAATGTCTAATCTTCTAAGGCGCTACTCGAAAGTTAATCACGGCTTATTCACAAGCGCTGCATCGAGTCAGAGGGCTCTTCAAATGGTAGTCAGAAGGAGGTCCGAGTCTGGTTGCTAGAGGACAGAGGGGCAAAGTAGTTGCTAGGGTGGGTGTAATATAGGATTGAAAGGTATAGGACTCGATGATAAGATGAGCAGGTGTATGAACTCTTTTAAATATTATGCAGTTTTGTGTAGAAATACAGAGGAGGGATAAAATATAGGGTTCCTTATAAAAGTTTGTATACATCTTGGCCTCCTTAGATTCTGCACTGGCATCAAAATAGACAAAGCCTGGCTATAATTACAGACTTCAAAATTTTATATTAGGGCAATTTGTTGATAATTTGGGCAGTTGTGAAAGGTTGCATTGCAGCGAGATTTCAATCAGGTAGGCTATAATCTATACAATTTTAATGGACACCTGTGCGATAGAGCATAAGTTTAAAAATGGTCATGGTACAGATTTCAGCAAGAGCTTGAAAAATGCAAAGCAGAAAATTAAAAGCATGTTTATATTTATAGGGGGTTTATAAACCTAGATTTTTAGTCTCATTTTGTGCATCATTTATATAATAAATTCTCAAATGCGAAGAAATTTTGTTAGAACCCAAAAAGTAGCCGTTGAAAAAATGGGTGGTAATTTTCCAGAGGGCAAGTGCCCCTCTTGCCCCTATGTGCGGGCGCCCATGGAAGAAGAAGAGGGATAAAGCGATGACGACGACGACGACGACGACAACGACGACGACGATAGAAAGCGACATCTTTGGGTGAGGAGGAATCTTTGTCTGCAATTTGCGGTATACTTGATATTCTAATATGTCAAAGATCGCTATGGATCGACGATGACCCGGCGCCAGGATTTATGATCATTGGACAACGAGATCGATTGAGCGAAGAAGAAGAGACGTCGGGTGGGGTGGGGTGGTGTGTGGGGTGAGGTGGGGTGGGGTGAGGTGGGGTGTGTGGGGCGGGGTGTGTGGGGTTGGGTGGGAGGGCGATAGGAGAGCAGCAACGGAGAGGAAGAACGAGGGAATATAGAGAGATGCAGAGGAGGAGAGGAAAGGAGAGCAAGAAACACGTATACGCAGTAGGAGAGCAGATGGGGAACGAGAGAGGAGATCTCGAGAATGCGGACGTATGAAGAGGAGCGCATGTAATAGGAGAATACAAGTATGGGAGCAGGAGGATAGAAATGACAAAAGACATTGTCCTGACGAGGATTTGAACCTCCGAATGATCGGCTTACAGACGACTACACTAACCATTAGACCACGGGCCACTAACAACTTTCAACTAGCAACCAAGAACTAAGTACTAACCACTGATCACTAACAATAACTAACCACTAACAACAACCAACTAACCAACTGATTACTAGCAACTAACAACAAACCACAGATCACTAGTCCCTATACCACCAACAACAAACAGCTAGCACAGACCACTAACAACTAACCACTAACAATTACAACCAACCATTAGCCACTACCAACTAACCACTACCAACTAACCACTAACGACTAACCACTAACGACCAACCACTACCAACTAACCACTAACGACTAACCACTAACGACTAACCACTGACGACTAACCACTAACGACTAACCACTAACGACTAACCACTACCAACTAATCACTACCAACTAAGCACTAACGACTAACCACTAACGACCAACCACTACCAACTAACCACTAACGACTAACCACTATCCCACTGATTCAATGAATGATTCCAGCGTTCGGTGTCTTCCTTTCGATGTGGACGCAAGGTCAAGTGCACGTCCTGAACTCTGGCCACTCGATTGAGTTGGATTGCGAGTTCTATGCGGAGGACTTCAGCATGTTCAACAATCCAGTCATGTGGAAGAAGTACCAGCGACAGGAGCAGTCGGAGGTCAACATCATGGGCAACATCCTTCCACCATTCCTCGCCACCGGAAGATTCAGCGTCACACTGACGAAAAATCCGCCCAGATACACGCTCAGACTGAAGATAACCGGTAAGTCGTCTTTTGCTATACAAATAAGCGTTGCATTGTCTGCCATGGCAGTGCTTGCATGTTTGCTGTTGAAATGAGATAAACTTCATTCACGATGACCACGTCAACGACGACGACAATGATGATGACAGAGACGACGACAACGACGATGATGATGAAAAACACTGGGGATGATGATGGTGATGATGACGACGACGATGATGATGACGACGATGACGATAACGACGATGATGATGACGACGATGACGATGACGACGATGATGATGACGACGATGACGATGACGACGATGATGATGATGATGGTGAGGATGATGTCGATGATGACGGCGATGACGATGATGATGATGACGACGGCCATGTCGACGACAATGATGATGATGATCATGATTATGATGATGATGATGACAACTACGTTGGGGGTGGGTGGTTGACACGACTGCTGCAACATGAATAATGTTAAAAAGCGGATGAGAAACGAGACTTAAATGTTGAGTGCTTTCAGATCCTCATCTAATAAAGAACTCTTCTTTTGTATCATAGACGCATTTAGTAATGTCGATGATAAAGCGTTAAAGGATGCAAATGAAACAACAGTTATTAAACAATGGCATTAAAGGCGCCAAATAAATGAACACATATGAGTAGGCCTATTTATGGTATCCAGTCTTTAACGATGTGTCTCCGAAGAGCCTTTCAATTCCATTTGCCTACAAAGCGATTAGTGGGCTTCAAGCCATTGATGATTCTAAACATGCACAATTTGCACATGGTTCCATCCTAAATGCTAACGAAGCTTTGCATAATTATTCAGATTGAATAATACTGTACACTGTCGCCATCTGTTGAAGAGTTGGCTCTCGAGGACAGCGGTAACTACACGTGCGAAGTGCGCGGACCCAAGTCGAGCATCATGGCCACAGTGACGCACTACATATTCATCCGCGGTGAGTGGGTCTATCATCGTCCGGCTATTATTATCTCACAGTCTATAATTAATTTGTTGTTACTGCGATCTAACTTGAGGTGATCATCTGCTTTTGTCTTGTGTATAAGCACTTGTCCACACGCCCTTGTAACGGCATGGCTGTGTTACTGTGCCATATAAATTGCCGTAATTATTATTAGTAGTATTATTATAAATATAATGACGATGACGTAAGTCACGTAACAATGACCACACTGAGAATGGAAATAGTATTCTCTATCAGCACAGACAGATGTATTGTCTGCAAATGAATAATGAATAATAATAATTGCCACAGAGAGAGAGAGAGAGAGAGAGAGAGAGAGAGAGAGAGAGAGAGAGAGAGAGAGAGAGAGAGAGAGAGAGAGATACAGACAGACAGACAGACAGACAGACAGACAGAGAGACAGAGAGACAGAGACAGAGACAGACAGACAGACAGACAGACAGACAGAGAGAGAGAGAAAGAAAGAGACAGAGACAGACAGAGACAGAGACAGAGACAAACAGAGACAGAGACAGAGACAGAGAAAGACAGAGAAACGAGTCACGTGGCGTCACCTGCTTAATGCAAACTGTGAATTTGAACTGACTGGTATTTGGTAGTTAATTAAGGTACCATAATGTTTCCATTACCATGGCGAAAAGAGCAGGTGGACGCGGGGCACTTCTCGCAACCATTCCAAAATCCCATTCAGCAAATGGCCTTGGTTAAATGAAAAATGAGCAGCATAGGACGAGATGAACGCCTTGCATGGCTGCCAGACAGTTAAATTCAACGTTTGTAATAACTTGCTATCATCCTTTCATACTGTGTAATGTAATGTAATGAATCAGCAGTATGTCAGTTTTGAAATGATAGATGAGGATTATTATTGCTGCCGTTGCTGTTGTCGTTGTTGTTGTTGTTGCTGCTGCTGTTGTTGTTGTCATTGGTATCGTTGCTGTTGTTGCTGCTGCTGTTGTCGTTGTTGTTGCTGTTGTTGTTGTTGTTGCTGCTGTGGTCGTTGTTGTTGCTATTGTTGTTGCTGTCGTTGTTGCTGCTACTGTTGTTGTTGTCGCTGTTGACAGTGTTGTTGTTGTTGTTGGTCTAGGCCAACAAGTGCAGGAATATTCATCATCGCCATTGTCATCGTCATCCTCATCATCATCATCACTGTGGAATTCTTGATAAGAGAATGAAGTGTTTATACTAAACGTCGTAGAATCATGCATGGTTTTTGGTCAGTCTGTGCGTATGTATTGTATGTATTGTATGTATTGCATGTATTGTATTATTGTAGCCTATGTATTGTATGTATTGATGATGTGCTTCGTTTTTTCTGTGGTCGTCTTTTTCTAGCTCCTGTTCAGCGTCTTTATTTCAGCGACGGTTCAACTGCATCGAACCTCGTCCGTTCCCTCCACTCCATGACCATGACCTTCATCGAACACATTCCAGGTCATCTGCGCTGCACTTCCATCGGCGGATATCCTCCTCCAGAACTCCAGGTCCAATCATAATATGATCCATCGAAACTTAGTCATAGTAATAATAAGGAAGACAATTTTATGGGCACCTTAACACAATTTATGGGGAGCCTTAGCACAATTTATGGGGCGCCTTAACACAAGTTATTGGGCGCCCTAACACAATTTATGGGGCGCCTTAGCACAATTTATGGGGCGCTTTAACACAAGTTATTGGGCGCCCTAACACAATTTATGGGGCGCCTTAGCACAATTTATGGGGCGCCTTAGCACAATTTATGGGGCGCCTTGACACACGCGGGTCTTTATGCAGCTTATAAATTATTTGCTTACTTACGATTATGATATATATATATATATGTATCCGTGCATGTATGCATTCATGCATTCATGGTGCATTGATATATGAAATGGATGGGAATGGGCGTAGGGGATGGCCAGCGACTGGTGTAAACAAGATCTACAAAGCTTGGCAGCACTAGGTCGGGGACTATGGAGAAAAGTGATAAACAATGCGATGCCTCCGGACTTTCAGCCCATGGATCCCGATGATGATGATGATGATGATGATGATATGTATATATATATATATATGTGTGTGTAATATATTTATATGGTATGCATCTATAGTTCTATACAGTACACGAGTTAATTACTTTACCATGTATACGTATAAGCTAACTGTGGTTGCATCACGTGGCTGCAGGTATACGTTGGGGATCGAAACGTGACGGGTCTATTTTCGCTGTTCACGGTTGCCACTCTGCATGGAACGAAAGGTCTCCGAGTGATGATCTACCAGATGGAAAGATGGACGGAGAGGCTGATCCTGGCTGCTGAGGACGACGGAAAGCGACTCCGTTGCGTGGCAACCGTTTCCGGTCTGGCGTCGAACTCGACTTTCGCTCAAGCATCCGTCAAATGTAAGTTGCATCGTAGACAATGGGAGACTGTCCTGTAGTCAACGATGTGCATCGTTTGAATGAGAGCCACGATGTAGGTATACATCTTGGTGTTTGATTTAAAAAAATATTACACGATAGAGTTATGCCGTTGAAAAGAAACAAAAGTTACTGGCGAAATAACATAGGAGGATGAACCGGATAATAGATTTCCCACAGGTTGGGGGTCAACTGTTGTTACTAGCACGTACCTTATGGACTTTCCCTCCCATGATCAAACTCTTTCTTTTCGTGTACTACTGTCAAAACAGAGTTCAATAATTTTGAACGTGTCCAGCAATGTTGAAGGGAGCAGTTGAAGGGAGTTATTTCCAAATTTAGTTACATTCGACTACAAGGAAAACGTATTAACGGGTATCGATATGTATAGTGTACTTGCGGCTCACAAAGGTTGAGTGCGTCGCAAAGTGACCATCTCTGTGTTATCAACCTCCGGTGCATCTGCAGTAATTTTCTAGCAAGTGATCAGCCTCCAAAGATTTTTGTAGATTTTAAAAAGTAAGCTCAATGTCAACGAGCAAAAAAACATTTCTAAGATGCACAAAAGACGTTACATCCTGGAAACGTCCTTTGCACCAACAGCCATCCGTTAATATAAGTCGAATTGAGGAGGTCACTGGACGGAGGGGATGGGAGGAAGGAAGGAGAGCGACCATTTGATCGACTGATCTGATAATGATCCTGCTGCTGCTGCTGCTGCAGTCGTCAGCATCATCGGTCGTTTGGTGGATAGTTTAAACTGACTGAGTCATGCATACATAGAGCGATGACGACGATGACAGCGAATCTGCGACGTTTGATCAGATGGGGGTGGAGGGGAGGGGTGGGAGGGATTTGCAAATAACGATCAACGTTTGTCAAGAATTCAAAACGTCTTTATCGACAGATGCTGATATACAAACCCAAGCTGACAGATGGACGGGTGGACGGATGGACGGGAGGAATCATACCGGTACTTGTGAATGGAAAGGCAGACGGACAGACTATTTGAAGGATGGACAGATAGATGAACGGAAGAATGAATTCAGGAATTCAGGAATGATTGAAGGAATAATTAGAGGAATGATTAAAGGAATGATTGAAGGAATGATTGAAGGAATGATTTAAGTAATGATTGAAGAAATGATTAAAGGAATGATTGAAGGAATGATTGGAGGAATGATTGAAAGAATGATTGAAGGAATGATTGAAGGAATGATTTAAGTAATGATTGAAGAAATGATTAAAGGAATGATTGAAGGAATGATTGGAGGAATGATTGAAAGAATGATTGAAGGAATGATTGAAGAAATGATTGAAGAAATGATTGAAGGAATGATTGAAGGAATAATTGAAGGAATGATTGGAGTAATCATTGAAGGAATGGTTGAAGGAATGATTGAAGAAATGATTGAAGAAATGATTGAAGTAATGATTGAAGGAATGATTGAAAAAATGATTGAAGGAATGATTGAAGGAATGATTGAAGGAATGATTGAAGGAAAGGACAGATAAAAAAGACGAACGGAGGGACAGATAAGCTGGAGAGCATGCACACAGACAGACAGGAGGACAGAAGGACGGAAGAATGGAAGAGGGTTGGATGAAGTAACAGACTGAGATTATTCCCCGCGTGCTAAACAACTGATCTTTCGAATTGCTGTCACACATTGTCAAAGGTCATCGTACAATCGTGCATTGCGACTGCATGGGCGCTCAGCTGGTTCGCCTCCTCCAAATGTTCTGAATGAGCAAATGATGCACGACTCCCTTTCCCCCTTCCACCCCCCAGTCGCACATTGAATGCGTGAAATCAGTTGCGGACTTTCCCTCATTTCCACTGTCTGTCACCCTCACGGCCGGCCATGTAGCCACCCGATCTCTCATTCCACCCCTCTGTCCGTCCATGAGACAACGTTGGGTTGCAGATCGGTTGGGGCTGCTGCTGCTGCTGCTGCCATGAGAGGCAGATTGGACGGGGTTAACTGATGGCGACTTCCACCCTAATGAAAAGTCAAATCTGGGTATCGATGAACGGCGCCAACTACGCTGCAACTACGTGACTTGACATCAAATTCCCGTCAAGAATTAAACATATATTACTCTCTCAGCCTTCGAATGCCCAACCTGTATGCCTTCAACTCCCTTGCTTTTAAAGTAGACCTATAGGGCTTGATTCTCCCACGTCTTTTCCTCGGCCGCGGTCGTAGTCGGGAGCTAAGTAAATCGTCGTCGTCGTCTTCTTCTTCTTCTTCTTCTTTTTCTTTCCGTATCCTTCCCTTTTATCTTCTTCTACTTTTGGAAAAAATTTAAATCAATATTTTACGTAATTCTTTTTCCGAATAGCTTGGGTTAACGGAATTAATCTTTATATGCCAAATTACGCTTACATGTAAGTAGTCTAAACTTAATTCCACTACGTTAGAGATATGCAAAAAAACTTATTGTGCATATTTTAATATAATAAATATTTAATTAAAAAGCAGATATTATATATTACATTTTTAAAACTTCATTGGTCTGAGTACGATCAATTGTTATACATGTAGGTAGGTTACATTATAATGTCTGACTTGAACATATTTAAGTTTGCTGTTGTTATGACTATGTCACTTGGGTTCTATCAAATTCAAATTGATGGTTATGCTTAATAGGTTGGCATATAATCAACGTGAGTATTGTAAAACAATAACTAATGGGTCAGACGTTGATTTGTGTGGAGTTGGGATGAATGCATTACTATGGATTTCCATCTATTATAGGATATATGGGTTTGAACTCCTCAAGCTCCCCGGCATATTCTCATCCTGCATATAATCATAATGAGTAATCGTTGTTGTTCTTTGTTGTTGATGGCTTGATTAGATCGTCCGGTGATAAGATGTCCGCCCGTCACCGCCTTCTTAGGTGACCGGAACGTACATCTGCTGTGTGAGGTGAGAGCGCGTCCAGGACTGACCGCTCTCTTCTGGACGATCGACAGCAATGGCACGACGGTCAGCGAAGGAGAGGTCATCGATGAATACTGGACACTCGTCATGGTATAACACTCACATCGTCAATGGTCATTTGCACACACGCACACACACACACACACACACGCACACACACGCACATACACGCACGCGCACGAACGCACACACACACACACACGCACACACACATACACGCATACACACGCACACACACACACGCACACACACACACACGCGCACACACACGCACGCGCACGAACGCACACACGCATCTGCTTTGGAATAGAATAATTCTGAAGAATGCACATGGCTTCATATAATTACTAATGAATAGACTGGATTAGAAAAATTACTGAATTAAATATAGAGGAAACGAAATGTATGTAGACTCTATGTGCACTTGTTATAGCGCCCCTTCAAGCACGCTACTCAGAGGCGCTCCCGACTGCAGAGCGGACACTGCATCGGAGTTTCACGCCGAAGCGCTGAGCAATGGTGAGTGAAGGACTTGCCCAAGGTCCTTACGCGGCGAGGTGGATTCGAACCTCGAACCTTCCGGCTTCAAGGCAACGACGCCACCACTACACCACCGCGCCCCACAAAATGAATTTGTTTAAATAGAATGACCATTAGCGGACAGGAGTCTATGCTATTGTAAGTCTATTCAATTTTATCGGACACCATTTGACTTAAATCCATTCGAATCACTACGAAACAAGATAGAATTGAATTAGATGAAAGAGTGCAAATCGAATGGAATGGAATTGGTTAGCGCTTGTGAATAAACTGATGCCCTGCAGCTTCAGATTATTTGCGCTTTAAAAATTGGGATTTGCGAATATTAAGGAGCACGGTAACGAATCAGATCGAATAGAATATGTTCTAGAATGAATTCGAATAGAATATGTTCTAGAATGGATTCGTATAGAATATATTCTAGAATGTATTCGAATAGAATATGTTCTAGAATGGATTCGAATAGAATATGTTCTAGAATGGATTCGAATAGAATATGTTCTAGAATTAATTCGAATAGAATATGTTCTAGAATGGATTCGTATAGAATATATTCTAGAATGTATTCGAATAGAATATGTTCTAGAATGGATTCGAATAGAATATGTTCTAGAATGGATTCGAATAGAATATATATGTTCTAGAATGGATTCGTATAGAATACTAGAAAAGAGAATGGCGCCTTATGAAAGAGTGGAATTCGGAAGAACAGAAGGCAATGAATTGGAATTGAATATGCATGTATGAGCACTTGTTATAGCGCCACTTCAAAATACTACTCAGAGGCGCTCTCGACTAACTGCGCGGACACTGAATCAGAGTTTCACGCCGAAGCGTATAAGAAATTACTGTGAGTGAAGGACTTGCTCATGGACCCCAAGCGGCGGCTTGAGGTGGATTCGAACCCGAAACCTTCCAGCTCCTATATAAGCACCGAACATACACCACTACACCACCGCGTCCCGTAGGCGAATTCGTAGACCATACAGTGATACGAGTCGAAACCCTGTCTTACCGTAAACTCATTGAGATCTATTATTAGGTGAACCAATGACATCTGACCCAATTATACTGGCGCGTTGCAGAGCAAAGAAAGGTCAGAGTAAGTAAGTTCGCAAGCTTTTAACTGATAACGCGTATACTTTGGCAAAAGTAGTGGAGAGCGGAAAATTCTGTATGACTGTTAAGTATCTAATGACGACACTAATCCTAACACTAACCCTAACCGACCCTAACCCTAACCCTAACCCAAACCTTAACACACCAAGGTCTCCGATGCTCAAAATTTAATAATAAAGAACGCGAAAGTTAGCTATAATTACCTGTGCAAAGCGTTCGTCCATACATGAGGTCATTTTGTGAGAAAGTCTAGCCTAATAGCCAAACCAGAAACGTTTTATATTGCAATTCGTCCAAAATCGTTTTACCTTCCGCACATGTTGAGTTGTTGACACTTTAAGAAAGGGATGGTGACTTTGGTGAGACAGCGTAAGTTGATTGGTTGGGGTAAAAATAGATTCTAAAATCTGTATGAGTTTTACAGGGAAGTTTAACAGGGAAGTGAAGCCCTGCACTCGTATCACTGTATGGTCTACGAACTTGCGTCCCGTAGCTATAGTTATTCATTTTCTTACGGATAATAGTATGGTCCAATATCCGGTCAGTCATATTAATCCGTTCGATCAGTTTCCCATATGCGGCAATTGATAGGTTTTTCTGAGACATCAGTCTTTCCATGTGTTGATCTTTTAGGACCGCAGCGATGGTCTAATGGAGACGCAGCTGTTCATGCGTAAAACGACTGCGCAGAGTTTCCGCAAGTATATGATCTTCGCCGAAAACGCCATCGCCATTTCTTCGATGGATGTCTGGCTCATTCAAAGTACGACGATCGTCGGTCGCTACGCGTCGCCACGTCACATCCGATCGAATCACGTGATCGGAAAAGTTATATGGCGCCTCTATTAATACAGGCAAACTCTATTCCATTTGATCTAATTCCGCCACTGCTTGCAATTTGGCGGTGCCAATCCCATGCCTGGATAGAGGAGGAGGGGGTCGACGCTTACGATCTTTGTTATCACACATTCACACAGTATCGCTAACTGAAACAATCATAATTATTAACAATCATGTGTGTGCGACTGTACGTGTATTTATTATGTAGGCCTACATTCATGTTTGTGTGTGTGCGCATGTGTGTATTTGTGTCTGTATGCGTGTAGTACGTGTAGTACGTAGGGTTCTCAACTTCTGTGCAGCCTCATTTAAGACCTACCAGAACCTTGTGTGCAGTCATGTCAAAGGAATAAGTTCTGCTCGCTGTTGCATGACTTACGTCCGAAACTCGTGTAGGCCTTTGCGGCGTATGTGCCTAGAAGTTTCATTAATTCACTAATAATTATTATACAGTATAGCTCTACCTCTTTAAGGAATCTACTCAGAGGCGCTCCCAGCCTGCATCCACAGCTAAAGCAGCGAAATTCAAGGGACATTGAAAAAGAGGCGAATTTAGCCGAGGCAGCCAGAGCAGGTCAAGTGGAAGGCCATTCCAGATGATGATGATGACGATGCTATTGCTGCTGTTATTGATGCATGAGAGAGGTTATGATTTACTCCAGTCAGTTGTGTGGCTATATGTATCTTTCTTCTTAGAGCTGGAGTTGGAGACAACGGAGATGGCATTGGGGGAATTGATCCAGCAGCGGAAGTCATCATCTGTACGTCATCGTGGGGCAGCTCCAGCCAACCCGAAATACGTCCATATATCATCACCATCCTCCTTCTCGTCCACCTCATCCTCGTCATCGTCTTCATCACCCGCTGCCCATCTATTACTGCCTGCCGTTATATTCGCCATCCTCTCCTGCCTGGTCTTAACACTCGCGCCAATTCAACTAACTGATTCTCATTCATTTCGGTCGGGGCAGAGTTCACGAGTAACCAATCACAGTCGTTGTAATCAGGCCAACTGCCGAGGATAGCTACTATGAGTGCTAAGGGTTCAAATTGCACCAATCGAGAGACGAAGAAGTAGGTCATCGTTGAAACGTAATTAAACCGGAAGTTGAACATCCACTCTGTGTCTTTGGACTGTCTCTCTGACGTGACGATCGTAATCGTAATCGTAAACTCGAAATTTCTAAAGCGCCACTCGAAAGCCAAGCGCGGGGCACCAGCTTATTCACGAGCGCTGCGTTGCGTTAGAATGGTTGTCCGTGAGAATAGTCCGTGGTGGTCCGGGTCGAGTTACCATAGGATCAGGATCGAATGCGTTGTGTTAGAAGGGTTGTCCGTTAGAGTAGTCCGTGGTGGTCCGGGTCGAGTTACCATAGGATCAGAGGGGCGGAACAGCTACTAAGGTGGGTGTCGTCTGGGCCGGGAATTGGAGGGTGGAGGATCAGTTGAGATAGGGTAAGAGATCGTGAAAAGGAGTGTCTTAAGTTTCGAATGAAAAGCCCGAGGTGTGATGGATAGAGGAGCCTGAGGAAGGTTGTGGTGTGTGATTAGAAATGATGATGAAGGGACTGAAAAGGATCGGAATTCAGGAGGCAGATCATTCCAAAGGCGTGGTGCTGAGATGGATATGGCTCGGTTGGAGAACTTGAGATGACTTGTGACCGGGGGTCGAGAAAGTGTAAGGCAGGCGGATGATCGGGTAGAACGGGTAGGCTGGATGGTGAAGAGTTCGCGAAGATAACTGGGCTGGGAGCATTGTAAAGAGTTGTAAGTTAAGGAGAGAACTTTGAAGTGGATTCGCTCTGGGATTTTATTAAGTTGGCACCACCATGCACTTTAGAAATACGAGATCACGATTACGATTACCCGGTTACAGAATGCCAATATTATTGGTCTTCATCTTCCTCCTTGCATGCACACTGCACAGTAATAAAATATTATCAATGTGCACAATAAAAGTGATTCAACATTTAAGTGCTTTCGCTTTCTTATTGGATTTCTTTGCAATTCTCCATAGGACTAGGACCTGCTCTATTCTCACTTACAATATTTCCTGTGTTTATCTTAATTATTTTAGGGACAATGTCAAATGCAAAACACAGATATGCATAAGCCATAAATGGGCAACTTTGTTTAACATGGCCGATCGAAGATTTAGGGGAGCCCAGAGGCATGCATAATTATGCCAATAGCGGGCAAATTTTTATTGGTTCATTTTCCTCAGATATCGATGCAATAATAATTTTTTCATTCTAAATACTGCGCTACAACCTCCGCCAAAGTAGGCTTATAGACTAAATGAGACAATTTTATGACGAAACCAAATTATTGTGATTGAGAAATTCGTCTCCTTATAGATGTTCTCACTAGTCACATTCTATTCGTCTATCTAATTCAGACGATTGCTTCGATCTTCATCTCAAGCTGACTCCGTTTGTTGTGACCTTGACATAACTATAGTATCCAGGACCAAAGTGTCAGCTTGGGCGTCTTGAGTATCGGTCAGGATCAGGTTAGGCGTCATGAAGGTCGGCTAGGGCTAGGATTAATGTCGTCATTAGATACTGTCAAAAGATATAGAACTAATGCTTCGGTCCCCGAGGACCGATGCTATAGTTTTGCTGTGACCCTGAAACAAGTATAATTCACTCACGAATTTCCTCAGTACCATCGACGCTTAATTTTGTTGTAAGCCTTAGGCTATAAGAGTCAAGATCTCGAGCCATGTCCAGTTGTTGTTCATCTCTCCCGTTCAATAATTATAATAATAATGAAACAGCAACAATAATAATGAACTGATACAGATATTCTCTTCCACAAGAGTGAAAATGAAAACGCTTGACTAAGTATGACGTCACAATTAGCATAAATAAAATAATAGTTCCCCGGTTATAGAAAAAAGAAAGTTGATTCTATGGTGATCAAGGCTATTATAAATTATGTATGGGGTGCGGGGCGGTAGAGTAATTGATGACACGCTGGCGTAGAGAGCGAGAGGTAGCGAGTTCGAGTCCCCGTTGGGCGGATATGCTTTGTGGGTTGCTATTAGCGCCATGTATTGCAGGCTGTTTGCTCAGTTAGTATAGTTAAGATTTGTGTATTTTGTGATCTCCGTTCTTGTGAATTGTTTCAAGTTTCTTTCAACTGCATAATTGTACGCTGTAACCGGTTGCATTCTGTCAACCGGATTGTTGAATAAAGAAATTATTATTATTATCGGTCTATGTTTTGCCTACGTCAGTTATTGTTTATTTAATTTTACCATAGATGTAGTCAACTCATGGTAAGGAAATTCAGATAGATTTACCTAACCTTTAGGTTTCATATGGGGTTCAAATGTGAACTATTCTTCTGTTGGTCTGTTTGTCTAAAAGTCCTTATCCTTTTGTCTTTTACGATTATAATCTCTCTACTTCTCTCTATAACACTTAGGCCTGCTGTTGTTTTACTTGCCTAAATCTAAAGCCCAAATGGAAACTGAATTTATACGCGCTAGCATCTACAGGTCTATTTGAGATCCATGCGTACAGTCGTGTACCATGTCAGCATGCCCACATGGAGCCAATAATGGCAGACCTATAGTATCCGGGACCGAATGACGACACTAACCTAATTCCTAACCCTTACCGACCTCACGACGCCTAACCTGACCCTAACCGACCCTCATGACCCATAAACCTGAACCTAACCGTCACAATTATGCCGCCAATAATTACAGGGGAACCAGTATGCGAATAATATGAGTTCCGCATTGCAGCGGTTCTGTTAGAGCTGTAGATTTCCGGTTTCGTTCCAAACGTCAGCAAACTGTATAATTTTATGATGGCTTCCCAGGACAACAAGCATCGAAAATCGCCTATTCCATAAGTTCGGAGACGATTCTCCAAGTATACAGGCATTTCTTTAAAATCTGTCAGACTTTGGACTGGAGTCGGAAATCTACAGGCTTAGGCTATACCTTCGTTCTCAACCTGTGGGTCGCGAGTCGCGAGCCCAATGTTTCTCCCTACCACTTGCCAGCGGTAGGCTGAAGACTTCTGAAATTTGTTAAAGGTGTTTCCAACCGCGTATTGTGTTCACTTGAGTCTCTTTCGATCCCATATACATCCTGGTAGGTTGGGGGGGAGGGCTATCGCTGAGGCGAAGACACATATTAGCGACGCTATCCCGAGCTGGAGCATACAGATACAGGAGTATAATTATCGACATTATTCTGTAGCCACACAGAGGTAGTCCTACGTGTGTGGTTGCTGTTCAATGAAGACTAGTCATTCGAGAACAAGTGTACGGGTGACCTTTCTTACAGTTGCGCGCGTGAGTCTTTTTCTCATATTGGGGCGCCGGTTAACTCTAACCAAATTTGTTGTGGCCCGCTATACAATAAGATATAACCCAAATGGAGTAACTTTGAAGTTGCTCATCATCAGTTAGACACAATCAGAATTTCCCATTTAACCAAAGTTAATTGAAACACTCAAAAATTTGAAACGCACACGCTGTGAATTACTTAACAGTACATAGGCCAATGTGATCCAATGTTATGAACTACGCACTGTTTTCATACCCTTGGTCGTGCCAGTCCCAAGCCTCTATGAAAGGGAGGGCGACGCCAATAATCTTTTTTATCAATTTATCCCACATGTAGTGCTGCTAAAATTAAAACCACTTCACAACGTTTTAATGTCTTGGTCCGATTTTATCTTTACTTTTGTCGCTTTCGTTTAGCTCTCAACCCCGAAAACATTTGAAGACTTCCGCCCTCGTAACTCAACTCCAGTGAACTATAATAATATAGGAGCCACAGATGAACCAGCGAAACATCGCGAAGCCTTAATTAGATCTGCACCCTGGCTGTGAACCATGGCAGCGAACCAGTCCGAAACGGTAGATCCTCTGGCGGCGGTGGAGGAGGAGGCGGCGGGGAAGAGGACCGTCGAAGAACCAACGACGAGGACGGGGCAGCCTCACCTCCCGCACCGGAAGTCCTTCATCTCCCGAGTCGACTTCCGGATCTCCCTCGACAACCCGAGGGAATCGACGGACCTCGCGCTCAGCAAGACCAACTTCTTCTGGCTGCGAATGAACGCCAATAAGTTCTACGGCCAGCGGAACAAGGCCCTCGACCGCTGCGTTCCGCGAGACCTGACCCTCTGCCTCGCCCAGTACGAGTCCCTCACCAACGCCTTCACCAACGTCGGACCTCATCCGACATCCGGTTCCGAGGCAACTGGGCGACCGAGCACCACGAAGAACAACGCCCATCGGTTCCTTCGCCTGGGACGCTACGATCCGTTCGAAGGACGAGACTCTTACGAATGCATCGAGGCACCGGAAGTCCGTTGCTCCCGCATCTCGAGAGAGCCCGAGAGGAAGCCGTCGTTTCCTGACCGGCTGACGACCTCCGAGTTCAAGGCCGCCCTGAGGAAGTACCTCGTCGCTGCCTACGTCAGAGATCGCTGGGACGGACTGAACGTCGACGAGGCCTTCGAGAAGTTCACCAGGGACCACGTGCAGAAACTGAAGGGCTTACAGAAGGAGGGGAAACTGTGCGTGGGACGGAAGCACCAACACAGGACGTCATCACCTGGAGGAAGGAGCGGTGGAGGGGAGTCTCCAACCACCGACACCACCAGTGGCACCGAGGGTGGTATGACTCTTCCCCAGCTTCCGACGAGGAGACTTGCCCTCTGCTCACCTGGAAAACAATCGAACTGGAAAGTGCGATACTGGGACACTGGAGTACTCGACCGAATGATCATGTCTGGCAAAAGTAATTAATCGACTCAAGAGGAGAAAATGTTGGCTAAATTCGTAAAAACCGTAATTTACTATTATAAATTTATTATTAATAATTATGATATACACCATAAATCTAGACACTGTTTAGAACTCTTTGACTGTATTACCAAACAAAGACATTATGCCCATTACAATGCCAAGACCAGTTATCGACTCAGACACGCGCTAAGGATGAAAAATGCATGCGTGTATGTAAGTATTTAAATATGTATCTATGAACTGGAACCCAACTGTATGTCCTTCTTCTACTGCATGCCATTTATTCGATTAACTCACCTCAAGTTTACAGCTATATATATATATTGTCATTGAAGACGACACCTGATGCGGTAAGATTCTCCAAAGGTTCTCATCGCATGCAGAAAGAAATGAGACAGGTAGACATACAGACAGACAGATAGTTGGTAGATTTGCAAAGAGCCAAAGACCAGTGGTCTCCTCCGTTGTCTTACAATGGCGACCTATAATAAACTGAACGGTTAACATAAGCAATGTCCGAATTTGCTGAAGCAATTTGAAACCACCTCCCAGCAAGTTTGATGTACTTTGTCAATTCTTTATAGGCCTATAGTTAATTATCTGTCTTCGGTCTAACAACTCATAGGACATGCAGCAGCAGTTAATCGAATCCAAAACTAGAATATTGATTCTGTGTTACCATTACATCACAGACGTACCAATCTATATATATATATGCCACTGTAGGTGCCACGAGTAGGCCACTGGTCTCCTGTCGCTGCTTTTGCTACACTTACAGCTTCCGTTGGTCATCCAACGAGTGTGCCTGTTCAACGTTTGTTTAGCAGCGAAAGACTTTTAATGCACCCGCAGCGTGTCAGATAAGATCGAAAAGATTTGTCTGATTTAGTGTTTTCGAATGTAATTGGGGAAATTGCATCAGCTATCCTTTCGGCGGATATACTTTTTCTATACTGCTGAATCGCGTGTTTCAGTACGTGTATTCTGATGTAGATGGATCAAGACTTGCTTCTCGGTATTCAGTGACTGGACTTGGACTCGAGCTTGAATACCTCTGGACACTGACTCTGGACTCGAGTCGACCGAGGTGAACTCGACTAAGTCACTGCGGATCAGTCACAATACCAGCTGTCTTCCTGACCTATACCTTTAGTGTAACGCTTTATTTATTTCTCGCATTTGCTATATATATATATATATATATATATATATATATATATATATATATTATATATATACCGCAAGCTCTCTTGAAGGGGCGCTCCAGACTACAGCGCGGACACTACATCGGAGTTTCGAACTGAAGCGCACGAGCAATTGCAAGTGAAGGACTCGCTCAAGGTCTCCGCGCGGCGGCTTGAGGTGGATTCGAACCTGGAATCCTCCGGCTCCAAGGCACAGTAACTATACCACTGCACCACCGAGCCACACAAACATATGGGCAGCTTATACTCAACAAAGAAAACTATCCATACCCATCCAACACGTGCAAGATTGTTTTTGTAACATTACTGAAATGTTAGTTCTGCATCACATTATTAATGTTACGAAGATGTTTAGATAAGGAACGACAGTTTATTGGCACTACACCTACATAACAGATATTCAAGCATTAAAAGAAAAAGCGTAAACCCAGACATGAGTGTGCTACACACCTGGATTACATATATATTTCAGCTCAAAGCTAACAAGACCCGTCGCATATAAGACAATGGTGCATTGCAATAGACAAGTTCTACAATGATTTTCTACCATCTGGAAGTCATGGCACAGTTGTCCCTAAAGCATAAAGCGATGCAACAATGGAATACAAAAACTAATCTAATTAATGACCTTGACACAAATAGAACTGTTCTGAATGATGTGCACCAATCGCATACATCACGTCGAAATGATTAGACGTGGCAAACAACACGCAATCACGTACGAAGTCTCATGTGAACTCTCGTGTGAACTCTCGCGAGATCTCGCACGAGTTCTCACACGAGATTTACTCGACACCATATAAGTTGGTTTTTTGCAAGTGGACAATTTTATCAGCTGCAGTTTAAACCTATGAAGTAGAACCTTTACATGCATGATGCAGCCATCCGTATGAACAGACAACCATATCGTGAGTCATAACCAGACAATCTTAAATACCTCTAAACTTCCAACTTAACACGCCCTACCCTCAATTTCATTCCTCGTTAATCTTTTATGCCAAAGCACCAAACTGTCGATCTGACCAATGAACTAACCTCATAGCATAGAATAACCGAACCTTGTATATAGGAGACGCTACTCCATGCGGAGCGGACGTAAGGTGGTATTTCCACTTCACGGAATTATACCGCTTTGAATAGAGATCATGATTGAAGAGCACGGAAGACCTATATAGCACTCTGGGTTTTTACAATATTAAAGCCACACAATATGGTGCCTTTACGCATTTCAATAACCCTTAAAATCAGGGCTTAAAGTGTGCCTGGACGGTCATGGACGGCGTCCATGCACTTGTTTTAAAATCTGAATGCCGTCCAGCCACTTATTGGCGAGCACACACTAGAAAGATAAGGGGCGTCCAGGCACTTCTTTTGGAGAGGTAAGGGGCGTCCAGGCACTTATTTTCTCACACTTTTGGCACTGCTTAAAATTATTCATTTATCCAGTCTGAAGAGACTTATATAGCACCCCTTCAAGAAAACTACTCACGAGCGCTCGCAACCCAACCACGATTGATAGGCAATCCCCTAAAAAAAAATTTCTTCCGGTCTCTGCTGCTAGCGAGTGAGGCGAAAGCGTCCGAGTATTTTAAAGAAAATGAACAGTGTCCAATGTCCATGCACGCAATTTCTATGGTCCTAACCAGATTAGTTATCATATAGGAATCGCTTAAACTCCGTTCTTATTACAGACATTTCAACAGACAAGTGTCTTAAAAGAAGCATCTTAGAATAACGAGACTGAGAATTGTTGCTAAACATAGACAGGTTAAAGTCGAATGGGGAAGAAAAGCAAAACACTCTTCTCAAGTAAACCTGGTGGTTAACTCATATAGCGCAAGGATCCGTGCAGAAAAGAAATTCTCAGAAACCTCTTCAAGTTTGACACTTCGAGAACTGTCGTGAAGGTTTTGGCCAGAAAGAAATCACTCCACGTTCATCGTTCATCTTTCGTTAGGTCCCATCAGAAGAAAAACCCATTCCATACAACATGAAAACCTCTCCAAGACGCTCATTCCACGACCGTCCCCTTGGCCTCCTCGTCACCGCCGGTCACTCATCCTCTGCCCTCGTCTCCCCGCCATCCTATATCCTCGGTAGGCGAGACAGCGGACTCTCGACGGGGAAGAAGCAGAAGGTAAGGACAGGCATGTCGTCCTCGTCCTGTCGTCCTACTCCGGTGAACGCCTTCAACTCGGCCACATATGAAATCGTCATCGTCATGTCGCCGCGGGCGCCGCGGATCTTGAAGTCGAAGTCGTTGCGGTTCTCCTTCGGGGTTCCCGGCAGATCGAACTCGATCCCGGTGAAGGGGAACTTGAGGGTGATGCGGCGATCGTCGACGGTGCACGATCCCTGGACGGGTAGAGTTGATGTGGACATCGGCATTCGCATGTACATCGTTGCAAAGCCATCGTATCTCGCCATGGCACAACCGGTTATCTAGAGTCTGTAACAGAACAAAGAACGGTTATTGATTATCGCAATCGTATACAATTTCCACATTTCTAAAGCACCAATTGAAAGATAAGCCTAGGGCACCAGCTCATTCACGAGCGCTGTGTCTATAGGCAGATGGGTTGTCCAAAAGAGTCGTCCGAAAGAGGTCGTGTCGTCCGTCCACACTACTAACCCACAAAGAACACAACATGGCAAGAACACAACATGGCAAGAACATAACATGGCAAGAACATAACATGGCAAGAGCGCAACGTGGCAAGAACGTAACATGGCAAAAACATAACATGGCAACAACATAACATGGCAATAACATAACGTGGCAATAACATAACATGGCAATAACATAACATGGCAATAACATAACATGGCAAGAACATAACATGGCAATAACATAACGTGGCAAGAACATAACATGGCAAGAACATAACATGGCAAGAACATAATATGGCAGGAACATAACATGGCAAGAACATAATATGGCAGGAACATAACATGGCAAGAACATAATCGCAAGCTGAAAACTTTCCAAGGCATACCCTAAGGCTAAGCGCAGGGTACCAGCTTATTTAGAGCCATTACTGACAAACACACGACCTTTATTAAGTTGCAAGTCATATGGAAATCAGTCAAGCTCTTCGTTTAAAACTTTAAGTGCTAATTGGAGTCTCTTTTCCATACAGATTATACAGATTTTTGCTATAGTGCAATCTTAAAGATATCTACTGACAATAATTATGTCCATCTTTCCAAAAGGTCTTATCGTCGCTCGTCTTACCTGGCTTCTCATTACCTGTCTTACCTGACATAATTAGTTTATTACGCGTCTCAACTTCGTCATTAATTACCACTCAGAATGTCTATTAACTGAATAGAATAACAGTGAGCAATAATTGGGTCTTTGAAAACGGACGACAGATGCACAAGTGCACAGACCACAGTTATGCACAAGTGCACAGACCACAGTAATGCACAAGTGCACAGACCACAGTTATGCACAAGTGCACAGACCACAGTTATACACAAGTGCACAGACCACAGTTATACACAAGTGCACAGACCACAGATGCACAAGTGCACAGACCACAGATGCACAAGTGCACATACCACAGATGCACAAGTGCAGAGACCACAGTTATACACAAGTGCACAGACCACAGATGCACAAGTGCACAGACCACAGATGCACAAGTGCACAGATGCACAAGTGCACAGACGCACAAGTGCACAGGTCACAGATGCACAAGTGCACAGACCACAGTTATGCACAAGTGCACAGACCACGATGACCATTCATCACGACTATCACTGCACTAAGTGGACTGAAACCCAGAAGAAACATCCGCTCATTGGCGGCCAGTGGACAGATTGCATGCTTCACGATGTATATATATATATATATATATGATTTATATATATATATATATAAATCATATATATGTGTGTGTGACACTCTGTGTGCGTAGGACTGTTGGTGTGCGCGTTATACTTGAATAAAAAATTGACTTTTTTACCAATAATTATATTTCTTGTATATAATCCGATGCATATTTGTGTTTGTTTGTATATAGCTGCATTGTATCTTTGCGCCCTACTGCTTTGTACCTGTATAGCGTACATCCCTATGTAAGTATGTATAAGCCTACGTGGGAGTAGATTTAGAGCAGTCATCGACAGCTTATTTTACAGGTGCATGGCTATAGGCCTACTAAGATTTTAAGGGGTTCAGAAGCCGTATAGGCCTACTCCAATAGAAAACTATTTCACGGTTTCATTTACCTCTGGATAAAACGATTGTCGATTTTATTAAGAAATTCCGGGATAACCTTTAAGTATAAACAGCAATTAGTTTCTTACGCGTTTCTAATTTTCTAATTTTTCTACGTGTAGGATGGAAACCATGCAAAATTATCCTCATACGCAACAGGCTATAGTCCTATACTGCAATAAAAGCAAAATGTTTTAAGTTTATTCAATTTCATTCTGGTGGTAAATCCTATATGAAACAAGGAACTCCATAATTACACGACCTTCCCTATAGGCACGTATACGAATACACGGTTATTCTCTGTTCAATAAATTGGATACCTTTTTATTGAACCCTCTTTCAGCATAATTAAACGCCAGCCAAAGTTAACGGTGCTTCAAAAATCCATACGTTGGCTTCTATTTTACTCATGTGAAAACACCTCCCGAGTTTGGATGGTTGCTTCTGCCCAATTGTGGCACTGATCCCTTATTATTATTAAAAGATTAGTTAAGAGTTGTCTAATTGCAGCCTATTCACTTGACTTGTTGTTACCATCATCGACATCGGAATAGGATATACGTCATCTCCTTGCTTCCTACGCTACGCAGAGAGGGTCTTTAGAAATCGAGCCCATGACTCATGCATTAAGTTTCCACGTGTCTTCTTACTATGTCTCCAAAGGCGGCGCCAGGATTTCAGTTTTTTTTGGGGGGGGGGGTGAATCCTCGCGAAGGAAACTTTTCAT
Source organism: Lumbricus terrestris (assembly GCA_949752735.1). Taxonomy (NCBI): domain Eukaryota; kingdom Metazoa; phylum Annelida; class Clitellata; order Crassiclitellata; family Lumbricidae; genus Lumbricus; species Lumbricus terrestris. Next base: position 43,822,673 of record OX457044.1, on the reverse strand, counting down.
TTTCATCCGCCAAAATTTCTGACGACCTTTTTAAAGTCATTCGTGGAAATATTTCGGTTTTACATGTCCACAAAAACCGGATGGCCTTTTTTAGGGGGCTTAACCCCGGGTTGCCTTTTATAGGGGGCTTAACCTTTTAGCCCCCCTCTAGCGCCGCCACGGTCTGTCTCTATTACTTCCTTACAATATTTGGATGCCGAATAAACTGAATTGAAATTGAATTGACATGTATACGCAGACTACATACGTCCACATTATGAATATAGGCTAATATAGAATTATGTCGTCATTAGAATATTAGCTTTGTGTTGTAAACTTTTCTACATGTATGACATTTCTTTGTAGGACAAACACTATTATTACGTCACTACTATTGTCTGTGGATGAAACTGTTTTTTTGTTACATACATTATTATGACGACATCACTTTGGTCTACAACTGTACTGTGACGTCATTCGATATATATATAAAATTATATATATATAATATATATTTCCCTAGTGAAGTGTTATGATGATTGCTATTCCTTACTGTGACGATATCTCGTTGTTCTACAAACACTAGTGTCACGCCATTGGCTTTGTCCATGAACATAATTATTGTTAGGATAATACAGGTTTTCAAGGTTTTGTAACATGGACTTCTTATATAAAAATACGTAAAGCGGATAAAAAGGTTCCCAAGTAGCAGGTACAATGCTTATGTAAAACATATGTCAAGGGTCGGTTCAAAGGTCCCAATTAAGGGACCGGACAGAACCAACGGACGTTGCTCGTCCCTCATAGGGCCTACATAGACTACGTCCCTAATTAATTTGCTGTCTTGCGTTAGACAGTTAGACTGAACACTAACTACATGCAGAAAGATCTATCTTCTGTTTACGGTGGAGTTAGAATCAGTTTAATGTTTAACCAGACAATTTATGTTTCGTCATTGTGTCGACGGTTGGCAGTCGACGCTAAGTGCCCACTACTAAAAGTGTGAAGTACATTTAGACTTGCAAGTGCCGCCTGTCTAGGGTCTAACACAATCTCTTATACATTGCACTCATTTGAGTTGCACTTCACAGTAATAGCTGCCCATTATGCGATGCTCCGCCCCCAACCGACAGTAACACTCAATGCCTCTGTGGTCCCCGATACAAAACGTGCAACGTATATGCATGACTTGAGGCCAAAAGCCGTATAGCGGTCACAACGCCGTACGCTCAACCTGCATGAAAGCCAGCCAACCTGCTTACCTGCATGTATACCTGCCGATCTCATTGTCTGTCTGTCCATCTGTCTGTCTGCTTATTTGTCTCGTTTTAAACTACTGTGTCTTTATGTACATGTAGGCCTACGCCTGCTATGTGTGCATGCTCGACGATTGCTTGTCTTCTGCTTGTCTGCATGATTGTGCTACAGGTCCACTGACAGACTACTTCTCTGCAGCATTGCTAAATGTTTCTTGATTGGATGTGGAAAATAAATGACTAACGACTGAAATGCAAACAGATGTCATTACCTTCATTTTTCATTCGTTCGTTCGTTCGTTCGTTCGTTCATTCGTTCGTTCATTCATTCATTCATTGCTTCATTAATTAATTTATTCATTCATTAATTCATTTATTCATTGTTTCATTAATTCATTAATTCATTGTTTCATTCATTCATTTATTAATTCATTCATTAATTAATTCATTGTTTCATTCGATCATTCATTCATTGTTTCATTCATTCATTCATTCGTGCCCGCCTGCTTCAATGCTCCAGATCCCCCCCCCCAAACATACAGACACACTTATGCAGTCCCAACATTTATGTAGCACCGTTAAACAATTTATGTGCCACGTGACAGCATGCCAATCTGATAGATCCATAAATGGTCGGCCAATAACGTTAGGCTGAACACGCAGCCATCACCTATAATAGGCATCAGCAAAGGCCAAGGCTTAATCCGGAATGTCCAAGCGCGCGATTTAACACTAAACCCGTGTGCCACCATTACAAATATTTCTACTCTTGGCAGTCTTTGGCGGGAAGTAGTTTTGCTTACGTATGGGCTTAAGTATGTAAACAACGCCTCAAGATTTTGGGGGGACATGCCACTCCTAGGGGACTTCCAGTGTTTAATCTAGTCCCCCTCCTCTGGGGGGGGGAATTGAGGTTTCTGGGGGGGGAGACACATGAGCGTCCAAAGGACGCTCGTGATGCGCGTAGCACAGAGACTGGGAGGAGAGGGGTGTGGGGAGGGGATGCACCCCTCCCCATTAGAAACTTTTTTAATTTCCACATTGTAATGGCTGCATTTTAAGGTGACGTCTTAACAAAATAGCTGTACTTCTTCAGTGACCCATTAGAAATTTTTTGGATTTCCACATTGCAATGGCAGCATTTTAAGGGGTCATCTTAACAAAATAGCTGTACTGTTTCAGTGACCCATTAGAAACTTTTTGAATTTCCATATTGTAATGGCTGCATTTTAAGGTGACGTCTTAACAAAATAGCTGTACTGTTTCAGTGACCCATTAGAAACTTTTTGGATTTCCACATTGCAATGGCAGCATTTTAAGTGGTCATCTTAACAAAATAGTTGTACTTGTACTGTTTCAATTTTTGGATTTCCACATTGCAATGGCAGCATTTTAAGGGGTCGTCTTAACAAAATAGCTGTACTGTTTCAGTGACCCATTAGAAAATTTTTGAATTTCCACATTGCAATGGCAGCAGTTTAAGATGCCATCTTAACAAAATGGCTGTACTTTTTCACTGACACATTAGAAACTTTTTGAAATTCCACATTGCAATGGCAGCATTTTAAGGTGTCGTCTTAACAAAATAGCTGTACTTTTTCAGTGACACATTAGAAACTTTTTGAATTTCCACATTGCAATGGCAGCATTTTAAAGAGTCATCTTAACAAAATAGCTGTACTTTTTCAGTGACCCATTAGAAACTTTTTGAATTTCCACATTGCAATGGCAGCAGTTTAAGGTGTCGTCTTAACAAAATAGCTGTACTTCTTCAGTGACCCATTAGAAAATTTTTGAATTTCCACATTGCAATGGCAGCAGTTTAAGATGCCATCTTAACAAAATGGCTGTACTTTTTCACTGACACATTAGAAACTTTTTGAAATTCCACATTGCAATGGCAGCATTTTAAGGTGTCGTCTTAACAAAATAGCTGTACTTTTTCAGTGATACATTAGAAACTTTTTGGATTTCCACATTGCAATGGCAGCATTTTAAGGTGTCGTCTTAACAAAATAGCTGTACTTTTTCAGTGATACATTAGAAACTTTTTGGATTTCCACATTGCAATGGCAGCATTTTAAGAGGTCATCTTAACAAAATAGCTGTACTGTTTCAGTGACCCATTAGAAACTTTTTGAATTTCCATATTGTAATAGCTGCATTTTAAGGTGACGTCTTAACAAAAATAGCTGTACTGTTTCAGTGACCCATTAGAAACTTTTTGGATTTCCACATTGCAATGGCAGCATTTTAAGTGGTCATCTTAACAAAATAGTTGTACTTGTACTGTTTCAATTTTTGGATTTCCACATTGCAATGGCAGCATTTTAAGGTGTCGTCTTAACAAAATAGCTGTACTGTTTCAGTGACCCATTAGAAAATTTTTGAATTTCCACATTGCAATGGCAGCAGTTTAAGATGCCATCTTAACAAAATGGCTGTACTTTTTCACTGACACATTAGAAACTTTTGGAATTTCCACATTGCAATGGCAACATTTTAAGGTGTCGTCTTAACAAAATAGTTGTACTTTTTGAGTGACACATTAGAAACTTTTTGAATTTCCACATTGCAATGGCAGCATTTTAAGGTGTCGTCTTAACAAAATAGCTGTACTTTTTCAGTGACCCATTAGAAACTTTTTGAATTTCCACATTGCAATGGCAGCAGTTTAAGATGCCATCTTAACAAAATGGCTGTACTTTTTCAGCGACACATTGGAAATTTTTTGAATTTCCACATTGCAATGGCAGCATTTTAAGGTGACGTCTTAACAAAATAGCTGTACTGTTTCAGTGACCCATTAGAAACTTTTTGGATTTCCACATTGCAATGGCAGCATTTTAAGGGGTCATCTTAACAAAATAGCTGTACTGTTTCAGTGACCCATTAGAAACTTTTTGAATTTCCATATTGTAATGGCTGCATTTTAAAGTGACGTCTTAACAAAATAGCTGTACTGTTTCAGTGACCCATTAGAAACTTTTTGGATTTCCACATTGCAATGGCAGCGTTTTAAGGTGTCGTCTTAACAAAATGGCTGTACTTTTTCAGTGACCCATTAGAAACTTTTTGGATTTCCACATTGCAATGGCAGCATTTTAAGGGGTCATCTTAACAAAATAGCTGTACTGTTTCAGTGACCCATTAGAAACTTTTTGAATTTCCATATTGTAATGGCTGCATTTTAAGGTGACGTCTTAACAAAATAGCTGTACTGTTTCCGTGACCCATTAGAAACTTTTTGGATTTCCACATTGCAATGGCAGCATTTTAAGTGGTCATCTTAACAAAATAGTTGTACTTGTACTGTTTCAATTTTTGGATTTCCACATTGCAATGGCAGCATTTTAAGGTGTCGTCTTAACAAAATAGCTGTACTGTTTCAGTGACCCATTAGAAACTTTTTGAATTTCCACATTGCAATGGCAGCATTTTAAGGGGTCGTCTTAACAAAATAGCTGTACTGTTTCAGTGACCCATTAGAAAATTTTTGAATTTCCACATTGCAATGGCAGCAGTTTAAGATGCCATCTTAACAAAATGGCTGTACTTTTTCACTGACACATTAGAAACTTTTGGAATTTCCACATTGCAATGGCAACATTTTAAGGTGTCGTCTTAACAAAATAGCTGTACTTTTTCAGTGACACATTAGAAACTTTTTGAATTTCCACATTGCAATGGCAGCATTTTAAGGTGTCGTCTTAACAAAATAGCTGTACTTTTTCAGCGACACATTGGAAATTTTTTGAATTTCCACATTGCAATGGCAGCATTTTAAGGTGACGTCTTAACAAAATAGCTGTACTGTTTCAGTGACCCATTAGAAACTTTTTGGATTTCCACATTGCAATGGCAGCATTTTAAGGGGTCATCTTAACAAAATAGCTGTACTGTTTCAGTGACCCATTAGAAACTTTTTGAATTTCCATATTGTAATGGCTGCATTTTAAGGTGACGTCTTAACAAAATAGCTGTACTGTTTCAGTGACCCATTAGAAACTTTTTGGATTTCCACATTGCAATGGCAGCGTTTTAAGGTGTCGTCTTAACAAAATGGCTGTACTTTTTCAGTGACCCATTAGAAAATTTTTGGATTTCCACATTGCAATGGCAGCATTTTAAGGGGTCATCTTAACAAAATAGCTGTACTGTTTCAGTGACCCATTAGAAACTTTTTGAATTTCCATATTGTAATGGCTGCATTTTAAGGTGACGTCTTAACAAAATAGCTGTACTGTTTCAGTGACCCATTAGAAACTTTTTGGATTTCCACATTGCAATGGCAGCATTTTAAGTGGTCATCTTAACAAAATAGTTGTACTTGTACTGTTTCAATTTTTGGATTTCCACATTGCAATGGCAGCATTTTAAGGTGTCGTCTTAACAAAATAGCTGTACTGTTTCAGTGACCCATTAGAAAATTTTTGAATTTCCACATTGCAATGGCAGCAGTTTAAGATGCCATCTTAACAAAATGGCTGTACTTTTTCACTGACACATTAGAAACTTTTTGAAATTCCACATTGCAATGGCAGCATTTTAAGGTGTCGTCTTAACAAAATAGCTGTACTTTTTCAGTGACACATTAGAAACTTTTTGAATTTCCACATTGCAATGGCAGCATTTTAAGGTGTCGTCTTAACAAAATGGCTGTACTTTTTCAGCGACACATTAGAAACTTTTTGAATTTCCACATTGCAATGGCAGCATTTTAAGGTGTCGTCTTAACAAAATAGCTGTACTTTTTCAGTGACACATTAGAAACTTTTTGAATTTCCACATTGCAATGGCTGCATTTTAAGGTGTCGTCTTAACAAAATAGCTGTACTTTTTCAGTGACCCATTAGAAAATTTTTGAATTTCCACATTGCAATGGCAGCATTTTAAGGTGCCATCTTAACAAAATAGCTGTACTTTTTCAGTGACACATTAGAAAATTTTTGAATTTCCACATTGCAATGGCAGCATTTTAAGGGGTCATCTTAACAAAATAGCTGTACTGTTTCAGTGACCCATTAGAAACTTTTTGAATTTCCATATTGTAATGGCTGCATTTTAAGGTGACGTCTTAACAAAATAGCTGTACTGTTTCAGTGACCCATTAGAAACTTTTTGGATTTCCACATTGCAATGGCAGCGTTTTAAGGTGTCGTCTTAACAAAATGGCTGTACTTTTTCAGTGACCCATTAGAAAATTTTTGGATTTCCACATTGCAATGGCAGCATTTTAAGGGGTCATCTTAACAAAATAGCTGTACTGTTTCAGTGACCCATTAGAAACTTTTTGAATTTCCATATTGTAATGGCTGCATTTTAAGGTGACGTCTTAACAAAATAGCTGTACTGTTTCAGTGACCCATTAGAAACTTTTTGGATTTCCACATTGCAATGGCAGCATTTTAAGTGGTCATCTTAACAAAATAGTTGTACTTGTACTGTTTCAATTTTTGGATTTCCACATTGCAATGGCAGCATTTTAAGGTGTCGTCTTAACAAAATAGCTGTACTGTTTCAGTGACCCATTAGAAAATTTTTGAATTTCCACATTGCAATGGCAGCAGTTTAAGATGCCATCTTAACAAAATGGCTGTACTTTTTCACTGACACATTAGAAACTTTTTGAAATTCCACATTGCAATGGCAGCATTTTAAGGTGTCGTCTTAACAAAATAGCTGTACTTTTTCAGTGACACATTAGAAACTTTTTGAATTTCCACATTGCAATGGCAGCATTTTAAGGTGTCGTCTTAACAAAATGGCTGTACTTTTTCAGCGACACATTAGAAACTTTTTGAATTTCCACATTGCAATGGCAGCATTTTAAGGTGTCGTCTTAACAAAATAGCTGTACTTTTTCAGTGACACATTAGAAACTTTTTGAATTTCCACATTACAATGGCAGCATTTTAAGGTGTCGTCTTAACAAAATAGCTGTACTTTTTCAGTGACACATTAGAAACTTTTTGAATTTCCACATTGCAATGGCTGCATTTTAAGGTGTCGTCTTAACAAAATAGCTGTACTTTTTCAGTGACCCATTAGAAAATTTTTGAATTTCCACATTGCAATGGCAGCATTTTAAGGTGCCATCTTAACAAAATAGCTGTACTTTTTCAGTGACACATTAGAAAATTTTTGAATTTCCACATTGCAATGGCAGCTTTCTAAGGTGTCGTCTTAACAAAATAGCTGTACTCTTTCAGTGACACATTAGAAACTTTATGAATTTCCACATTGCAATGGCTGCACTTTAAGGTGTCATCTTAACATAATAGTATCATATACATGTATTATAGTAGTAAATAATGTCATTATAATTATATAATGATAAATAATATCACGGTATATTATAACACTTCATGTAAAACAGTGACGAAAACAGTAACTAAAAACCATATCATTTCGTCAAATTTTTCTGGGGGGGAAATGTCAATCCTGGGGGGGAACTTTCCCCCCCAGAGACGTCTAGATTAAACACTGGGGGACTTCCCCAAGACATCTTGATTAAACACTGACTACCGGTGCCTCAGGCATGGTGACAGAATTGAATTCAGTTTAATCATTCAGTGCTGAGTGGTGGTGGATGTGGACATCGCAACTGAGCAGAGAAGCACTTTGGAAACTATGGTGGTGCACCAATTACATTACCAAAGGAATCATGAACGAATTAGCCTAAGACATCTCAATTATTTTTGTGCAAGGGAATCAGATCAAGGGAATTCGTCCAAGCCAACTTTCAACATTTCGAAATTCTGGATTCTTCATTTAAGTTTACACGTAGACATAAATATACCGTAGTAGCCGAGACGTGAATCACTTCACATTATACCAATTTATTATAGAGTTTCGGTTTTTTTAGTCAACTAACCCAACTAGATTCTATTTGACAGAATTTAAGTGCGGATGGTGATCATTCAAACTTCAACAGATGAGTCATTGTTTTTCGATAAATTTTGTCCAGTGTCCTAATCAAATTTTCTCTGGTAGCCTGAAGAAATAGAAAATGTTTTATAAAGATAAACGGGGTGTCTAATTATTTATTTTTTATTCCAATTTCAAGTGCAAAATATGCGAATAGTCTATAGCAAAATAGCAGGGCGTTTCTGCACAGCCTTTTGTTTGCAATCGAGGGGTTCAAGCATTGAAGGGGTCCACCACCGAAACCCTGCACAGGGGCCCCAAAAACCTTGCTATACGCTACTGACTCTATGTATAGAAATGGGGTCATGCAAGTGTTGCGGTTGTAAGGTGATGCTTAGACGAACAGATAGAGAGCACAGACGATGAGTCAGCCAATCTGTGTGTTGTTATAACGTTGATAATGCAGGCTGCGTTGTCATAAGGAAGTTGGCCTACATCAAGATGTCATGCTTCAATATGGTCTGCGTATTGATGCGACAATCTGGATGGCGTTGCAAGCAGCAGATGCACGCAGCGCACCGACCTGTTGTTAATTGACGATTGATTCAGAAACTGCTTTTATGTTCACATATGCATGAGCAAAGCAGAAATTTTATCATCATGGTGAATGAAAACCTATCTAAAGCAAGGGGTCAGACTGCTTGCTTTACAGTTGCTTCTATAATAAGTAAATATAAATTACATAATTATTATAATCACAATGATCTGAGCTGAATAATTAGTTTGCTAATAAATTGATATGTCTGAAAGACAGACTATGTAGTCCAAACATGTGTAAATTTTTACCTTAGCTCCTTCCCTCAGAGTAGCCTATAGCCTAAGACCATCGATGTTCAATTTCATGTCTATAGCATCCGTTTGTTAGCAAATATAGCCTCTGCGTCTGGGCAAATGTGCATTTTTATGTGCATTATTCATCTTGTTTCAACTGAAGAAAGTCCAAATGTATCATTCTGAATTTCTGAGCGATTCACACGAATACACCCAGTATATAATCTAGACGTCTCTGGTAAAGTTTCCCTCCTCCAGGAACAACATTCCCCAGAAATATTGAACAGCTGCTTTCTCCACTCAAGGCAAAGTGTTATCCGCTGATAGAGTAAAGAAATAGAGGATAAAACCAGAAGATATACAAAAAAAGTAATCAGAACACAGGTCATCGTCGTGGTTGGCAGTCCGCCAAGTTTGTCGCACCCCTCCTCAGAAACCTCAAGTCCCCCCCCTTAGTAGGAACCTCGATTATACAGTATACACAGCATGAATAGCACACAGAATAACATCCACACGAGAGCGTTTGTTTGCCGAGACTCCTTGATTGCTTCCTAGATTGCTTACTGTCTGACAACTGAATGGTTGTTTGCAGTGATACGTAGACAAATTGGTCATCAAGTATGATTTGTTGCATTTACCACTTTGTCACATCAGTACAGTAACTGGTGTGGAAGACAACCTATAGTTATTTATTAACTGAAGAAAAACATATTTGCACTTAGGAACCTATTCATCTTGCACTCAATGTCTCCATTCGTTTGCATTCAACAACATTCTTGGCACGGAATGAATTACTGCTATACTTCAGACAAGCTACAGGTGGCAGACTGACTGACATAATTTGTCTGACACTTAGAGCATGCGGCTGTCCATACATTGGTGACAAGTGACTGACAACCTGTACGAGTCATACCTTAGAACAGTGATTCTCAAACTTTCGCAGGCCACGGACCGGTGATAATTTTTGGTTGAAGCTCGCGGACCGCTAACTTAAATGGCAAAATAATGCAGTCAAAGCGAACTATAATGTTATAGTTCACTTCGACTGGATTATTTTGCCATTTAAGTTATAAATAGTCTTATAATAGTCTTTCTATAATAATTATTATAGAAAGACTATTATAAGACTATTTATAATTATGGATTTGTTACAATAATTAAAACATACCAATAATAGCATTTAATATGTTCCTCAATTTGATTTCGTTTAATTATAGCGTTAAAGGTTAAGCTCAAAGTTTCAAACAAGATTAGAAGTTTGTTATTGTAGGAATAAGTCTATCTGCAAAAATATATTCAATAACACATTATTTTTACTAAGATTGTTCGGTAATGATGGAAACACAGTGGCGGCGCTAGGGGGCTAGGTCCCCATAAAAAGGCCATCCATTTTTCCCCATGTAAAAATAAAAAATTTGGACGATTTAGCCCCCCAAAACTGAAATTCTGGCGCCGCCACTGTGGAAATACCTGCTCGATTATAAAACACAGAAATTAGAATATCACCATAATTAGTAGCCTATTTTTAATATTGTGGATCATAATTATTTTCGTGTGAACGGTCGATTCTTTGCAGCTCAGATATATTGTTCAAATTGGAAAAACAATTCAAAATTATAATTTTTTTCACTCAGAGTGCCTGAGCGGCCAGGGTCTTTCATTGTTCTTTCATTTTAAAAAAAACTTTCCAGACAGGCTTGCTTAGGTTTTACTAATTTTTGAACATTTGTAAACATTTGAAAATTGTGTATTAGCCTATGCTAGAAAATTAAGATCTATATCAAGTAATAGCGTTTACTTGACTGTCGACAAAAATTAACATGAAACTGAATGCAGTCATAAACGTAATAGATTCAGAATAAATAAAAATTGTTTGAATAGCCGTTTGGCAAGTTAAAGAAAGGCATTGGTCATTTATTTATATTTTGTAAATTTGAGACAGAATTTTTAATAAATTTTGAACAACAATTTTTATAACTTTATGATTTCAATTATATAAACTGATAATTAGGTCCGATTTATTTTTAACTCTAAGACGTCTTCACGGACCGGTGATCAGGGCTCCGCGGACCGGCACCGGTCCGCGGACCACCACTTTGAGAACCACTGCCTTAGAAGCTATGGTATGCACTATGCAGGCCCGTGTTTCTAGTTGGTCCAACTCTAGTTCGTCTGTTCATTCGTTCGTTCGTTCGAACCTTTATTCATTCAGTCATTCAAATATTTATTTATTCAAAAATGTATTCATTCATTTATTCATCCATTCATTCATTTATTTGTTCATTTATTGATTCAGTCATTTGTTAATTCGAACCTTTATTCATTCCTTCAGTCATTCATTCATTCCTTTATTCATTCAGTCATTCATTCATTCATTCAGTCAGTCATTTGTTCGTTGATATAGCGGTTAATGTACAGTCGTAAAGCGCTACGTAGAAATAATCATCAAGCCGCATGTTCTAATTACTTCACGACCATGTTATGGCAGTGTGTCGGGTCAGAGAGATACCAACTGGAGATCCAAGTATATCTCCAACTGGAGATCCAAGTCCGGTTGATAGAAGACTGGAAAAGAGAAGGTGGAAGAGTTTATTATAAGGTCGTTTTCGTTTAGGAAGGCGGAAGAATGGATGGATCAGAGTAAGAATTCCTGTTGAGGTTAGATATACAAATAAGTATATATATAAGTATATATATATTATATATATATATATATATATATATACCGAGACTTTGATTTTAAGTGAGAAGCCCGAGGTTGATATAAGACTGAACACTGTTTTGGAGTGGCCATAGATGGATATGATGGCGAATTGGAGCAAATAAAAATTTGCGAATTTCAGGCGAGATGGTTCTAGAGTTGAACCTAATCTAATCCAATGATTTCTGCAGTTAATCTATTCCAATCTAATGACTTACATAACGCAAGTGAAATCGCTGTTCTGACATGAATGACACGAATAACATGACATGGCATGACATGACATGAAATGAATGATATGGCATGACATGACATACATCCTAAGCTATTGGACAGACTAGGTCGAAGTCCCACCGGTCAGATAAACCAGAAGTGAGACAGCCGTTGTTTAGCAATCTGAAATGAAGTGTGAAGTGAATAAATAAGCCGTTTCGGAATCTCAATATAGGTCAGGTCACGTCTACCGGAAGTGGTCTTGTTGTTGGATCTAGCATGGAGAGATTGGAGGGTGTTAATGCTCTATGTGGTTTTAAGCGTTGAATTGTTGATGTATCACGAAAATTTGGCCGAAATCTTAAAACTTCGTGGACTTAAGTCACGAGTGCTGTGTGTCTACAATAACACAGGATGTCTAAGGGCAGACTTGACACTGCGCATACCCACAGCACAAAATATCGATTCTGTTTATTGCTTAGCGTTGGGTTAGCCAATGAGAAAACCATATGTCAGCCCAACACTCATCTGATGTCAGGCAATGCAAGCCATTCGATGTCTTCAATTCATCAAAAGCATTGGACATTGGAATGAGAAGAGAATGAACTAAAATCAGTCTTCCACACGTAAACCAAACCTTTTAAAATATCATAACCGATAAAACAGCATTTATTGCAACGCTGCACTATGAATAGCCTCAATAGCGCCCTCGCTATAATAGAGCAGCAGCCTACAACGCACACCTGTGCATATATTATTATCAGACCTGTTAGCGGCCTCACCGTATAAGGACCGACCTGGTTGTACCTGTATACCTGCGTGATTAAAGACCTACTTGCAAGAGATAACATAAACATACCTATAGCTTCTTCGATAATGAACTCCAACGACCAGTCAGTTACTCGATTCCTTTCGAGCTCACGACGTCTCCTTCGATTTCGTCTACCTGTCTATCTACACCTGTACGAGATAGAGAGCGAGAGAACGAGAGAGATGGCCGACAGACAGAAGCCAGATGTACTGTATGCTCTGTGTTTATGGCTCGTCTGGCTCTATAGCATATGGACGACGGTTGTGTACAATGGCCACTGCCCCGACGCCGACGATATTCGTTGTGCGGATGCTGTCACGCCTCGCACGCTACTAGCATATTATGCTCTGTGCATAATAATCATTGGACTTGAAGTATGGAAGACGAAACTCGTCATAAATCAAATCGGTTTTAATAATTCGCTTTGCGTTGCAGGCCCGACAATGTATTTACTATCAGGTACCATAAATTCACAGATTAGAAGAAGAATGAAAACTGTCCCTCCTGAGGCACCATAGATATGAAGTGTCAGCAATTTAATTTTCTCAGCCTCGTCATAATTGTGTTGGTATTAATTATGTATTGTTGCAACAGAGTTCCTCAAGACAATGAGGCGATGTGACGCCACTGAATAAAGCGTTGCTGCGGATATCACTAATAATATTATAATCTGAATAATCTGAATCGTTAGGACATAGATCAACGTCAGTGTAAAATGACGAAGACAATAATAGCCAGAATGACGTCAGTGAATAAACGATCGCCATGGATACGACTGTCATTGATCACGCACTATATTTATATATGAATATTTATTGTTGCATCATGGATTGATGTCGATTAAATTGCCCAAGACAATAGGCCAATGTGACGTCATTAAGTAAAATGTTGCTATAGAAACGACAATCATTTAGAGACATGTGTATCGCTATTTCCTAAAGACAATGAGCCAATTTGACGTCACTAAGTAAAATTTTGCTATAGATACGACAATCATTTAGAGACATATCTAGGCCTCTCTTACAAGATTGATTTTAGTCGACGATTCTCTTCTGATCGTCATTATCGTCATTTTCCAAAGACAATGAGCCAATGTGACGTCACTAAGTAATATTTTGCTATAGATACGACAATCATTTAGGAGCATATGTATCGTCATTTTCCAAAGACAATGAGCCAATGTGACGTCACTAAGCAATATTTTGCTATAGATACGACAATCATTTAGGAGCATATGTATCGTCATTTTCCAAAGACAATGAGCCAATGTGACGTCACTAAGTAATATTTTGCTATAGATACGACAATCATTTAGGAGCATATGTATCGTCATTTTCCAAAGACAATGAGCCAATGTGACGTCACTAAGCAATATTTTGCTATAGATACGACAATCATTTAGGAGCATATGTATTGTCATTTTCCAAAGACAATGAGCCAATGTGACGTCACTAAGCAATATTTTGCTATAGATACGACAATCATTTAGGAGCATATGTATCGTCATTTTCCAAAGACAATGAGCCAATGTGACGTCACTAAGTAATATTTTGCTATAGATACGACAATCATTTCGGAGCATATGTATTGTCATTTTCCAAAGACAATGAGCCAAAGTGACGTCACTAAGCAATATTTTGCTATAGATACGACAATCATTTAGGAGCATATGTATTGTCATTTTCCAAAGACAATGAGCCAATGTGACGTCACTAAGCAATATTTTGCTATAGATACGACAATCATTTAGGAGCATATGTATTGTCATTTTCCAAAGACAATGAGCCAATGTGACGACACTAAGTAAAATGTTGCTATAGATACGACAATCATTTGGAGACATATGTATCGTTATTTCCCAAAGACAATAAGCCAATATGACGTCACTAAGTAAAATGTTGCTATAGATACGACAATCATTTAGGCACAAATTCGTTATTTCCCAAAGACAATGAGCCAATGTGACGTCACTAAGTAAAATTTTGCTATAGATACGACAATCATTTAGACACAAATTCGTTATTTCCCAAAGACAATGAGCCAATGTGACGTCACTAAGTAAAATTTTGCTATAGATACGACAATCATTTAGAGACATGTGTATCGCTATTTCCCAAAGACAATGAGCCAATGTGACGTCACTAAGTAAACTGTTGCTATAGATACGACAATCATTTAGAGACATGTGTATCGCTATTTCCCAAAGACAGTGAGCCAATGTGACGTCACTAAATTAAACGCTACTATGGATTCGAAAATCACGTACAGACATAATTACGTATCATAATTATTTCCACAAAACATTGAGTCAAACTGACGTCTTCTGAATAAAACGTTGCCGTGGATACTGTACGATCGCTGAGCTGGTTCTATTTTTATATATGAGTAATGTTCATGTTTCTCATGATCTGATCAGGGCTTTGGAAATAACTGTCCACAATTAGTCTTCTCTAAATGTTAATAATACGGCACCGATTTTAGTCTTTGTTATGTTCGAATAATTTCAATCTACCATTGTTGTTTTTGTAATGTATGAACGATCGTCTCGTGCTTTAGTAGGCCTATAGCTTCCACACTACTGAACTGAGGCCTCAATGTTTTGATATCTGCACTGTTGACTTTTCTCTATACGTTAGGGTTAGGCCTTATACTCTGATGCTGTACCACTAAACTGCAGTTTACATTTTCATGCGTGTTTACTTCTATAGTAGCTCATTCATTCATACCTAAACTTTACATAGCGCCCCCTTCAGGAGACCTATGCAGAGGCGCTCCCAGCCCAGCCACAACTAAAGAGAAATGTCAAGAGCATGTATGTTCACGTGCAACGTCGTGCATATTATATACATACGCATGCATTGCCATGCAAGCATGACATTGTATGTGCACGTCGTATACAGATGTAAATGTGCTGATCATTGCTGATCATCACTTACATTATTTTAAGCTCTTATTTCCTCCATTGCTCTATCGCTCCTTCCGAAAACAACTTCGCTTGCTGTAAAAATAACTTTTTATTTCACCACCCCCTTCTCCTTCCTTCCCTCCCTCTCTCGCTCTCTTATTGTTCTTTAAGAAAATACGAATGGACAGTTAACTGTGTTTTTTGCTGCTGCAGTGAAACAGTTTCCGAACCTTTTTTCATCGTTTCCTGCGCCTCAATCCTCAGCATCCTGATGGTTGATGATCCGAGAAAATTAATCGCAGGAAAACAGGTTAAGAAAAAGATGACCACGTCATGTCGGTCAAACTACGGCCTACTCTTCGAATTATCGGTTAGTATGCTCTCGCTCAAGCCCTCCTGTTGTTGTGTTTGGAGACTGCTTGCTCGCTGCTGCTGGCGCTGTTGTTGCTGTTGTTGTTGTTGCCACTGCTCCAGCAGCTGTTGCTGAAACTGTTGCTCAAGCTGTTGTTGCTGCTGTTGCTGAAAATCTTGCTGACGCTGCTGCTGTTGTTGACGCCGTGGCTGCTGTTGCTGCTGACTGGGTTGCTTTTCGTGACGTTGCTCCTGTTGCTGCTGCTGTTGCCTCTGCTGCTGCTGTTGCCTCTGCTGCTGCTGCTGTTGCTTCTGCTGCTGCTGTTGCACAGCGTTCTTCGCTATGAAGTCCGTCATGAAGTCTCTGGCCGACGACCTGATCGACGCCAGCAGCGACTCAACGTAGTACTTCTCGCGGTCACAGTCCGACTCCGTCACCTGACTTCGACTTCCGCTTTCATGCGACGATGACGTAGACGATGAGTCACCACACAGCAGACGGCTGCTCGACGACGGATCGCAGCTGCGACGATCGCCTTCGTCGAAACGATGATTCGACCACATCGATGACGTCGACAGTGGAGGAGGAAGAGGAGGAGGGATGATGATGCTGCTGCTGCTCCCCATCATCGAATCGAGCGACGATCGTTTGATGCTGGAGAAACGCCGATGTCTCGAGTCACCGCCCATCGTCGATGATGAATTGGACAACGGTCTGTAGCTGCTGCTGCTGAAGCTGCTGTTGCCTCCGCATCCGCAGCAGCAAGAGGATGAAACCGTCGAAGTGGAGTCTGAGCATCGTCGATACGGAAGTCGTCCTCCTCCTACGTCGCTGAATTCGTCGCAGTCGTAAGAGGATGGGATGCACCTGGTGCAGCAGTCATCGTCATCATCGAGGATGGGGTCGAGGTTGCAGCAGCTGTCTCTCTTCTCGTAGTAGATGATCTTATTCGTCTCCACCGACCTGCAATCTCTCAGCTTCATCGGCTGACTACAGATGTCATCGGCGACGTCATCGTTGAATTCGATCGACTTTGAATTCAGCGACCTCAGCCACGTGTCCTTGCACTCCTGCCTCGGAAAGCAGGGGTCGTTGTCCATGTAGTGCTTCCTCCAGCGCGACACCACCTGCGTCACCGACGTCCCGACGGCGTCCGACTTGGGTCGCGACGGCAGGATGCATGACGGTCGCATGAGGTCGCGGTCGCTGGCAGCGGCCACGCGGGCCAGCAGCTCAGACGGATTCAACAGAGACTCGTCCTCCGCCAATTCCGGAAGCTCTGAGATGGGACCGGACGGTCTAAGGTAGGCGTCGTCTCTCCGGTTCCCTTCGAGGAAGTACGGAGGGCACATCGATGTCACGAGGTCATCGAAACCAGGTTTCATGTCTGCGAAGGAAACGGACTGCTTCCGGGGCGGCGGTGGAGGGTCAAAGCGTTCCGAGGAGGTTAAGACCTTAGGCGATGGGTTGACGCTGTCAACGTATCCAATGAACGAATGGGAGTCCCTTAGAGGGCACTCTGCCTCCTCGGCCGGTGGCACGCGAACCAGCTCCTCGTCTTGCTCGATCACCGCGTCCAAGTACCTCGTGCTGGCCAGACTCAACGGCGAGCAGGGCTCCTCCATGGGCGGAAGGACGGCCGCCTTCGATGACCGGATGGAAGGAATCAGTCTGAGCTGGTTGTCGAAGGACGGGTTGGACTGGGTCTTGGCTCGGTTGAACCTCCTGTCAACGCACCATGTCGTCCGGTTCCTGTACAGACCGTGATCGTCCTCGTAGGAAACGTTCGCCCGCATCGGAAACAGGTAGGGGATGTAGCGGAACGGTTTGCCGAAGAGCTCTCCGCCTGCCAGGTGTGTCCCACTCACCGGACCATACTCGGTCGGTTTGCTCGGGGCGATGATCGGCATGACGATTAGGTCGTTCTCGTGGTAGTGAGAGGAAGCATGGACTCTTGATTGACCGGAGTGTGGCTCTATGGCGGTCGCAACTGCCGCCTGGACAGCGCTGCTCACCACCGACGCCTCCTCTGGCTTGTGGTAAGTCGTCTTTGCCCGACCGCCGCTATTATCAGGTCCCTTCAGTCGCATCATCTCTACCCGAAACGAACGCTTCGTGTTCGTCTTATAGTTTCCGATCGCCACCGGAGCAGAGAAGGCTTTCGAGACGGGCGTTGTGTCGCTCTTCGATTTATTCACTGCGGCTGCTATTGCCAGGGAGACGGCGTCCCTCTGTAGGTCGGTCGTCGTCGGCGCCTGGCCGTGACTCACACGGGAAGGCTTGTCGGTGGAGGAGCGATGGCTCGCAGCCCTTGAGAATGCCATCCTCCGTCCCATCGCATCACGGGTCGAACTCCTTCGGACGGAGGAGTGCCGCGAACTGCGCCTGCTGCCGCGTGGTGTACTCTGGCGACGTGCAGCAGCGTTCGGTGAGGAGCCACCGTGCGCGTTGACGACAGATTTCGATGTCGAAACATTCGTTCTCGAATTCCTCGCTCTGCTGTGTTGCCTCGATGTAACAGGATGGTGACTTGATTTCGTCCGTCGTTTGGCCAATACTATTTTCATTCCCTCTCCGTCGTCGACACCTCCGCATCGAATCGCTGCTGATGTTGTCTTTCGTGATGAATCTAATTCACACTTGGGGTGGCTGGACCTTTTTGGCGTAGCAGCAGCCGGAGTCCTCGGGTGGGAGCTTGTCGCGTGGCATGGGGACCGGTCTTTGGTATTCGTCAAGTCACCACGAGTTTCATTTGCACATCTTGCTACCGATTTGATTTGGCAGGGTGTCTCTCTCGCCTCCTCTGTCGCCCTCTTGTGACATGATATTTTTCTAGTGTCGTCTGTCGCCCTCTTGTTACAGGATCTGTTTCTAGTGTCGTCTGTCGCCCTCTTGTGACAGGATCTTTTCCTACTAGCATTAGATGTCTTTGACTTTGGTTTTGCGCCCAACCTCTCCCGCACGTCGGCTGCAACATGCGCCGTAGACCTTTTACTTGCTTTCCTCTGTGCACTTTTTGATCTGCTCTTTCTGTGTCGTGTCCTCCTCCGTCTATCATCTGTACTCCCTGCTACGCTATTGCGATTTGACTTCCTGCGTCTGCTGAGAGTTCTGCGAGAATCGCGCGATGAGCTTCTGCCTCTCTTTCGTTTTACGATCGGAGCAGATGACAAGCTGGACTTTGACTTCCGCTTGCCCGTTTTTCTCTCGCACTCAGAATTACAACAGTCATTGTCTTCGAGTGTTATTGTCCGTCTGCCATGTGCAGCTGCGCAGAGACAGAGAGGACTTCCGAGAAGACGGTGGTGGTCAAAGCGCTCTTCCGCTCTTCCACAGATCGGTCCCCACCCGAAGGAGCCCCCTCTTCGCGTCGTCATGTTCATCGTATTATCAAATGACCGTTTCAGTCGGTCCTCAACATCGCTGCTGCGACGCGCGTATTCTGAACCCCGGATGTAGTTGTTGATGAGCTCCACGTCGTACTGTCTGTCATCCTCCCCCGCAGAGCAGCATCCGTTCGGCGTGATGGCCATGTCCACCATTGCACCACCACCACCCTCATCATCCTCATCATCGTTAGAATTGCAGAGGGATGTATCGATGTGGAAAACCCCGTCGGCGCATCTCACATCAACATCAACGGATGAACTCACCGACTGCAGCGACACGCTGACGGGCACCAGCCTCCCGCCGCCGTCGTCACGCATGGGCTGATCCTCCTCGTCGTCGTTGAAGCAGTCACCCGGATCGGAGCGCGTCGCAAGGACCTCGTCCGGACCGTCGCTTCCATCGAACGAATTCAGCGAATCCCAACTCCTCGAACGCTGATCGGCCGTTCCGAAACCGGAAGTCGACGAAGATCGCCAGCAGTGGACCATGGCGTCTTCGCTCTCGCATCCACTTCCCCCTCCTCGGTAGATGTTGCTGCTGTGGGTGTCCGATGATTCGCACGTCCGGTCGTTTCCGTTCAGTACGATGTCCAGGCAGCCTGGAGAAAATCGGTTCTGCTCGAAGTGGAAGTTCTGCTGCGGATCGTCGCAACACGGAGTCACAACCGCATCGAAGTTTCTCCGGGAGTCCATCGCCACCGATTCACTCCCACTCCACCGCCTTCTTCCTCTTCCTCCTCCTCCTCTTTGCATCTCGCAATCGTTATCATTGTTGGAAACGTTCATCGTGTCGTCTTCCACGAACGTCGGTTTTTCCAGTGCGAGTCTACCAGACGTTCCCTTATAAAGAAACCTATTCCGTTGGCATCCGGGATTTCTCCGGTCGCTGTTGCGTCCCAGTCCGTAGTCCCGACAGTGCGACCAACCCAATCCTTTCGACGGTCGATGGTCGTCGACGGTGGATCGTTCATTGGAGTTCATGTCTTCTTCTTTCGTTTCCCTGTAGCAGATGGGGGTGACCGTCGTGTACTGGAACTCATCGTGGCGTCCGGTCGAAGGATCTGGAGCGATCGATGGTCTGGAATTGCGGCGCTGGCTCCCATTAAAAGATACGACGGAGGTGTAGCTGAGATCTGACCCGGTTGAACTGGGGCAGGACGTCGGGTTCGATTCCTCCGTCCTTCCGTCTAGACTTTCGTAGGAACTGGACGACAAGGCGTCGGCTTCCTGTGAGAGGTCGCTCTCGGAGGCATCCCAACCGGAGTCACAGCTTTCCCGACCGGAATTCATTCTGACGACGTACATACAGACCTACAGAATAAACGATAAAGAATTCTATAGCAAAGTTTTCAGTTTGGAATCTTATTCTCGAAAGGGAGAGGGAACTTTACACCAGAGTTTAAGCTTGAAGTATTATTCTCAGAATTGACAAAGAGCCACATAACAGAGCTTGCACATGTTGGAAGAATGTTGGATGACGTTTGAAATACACGCACGTACAACGCTGTGCTATTATTTTGTGAGGCCGGGGACTTCTGTGTTTGCAAAACTCTTTTGAACCTCAGTGGTGGACCAGGTTTCTCGAAGTCTCTTACCAACCGTGGTAGCTATAGTCTACATATATCTAAGCGATAAAAAAGACTAATGCAAGAATTATTTATGATACCTATGAGAACGACAGAGAAAATGGTTTGTTTATTTCCAATGTCCTGAGATAGAACATGTCCTGAGAGGGGAACCCCACTCTTGAGAGCCGTCACTGAGAGCAGACTTGGGGATGCAGGAGGGTAGAAGGAAGAACCAGGCAGATGCTGCTGGACTGAAAGATGACACGGGTGGATTCAGTTGTTTTTTAAAGAGGAAGCTAGCAGCGAATGGAGTGACATCATCCAACGTTGGAACCTATCTCACAGCAGACAACCTGAAGAATCTATATAAGACTATATATTTTTCAGGTTATATAATTCTATTATGTATATACACATTACACATAATATGAATGCGTATTTAAATACTAAAATCATATATAAGCCTACATAATGGTATTGTATTTGTATGGTAGGCCTACATCGTCCAAAACTCGTTTTTAAGTGCCATAGTTAGTAATATAGGACTTTCTCTTTGACGTTTTAATTCTGATATTTTGTATCGTGTCTGCATCTGTAGGCGTATACCAATAAACAATGCACATTCTATTACAATTATTTATAACGCGACTCAATTTGCAATCGCCATATTTAAGTAATTCTACATGGACTTGCTGCTCGGAAGACAACTATTGCATCTAAAACTATAGTTAGATCAGTGGACTAACCAGCCAACCAGCCACAGCGCTTTCTGAGAAGCAGTCGTAAGAGGCGCCGCCTATCCACTTAATTAATTATTTATTTATTTAGTGTAGTAAATGATGTAGTTAGTTCGGTCGTTCACTGCGCATGCGTACACAGTCATTCCACGCGTCCATCCATTATAGTTGTCCCTTCAGAAAACCATCCCTCTACTTCCAGCTGTATCCCATCAGGCCGAGGTGTTATCGCCCGTCTGACCGTTCGATCATCATTCGGTTACGTCATTCTTGACCTAGTTTTTGTGTGATGACGTCGTTCATTGTGATGATGATGCATTCACTGTTGCCTATAGCAACCTTTATGATAGTCACCATTCATAAGCAACCACTTAAGAATCGTTTTACGCAACCATACTTAGAAATCCTTGGTAAAGTTACACTGCTCCAATCATTCTTTCAGGCTGCCGTTGTTGTCAAGCCATACTTGAAATCACCATTGTTACGAAACAATCTTGTAAATAACAATCGTTCCTACATGTAAGCAGCCCATTAACAGCGATTGTCATTAAGCGGCCTTTCAAGCAACTAATCAACTCTTGAAGCAACCATTGTTGCTAAGCTGGGGGTGTTTAGCAACCATATTATTATTAGGAGTATTTCGTAAGTAACTTGCATGGAGGACCTTAAGTGGTGCGGCGCCAATCCAAACGGGTGGTGGTGAAAGATTTTCGTCATTTCACCCCATTAGACTAATTAACCTAATTAACTGGTGGCCATACGATCGTTGTACAAAATCGTGTGCATCTATACACTAAACGATTGTTACTATAAGTAAAGTCTGTAAAACAAACTATTTAGTCTAACCTTTTGGTCAACCATTATGCTATAGCCTATACAGTGAGGCGCGGTGGTGTAGGGTCAGGTTCGGTGCCTTGGAGCTGGACGGTTGCAGGTTCGATTCACTCAAGCCGCCGCGTAGGACCCTGAGCATTGAGCAAGTCCTTCACTCGCAGTAATTACTCATGCGCTTCGACGTGAAACTCCGATTCAGTGTACGCGTTGTAGTAGGGAGGGCCTCTGAGTAGATATACCTTGAATGGGCGCTATAATAAGTGCTCACACAATGACACACATACATATGCAATACAGTTGCATACATTTATATATCGCCTCTCTAACCAAGTTCAGAAGTAGGCTACCCACGCTTCGACCGGGCAGATGCAATAGGCCTAATTATTGCATCGCAGAGCCATGGACTGTGCGCGAAGGACGTGATCAAGGCCCCTACACAGCATAGCCGCCTCGGACGAGGATCGAACCCGTAGGGTGATCTAACATAAAGTCGGACACCTTTTCTTCTGACCGATGCCACACCGTAATGGAACGTCGTATTTAGAAAATTTAAAGTTTATTGTGTAGCTTATCATCTCATCCAACTAATGCAGTCAGTTAGACCTGGTCAATTCTATACAAACGCGACCTAGAGTGTGCCAAGTACAGCGAGCTGACTAAATTTTACTTTTCGATTTTTCAGGTAAAGCTGGACACTTTGATTGGTAAACTCGGACAACATAATATGCCTATATGATCTTATGTTGTTAGAGTCGGACAATCAATAAACTAAACGATTTTCATCAAGATCTGTGCCTAATTTAAGAGTACTTGAATAAATCAACCAAACGTCAGTAGGCCTACCTACATTTATTATAAAGGTTGCATTGAGGGGCCTACTAAATGTTCAATCGTCACAGGCCGCCACTGTATTCGGTCCAGCAATGTTTGTAACAGTTGACAGAACATTTAAGAGCCGTTTGCAGGACCTTTATTAAGCAACTCGGTGAAGGCTGTAGCAACGTAAGTGACCTAGACTAGGCCTACTATGGGACCTTCGTACCAGAAGACACACAGGCAGGCCTATACACAAATTAAACTCGACTAGTGGTTCGATCCACGAAAAGTCGAATAGGACATGAACTTTTCTAATTTATGAAACATTCCAAACAAGTGAAAATATATTAATCATCAAAGACCCCACATTCTTCTGCGTATACTTTTGGTAAAACCATATGTAGCGTCGACCTTCATATTTATACCAATGGTATGGTGAGAATTGCTGTGAGAGTAATAGAGGTTCAACCCGCCACTAGTCTTTCTTAGGATCCCATAGTAAAGTCCTAATTGCACACTCCAACTCCGCATAAATCGAAGTCTGAATCCCACTTATTTTTCTACACTTCTCATTCTGACCTCTTAGGATCGTAAAAATTGCCATATTTAGGCATAGGTTAATGATACACATAAAGCAGTTTCCATCGGCCTTTAATATCTCTATATTTTTGTTAATCTTTTTGCCCTGGTTTTGCTATCAGGCAAATTGTCGTCAAAAGATAACAAATATGAAGCATTGACATGGACCTTGTTTGTCAAAGTCGGACGCATTTCAGCAGGTGTAATAAGTTTGTCCGACTTTGACACACGCGTGTTAAATATGCATGTTTCAAAGTCGGACAAAGTTATGGCAAAGTCGGACACATTTCAGCAGGGTAAAATAATTTTGTCCGAGTTTGGCACACGCATAGACTATATGGTAAAGTCGGACAGCAAACAACTGCAGTTTAAACCATGACACTAATTCAATATCACTCAAACAAGTTACGCAAACCATATATTATACTGTAATCTCTATGAAAAAAATGTGAAACTCTTCCTCTGAACAATTAACATTGACATAAAACCTTAGCAGTGAAAAAGGGGTTTCACTATGTCAGATTTTAAAACTCTAGAAATCGACATGCATCGAAAGGAGGCGATATCTTAAAATTTAGGCAACGATATCTTCAAGGTTGTGAAGTGTTTATCATTAGTTGGACCCTCTGCAAATACAATCTATGAAACAGCCATCTGGTGATCGAAGTCTCTTCTGCGTGGCAGGTCGGCAAATTTTTTGTCCGACTTTACCTGATGTCCGACTTTATGTTAGGTCACCCTACTCTCCACGTAACAAGTCGTCTAACCAATCGACCACAACGCCTTTATGGTCTATGGTTCAGCATTTTAAACGCTAACGCCACGTCTTCATTTACTCTCCGCGCATTTGGAAGATTTTCGCATAGACTCTATGCCAAACGAAAACTATAGACGCTCTTCTTCTTTCTCTGTCGCTCTCTCTTTCTATCTGTCTGTCTGTCTGTCTGAGTCTGTCTGTCTGTCTGCCTGTCTCTCTCTCTCTCTCTATCTCTCTGTGTCTCTCTCCGTCTCTGTCTGACTGTCTGTCTGTCTGTCTCTGTCTGTCTCGGTCTGTCTGTCTGTCTGTTTGTCTGCCTGTCTGTCTGTCTGTCTGTCTCTCTCTCATTCTGGGTAACCAGATTCGGATCTCCGCTAAACGTCAATCTGTTCTGTTCTCAGCCATCCTCGATCCGAGGGTCGGCCGCATCATGTACAATGTTCCTCCAACGTTTCCTGTCCTCCGTCAGTCAATCTCTGCATGGAAAAATCCCTCTGACTCTACGCAAAGCTCGTGAATAGGCTGATGTCCTTTACGTAACTTGTCCTATTTACAAATTGTTTACGAGGTATTTGTACAGTTGGGCTATAAGCGTACAATTCGCACAATTTCGACCAACAACTCCAATCGAATGACTTTGCTTTCGACAAGAGGTTCTGTTGATTTGAATTGCGGTAGGCCTAATCGTTAAGATTTTCCAAAGTTGACCTTGTTTTAAAGTTCTTGAGTCGCTTGAATTTTACTTTCTAATGATCTTCAATTGTTAGTTCCGCTCAGTTTTCCGATGTAAGAATATTCCGAACCTTTAATTCCGCAGCCGAGAAGCCTCTAATTAGCGAATCAAAGGCGTGTTAATTGGTCCAACAAAATGAATAGAATTTGGTTTCTTAATATGAAACGCAATAGGAAGCTCGAAGTCTGTGCAAACGGTCTGAATATCAAGTGACACTTAAATGCAAATTACGTATAGTTGCCAACGTAAGATCGACATCTCAGAAACCAGATCGAATAACTGATGTTTGGGAGTTACGTCATGTTGCATCAGTTGTCTATTGTGTTGAAACACTCGTGTCTTACAGTTTTCATTGCTCTTGGTAGCAGTTAAAGGAATCTCCAAAGGTAAGAACAATTTATTAGATTATAATTTTTTATTAGATCCATAGTTATAGTCTAAACATTTGATTTGGCAATAGCCTTATAATAATTTAATCGGTGGTGTAAAATTCATCCCTTGACAAACAAGGCTAAACAGGTAGTCTATAACTCTATATAGGCTTACTAAGTTACTACGTCTATCTATAGTCAATTTCTGTAAGAATTCGGTAGTTATACAGGACAAGCCAAACTGATGGTAGCGGTCTCAGAGCAAGACATTCTTTAACCCTTTAAAGACCAGCTACATATGTTTTCCATGCGTTTCAGTACACGGTGGTTGTTAAAGGGTTAAAAGTCATTAAGTGATCTTCATATAGTCTAATTATTATTGCTATCGAAAATTGTGACTTTCGCTAAGGATGTCGTCGCATTGGTTTCCATCAGTTGACCTCAAATGACACGAACGATGACATTCAGACACAGTTAAGTGCAGTGCTGAAGAGATATCCAAAAATGACACTAATCGAATTCTCATTGAGCTATAGGCTATTATTATTCTGAAGTATCATTAAGTGGCCTAAAGGAAACATTTTTGAATGCACGCGTCACACAGAGCTGCGAAATATTGGAGACGCGGTATAGTGCCTACATGCACTTATTAATTTTGATAGCAACAGGGTAACATTAAATCCATAGTAAAATAGCAAAACACCATTAAATAGCCTACTATATTCGACCTATGTATTGACTATTATGTACACTTATGTAATGGCAACACAATAGCAATGCAGCATTCTTAGACGTGTACGAATATAGTCATCGTCTGTGAATGTTGTTGGTACCGTAGGCTATAGGCTTGGGTTCGTCCGATCTAAGGATTGAAATTCAGCCGAAATGTCAACGACTCGATTGTCATGGGAAGATATCATCATCGTTGTCATCTACTTCATCGCCGTCATCGCCGTCGGAATTTACGTAACTAATTCGCAACTCTACTCGACGAATTCTGTCTATTGCTATTGCTGCAATGTTATACTATTGATATCAAATAAGTATTTGAACATTGAACACGCATCTTAGAATAATGTCACAGTTGTCACTGCCTTGATGCTGTTCTATTTCCGGATTGACTTTATTTGTCAATGACTTGAACGTTCGTTACTTCAATTGATTATCGTGGATTTGTATTGACGCTTGTTGATTTTTTATGTTGTTGACAATAATCGTTAGGTCAAGGCTAATGATGGATTAACATCGTGATCGAATTAGTTTCGATAGAGGTAAAAGAACTCTCTGAGCCACGCAGCTTGGATCTCTAACTCAGCTTTTTCAAGCAAAATGCTCATTTATTTATTTGTGTATTTATTAATTAATTTATTTATTTATTTATTTATTTCTCACTTTGCTATCATCACCTTCGTTAGATCATTGGGTGTAAGTTTGGCTTCGTCTGCTTTTGACTGCAGGCATCATGCCGAGCGAGTAGAAACACAGTCAGCGGTTACTTCTTGGCTGGAAGATCAATGATGTTCTACACAGTAAGCAATATAGAAATTCGTTGATAGCAAAATATGATGCGTGTAAATTATATTATGTGTATAAATGTGAATATATATTACGTCATTATATTATTCATTCATTCATTCGGACATTTGTATAGCGCTCCTTCAAGTACAAAAGCTACTCAGAGGCGCTGCCGACTCAGCGCGCCCAAAAAGAACAGTTTTAAGTTTAGTAAAGAAGGATCCTGGTAGAGTCCCAGGGTGTAGGCGTATAGCTCAAAGGAAGGTCATTCCAGACCACTCTATTATATGCACGCACTGTGAGAAATGGGATCAGCTGGAGTTGCGACATAGGATCATAACAGCCTAAAAGTCTGTCCTTTACCTGCGAGGTTGGGCCGAGGAAGCCTTTGAGTAGAAATCTTACAATGTCGCTATTCACATTTTCTTAAATGAATAGATCTAAATAGACAAGTGAATGAACGTATGAACGAACGAATGAACAAACGAACGAACGAGCGAAAGACTGAATGAACGAATGAATGAACGAATGAATGAACGAATGAATGAACGAATGAATTAACGAAGAATGAACGAATGAGCGATTGAACGAATGAATGAACGAACGAATGAACGAACGAATGAACGAATGAATGAATGAACGAATGAATGAACGAATGAATGAACGAATGAATGATTGCATCAGCCGGTCAGCTATAGCCTATAGCCAATCAGTTAGTCAGTCAAATGCCAGTTCGTTAGAAAGACTGACCGCCAGTCAGTCAGTCAGTCAGACAGACAGACAGGCAGTTAGACAGACAGACAGACAGACAGACAGACAGACAGACAGACAGACAGACAGGTAGACAGGCAGTTAGACGGTCGGCCGGTCAATTCGTCGTGCTTCAACAACTGTTCTTCTTCAACAATATTGTTGTAGGTGGGATCGTCTCTTTTCGTCAGCAACATCGGCAGCGAGCATTTCATCGGTCTGGCTGGATCAGGAGCAGCAGGAGGAATTGGAGTGGGCGCATGGGAGTTCAATGTCTGTATCTCCTCTATATACGCGTGGATGAATGCATGCATGCAAGCATGCATCAATGCATTGATGCATGGATGGACATATGTGTTTATGAATCGATGAAGGGAAGGGTGGATGGATGGATGGATGGATGGATGGATGGATGGATGGATGAATGGATGGATACTTACTTAAATTATACGCATACATATATACAGTATAAGATTATAAACATGTATAGCCTAGTGTATTTTGATTCCTACAGGCTTTGTTGATGCTTCAACTTCTTGGCTTCGTTTTCGTTCCGGTTTACATCGCTTGTCAGGTAAGATTACGATTACGATTACGATGACGATTACGATGACGATTACTCTACGATTGCGTTCGTTGACTTCTCTTAAATTCGTAATTTTCTAAAGCGTACTATTATAGACTGCAGTTTCATCGCTATAACCATACGAGGCCCGAATAACAATTATTGTTTCTATTAAGACAGCGGGTGAGTTCAGGCGATATGGAGGCGTTGCTCCCAACAACATCTATAGCGATGTTCACTTAATCTAAAAGCATGCTAGGATGCTGTGGTGTTTATTCATCGTATGGACCCATAGGTTATAATGTCAATTAAACTCTGTGGAATGATGCCGTCTCCTGTGTCCTTTGCGTACATACAGACTTACACAATGCCAGAATATCTGAGCAAGAGATTTGGTGGCAAGCGAATCAGAGTCTACTTTGCCATCCTTTCGCTCATCCTATACATCTTCACCAAGTGCTCGGTAAGAAAACATCTCTCCCCATCCTTGGTAAATTCTTTTGTATCTATGTGTGTGCATGAATGTATGCACGAATGTCTGTGTGTACATCTATGTAGGGCCTATGTATGCATGTTTTATCTAATGTATGTATGCATGTGTGTAGGCCTATGTAGTCTATGTATATATGTATGTACGGATGTATGTGGATAAACGTATGTGTATATGCATGTGTGTGCATATGTATAGACTCCATGTATATGTATATGCATATGTATACATATACCTTTTCACATATGCATGTGTTTATACATGTATGTATGTGTATATGCATGCGTGTGTATTTATGTAGGCTATGTAGGTTACGCATTTATGCTCTGCAGCACTGCCGCCATTGACTTAGTCAGAAAAGACAGTATTTTAATATTTTACACCGTGCACTGCATCGATCCGTTTCTCAAATATCCTCACCGACTTGAAACCTGAAATTCAGGCAAAAGAGATCCGGAGATTACCATTACCATTACGAATACATGTTATTCACTGTAAGAGTCATAAACGCACAGACCCAATGTTATGTTGTTATTGTGCTTGAATCGTGTCATCGTCTTTTTTGGAAGCTCATTCTGAAATACGTCTATTGGAAGTTTTGTTGTCAGTTGTGTTGTTTCTTGTATACTTTACAGGTGAACCTTTATACAGGAGCTTTATTTATCCAGCAATCGCTTGGATGGGATCTCTACTTAAGTATCCTACTCCAGATCGGGATAGTTGCTGTTCTGACTATCACAGGTAAGCATCCTTCCATCCATCCATCCATCCATCCATCTACTTATCCTTTCGTCCATCCATCCTCAGTCATTTCACTCACTGTCTGTCTCTCGTCATCAAAATTGTCGTCGTCATCATCATCATCACCATGATCATCATCTTTATCATAAACATAATAACGAAGTTGAATGTGCATGTATGTATATGAAGCATCACGTTGTTCATGTTTCTGCTTGCAGGCGGCTTGACGGCTGTCATCTACACAGACACCTTACAAGCGGTGCTGATGATTATTGGAGCATTGGGTCTCATGGCTAAAGGTTAGTGCGAGTGTCTTGCTTACCTACGAACACCTTGTTGGATTCGGTAGACCGATGCATTCGTGGCCTAAAGCTGCGTAGGCCTATAAGCGACACAAAAAATGAGTAGTATATACCGATCAATCTTATCCAATTTTTTTCTCATTTTCACTACAAGACTTAACAAATGACAATGATTAAAAATATTGAAATCTCCTATTTTGCATCTGTGGGGCCCATAAAGTGTAGGGCCACTGTTCGACCAAACATGTTGAACATGCATTATTCCGGCCTAGGGCCTATACGTATGACAATACCTTGTATGAACTTCGTCGCAGGTTTCTACGACATCGGCGGATTCAATGAACTGTGGAGACGTTATCCATTGGCCGTGACCAACGTCACCGTCGCCAATACCACCTGTCACGAGGTCAATCCCAACTGGAACGTCATGCTTCGTGATCCCAGCGATCCGGAAATGCCATGGCCAGGATTTCTTCTCGGACAGACGCCGGGGTCTCTGTGGTATTGGTGCAGCGATCAGGTCTGTACTGCAAACACCAGGGCATACAAGAATGCATATTATTTACATGAATACATGCATGCAAGGCCGTAGCTAGGGGGTGTTTTGGGTGTTTGAACAACCCCCGAAAAGGAAAATGTGAAAAATAATAGAATGCATTTACGAGCACATGATGCAACAAACTATGAAATAAAGCCATGAAAACACCCCCGAAATGGAAAAATGTACAAAAACAAATTGCCGGATGACTAAGAAAAAGGTCTTCAGTTTTTGGGGAAGGGAAATTGGTGAGTGAAACACCCCCCTAAATCAAAAATCCTGGCTACGGCCTTGCATGCATGCATAATATGCATACTTACATACATAGACACATATATAGAGTATATTATATACAAGCATGGGTGTATTTAGACAGAGATACCATCAGCATTGCAGAAAAAATTTGGGGTTTCAATTGGGGGGGGGGGGGGAATGGACGCAGGAGCAAAATCCATAAAAAGCATCTAGAATAAGTTTTACGAAATTCTAAAATTGCACATTTTTTGGGTGGGGGTTGAACCCGGACCCCTTCCATATATGCTCATGAAAGATGCAAATATGAATGTGTAGTCGTCCAATCCCCATTTACCTGAGATCAACTGTTTGCTGTTAATACATGTATATCTGCTGCAGGTGATCGTGCAGAGGGCTTTGGCTGCCAAGAGTCTGTCGCACTCACAGGGTGCAACCATCCTCGCAGGATTTGCCAAAGTGCTTCCGCTCTTCATGATGGTCATGCCAGGAATGATGGCAAGAGTCCTCTATCCAGGTCGAGACGTATTCAACACATACACACACACATACACACACACACTCGCACACACACACACACACACACACACAAACGCTGCACAACGCACATCTCTCACGATTAGATTTTGTGGTGGTGGTGGTTGCGGGAGTATACTAAATGAGAGTAGAAATTTATACTGCGCTTTAAATGAATTAAGCTATAAATGAATCAATGCAGACCCAGGGGCTTCTATCCCCCCTAAGCACCCGGGCGCAATCCATCTTCTTTCCCCCCCTTTCTGGACTGGCCTTCCTCTATGTATGAAATATAATGCAATCTAGCGCATGCCCTCCTCTAGTGTGGGAATGAAGTTTCGTTTGGAGGGGGACAAACGAGCATCCAGCAGACGATCGCCGAAGCATGTGTAGCGCCGAGGAGGGACCTGGTATGGGGTGGGAATGTGCCCCCCCCATAAGAAATTTTTGCGATTTCCGCATTGCAATTTCAGCATTTTAGCTGTCCTCGTAGCAAAATTACTCTACTGTTTCAGTGGAGGAATTGCTGCCAAAATTGGGCAGCCATATGTTTTGCGCCTCTGATCAGTGTGCACTCGAGAGGCGTTACATAAATTTTTAGAGCACAATGCAATACAATAAAATACAATATAGGTCCTACATTGTAAGCCTACGTAATAATGATGTTGCTTTACTAAGTGTTCAAGGACCAAATTTTAATGTCTGAAATTTGAAAGATAACATTGGAGAGAAGACATTTAGTTGTGCAAAAATAGTATTTGTATTAACATTACTTTTTCAATTATAATATGATTGTTTTATTTATTAAAATAGTAAAAACATAATTATAATCATGTAATAGGAAATTTTTTGTAGTATATAATAGCTGTTATAGCAGTTCATGTAATTCAAAAATGCAGATAGTAAGTAGCCTAACTAAAAACTCAAAGTGTATGAAGTGTATACATTTTGCTAAAAACTATTAGGCCTACCGGTTCCATTTTGTCCAAATTTATATGGTGGGGAAGTATTTTCTGGGGGAATCTTCCTCTTAGTGATGCCTATAGATTGAACGCTGCCCTCCATGTCCGACCTTCCCCCCAACCGACGTGAATTTTGGCTGTCTTCTGATCCCCCCCTATTTTTCACTGGGCGCAAGCTGCGCCCGCCATGTATAGGGATAGAAGCCCCTGTGCAGACCGTCGGGAAATTTGTACCAAACCTACAGCAACTGTCAAATAGCACCGCGGGGAGCTATTGAGAAACACAATTAGGCTTAATTAATAAAATGAAATCAATCAATTTATCAATTAATTAGTTAAATAATAAATTATTGATCAGTCTGTCTTAACTGGTCTTGAATTTGTCATAACAGACGAAGTGGGTTGTGTCGATCCGGACGCTTGTTGGCAAACCTGCCAGAGTCACGCCGGATGTTCTAACATTGCTTACCCGAAACTCGTTCTCGGCATCATGCCAAAAGGTCAGTCTTTGAATTGCTGACTCCTGCTGATTCAAGTCTAGACTTAAACCGTTTGAGTTAGATAGATTAAGGTTTGAGTTATATTACTCAGACGTACCGTTATCGAGTTAAGTCGTTTTCAGCTAGATTGCACCAAAAAACATTAGACCTGCACAACATAATTATAAAATTATATGCTCGATTTTTCATAAAACCAACTTGAGAAATAAGAACTAGCATACCCACAGAAAATCCAATTTCTAAATGTAGCAATTTGCCTAGAATTTGCTTTTAGTTCGGTGGTAGGCCTAATAAAAGACAAACATTGACGGTGGTACAAAACGCGATACCGTGCAACTGATATACGTGATAATGGGAAACTATGCACAGCTTAATATAAACGTAGAGATACATGTAGATAGATAGATAGATATATAGATATATATATATATATATATATAGATAGATAGATGGATGGATGGATGGATGGATGGATGGATGGATGGATGGATGGATGGATGGATGGATGGATGGATGGATGGATAGATGGATAGATAGATAGATAGATAGATAGATAGATAGATAGATAGATAGATAGATAGATAGATAGATAGATGGATGGATGGATGGATGGATGGATGGATGGATGGATAGATAGACAGACAGACAGACAGACAGATAGACAGACAGATAGACAGACAGATAGACAGACAGATAGACAGACCGATTTGTGGATAGATAGATATGTAGATAGGGCCTACGTAGGCAAAAAGACAGATGTTGGTTAGTAGAGCGATGACGAAAAAGTGCAGTCAGGCTAAGAAAAAGTTAAATAAGAATAAGACTTAAGTAAAAGTGAGCTTATGAAAACAAAGGACAATGTGAGAAACAGAGAAAGCATTTGAGAGTGACTGGTGGGCTACCTGTACCTATACGTTTAAAGTGAGCGACAGATTGAAAGCAAACGAAGAAGTGGCTTAATTACAGCCCATGCTGCTCATTTGCATTTGCTGTTAACGCCTAAAGTCCTAAACACATCTCACAGACAACTATAGGCCAGCTTAAATAATACTAGGCCTATGTCAAAATGGAAAATAAAACTGCCTGAAATTCGCAACAAACAGACTACCCAAATGAACCTAGGCTACTGCTTACACTAGGCCCTATTGAGAATTGTGACGCACTTGGACATCACATTTCTCAAGCAAGCAGTTGAAAGACAGTTGAGTGTCGAACTCAGGCATGAGGTGAACACCCTTTGAAAGACAGTTGAAAGACAGTTGAGTGTCGAACTCAGGCATGAGGTGAACACCCAGCTGTCTTCCAACTCCTTGGTCTGACCTTTTCAGTCTGAATGCAGCAGATTCACCAGCTGCATTCGTCCATCTAGACATGCATGGCAGCAGAGTTTCATACGGTAATCACTTTCATCCTCGATGCATCTAAAATGGCAATTATTATTCGTCTTTGAACTGATGACTTGTGGATACAATATAGGCTAATTAACATTCAACTTAAATTTAGGCCACGATCCGCAGGTTTCAAAGCCTAAGATTACCGGAATCGCCCAGAATGATCTAAGGTAAGCAAAGAGTCAGACAGAACACAGAAAAAGAAAGGCAGAGTAAAAGACAAAGAAAGCGAAAAATATTTACAGTGACACGTGACAGAAAGCACAGATCGTCTTCAGGCGAAGACAAAGTTTTAACCACCGAACCTAATTAAACACAAAGCGTTGTAGGTTATAACGCGCTCGTGAATAAGCTGGTGCCCAGCGCTTGGCTTTCGAGTGGCGCTTTAGAAATTTCGAGTTTACGATAACGAAATCGCCATTACTATAGCTGAAGACTTAACAGACCTAGTCGCCTCAAGTAAAATCACAGACAAACAATCATTTATGCAATGAAGAATCCAGGATAAGTCCAACAGACCGAAAGACAAGACGTCATGCAGGCGACCGTGTGAGAGCAAGCTGAAAGAGAATAGAATGAAGTTAAAGCAGTGACAGCCACGAGTGGCCTCGACAAAATAGAGAAAAATTACATGAGATAGAAAGACCTAAGATGACAGAATGAGAAAAGGGCGAAAGAAATATGGCATGAACCAGAGCCTTCTATTACTGCAATAGAAGGCGCTGCATGAACACCAACGCGTCGTCTCGCCATGCATTGCATTGCATGCAATGCCTTGATCGCAACTCAGCATCGTCGAAATAACCCGAAATCTTCATCAGCAACCAATAATTATTCATCGGATTCACCGCAAACCTTCGACCTTCGTAGAAACATAAGACTAACCCATAGCTGCTCCTCGGTCAACTGAATCGTTTTAGATCGTTTTTAAGTTATTGTTGTTAAGTTTAAGTTATTTAAGTTATTAAGTTACTCCGAAATGGCGACCCTCCAATTCTCGGCCCAGACCACACCCGCCTTAGTAGCTGTTCCACCTATCTGATCCTATGGTAACTCGACTCAGATCACCATGGACTACTAATACGGACAACCCTTTTGACTCAACGCAGCGCTCGTGAATAAGCTTGTACCCTGCGCTTGGCTTTCTAGTAGCGCTTTAGAAATGTGAAGATTACGATTACGATTACGAGTTAAGAACTTCATCCTACCTTCAGTGGTTGACAACATCAGAGATCATCATGTCCACAGAGGTCATCGCGATGGAAGTATTCCAACCAGAAACAAATCGAGGGCAGAAACCTAGCGCGCCATGTCAGATGTCAGAGTAGCGGTGCCAGCGACGTCGGTGCCAATATACCGGTACTTACCTGACGTACAAGGGCCTGACGGTGCCAGAGCTGACAGACATGCATGCGGCCTGTCAGCTTTCACATCGTCAGTACCTTGACGGACGATTCCAAGACACTTCCGACCTGCAAAATAAATGCTGACGACGCCAGCAGCACTAGCTGGCGCTCGTGTCAGGGATTGACCTTGCCAGAGCTGACACCTGACAGGCTGTCAGGCTCCTCTTCCCTTCAAGACGAACGGTGCAGCGGCACCGGAGGAGGTCTCTGGCCTGTGTAATTTAACAAAATGCTCATTCGGTGTAGGCTACTTTTACATGGCAACACCTTAATTGAACAGTTTTTGGTTCGTAAAACACAGTGATACAATGTCATGTAGGCTAATGTAGGCCTTTAAAGGATCAAAATGGCAGACTTATCTCTGGCATATTTCACACTACGAACGTATTCAGATTTCTAACATAATTTTTAAATAAATCTCTTCATTAAAAACCGAAATCTCAACAATAGCTTACATTAGCCTATTTAAAAAAATATGTTATTGAGACTCATAGAAAACCAACTGCTTCGAGATTTGTAGCCTGGATCCCTAAATTGCACAATTCGATGAATAAAGTCGTGTAAGTTTGTCTGCCTTTCGTTGGAGAATCAATCGACGTACCTCTTGCTTCAGCAGAATTCGAAAACTTCGATAAATATTTGTGAAAATTATGAAAAAAGCTTTAACGCGTCCAACATCATTCCTGGCATGACCATCATGAACTCCAACTCTGTCGACAGCTCATCTCCATTCTGACAGATCCAAGGTTACTTAGCAACCGAGGCAATGACCTACGATCACGCAATCGTTACGTCATAAAGTCGTTTGGCAATTTGCAACATCGTCGCTCAATTTTTTGCTGCTTTTAAAATTAATTAAATGTTTCAGCATCCGTATCAATCTAGAAAATTTGTCTGGCCGTTTGGCACGCACACACACACACACACACACACACACACACACACACACACACACACACACACACACACACACACACACACACACACACACACACACACACACACACACACACACACACACACACACACACACACACACACACAAGTTTGAAAACCATTCTCTTTGATTGTGGTTTGGTGTCAGGTCGGGAGCACCTCTGAGGAATTCTCTTGAAGTGGCGCTATATAAATGTACATTACAATAATTACACACACACACACACACATAGACCTACCAGTGTTGAATCTAGTCTCCTCTGCTTTGAGGGGGGGTCAGGTTCATGGGGTCGAGGTCAAACGGCCGTCGGTCAACCGTTGACGCACGGGCGATTTTTTTATCTAGGCCTATAGATGTCAAATCTCTTTTTTAGGTTTTGTGTACAAAATGCGAATAAGCTTAATGCAAATCGCGGTAGTAATATATCATCTTTCAAATCGATGACCTTTTTAGTGTTTCGTTTGTTTCTCTACCTGGTATTCTATTAGGCCTACTAAATACATAGACTAGATGAATAAAAACGCAATGTTAGCCTACAAAAGCGACTAGAAAAATTTTCTGGAGAGTCATTTCTGGGGGTAACTTCCCCATGAAATGCCTAGATTAAGCACTCGGGACAAAGGGAACGATGATTAAAAAAATAAGACATTATGGAATATAGATCATTATTGCAGGTTGTCTTTTCTATTAGTAGTTAAGATTTCTGCTATGTAGCCTATTCTGTAATTTGCGTTCTTTTGAATTGTTTTAACTGCATATAGGCTAACTGGCTGCGGTCTGTCAACCGGATTGTTGAATAAAGGAAATTATTATTACTGTTGGAGTAAATGGCATGATGATAAGAGTTAGACATTATTACTCTATTACTCTATCTACGTAGGAGCAAGAGGCGTGATGATGGCTGTCCTACTGGCCGCTCTGATGAGTGACTTGGATTCCATCTTCAACAGCGCAAGTACCATGTTCACCATCGACATCTATCAGACAATGCGACCCAAAGCAACCGTGAAGGAACTCATGGTTGTCGGCAGGTAATAATCTCGTTCATCGCTCGTGAATAAGCGGTTGCCCTTCGTCTGGCTTCCGAGTAGCACTTTAGAAGTTTAGAGATTACGATTACAATTGCGATCAATGAGAAAAAATATTGTAGTCCAGCTTACAGCGCATACCGCATTAAAAATTGCCAATGCTCTGTTAGGGATATAGGGAAACGCAATACCCTTCAGAGTCTTGAGCGCATTGTAAGTTCTCGATATTGCTACAGAAATATGCACATACATGATACGTGCGTCGTTCATGCATAGCCTACATACATGTGCAAGCTAAGAGAACGCATTTCCATTCGTTTTGTATTTATATTCTTTTTCTCTACGCACAGGTTGTTCGTGGTTGTCATGGTGGGCGTGGCTATTGCTTGGGTGCCTGTTGTCAAGGAGACGCAGGGTGGACAGGTCTTCATCTACATCCAGGAAGTATCTTTATACCTGGCTCCACCCGTCGCCTGCATCTACGTTTTGGCGGTCGTCTGGCCCAGGTGCAACGAACAGGTGGTTGGCGCCCTCGTCGCTTTTGTTCAATTCACCCCTTCTTATTATGATAATTACCCCCAATTCACCCATTTCTATTGTTATATTACCCAAATTCACCCTTCTCATTGTGATATTGCCTTGCTGCTTCTGTAACAACCTCTGTGCCTCTGTGGGTAATGGAAATGACGAATGACTTATTCATTGGCCAAGTTTTATGCTGCTGGTCATGACACAATCTCGCCTTACATTAACATCAATATAATGTCATTGCAATACTTCTGTAGACGCCTCGAGGCAATTAAAAATCTTAACTAAAACTGTCTTATCCTTTTTACTTCGTTAAAGTAATGTTGGTATGGCGATCTGTCTGTCTGTCTATATATATATATATATATATATATATATGTGTGTGTGTGTGTGTGTGTGTGTGTGTGTGTGTGTGTGTGTGTGTGTGTGTGTGTGTGTGTGTGTGTGTGTGTGTGTATAAGTCTACATTTAATCGCTTTTAATGAGTAGTGGCAACTAGTAATAACTTCTATGTGCTATGTATTATATTATGTGTGTGAATGAAGGGAGCCTTCTGGGGTCTGATGGCTGGATTTGTGACCGGTGTGACTCGTCTGATCCTCGTCTTCGTCTATCGAGCACCGGAAGTGTGTGGTGATGCGGACCTTCGACCTGGTTTCATCCGCAACTTCCACTACATGTACTTCGCCATTCTATTGTTCTGGATCACATTCGTCGTCGCTGTCGTCGTCTCTCTCATCACCAAACCACCCACATACGACCAGGTAACAATAACTACACTGCAACAATAGATACATGGTAACAATAGATGCTTTCTTTAATTTTCTGTCATTAACAATTTCATATAGCTTCCCTTCAGGGTTCCCCACTGGGGATAGCTCCCAGTCCAACCTCGGTCAAACAGGGCAGTTTTAAGAGCAGTGAAGAGACAGAGGCAAAGATACATGGTAACAATAGATGCATGGTAACAATAGATACTTCCTTTAATTTTCTGTCATTAACAATTTCATATAGCTTCCCTTCAGGGTTCCCCACTGGGGAGTGCTCCCAGTCCAACCCCGGTCAAATAGGGCAGTCTTAAGAACAGTGTGAAGAGACAGAGGCAAAGATTGAAAGATACATGGTAACAATAGATGCATGGTGAACAATAGATACGCGGTAACAATAGATACATGCGGCGGCTACATGGTGGTAATAGATACAAGGTAAACAATAGCTACAAGGCAACAATAGATACTTGGTGACAATAGATACTTGGTAACAAACTGACAACAGATACATTCGTAACAATAGATAACTGGCGAAATTTCTTATGGAATGGGTCCGATCCGCAAACCGTGTTTTTCTTTAGATCATGATTATTATAATTATTATTATCATCATCTTCGTTCGGTCGTTTTATTAACATCTTACAACTTCTCTTTGTTTTTATCTGCTAAAATTAATTACCTACATTTTTATAATTGTTGTCAGCTCTATCGTACAACGTACTGGACACGCTTCGACAAAATGGACAAACAGCAGATCGATGGTGAGATAATAGGCCTAATAAAAATTATGTAGGCCTATTCTAGAAATAGAGCCGTAGAGGTGATCTACTTTTTGAATGTGAATCAGCTAGGGCAAAACTAACATAGATTAGGCCCACATGTCACTCCATTGGTCAATGGTCAGTTTTGTGTAACTAAACTTCATTTAGTGATGGAATAAATGGATAAGCAAAAGTACTAATTAATTAACTAATTAATAAGTAGGATTAATTAGGACAGTAAGTAGGATTAGTAGGATTAATTACGTAATTAATTAATTCGGACAGTGAGTAAGGCTGTTCCGCTATAGGCAGCAGTGGCGGCAGCACATGTACAAGCACGTGATAAGCACTTGTAGGCCTACAATGTAGCCTACATTGACCAAATTGACGTCGAATAATCATAATCTGCGCCATTCATGCGATTGACTTTTCCTGAGAGGAAGTAGCATATATAGTAGGCTACACAAGTGGAAGATCCTTAGATGTCGGGGGCGAAAATCGCCTCTGGTATCTATATAGGCCTACTTATTCAAACAGGTCTCAAAATGTTTTAGATGTGACTGAAGTACGAACCACTTGGGATCGACTGTCCTGTTGTTTCTCGATCCTTCTCTCAAGAGACGCCGATACACAGACCTACGACAACAACGCCGCCGCCTTAGAGGAAGACAACGGAGACAACACGAACAACAAGAACCGCATTTCATCTTCCGTTCCTTCCAGCAGCAGCCATCGAAGTGATGGGAGAGGAGGAGGAGGAAGGACCTCGAAGATAGAACCAGCTGCGCCTACTAATGGAATCGTCAGTTTCGAACTGAATCCCATCGACCAGAACATCTGCGTGGAGCAAAGGACGGATGGAACAGCTACAGGTATAACATTCGGTCGAAGGTGCAATCGTTAGCCTTCCCTCTCCCAACTGATTCTTCCGAACATCTCACCCGCTGCCATTCAGTTTCTCTTATTTAAAAACTGGCATCTACAGATTGCAATGCAACCCATATGATCGATCACTCGGTCGTGGCAGTCAATAAGTCTTCTTATCCGTCTATCCATCCATCAATCTATCCATCCATTCAAGGCATCCATCCATCCACCCATCAATTCATCCATCCGTCCGTCCATCCATCCATCCATCCGTCCATCCACGCAAATCCCTCCACGCGAGTCCATCCATCAATATCTACGTATCTGCATTTCTCTGCCTGACTGTCATCATCACCTGTCTGTCTGTCCGTCTCTATCCATCCATCCTTCAATCCATCCATCCATCAAACCATCCATCAATCAATCAGTCCATCCATCTATCCATCTACCCATTCATCTATCCATCCATCCATCCATCCATCCATCCATCCATCAATCAATCAATCCATCTACCCATTCATCTATCCATCCATGCATCATCTATCATTCCAACCAACCATCCAACAATCATATGACAATTTCAGCCTGCCATATGATTGCCGACCCATGTCTTTGACTCTGGATTTAATTACAGACTCCTCTGACTCCGACGACTCAAAGTGGGAAAAGAAGGCGGCGTCTCCCACGCCAGACGAAGAGACTCCAAAGACACGGAGTAAGAGGAAGCGTTCCTGGCAGGAGTTGTTCTTCAGTTGGTTCTGTGGAGTGACATCTACCGACGATGACGACGACGACGATGGTGAGAGTGAGGATGCGAAGAGAGCAGCAGCCGAGAGAGAGGAGCTGATCTGCTCCCTGCAGCAGGACCCACGCGCCAAGCTCTTCCTTCACATCATGCTCATCATCATCGTCTGCACGGCTGTCTTTCTCTACTGCTTCTTCTCACTCTGGCGATACACCGTCCAAGACGACACGACATGGAGGGAGACACCCTATTAAAATATCTATAATAATAATACCCTCCTATTAAAATATCTATAATACCCTATTAAAATATCTATAATAACCTATTAAAATATCTGTAATACCCTATTAAAATATCTGTAATACCCTATTAAAATATCTGTAATACCCTATTAAAATATCTGTAATACCCTATTAAAATGTCTATAATACCCTATTAAAATGTCTATTAATAATATTAATAATTTATGGAGTCATCCATTAAAGACCATGGAGATGCTTATATATAATTAAAGTACATCCTTTAATAGGTCGACGCCGATATACTATACTTGACCTATCTCATCCTATGCTATCCTATCGCATGCCATTCTACCTCCCACCCCCAATTTCAGTATCTTATCCTATTCCATCCTGTTGCATTCTATCCAACCCCCATTCCATCCTTTCCTAAATTACATCTTATCCTATGCCATCCTATTCGATCCTGCAACATCCTTGAGCGCCTCCGAGTAGAAATCTTGGAGCGCTATATAAATTTGTGATTGATTGATCATGTCCTATCCCAGTTCATCATATCCCATTCCATCATATCTATTCTATCCTATCCCATCTGTTCTATCCTATCCCACTGCATCCTATCAAAGTACATCCTTTTCTATCCTATCCCATTATATCCTATCCAATCCTATCCTATCCAATTCCACTCTATCCTAGTCTATCATATCCCATCGCACCTTAATCCATTTCATAACACTCTGACTCATAATTGTGATCTATTGACTCATCTGAAATGCCACTCAATGGAGGGCAACTGGGTAGGCTACCACCTATGGTCATCGGATATACTCGAAATGCTTTCAATTTCTTTAAGAAACACTTCAAACCTCAGTTAATATTTCTCATTGATTTCAAATCATCTGGATATCCAATTGCTCTTTTAACTTTACTAACTGAGCCTTATATAGTTGTATTCCTCTGACTACACATGTTAAATTATTTTAATGATACTAATAATACTATTATTAATAATAAAAACACTAATAATACTAATTATAGAGTCATCCATTAAAGAACATGCAGATGTAAAGGAAAAGGGCAAAAGGCCAATAGAAATTAGAAACAAAATGGACGTCGGAGTCTAAATTTTATGCACAAGACTATATTTAATTTCAACCCTGTCTTAGACACTACATCAGTCACACAGCAGACAGGTTTAGTCCTTTGGTACTTTACTGAAGAACAGAAGTAGGCTACGTAACCTGGGGATAATACCAAATACACACAGTCAAGAGGGCATCCAATGCAGGTTCCTTACAGGCCTCCCTCCCAATGGCTGTACAGTCGTTTTAAATTAGCTGACAGTATAAAAACGAGACTTAGGCCTAGTGTTCAACTGGTTCAGTAAATTTATTGAACAAATTCAATTGTAGGAACAGAGAGGTACCTGTAATAAAAGTTCGGAAATTTACTGTAAATGCTGTTATCAGTCAAAATGAAGTTTTTTATGAAAATATAGTAATTCGGACACCGGATGATTGATTTTGAACGACATCTAACTGCAAACTATCAAAGTTCAGACACGGAAACATAATATGCAGTACCTGGATGTTCACTTTGTCAATTAAGGTATCTTTTAGCAAGACTTAAAAAAAATATCACATGTAAAGAATATCGCAACAATTTTCAATGATACTCTCCTTACTTCTGTTCAGAATTTGCAAAGAACAATCGACGCTGCAAAAAAAACTATTGCTTTTAATTAATTAGATCACTAAAGTAGAAAAACAATTAAAAGAGAAACCCTGACTAGAGTAACAAGGAACAACAAAGGTCGATTAAATAACTTTTCGAACTGTCGCACACAGAGGTATGATACACTCCCGCAGTCATTCATTCAAACGCCTGATACCCCTCGGCACCCGTAAAAATGATATCTATCCAAATCTGTCTCGCTTCGGCAGATGGCGCCACCATGTAGAAGGTCCGAGTGGCCGTCTTTACACAGAACGTCAGCTTGGAGTTTGGGCTTTTGACATTGTGGAGGTGGTCGATGAATACATCTTCTATTGCCTGGAAATGGATTCGGCCCTTCCGCTTAGTTTCCGCTTTGTCCATGTAATAAGTGAGATGGCGCGCAGTCCGATCAAAGACGAACCATCTCCTGTGCCATGTCTTTATGCGTCCACCCATTTTCGTCAGCATTCCCCTGGCCGTCTTTGAGGTGAGCAGGACGTGTGAGCAGAGTTCGTAGTTGTGGCCGCACTGTTCGAGAAACTGATGCAGGTCAAGGTCTGCATCGCGTACGGGTAAATACCTGGTGAGCGGTCGTGCCTGAAATGGATAAAGAACACGAAATACAATGACCTGCATCTATTTATTTCTTGTATTTGCTGTAGCGCCCCTTCATGCTCTCTACTCAGAGGAATTCTCGACTAAAGCCTACAGAGTGGACAGTCGGACACTGCATTGGAGTTTCACGCCAAAGTGCATGAGCAATTGCGAGTGAAGGAGTTGCTCAAGGTCCGTACACGGCATATACCAAATGGTTAGTAAACTAGTAAAACATAAGCCGTTTGTTGTAAAACTGATCAGAAAAAAAACCGCAAAGCCTTGAGTTAATTAAGTCGAGTACCTATGAGCTAATTCACGTGACAGCCTCTGCCCACGGCCACATGACTTTGCGTTACTACAGAAAGGCGATAAAAACTTCATACCAAGTGCTCTCTATAATTCCCGTGTAACCCATAGAACTTATCCTTCCTTGTATATAGTTGTA
This sequence comes from Lumbricus terrestris, assembly GCA_949752735.1. NCBI lineage: Eukaryota > Metazoa > Annelida > Clitellata > Crassiclitellata > Lumbricidae > Lumbricus > Lumbricus terrestris. Next base: position 43,778,410 of record OX457044.1, on the reverse strand, counting down.
TATGAGTTACGGTCTTGTCAACCTGCTTTTCTCATTAAACAAATATAATCTATATATATTTTCAAATTTCTTCATTGTGCTAAGAGGACAGTGGAGGTTAACAGCTTTGTCAATGCCGCTGCTTAAAAGCAAGTCATAAAAATTTGCAGTAAAACACATGTTGCTACTTCAGAGCACAGTTAATTAAGTACTGTTAAAGCGTTTTCAACATGCCTTACTTACTTGTTTACCTACTTACAACTGAAATATTAGTTGCGCTCTGAAGTAGCAATATATATTTTATAACCAATCCCTTACTATTTAGCAATACCTGTTTTATGCAAACATTACCTGAAAAATGCACAAAATAGTTGATTCATTGATCAACAAAACGGAACACGAAACTAAACTCCAAATGCATCTGACACATGATCAGGCGATCATAAAACCGCCAATTTACTGAAAACTAACTTTCACTACATCTGCAATAGATAGCTCCTTTTCCAGCTACAGACAACGGTGTTTGACATCAGGATATAAATGCAACAATGTAGAAACTACATTCCTCTCAGACCAGAAATGTGTAACGTTCTAAACATTTAGTCCAAAGGTTAATAATAAGTAAGTAATTCAGTCATTGGTAGGTTAATATTCGAAAATTATCGCAAATATTATAACTGACCTGCTGTTTCTGATGCTGTCTCAATTTAACAGTTTCCTCAGCAGCGTTCTCAGGTTTCTCATGTCTTGCAACTTCTGCTCTCAGTCTTTCCTCCAGTTCAAGTCGTCGCTGATTCTCCTGACGCAGTTGATCCAACGTGATCATCTGTTGCTTCTAAAGTTAAACAAGACATAAATCTGTTCTTAAAACAGTCTAGATGGTAGCTCACATGAAATAACCTTTCCTTTGATCCGTGTGTCTTTTAGATAGACTCTGCGTACAATCAATAAATTAATAAATAAATCAATCAATCAATCAACCAATCGATTCACTTTCTTGAAGTTATTAAGCTTCCACACAAGCAACTTAAACAATTTTGTGCATTGTAAAATGGAGACAGACAACATAAAGATAACGATGTTAGCAAATGTGCTTATAAAGAATATGCAAAATGAAGTTATGACGATCTTTAATAGGTAATGAGAATTAATGTGGTGTAGATTAAAAGTTGCATCTGCTGCTACAGAGAGGAAGTAGCAAAAAGTGCGAAGAATGTCATTAAGGTTTTTGTTAATGGCTAGGAAGTCTGCAATTAGATGCCTTGGACATTAACTAGGAGGTCTGTAATTAGATGCCTTGGCCAATTAAGAAACACTTAACACAGACTCAGGCATGGTAAATATACCATACTTTTACAGGCATCCGATACTGTTTTATTGCTTGAGTTGGGCCTAGTGCATTTGAGTAGACATTTTGAAGGGGGCTATGTAAGTCCACTGTATGAATGAAAATGAATGAATAAAGTCAAAAGGCATGGAATCTTTTGCATGTTCTAAGCATGAAGTAAAATGCAAAATAACACATGTATCCCGTCTTCTTTATACGAACACCCATTGACACTCTTCATGTTGCCGCAAGAACCCCACCCATATAATTTGTTTGCTGCATCTTTGCCAGCTTATGAAGCTTAGTAAACATTTATTGATTGATTGATTGATTGATTGAAGTGTGGTAACCAACCAGAAGGAGTTTGAATGTTGATTTGTCAAGCAGCATGTCACAGAAAATTTGCACAAAAACATCTTAAGTAGCTAAGCGATTTGGGCATTGTAGACCTACATTCTAAGAAAACAATATCATAACGCTAGTACTTCGCAAGGTGTAACATTTAGGCCTACTTTGATTTGCATAGCAAGCAATGCCTCCATCTGTTGCCACATTCATCAAATTTGTATGCATGTTATTGCTCAACCATAAAGACTGCAAACGACTACAGACCCACACTGTAGCATAAATAGCTAAAGAAACACATTGTTACCACCTGTTGCATAAACATAGGCCACCAGAAATTATACAGTCTGGGCCGTCAACCAACAATTGGTGGCCACCATGACTCCTGGTTGGCCTTGCAATCCTTGCCTCATTGTTTAGTGTTCGCCTGGTGCATTAATATTTGCCCATTAATGTTCGATCAAGGTCGCCACAAAAGAGATTCATGTTCAACCAGCCAAAAAAGCTCATGAACATTGTCCATTTATTTGAATTTCAATAGAGCTTGGAGTTTAATGCATCCTGGGTTCAATTCAACTGTTCTCAACAACAGCCAATATATACCGAATTCATTCAATTTCAGGAAATAACCAACTTCCAATTAATCAATCAATGCAATATCTACTCAGAGGCGCTCCTAGCCGAGATCATGCGAAAAAACAGTCTTCAACAGTTAGTGAAATTGAGAAGAGCTTGTGAGGTGTCGCATAGCCAAGGGAAGTCCTTTCCAGCTTGTTGGACCAACAACAGAGAAGGAACGGCTCTGCATTAGTGACAGTTTTTTCATTATGATTCAGAGACTTCAAACTGAAGTCAATTCCTTCTTATTTATAGTCACATCCAACTTAATTCTCACGCCGATAGGAAGTTTCTTAAAGGTCTGATGACAGGAAGGGCGAATAATGTGTTTCTCGTAATTATCATCTGCTTTTCGGTTATTGCCAACTGTTTGCACCATGTAAATGTGACTCAGTAGTGTCAACTGGAGATCATAATAAATATAGTGATAAAAGACAACTGTACAGTGTACAGTGTACATTCATCAAGTATTCTATCAAGTCAAGTCTTCAAGTGAGGTCCAGGGTTTGTCAATGTTGTCGTGAAATAGCAAAGTGATAATAGAAAGGACAACCAAATCAATAAACTGAAACAGATACATTGTAAGCAATAAGCATGCCAGGATATGAACCCCGAAGGCAGAGGTAAGCAGCTGTCGTGTCTTTCAACATGAGGTGACTCAAAGACTTAGCCTTTGAAAATGAGCCAAAAAGGTGTCATACAGAAGTGAGTTACATTATATCATGTTACACGGTATTTATTGCAACCTACATCTATGATTCCTCATGCAATTTATGCAAGCATGTCAACATGTGACAACAAATGTTTACAGTGTTAATTAAGTTTCTCTTCAGTCTGTGTAAGTTTTTGTTTACAAATTTTTTAATCTTCTTGAGCTTTAGACGTAGTTTCAGTCAGTCTTAAAAAATTTCAGTTTTAGTTTAGTTCTATAATCTTTCAGCAGAAGCAATCAAATGCCATTCTTTTATCAGTGACATTTATTTTGATTAGCAAGAACAACAGATCGTATTAAATTCATATTTTCAAACTGCTGTGCTACAGTTTGAATTGCTCACTCACCGCCAGTGCGACACAAAAAAATTAACCAACTTTCAAGCTTAGTTTTATTTCTAGGTCAGCAATTTTCAGTTTAGTTCTGGTTATAGATTTCAGACCTACCTTTCAGCTTCAGTTTCAGTTTCAGCTAACTGAAATAGAACTTTTCAGCTAAGGATAAAGTGGCCTTCACTTTGCTTAACTTTCAAACCTTGAAAGGCCTAAACCTGGCTCCCGAAGACTTGATTTGATAAAGCCACCGGTATAAAGTGAGTCTTAGCTTTTAGCTGACCAGTGCCAAGAAATATCTGCGATTTACATTAACGTTTACAATGTCTTTTTAAAGTAGCTGCATTAAATGATGGCTGTGATCCTCATGTTTGTATGCTGGTACAGTCACATTTCAACAGCATTCTACCAACAGGTGCGGCTTCCCATACTCACATGAGCTTCAAGAAGAAGTCGCTTCTCTGCTTGCGCCACTTCCAGTTGTCTTTCCATCTCCAACATTCGCTCCTCGTTGGGAGACGATGGCGAGCTGTGAAAACACAATATATATATATATATATATACAAATATAAATATTTATTTATACATACACTTAAATGTCTGACTATTATTTAAATTCAATTTGTTCAATGCTCATAAAATTGGGAGTTATGCTCTAGAAATTATGCTTGATGCAATTAGGTGCATATCAATAGTTCCTGTCGCGTGACAGAGTCTCCCCTAAAGTCTCCCCCGAGACTCTATTTCAAAGCAGATTCGCCCACGGCGGATCTGTTTCAGAATAAATTTCATCGCCTGGAGACTATATTCTGAAATAAAGTCTTTGAGGAAGAGAATATTTCATTCGCCACCGAAATAAAGCCCCCCCATATTCAGCGTAAAATGGACGGAGGTCACCTAAAACTTATAGATAATCAGGCTAAACCGTTAGTTTACGTTGCTAAAATATTTAACAAGAACATACGTTCCCAAATTATCAACTTTTATATCAGAACTTTTTTACAATGCAGAGTTTCAGGCAGAAGAGACTCTGTTTCAGTGGGAGACTATATATTTGAGGAAGACTTTATATCGTGATACCAGCGAAATATGAGTCTTTGAACAGTTCATTAAACAACCATAGCCCTTAATTATTAATAAAGCGTTTTACAGGAAATAAAACTATTTGCTTAGCTCTCTGCTAGTAAGCATCAGCAGCAATACACACAAAGTAAAAGATTTTTTCGCTACATACACTGAAGATGTTAATTTTTTAGATCTACATAAAGAAACAGGTAGGCCTATAACCAGGACCATTAAACATTTTCATTTCTGTAGCCACATATGCTGTTTGTATTTACAATTAATTTCGTTTTGAATTGAATCAGAAATGCGTTAAAGCTTAGCTAGTTATCTTCAAGATAAACAACATGTTTGTCAAGCACAGACTGACTTGATATCGGAATCTGTCAGCTGGTGCGGACTTGATAAGCTGGAATCATCAGAAGAGATGACGCCTGCGGGAGAAGAGGTTTCATTCGCATCGGACTTTCGGGGCGAGATAGGGGACATAGGACTGAGTTTCAGAGTTTGTGGAACATCCCTGGGTGAGACCGCAACCCGGAGTTCTCTCTGGATGTCAGTTCCTTGAGCAGTTCCTTGGGTCCCAGCAGGACGAGGAATTGGAGAAATGCTGAGGTCGTTGATTTGTTGACTTAGAAGATCACCCTTTAAACATTCAGTGAGTTGAGTCTGTCTTTTGTTCAGCCAAGACAGGTGTGCGTCCAATGCTGCCTTTGTGCGCAGTTGCTCAAGATGTTTCTTCTGCTGCTCAATCACCTCGTTACCTGCAATCAGCACACATATACAATATACATACATATATATAATATAAATATACTGCAGCTGAAAATACTACTAAGCAGCGTGAGGTCTGTTTTCTCAGCCAAAGGAATAATTGCTTCAACAGCAGAGTGAGTGATCAAGTAATCTTCATCTTCAGACTTCTAATCTTTGTCTTCATGCAATCTTATCTAAACCTGCCATCAAATCAAATCCAGACGGTTGCTATGCAAATCAATGACTATAATAATCATGGAATTCAATCTGGGTATTCCTTCAAATTTAATCCAGGAGACCAGGATGGCTATCCTGGGCAATCCAAGTCCTTCCGGTAATAGATCGGAACTCTGTCGTAATAATAGGGGGAGTTTCTTCCACATATGCAAAAGAGTTGGGTCTTCATCCATGCATTGTATAGAAAAGGCTAAACAAATACCCAGCAACAAGGCCATGCAGCTTTCAAAACCAGGACTGGACCCTTGTTCCTAAGTAAGCACAAAATCGTCCGCCTCTGTAAGCTCACCTCCGACCTCTAGAAACGTCATCCTCAGCTTCGCTGCATTGGCAACGCTTTCCGACACGTGATGGCCAGCAGCAGACGGCTTGGAATTCAGCTCCAGTTTGAGCATGTTGATGTAGTCCTCGTTCGTCGCCGTCTGTCGCCCATTCCGCCTCAGCAGCTGCAAGCAACACAATGGTTTGAATGCAATGTAATCGATTACAAAATTTATATAGCTGCTTTTTTGAGGCTCTTCTTTATGTCATGCCGGCACCATGGCTTAAAATGTGACTGGACGGTCATGGATGGTGTCCAGGCTCTTATTTTAAATTCGGAATGCCGTCCTGTCACTTATTCGACCAGCACAGCCTGGAAAGGCACGGGGCGTCCATAGTCCAGACACTTCTTTTTCCACATTTTAAGCACTGTCTAATAGGCTCTTACAAGGTGCTACACACACGAGCACATACACACACAGTCACACACGCACACATATAGGTAGATATATAGTTATATTGTTGGTTATAAATAATTGTAGCCATGTTTGGATAGTTGTTGACCAATAATACTTTTGTAGTAGTCCATATCGGACAGACACTCGCTAAAACAACAGCTGAGACTGGACAAATTCAGGACTATATAATTATTAGCACTGACAACATCGTAAATTACAACAAATTATGATAATTGCATCTTGTGGTAATACAGTGAATATTACATGGGCTTAGTCATTAGGGCAAAGCAAGGGTTCCAGCAAAAAGAGGAGATTAATACCTGAGTGGAATCCTCCTGTAAACTTGATTGCAAGCTGCGAGGTGACAAAGAAGTCATTTCAGACGAAGTCTTTGCAATCAAACTCATTCTCTCTGGCTTATCTTTTTTCTACAGGTCAAAAACATAAATCAAATTTCACACCTAGCTGACTACATCGATACAATTTAATTTACAATCGAGCTTAGAAACATTGTCAGTAGACAATTTATGCGAAAAAAAGGACTACATCAACTGGAAGCATGTAACTAGTCTCACACTTTGCTCTCTCTAGTTCATTATGAGATCAGTGTCTTATTTCAATCAATGGTCTGCAGAGTGCAGAATTTTAATATATATATATATGCATATATAATTATATGCATATAATTATATATATACATATGCACATCAAAGTATATATATACAGTTAATGCAAATATCCAGTATCAAAGCATAGATAGATGTGTTTTTATGTCCCAATATTATAAGTGGGTTTAGCTAATGTTTACCGTTTGTGCTTCCTGTTTCACATATAATTTGTTTCATAATTAAAATGGCTTCGATTACAGAACAGGTTTCACCAATCCCAGGGGCAATTATGACTGAGAAAAAGTCATCTTCACTAGAACTTTCTTCCTAAATATACCCTTCATTTCAATCTGATGAGGTTAGCTGCTATCCAATTCCAGGAAAAAACCTTTGCACTTATCACATAACAATCAAGACTTGGTGCTGAACTCCACCACTGGTCGCACGCTGCCAGTCCCAAGTCTGAATAAAGGAGGAGGGCGTCGCCAATGGTCTATGTTACCACACAGTGACGTTAAACTGCAACTACCACCACCACTTAGTGGAGGTTGTAGGAAAAACATGAGAAAGTTTCACTGCGCTACGAGACTGGTCAGAGAAAACAAATATAATTCAAACCTGGTGACATTTGTAGATTTCGACCAGTTGATTCTGTTCGGTCATTAATTGCTGCTGTATTTCCTCTTTCTGTTCTTCAAAACGAGCCTCGGCCTGTAAATGCAAGTCAGACGTTAGTTAACACCAAATGATAATTACCAAATTATGAGCTTATCACTTAACATGAATTCACATTCACTATCGTATGGCACAAATACAATGTACATTGTACATCACAATCACTCTTTCCCAAACAACCCTGACAAAATAATTATTATTTATTAGTTTTTGCTACAGAGTAGAAGTTGAATGTACACGGAATGAAGCTGCTGTCGACATCCAAGATCCGGAAGGCCAGATGGTTACTAACCTTCAGAAAACAATAGGTACAACCTCTTTGTCTGGTCAACTTGCCAGCGTCTGGAATCATACTATTTAAATTCAACTTCAAAGTCACTTATATAAAAATCATCTTCTGAATCTGTCAGGTTCTGTGTAATGTCTGGAAGCACAGGGCACTAAGTTTAGCGGGAATGATTATGGACATCAACTACGTGATAAGAAACACAGCAAATAATGTGGCCTTTGAATGTTGATAGACACAATCATCTAGCAGACTAAGCACACTCCAACTACAATAGTGTCTGCTGTCAGCAGAGGATACTTCTAGTGTGGGCACCTGCAGCATATCAACAGCTAGCGTAATATGATCTTCAAAGATCTGAGCATATAAACAAACCTATTGGAAACTACAAGTCATCAGCTGAGCCATAATCTGAACCCAATGTAATCTGCTGCTATAATGAGATTTTGCAGCATGCACACCAGTTGCACCACGTTATCCATGCAGATGCCAATAATGCCTTGTTCTTTAGTATTGCATGGAAAGATCAGTTCCCCATCAGCCAAACCCAAGAAAAACTAGCAGGTAGTCGTGAGTTAATGATGGGATAACTTGCAAATGCTATAATACAATATTATGTTCTATAGTACTGCAAGGATGATTGTAAAACCAGCAACATAATGAAAATGACAAATAATACCAATTAATGAATAGCAAAAAGCAAATGAAATAATCTACCTAGTTATTTCTGTTGACAGCCACTGCAGCAGATATGTGGCCAGCATTTAAGTTCATATATTATTATTACATAGCAGGCACAGTGCAGCAATCACCGAGGACTAGGGAGATCATTCATTTGTACCCATCGCCACCAAATGGATGGTGTCAGGAACTGATGATGCGATATAGCAGGTGCGATGCTCAGGGCAGGGCTGTTTTTAAGGAATTTTTAGAACTGCACAACTCCTTCTTTCCCTTCCCATCCTCCATGGTAAATTACTTCCAATCGGATGACAATGGCCTTTTTGCTAGTTTTAACTGCACAGAACTTGTGACAAAAGTGCTTCTACAACTGCACAAATCCATTTAGAACTGCACATTTTGTGTACAACTGCACGTTAAAAAAAGCCCTGCGATGCTGCTGAACTTAGGGGGTACTGCAATCAGCAGTAAACACCTAGCTGGCAGTCTGCACTTCTTAATTGAAAGTACTTACGAATAGGCCTATTGCACTCGATTATGATATGTTGACAACCCATGCAAACCAGTCACACAGTTCCATGATTTCCATCTTATTTTTGTAGCACATTTTGATGAATGAGATTTCTTCCATGGCAGAAAGTTGATTTTAAATAGCTCTTCAGTACAGTTATAACCACCTTGTGCTCAGTGCAGAGTGAACCACCCATATACTTATACAGAATATTCATTTCTGCTGCAGTGGCTGCCGACAGAATATAGACCAATTGTAATTCACATTTATTGTACAGTCATAATATAAAAAAATGTACATCATCTACAGAGCCTATAAAAAGTCAAATGCTTTTAAACAGCACGCGTAATCCTAAATTCAACATCAATTATTTATCCTGCACTTTGTTTTACGTGACATGGCATTTAAATCAGATAACACATACTTGTTAAAAATTATTTCCTCGTTAAAGTCTCCGCCCTTGGGATAATTCGATTGTACAGTCTTGGCCTCGTGGAATAAGGTTGTGGCCACAACGGTGGGAGGAGAGGGTTCAGCATGTGTCCTTGATCGAGCCACATGGAGATCGCCTGGTCATGCTCTACCTTAACTTTATGTATAAAAAAATGATTAAGATGATTGTAACTGCATCATCAAACAAGTTACGATAAAGACAACACGGCAAAATCAGTTACAAAGTATGCAAGTTCAGACATACCTCAAGCAGCTGAAATTCCAGATCGTCCAGCACCCTGCGCTGGGATTCCAATTCATCCTGTTCATTTCGATACTGGATCATCAGCGTTTTCTGCTCATCGCTTCCACTGGATGAAACTTTAACCTGCTGTCCAGTCTTCCTATGCTGTCTCTCCAGTCTCTCCAGGCGGCTCTTCTCCTGCCGTATTAGGTCGTGCTGCTGTGGATGACAAGAGGAAACAAAGTAAAATATCGCTGTCAAGAAGTAGTACGCAAAGTCCGGATCGGCATCGTCTGTATGACGAGCACAAGTGTGCACTAACTTCAAATGATCCATTCTTCGCAAATATTCAGCCAGATTTCTAGCTAATCCTTGTGACGACAAATAACAATCATGGTTCGCTTGATCCTATTTACTATAACTGAAATAATGTTCCGTTCGGCAAAGCAGTCATGAAGCAGTTCTGTTTGTCGCGATTCGAAAGGACTACACGCTTCGCTTATATCCGAAAAGAAAACATTTTGCGTTTACCAGCCGAAATGTTCCTAACTATAAAACATTTGTCCTATTTCAATCTCGACGCTCATCGTAACCAACATCGAGGTAAGCCAGGCAAGATTATTCGAAAATAGTCATTTGAAAGGCTACATTGTACATGGGCATTGAGTCATAACCAAGCCAGCACCTACTTATATAGGCGAACTGTTCACTTACAGAACCACAATGAAGGCACAGCATGGAATATAAATATAACCACATATATAGATCTTACTAAAAAACATTTCCCTTGGTGTCTATGTTAGGCCGAACCACTCACATTTCTGTAGTATGCATATTATACACCAAATATAGGCAGACCTACACTATTATACCAATGACTCTGACATGCTGCTGAACTCAAATAGTCATGCCGCTAATCAAATACTTCTAGGCCTCAATCTATCATCCAGTGACACATTTCTAATTCAGGGCTACATAAAAAAAACTCTCAATGACCTTACTCACTGATTTGTCATTTACAATCAGTCAAAGAGAATTTATATTAATAGAAAGCCTTAAGCGAGATTAGTCTTTGTTCTGCCTTACTTTGTCCAGTGTCTGCAGTACACCGTTAGTCAATCTCCACCCATACACACAGCCATCTGGTGCCATAAAAATTATTTGCTCAATGGTAAGGAAAAGCACACTGCGGAATAGCAAGATATATATGTAATTCTCAGCCAGCAGACAGAATGCCCTGGGGCCCCATTAGCTACCAGTCAGTTTGCACTCAGGCTTCTGTTTCCCATAAATAAAAGCATGTAAATTAATTACAGTCATTTATGATTTAACATCTTACTCTCATCTTATGAACTATGCAGTGCATTGCACTCAGCTTGGTAGATATCTCGACTATATGAGGCAATTAAGTCCATGTGTGCAGTCATTCTGTGCCTTGACTAGTACTACGGATAAAACTGCATCTATCATCTACATAATTAATAACTCAAGTAGTAGGCAATAGATATTTTCAAGGTTTTGAATTTAGCTTCAAGAATACAGCCAACGAACTAAATTGTATTCAACACACATTTTTTATATTAGAACTGGTATTCTGTTATGAAAAAAAATATTATATACACCCTCCTCCATCCACTTTGCTTCGGGTAGGCCTATATGCAATAACAGTCTAGTGGTTAGAGTGGAGGCATACATGCTCTATAGGGGGAAAGGAGATTTATACAGTGTATTTTACCTTACATCCAGTGTAGATAGTACATGTATATCAAATCAAATCAAATCAAATCAAACTTGTTTATTCACAGAGATCAAGAAAAAAACAGAACAACATAGAAAATGACAGTATAATAGTGTGCAATAAAAAAATAGAAGTCAGAATAAAATAACTATTAAGTACGAGATCCCTGAGAATGGGTAACCCAGAAAGGGAGTGATCCCGCTAGACCTGGGTCACCATAGACAGAGATTTTGAATCAAGATGGTGGAAAGCACTAAATAAGCGGAATAGAGAGGGGAGGAAACAAGTGTAGAGCAAGGAAAGAGAAAAAAAGGTGATTGAAACAAGTAATAGTAGAGAGTATAGCTTAGAGGCTATGACTTCAGAGCAGGACGCAGAGTAGGTGAACAAAAATGTCAATGCATGCATATTACGGTGCAGTGAATGTAATGGTCATTATATTTTTTGGTTTATTTCAACAGGTAAGAGCGAGAGAAAGTTGACAATATATATTGGAAGTAATGTGCAACCATTTTTGCAGCGATTATAATAGATCTTTCACCTCCCCAACGACTTTGTAGGTAGGGGGAGTCGTAACGAATAACTCACGTAGATTATTTCAATCTAAAAATAATAATAGTCTATGTTCACAAGTATATGCACGTGTAATATCTCTAATGGCACTGATTCAGGTACGTAGAATTCATTTCTGATATTGTTTTTGCTATCATGGGTCATCTTGAGGTCACAAGGTCATGGTCAAGGTCATTATTCATCTTTTTCTTTCATTTTCCATTTCTTTCAGCTTATGCACGTGTAATACCTCTAATTGTACTAATTTATGAATGTAAAATTCGTTTCTGATATTGTAATTGTCATCAGAGGTCATCTTAAGGCTATAAAGGTCAAGGACACTGAGTTTCATATTTTTCATTTATTACAGCCAGCTTATGCACGTGTAATACCTCTAATGTTACTGATTCGAGTATGTAGAATTCATTTCTGATATTGTTTTTGTCATTAGGAGTCATCTTAAGGTTATAGAGGTCAAGGTCACCAGGATTGCTCTTGCTGTATGTGGCTTCTGATCCCACTGCTTGTAGGAGGGAGTGCATCAATTCCGAACGTGTATGTGATAATTATAGTTGTCTAATCTCATCTGTTCGAACGTTTCACAGGTTGTAATTGACCTTGGCTCTGCCCAAACATGTAACAAGTACTTCTCTACTAATGCTGCATCTTGCTCTAACAGCGTGTCTGTCTCTCCAAAGTTTGTTAGATACTGCAGTGTACTGGGATGCAGGCAATAGCTGTGTGTCTGGATCCCACCTTGGACGTAGTCCTGCAGGTCAACAGCATAAGATTGGATATGGACAGCCATAGCTGTCAGCATGGAACCCGTATCGGCAGTGTAGATTATACAAAGGGACCCACGAGGATCTAGTGGACATGCAGGACACCTGGAGAGGAGGTACAGACAAACCAAGTCAGCAGCCGAGCAATCAGCGTGGATAAGTCCGATTAATGCAATGTCAGTACAAGGAAAAAGAGTGAAGCTATGGAGTTCAAGATTATCCAGCACTCGAGGAGACAATGGACTTCGTACGTTTTTGCAGGATGAGTTTTTGTCTTCCCATCACAAAATATGACGTAGAAATCTGCAGCAGCGAAGCAACCCCAGCGTCAATCATCACACTTTGACAATGTCCTTGACACCGTGACCTGGTGACCCACTTATCCACCAATCCCAGCACGATTAGCATCTCAATTACAATCGATCGTTGAAAATGCGCAAAAAAGCAGTCCCATCTATATGCCGAGCTCGAGAAACTAAAACCGCTGTATAACATCTCTGATAAAATAAAATCCAAGGTGGGATCCAGACACGCAGCTATTGCCTGCAACCCAGTACACTGCAGTATCTAACAAACTTTAGACAGACAGAGCAAGATGCAGCATTAGTAGAGAAGTACTTGTTACGTGCCTGGGCAGAGCCAAGGTCAATTACAACATGTGAAACGTTCGAGCAGATGAGATTAGACAACTATATCACATACACGTTCGGAATTGATGCACTCCCTCCTACAAGTGGTATCAGAGGCCACATACTGTGAGGGCCCTCCCGAATCAGTGCCATTAGAGGTATTACACGTGCATATACTGCACGAAATAAAGAAGATGAATTTTCCAATATGGCCGGCGGCGGCCATATTGGATTTGTCAATTACGTCATTTTTAAAGTTGGTAACAGAGGCATCGTCAGCTGTATGCGGTAATACATCGAGAGATGGTTTCATAAGAGCGCGACTGGAGGCTAGATCTATTATGCCAGTATTCAACACGAAATCGGAGTATTGTGTTGGGTAATGGGATATTGGCCCTATTGAGTATTGGGTGATAGGGAACATTTTGAAATGTCAATTACTCAATAGTCACTATTAGTCAGTCATGTGCGACTGTGAGATCGTGAGTGTGCGACTGTGTGTAACGTCTACACTCTACAGTCTACAACATAATGGTTTTTTCTTCAATTTTAAATGTCTCGTGTTATTGCTTTGCCATTTCTTTGGTGATTTTGTTCAACTCTGGTGTGTCCAAACTGTCCATTATTAATTTCACAAGGCTTTTTCAAAATAATTCTTAAATCTACAAGCACCATGGTAACATAAAATGCAGGAGGAAATTTTTGCCAGCCTACATTTAGTCAACAATATCACACTGCAAAGATGGTAAAAATTTCAAATACACGAGTTACTCGTTACGACCCACCCTACCTACAAAGTCGTTGGGGAGGTAAAAGATCTATAACAATCGCTGCATTAATTTTACAGATTACTTCTGATATATATTGACAACTTTCTCTCGCTCTTACTTGTTGAAATTCGGGAAAAAAATTTTTCACTGCACCCTAATGCATATATAATAGAAATCCAATATAAGCAGGTAGTCCACAAGATAAATTTTAAAAAGACAATAGTTGAACACAACCAGCAATTATTAGTAAGTGACATATGATCCCATTTAAATGAAAAGCTAATAGACAAATCATATAATAATGATCACATAGACAATGGTAAAGGGATATATGTTATTAGATCCCAATGAGAAACTTTTTAGCCGGCTTTTAAAAAGACTGGTGGAATTTAAGGCAGATATGTGGGTGGGAAGACCATTCCAAATTCCAGGACCCAAGTATTTAATAGAAAATTGTTTAATTTTTAGGCGTGCATAATCACTGCGGTAGAAATGAGCATGCCTAGTAGCATGATTATGAAGTTTGGAGCCAGTAGTAAAATAATTATTGAATGAGCTGGGCAATAGGTTATGGTGATAACGATGCATGAAGAGACCTATTTGAAATTTATTGATGTTCTCTAAAGATAGCAACAAATGATTTGAGAACAGAGGAGCAGAGCTAGATCTCCAATGAGCACCACAAATTAGCCTTAAGGCTCGTTTTTGCAAAATAACCAGTGGTCTGAGGCGGGAAAGATAAGTAGAACCCCAGGAAATGTTACAATAAGACAGGTAAGGAAATATGAGTGTATAGTAAAGCTGAAATACGATAGTTTCAGGGAGGCAATGTTTAATCCTGTGGAGGACCCCAATGTTTTTAGAGATTTTTTTAGCAATGGTCGAAATATGGTCCGACCACTCAAGGTGATTATCTATAATGACCCCAAGAAATTTAGACGAATTGGTTTGGGTAATAGGGACATTGTTGATTAGAAGTGACCTATTCACATCAAGGATTATTTTCTTTCTAGTATGAAATAAAATAAAATTAGTTTTATCCGTATTAAGAGATAGTCTATTAGATTTAAACCATTCTTCAATTGAGGCTAATTCATTATTTGCTATGTCGAACAGGTGATCAATGGAGTGGTGAGAGAAGAAGACATTAGTGTCGTCAGCAAACAGTATAAATTTTAATATGGATGATGTCATGGACAAGTCATTAATGTATAACAAAAAGAGCAGAGGTCCAAATATTGACCCTTGGGGTACACCACATGAGATATTCAAAGCCAAGGATTTCTGACCTTTAAAATAAACATATTGAGATCTGTTGCTTAGGTAGTCAGAAAACCATTGATTACTAATACCTCGAAAGCCATAGTATTCAAGTTTTTTTTACTAGGACGTGGTGATCGACAGTATCAAAAGCTTTCGAGAGGTCAAAAAATATACCCAGTGAAAAAAAATTTTCATCCATTGAGTCAATGATATTATTTTGGAGGTCCAAAAGGGCCATGTAGGTTGAGAGGTTCCGTTGGAAGCCATATTGGGTGGGAGATAATAGTTTGAACTTATTAAGATAATCAGTTACTCTGTTACACATGAGTTTCTCAATTATTTTGGAAAAAAAGGAGAGTACAGATATTGGTCGATAATTACTAGTCATCTTTCTATCCCCAGTTTTATAGATTGGGGAGATTTTGGCAGTTTTTAATTCATTGGGTACTAATCCAGTAGCAAATGAGGTGTTAATAATAGTGCTCAGACGGGAAGCAATAGCATGTATTGTGGATTTGGCTATTAGGGGACTAATTTCATCTGGACTAGATGAAGAAGCTCTTAATAAGCTAGAGACTTGAATAATCTCCAAGTCAGAGGTTGGAGCTATGCCGAAAGAGCACATAGGTGGGGTGGGCAAAAAGTGTTCAAAGGAAGTTGTGGCTTTAGGGATTTTAGCTGCTAAAGTAGTTCCAATAGTGGTAAAGTAGTTATTAAAGGCATTGGCAATAAGGGCTGGGTCCTGGACTAAGTCAGATATAATAAGAAAATATTCAGGAAGACACGAGTCTTCGTTAGTATTAAGAATCTGTTTAATTATTTTCCAAGTCTGGTTAAGATTATTACCGCACTGGATAAAACAGTCAGAATAATAACGAGATTCACACTCTTTTCTCACAGATTTGAATTTGTTACGATATTGGGTGAATCGTTGTTTATTAAGAACAGTAGGGTTCATTAAGAACTGCTTATGTAGCCTTGCTTTTTTCTTACAAGATTTGAGTAAAGACTTGGTCATCCAAGGCTGTTTAATAAAATTGCGTCCCTTAGTTTTTACGGTTAGCAATGGAAAAGCTTTATCATACAACAATTTATACTTTTGGATAAAGGCTGCATAGGCTAGATTAGGGCCACTATTTAGGCATATAGTGTCTACAAAAGCCCAGTCAGTTGTATTCAATGAGCTGACAAATAATTCTTTGGCATCAGGAGAAAAGTTACGTGAGTGAGAGTAGGGAGCAGGAATCCGGAGTGGAGGGCTGAAGTCAATGTGGAGAAGAATAGGAAGATGATCTGAGATATCATTGATTATTATGCAAGAATCTTGACCAATGCTTAAACAATTAGTAAAGATGTTGTCTATAAGGGTTGCAGTTGTTTCAGTAATTCTCGTGGGCCTGAGGATCGTTGGGAAAAATTTATGGGAAAACATAGAATTCAAAAAAGCCTCAGAGGGAGGATGTTCACTATGGCGAAGTAAATTGATATTGAAGTCTCCCATTAAAAATACACGGTTAGTAGATTTTGATAAATATAATAAGGAGTCATCAAAGTCCTCAAGAAAACCAGGGATTGGCAATCCAGGAGGACAGTAGATAGTGCCAATTATTATGTCTTTATTTTTTTTTAGGGGTAACTTAATAAACATAGATTCAAAAGTGCTCAATTTAGATTTCGTCCATTCAGCTTCTAATACTTCAAATTCAATACCTGTTCGAATAAAAAAACCAACTCCTCCATGCCTTCCCACTTTCCTAGACCTGTGAATAAAATTGAACCCCGCGGGATTGAGATGCTTGATGCCAATTCATCAGAGAGCCAGGTTTCGGTAAGAGCAAGAACAGATGTATTAGATTGAGTCAAGAGGAGGTGAATTTCTGGGATCTTTAAATTCATGCCACGACAGTTGACAGTATACCAACGCTTCTTGTCCATGGCTGCCTCCCAGGCTAGCTTTTAGGACACTGTTCTTCCAGCAGCCGTATTAGCAACTGATGACAACGAATACAACGATTATGATCATCATGACGACGACGATGACGACATTTAGGCAAACTTATAGTAACCGAGACCGAATGACGACACTAATCCTATTCCTAACCCTAATCGACCATCACGACGCCTAACCTGACCCTAGCCGACCCTCACGACCCCTGAAACTGAACCTAACCGACACGTCGGTCCCGGATACTATAATTATGCCGACACTTATGCAATCGAAACCTCAGTATAAAGCGTTCGTATAATTCGGATGCCAACTAGTATTATCAAAATTTGTAGATTAAACGCCTATTTACCCGATTACGACTTTCAATGACTTGTGACACCAGATCGCTGAGTTTCTGCCGTAGCGCTGTCGTGCTGGATGAAATATTTTGAAGAATTTGCATTTCGTTTTCTTGGTTTTGATTACCAGCAGCTCTCGTGTCGCGTTTATCATGTTCAGTCCGCTTAAGCACTGCATCCGTTTCAGACGCTGTTTCCGGTTCCTGTCTAGACTGTTGCACTGCTTCCGGCTGCCATACTTCCTCAGACTTCTTTCCGCGTTGGGAGCCAATAATTGCGTCATCTCGGTTCAATTGTTTTTCTGAATTAAAAACATTATTGACCTCTGGCAATCCATTCGAACTGCTCCCTTTGCTGCATAATTCGTTCACATTGGATTCTTCAGAAACATTCTTGTTGAGTGGTTCAGTTGTTAGAAGACCATTGGAAAAATAATCCGATTCTTCGAAGACTAGGAGGGCTTCCTCCTCCTCTTCCTCCTCAGTCACCACATCATCTACAGCAAGGCGTTGAATCATTGATCCGCACGCCATCTACAACAGTAAGTAGGCTAAATGAAGTAGCGAAAATTGTCACAGATTGATCAACGAATTAGTTGATGGCAATGATGATGATGACGACGACTATGATGAGACGATGACGATGACGACGATGATGCTGGCGACGACAACGATGCCTATCATGACAGTGAAGTAGCTGAGGTTGACGAAATTATAAGAATTCAGTAGGCCTGATTATTAGTGTAATAATCTGTCAGTCAGTCAGCCAGCGACATAATCAGTCCATCAGTCATTCAGCCTGTCAGCAAGTCAGACGACAATTAGAGCCGTTCCTTCTTCACTGTGGCTGGTGAAACACCCATTGACTATATGCGACACGTTCCAAAATGTTCTCAGTTTCACAAACAATTGCAGACTGCTTTTTTGCCTGATCGCGGCCGGTAGCGCCTCTGATTATAGGTATCTAAGGGGCGCTATATAAATTCCGATTGAGTGATTGACTGATTGAGTGATTGTTTGAGTGATTGATCGAGTGATTGAGTGATTGATTGAGTGATTGATTGATTGAGTGAGTGATTGAGTGATTGAGTGATTGAGTGATTGATCGATTGATCGATTGATCGATCGATCGATCGATTGATTGATTGATTGATACCGTGATACGTACACTAACCCAGTTAATCAGTCGTTATAATAGCGATAAGTGCCAGCATGTTCTGAATTAATTAACCCGGCCGGTCGTCCTTGTTCTGCTACCAGTTACTAGGCCTATGTGATCGGTCAACATATAAAAATCACAAACAGGTTGCCATATAAATATATATATATGTATATATATATATATATATATATATATATGGCTAAGTGGACGGCTGGTCATTTATAAACATTCATTGAATTTTAAGTTGCACGTCGATCACTGTTGACGTGTTACAGAAATCGTGGCGGTGGGTTTCGACTCCGTGGAGGTCAAAATTAAGGGCAATAACGAACGGCCAAAGCAATGCATACATTGCTTAGCCTAAGGCTCTGCTTAGCCATAAGAGATCTCAAAGGAGGTTATCAGCTCTAACACCTGGTATGCGCACACGATAAGGTGGCTGTTTAAACGCTAAGCTTCTATTATCATGTAGGCCTATATTCGTGTTTCACAAAACCTGAGCCTGACTGTTGCATGGGACGTGGTATAAAATGTCCATAATTATATAACCGATCGACATTAATATAACTGTGTCGACACCTGAAATAGGCTATATAGCGACTTTTGGCTGCTGCAGAACCTAGATAATTATTGTAATTTTAGAGTTGGCACTACAGTCGGTTTATTTAGACAAAAATAGAAAGGAGAGAGAGAGAGAGACAGACAGACAGACAGACAGACAGACAGATACGGACAGACAGGCAGGCGTGCAGGCAGACCGATAGCGAGACAGATAGACAGGCAGATAAAAAGACAGACGGAGAGATAGGGAGACAGAGAGAAAGACAAAGGGACACAGATAGGTAGACAGACAGACGGAGAGACAGACGGAGAGACAGACAGTCAGAAACAAAGAAGTATGAGACAGCCAGAGACAGAGACGGAGAGAAACACAGCGAGAGACAGGGAGACAGAAAGGAGAGAGAGACAGACAGACAGAGACAGGTAGAAAGAAAGAAGAGAGAGACAGAGACAGAGACAGAGAGAGAGAGAGACAGACAGACAGACAGAGAGACAGACAGACAGAGAGACAGAGACAGAGAGAGAGACAGACAGAGACAGAGACAGAGAGACAGAGAGAGACAGAGAGAGACAGAGAGCAATAAGAGGTATCTGTCGTGGGAAGAGTCAGGTAGCAAAACAGGTAGCTATCTATATATCTACTATATATGATTATCTCGCTTTACTATAGATCTATTCGATCTATCGCTCACTCCTGAATGTCGATTACTACGCTGAAGGTCGTAGCCGTGGTAGTAGCCGTTACTAAGAGGCACAACAGAGAGAGTGTATGTTACATCGTTACAACCTTTAGTCAATATAAAGATAACTGACAACCATTGGCGCCAGGTCGAACGCATGTCTTGCATTGTAGATCTACCGGAATTCCTGCAGAATCCAATATCGCTCGATCTTAAGGCATGGGCTGCAATGATGATCCGCGCTGTAAGCTTGTAATATAATATTGTATATATAAACATATAGACATATAAGATACTGTTTGCTAAATATAGACGCACATAAAATACTATGTCAGTTCCTACATGAAAATATACGCTTCTCCTGTCTCCTGATGTATATATGTATTCTTGTATTTTTTTATGTCATTCATAGCCTTTGTATAAGAAAACGTCTAACGTGCATTGGTATAATACCTGCGTATAGCCGTGTTTATGTAGGCCATGCCATAACCTATGGATAGAAGTCATAGAACTATATCACAGACGATGGACCGCGATGGTTGATTCCACGGCGGCGTCTATAAGCCCATAAGGCTTAAGCCAACGGTGGTTTATGAATTTATGATTCCAGTGATGTTTACACTGTACAGAACATCCAATCCGCAACTAATTCACTTCCATTGTGTGGTGGATTTTGTCCCGAGTTTCACATCAGCAGCGTATTATATTGTAATGCATTGTAGGCCCTATTGTGCTGTATTCAATTTTCATTTGTGTTCGATGACTTCGATCAATAGGAAACGTCAAATAGCCTAGCCTACACGCACTGCGACCCAGAACACATCGTAAACTAAATGTTTAAAACACACTGTAAATGGTGATGTGTAAACGTAAATGCGTAAATGTAAGCCTATATTATATGTAAATGTGAAACGTGGAAATATAAATAGATATACATAAATGTAGTTGTGTACGCTATGTAGGTTAGATCATTAGATGAGTAGCCTAACCTAAATGTTTCAAATGTGTAAACATGCAAATGCAAATATGTAGGCCTATAAGTAAGTGTAGGCCTCCTACTGTAAATGCGTAAATAAAACGATAATCGCCTAAACAGTAAAACAGAATATAGGCTAGGTCTAGCATAAAAAGCTGAGCCACGTAGACAACCCTAACTCCGGCTTCATGTCAATTCAAGAGCACAAAGATACAGATTGGTCAGCGTCAGGAAATGGGGTATAAATCAACTGGGGGCAAATAAGTAACTCGAAAGTTTGGCACTGCTTCATTTGCATCTTTTGGCAACACGGAGATCGTAGGTTTTTGAGTGACGAACTAAAGGGTGCATAGGCTTAGAGTGGGAAGGTTGGAAGAAAACCGCGGGTAAGATAAAACGCTCTTAGTAAAAATGTGACGTTTCCGGTTTTTGATTTATAAACTCCCACGCCTATGTCGTCTGTGAGCCAGCATTCAGATACCGGTTCAGCTACATGTGCGAATGGTGGTAACTATAGAAAGGGTCATAGTCTCGATCCCATTCAACAATAGCCCAATACCCCGATGACATAGACCCATCACTTATAAAAGTCGGTGACTGTACATTAAGGTCATGCATAGGCTAGATGAATAGCGTCTTAAGTCTTTTGATGTTATCACTGTCCGTCAAAGAATCCGACACTCGAATACAATGACAGGAATGTGCACGCTTACTCACTCACTCGCTCTTCACCACTCCTTAATATTATATAGGCCTATATATATATATATATATATATATATATATATAATATATATATAATTATATATATATATCATGTTTATCATGTGCGTATAATAGTGTACATGCTGCACGTAGGGGCACATACATGCACATGCGTGCGAGCAAAGTTAACCATAGTTGATGTGCTGCATGAGCAGCTGTTGTTAATAGATCATCAGTTCACATTCACGTCAGCGCAGCATAAATTAAATTCGAGATTTTGGCCCCATTTGCCCCCTTAACCCTTAATCGATTAGGATGAGTCATTCAGTATAAACCTACACCAAGGTTCTTTGAATATACACTGACCCTATTTATCCCGTCAATAGGAAGACCAAGAGCCTCGAGGCGAAGGAGAGGATTGACCGCACGCGCCATCTATGTATTATGTGTTGTAGGCCTAAGACTTAACAAAGAACATGTAGTCGCTTCATACAAGGGCTGTTCCTTGCATTGTCTACCTTCTACCTAAACTCCTAAAGGAACTTCTTATCCTGTCCTCCTCCTCCTCTTCCTCTACTTCTTCTTCTTTCTCCTCCTCCTCCTCCTCCTCCTCCACCTCTTCATCCTCCTCCTCCTCCTCTTCCTCCTCCTCCTCCTCCTCCTCCTCCTCCTCCTCCTCCTCCTCCTCATTGTCCTCCTCCTACTCCTCTTCTTCCTCCTCCCTCCTCTTGCTCTGTAGACAGAGTATAAGAAAGGCGAATCGAATAATTATACTTAGATCTAAGCTACATGTATACGCTATAGTCACTTATTTATATGCTCTCTAGGTAAAATGGTTTCCAAGATGTCAGCCGATATACGTTGGCGAAACTATATCCTAACTGTCAACAATCAAATCAGGTGTCAGTTACTGTTCCTCGTTTATTCTAAGCGAATTGCTTCTCGTCAATATTATCATCCCCCAACAACAACAGCATCAGTTACGTATCGTCTTGATCTTCATCATATTTCATAATATAGAGGATAATGGATGATGATGATGATGATGATGATGATGATGATGATGATGATGATGATGATGATGATGATGCTGATGCTGATGACGACGACGACGACGACGACGACGACGATGATGATGATGATGATTACCGTATATATATATTCAGTATAATTTTATGTGAATCAGTGGAAATGCCTAGGTGAAGGCTCTATTGAGCAGAAAAAGCAGCTTATTCACAGAACATCTGAAATGATATAGGCCTATCTAAAAACACATAGGCATGCAATTAAAGAAACGGTTGAAGACAAGAACAAGATTCTCACCATCTCGATCTTCGTAGGCTACACTACGTGAAAAGATGCCGAATAATGCAGCGATGGAACCTCTTTGTACCAGCGAAGCCTTAGGGAAAACACGCCGGCTACACTGTCAGCACTCAGCAGCCTCTCTTTTGTAATCGACCGATAGAGTATACAACAGCAACTCATCGACTACAACAGGATAAAAGCGAAAAGCAGAGGATGCAGCTATCGCGAACTCAAACGCGTGCACTGGCCTACGCGCGTGACCAAAGCGAATCCCTTTCTTTATAAGGCACGCTCGTTAAAAAGGTTCACACAAAACGGCTTTTACAGCCATTGACTTTTTAATCACAGAGAGCCTGCTTATATATATATATATATATATATATATATATATATATATATATATATATATATATATATATATATATATATATATATGCCCATACTGTTTCTATAGTAGGCTATGTATATATATATATATATGTATATACACTGTAGAAACAGCTGTACACTGTCTGTTTGTATAATTATGCAGCCTACGTTCGTTTGGGCTTTACAGTGGGCAGCAGTGGGCAGGTATAGCCTACGTGTCTTACGGTAAGAGACCTTTCGGCCTGCTGCAGAACAGACGTGAGTAAGGACACGTGGGCCGTGGCTTAACCAGGCTGTCACCGCTCACCTACCTTTGCACCACCTGTGAAAATAATGGCGCTGCGTGCTTGTCCTGGGGAGGTCAGTCCAGTGACCCTCTTCTCTGCAGCACGCATAGGCTAGCACGCAAGCCAATGTAAATGTCATCCAGGTCTTTCTGTTAACAGAGACCATGCTTGAAGAAAAGGGGTCAGCGTGGTTTAGGATCGTGCTGTGACGTGTAGCCTCTACCGTACTACGAGAAGTGCTTGAGAACTGTTCACAAGGCGCTTCCTAATGACGTCAATGTCCCTTTGATGTCTTACATGTACGATGCCGTTAAACTGTGTGTGCTGATCCCACATTGACGAAACGAGAACGAGGATAGAAAGGCAGCTGTATTAGCCTGTATACACACGCGGGGACTTTCACGGTTCCACCTTCCGACTCTGGTGCAGATCCAGGGTCGGTCACGCGATGTTTTGACATTTATGGCGCTGCCGAATTTACTGGGCGTCATTAGATCTAATATTAATATTATTGCTGTTATAAGTACTTATTTTTTTATTGCCCCGATGTATATTATGATCCCTCATGGACTTAAACATTGAATAAGAACCATGGGCGGAGTTTGGTTTCCGTTCTTAATTGGAGGGCCTAAAGCCTTCTTGGGGGGGGGGCTAAGCCCGGGAAAAGATACCATTTAGGCTACATGGCTAAAAAAATTAATTTGGGTCTTCTTGGGGGGGGGGGCTTAGCCCCCCTAGCCCCTGATAAACTCCGCCCATGATAAGAACAGTATAAAAACGTCTGGAACGGGCACCTATTCATCGCTGACATCATCATCATCGTCATCGTCATCGCCATCGCCATCGCCATCGTCATCGTCATCGTCATCATCATCATCATCATCATCATCATCATCATCATCATCATCATCATCATCATCATCATCATCATCATCATCATCACATCATTCAAGAAGAATTGTTCAGCCTCGGCAATCCTCCCAATCGGTGCTTCTTCTTTCAACTGACAGCGACGTGCGGTCAGTAGGTCTAGGCCTACATGTATACTCGCCATGGATGAGAGGGGATACACAAGGAAGCAATCTCGAAAAAGTTTGTCTTGGCAGGGATTTGAAGTTCTCACCTTTCGATTGAGCGCCTCTGAGTAGGTACCTTGAAGGGGCGTTATATAAATTCTGAATGATTGATTGATTGACTGTCCACGCTAACCACTTATAGGCTATAGGCCTATATCCTAAACTATCCTGCACCTCATCTTCAATGATAGAAGACTTTAAATCAAGCTGGAAATGGTCGTCGAAGCTGTTTCGAGGTCAACAGTTCGTCAGAAATAGGTCAACATTTAAATCTTGAGAACCATCGCAATTAAAGCAATCTGTCAACTTCATATCGTCGATCGGAATGTGAATTTCGGGCTAATGTTAATTGGCATATCCGTTGCATGCCCCATGCTGTGATCTCTTAAGGTTGACATGATATTGTGGCCGAGTATCCAATTTATAATAGGCTATTGTTTAGTTGATAGGCCCCACTCGTACAGACCACGTCTAAGTGCACAGTCAAACGGTGTAGCCTACCTATAAGGCTATAATTATTTAATCAGCCTTTGTGCAAGCATATGTATCATGTAGGTCAGGGCATAAAGTGTGGCTGGGCGGTCATGGACGGCGTCCATGCACTTATTTTAAAATCTGAACGCCGTCCAGCCACTTATTGGCCAGCAATAACTGGAAAGGTAAAGGGCGTCCAGGCACTTCTTTTGGAAAGATAAGGGGCGTCCAGGCACTTATTTTTCCACACTTTAAGCACTGATGTAGGTCGATCAGAATGTGCGTTTGTGGTGCTTGTACATGTATGTATATTTATGTATGTAATCATGCATGTATTCATGCATGTATGTATACTAAGTATGTATGTATACTAAGTATGTATGTATGTATGTATGTGCACTTGCTATAGACCCCCTTGAAGATGCTAGGCCTACTGAGACGCGCTCCCGACTACAACGCGGACATTGAATCGGAGTTTCACGAGGCGGTATGTGTGCGTGTGTAGTGTAAATTAAATGTGTAGTGTAAATTAAATGTGAATAAACGAATACTATAAAACGTTGTAAAGTAAATCTTCGAGAATTTCTCAGTGCCCACAAAAACCACGTCAGAGGGATCAGCTTATTCACCGGCGCTACATTTAAAATCAAGTCCGCAATAGCTAAAACTGCTTTTTTCGTTCCGGTGCCAGGCCAAAATCCGGGGAGGTCAAGTCGAGGAGCAGTGGCGGCACCAGAATTTCAGTTTGGGGGGGGGGGGGGGGGGGGCTGGGCCCCGCGGCGAAAATTTTCCATTTTCGCCGCCAAAATTTCTGACGACCTTTTTTTTAGTCATCGACCGAAAATCGTGGACCCCCCCCAGACAGCGCGGTGTTACGGTGGTTGTCGGTGATGGTGGTAGTTGGGTGGTGGGACCTGATTAGAATCGGGATAGATAGGCTAGCTTGAAGAGTTCGGTTTTCAGTCGTGAATGGAAAGCAGCAGAGGAGAGTGCAAGCAGATGAGAGGTTGAATTAGGAGGGGAGATTGGGAAGATACGAGGATGAGCGAACCGGCGGTCTGTGTAAGTATGTGCGTACGCCTGAGCGTGTTTGCCCGCGTGTGGGCTTAAAAAGAAATTGCCGAAGCAACATGTGCTGCCACCCGTTGCTCTTTGAAGCGCCATCTATTACCTGCGAGCGTCATAGATCTACGAACAACGGTCAGTATACAGAGACCATAGAAATCTTATCGTCATGACCTGACCTGCAGCAGCGTGCACACGACTTTCAAGTCAAAGGTCATATCTTAAGTT
This sequence comes from Lumbricus terrestris, assembly GCA_949752735.1. NCBI lineage: Eukaryota > Metazoa > Annelida > Clitellata > Crassiclitellata > Lumbricidae > Lumbricus > Lumbricus terrestris. The sequence continues at coordinate 43,751,976 of OX457044.1, read as the reverse complement.
TCTTAACATCCGGCCTCGAGACAAACATATCCAACAACTGTTTACATGGTCTACGAGAGGAGACGTAGGCCTATATTGCACTGCCGGTCGCCATTATAACGTTCGTTTAATAGCAGATGGATCTATATTCAGCAGTTCCCAACCTTTTTTGACTTTAGGGCCACTTTTTCTAAGTTGAAGGACTTTAGGGGCCACAAGGCTAAGATTTAATCAACTAAAAGCACATAACAGTGTTGTGATTGATTTAAAATATGTTTTAGGCCTATGTTATTTATAGACATCAAAATAAAATGTTAGAAAATAATTACGTACTCTATCCTGTCCGAAGTGTCAATTTGTTCATATATTTTTGTTAACTCTTTGAGAGATGAGGGCCATTTTTCAGGCCTGGTGGTCCACTTTTCGCCCGAGGACCACAGCTTGGGAACCACTGATCTACATGAGCTGCGCTTCAACAGTCTGTCGAGAGAAAGTCTTAAAACAACGGGAAGTTATAGTTCGTCTGTGGTTCTCGTTGCTCCAATAAAGACTATCCGCTGCATCCAATCCATCGTCATGCCTCACTCTTGCATCTTATTCACCCAGAGTAAAAAAGACCTTCCTACCTAACAATGTTATTTGACTGAGCTCCATGGGTGAATAGGCCGGTCCCTGCAACTCAAGCTTTAGTTGGGTGCTGAAGAAAACTCGACATCAATATGATTAAATACTCAACTTGCAATGAATGAACAAACTACTCTCAATATTGATTTTCATGTTCATATTAAGCAGTCAAAACTCAAAACAGTGCGGCTACATCTCCATCAACATTTTCAATTGTGACTTGCATATTAAAAGCAGCCAATCTTCCATTACATATCAACCAAAAAATTACCCCTAAAATGGGAAAAAGAACAAAACATAAAATCCAATTCCAATCCCAAAGTTCCATAAAAATTCGAACAATGGGAAATGTGTAGTAACTTTCCAAACAAGAACGTCCACAAAATGTTGGGTAAGGAGGCAAAGCCCCACCAAGTCAAAATGCAAGTCTCTGCAAGCGAAACAGGTCCTGGGATGACCATAACGGGGATAGGATGCCATAGGCCTATCACGACTTTCACAGTAATAATCTTCGTTTTAATTTCAAACTGACACAACGCAGCATGATTACAATTCAAAGTATGACGGATGATCACAAGTATTACTGTTATTACAGGATTCGAATTCAACTGTCGGCAGCCAACAAGGCGCTCATTACATCCTACTGCCATTACTCATTTTACCAATGCCATCAGCGAATGGAAAGTTGAGTGAACCTTTGGGAGGGTAGCGGGAAGTTCTTCGTAATCATTACCCTAATCCCCCCTAATTAACCTACAATGCTCTGTAATTGTAGGCTAATTACAATTATTTATGTAGCCTCGTCAGCAGCAACTAGCAAGCTACTATCCCCGTATTTGATTACCAAAACAAATAAGTATTTGACCTGTCAGAGTAAAAGAGACAATGGACGTAAACTGCTACTCATTGTATTTTCGTTGTATACTACAGGTACATTCTTACCAAAGTTCAAAACATATTCATTTTCATAAATCCAAAACTTGACGTAAAGCATAGAGAATTATTAAAATATGAGAAACATGAGAGAAACTATAAAACAGAAATCGATAGCAAATGTAATAATGACAGGCCAACTAACACCGTATGAATAAATTACATCAATGTCTAACTTACATCATAGAAAAACTAGCAAACAAGCAGATATAAAAACCGAAAAATACAATCATACGAGTGAAATCCAAACAGCTCCACGCATGAACCGTTAGAGAACCATGAACAACAGTTCATCACCATGGCTACCATTCATTACCAATTCACCATGTATACTTTCACTTGCTCCAGAAATGTCACTGTCTTCTCCTCCATTTCCCTGTTTCGAGGGTAAAAACGCGGCAGACATATAAATCATTACACCCAGTTTGGTATGCCATGGCATGATTTCCATCTGTCTGGAAAAGGCCACCAGCAGATATATCCATAATCATCACCAGCATTAATCAATGAATCTTAGTAAGGACTTAATACAGCAATGTTCCATCGCTCCATGGCATTTAAAGACACCTATGAGCACTACGTTAGAGACGAAAACTTATAATCTAATTTTAATATTTTACAGCCAGAGAGATCTTTACTACCTCGGGCGAAGAAAATAACAATATTAATAATAATAATAAGATACCCAGAACAGAATGACAGCTCCACGAGTCTACGTAAAACAATCGATTTCATTAGTCTAAAATCACAACTTTCACTTTGTGCGTACATAATAAAAATAAGTTATAATAATAAAAAATTAATTATTATTTAATTAAGTTTTATCGATGACCGTTTTCTCTTATGGCTTCAAGGAACAACGTTGCATTAAGTCCGAACCTTTTGAAGCATTCAAAATTTACAACAACAAAGCCAGAACAGCTGCATTCAAGGGCACCACAGACGCTCGCATTATGTAAAGAGGGTAAAACATGAAACTGTTACATAACCCTTCTTCACGCTCTACACACGCAATCCACAAAATTTACGTACATAGTTCTAAGTAAGCGACTTTTGCCTACTGAACAAAATAACTCTAAAGTCAGAAAAACATAACCAGAAGCATATATCAAATTATAAAGCTGAACGCAGACAATTATAACATAACAAAGCACCAACTTAGATATATCAATAAAAGTCATAGAAAACCATTTTCATAAAACACTGACTCTGTCTCAGACTAGCTCAGCTTAACAGATAAATCCATAATATAAAGCAAACATGTACCGCACAAAAGAAAATGCTCTCGAATTCAACAAATAAAATCTAATCTTCCAAAAACACCTTTAACGGTTGGCACGAAAGCAGTCTAATTGTACAACAAGAGAAACTAAGATTAATCAACTCAAGTATATACAGTCCCGTGCTAAGCATCTTACCTTCTTAGCAGAAACGAGAAATTAGATGACACGTTACAACAACACCATGAGAGAAAGACCAACACGGTTTTACAATTTCTCTCACTTCTTAAAACAGCTCTGACTGACAAAAGTTCAGATCGTATTTGATTAAAGATTTCAAACAATAGTAAAATATTCACAGCATTTAAAATATCATAAACATATAGCACACAAAATACTCTAGCTGTTCAACAGATCAAAATCCAAACTCTTCAGAATTCTTAAAGTTGTAGACAAGAGTCCTAATCGCCGATAGGCCGTAATACGCTAAATTATGCATTTACACAACACCCTTTAAAGACATTTAGCCGAAAGTAGTACTTCAAGCAAACCTAGGCATATTGAAAGCATAACTTCCATTCAACACGGTTCAAAATCTCAATGTGAAAGCCCAATATTAAATACACATGTATGAAAATATATTGCATTTTTTGCTAGTTAGTCCAATTGATCCAATGCCTTTGTATCCGTGACGAGTGAAAGAAACTCCAAGCAAAAGACATCAGCAGATTTAAAAAAACAACCATTTCTGTAGATAGAAAGCATTGCACACAGCACACTGGCCAAGTGAGAGATGCTTTAACAAGAAAACTGTTAACTATTTAACATTCTTAATTGTAAGGAGGATTAAGCAACAGTTAAAGAATGGTTTGCCATCAATCCAATCCAAACATTATCAATAAATAATAATATTCATCCATTGCATGAAGTTCATATTTAAAATATCATAACAAAGCATGTTTCACAAAGATAGCACTTGCGAAGTAACTCATACTTGGCAAGCCTCTCTACTGCATACTGTTCTGCATACAATAATGAAACAATAAAAAAAAACACAAGAAGAGAACTCTCAGCAAAGAAAAAAGACCACGTTGTATGGAAACCAACAAACTTGCAGTCGTAATTATTTGAACAGAAGAACTGCAAATTCTACAAACCGTCATAACTATGCTTACTGACAGAAATTTCGTAAAAGCATTTTCAATCCATCTTAAGCAACGGAGTTTTAAAAAGTAAGACCTCTATGACTTCATACAACAAAACTGTCAGCAAGTAATAAAATAAATTGCCCCGTATTCAAACCACGTAAATTAGTTCATAAATCAGTTATATAATAAACCAATGCAAACACAACGCAAAAATTGCGCTTGAAATAAATTGCTAAAACCTATTATAATACTTAAGCATATTTCTGTTTAACTGTTGTCCTTGTAGACATTTTGATGAATTGCATAGTTTTACATAAATAGTTTTAATAAACATTCTCTGTCTTCAAAGCAAAAAGGCAAAACATAAAAAGACTGGCAAACACCAAACGACACATTCTCCAAGGCTGAAAAATCTTCAGATTCTTGCACATGGCATCACCAAACACCACTTAACAAACTCATCATTGTAAATGCAACAAAAAAGAAACCTCTAAGGTAAATTACAAAAACTGGAAGGTATAAATTCAGTCATTGCAGAAACACTGAGGTCAAGTCAGATGGCAAGTCAATAGCAAAAGTTCCATGCTGGACTAGAAAAAATATTTATAACCCGATCAACCTTGTTTTAGTGAAAAACTACTTTCGGGAAGCCTCCCTCAAACTTAAATGCTGTAAACGCACTGGAAACTTGAGTAAAACTTGAAAATGACCGGCCGAAAAGGTCCAAAAGGAAGAAGACTTTAATATAAAACACCCAAGAGCATCCATCACATAACAAGGTCCTCTAGAAATGAAATTAATCAGAATCCATGTTGACGCAAGGCACACCGCCACTCTGACACAATGTTCTCTCATAAATCAGAACATATGAGAGACATGTAACGCTGGATCCCACTCAGGAAATAATAAAATTCAAGATTATCCTCTCTGTGACGGGCCTTAATGGTCTGCACTGCACAGACATAAATGCCTTGTGATGTTTTAGACCCTCCTCTTCGAACAGTCTTCTGCAGTTTACATGCTGATGACAATGCATGCAGCACCTTTGTGCGGTACTTAAAATGCATTGTTTCAAGTGCTTTCAAACATACAAAATGCTGCAATGAGGCTTAGAGCATAGTTGATTTCTACCTCTCATCTTCACCTTCAACATGAACAATGAAAAACGACGCTGCCACAACAAAATTGTAACAAGGTGAACAGGTTGACATCTACGTAATCTATCAGACCTTTAGAAGAACTGACACACTCATGCATGAGTGATTTAAAACTCACATTGTGAGATAAGTCACCTGTGAAGAGAGAACAACTTTACTGTGAAGAGACCTTGCCGCTGTCCTAAATTTTACCCACACCAGCTAAGCACCATAGATAAAGGTGTCAGTCAATCTACATGAATAATAATAATAATCTGGAGCAATAAATACTAAAGCTAATAATAGTAACAAAAACAGAGCATACACCATGCTGCTGCATGTATTTTAAATCACCACTGATCAGACTATAATTAGTCACACAATATTCCATGAAAAAATTAAAAGACATAACTCTGTCAAACACAATGTTTGGAATAGAGGACACAATGAAGTACCCAGAATGCTCATGGGCAACATATGTCTGGTAATAAACAACAGCAGGTGAGGCTTACAGAGAGACATTGATGCAACCTTGTGTACTGCCTAGTCAAAACTTTGTTGATAGGCAAGAGTGATAATGCTTTAACAGCGGAAAGTTTGTATCTCAAATTTGAACCACAAGACACATTATATTTAACATTTGACAGAGCAAGTGCCGTAATCTCTTGAAGTCGTGTCACGCGAATCTCCCGACTGCAATAAGCAGACGCAATACGATTTTATAAACCGCTCCACAATATCCTTCCAACATTGCATTTATATAGAATATAAAAATATCCAAACACTTTTGATACATCTCAAAATCAGTTCAGCGTCTACTTAATCAACTTGCAGCCAATAAAGATATGGAGGGCTGTGCTGGCACCATTTATCCTTCATCCTTAGCGGCCAGTAATTGAGTATCATGTAAGCTTGGAGGCCATTTAGTATATAATCAATTTAGCAGACGCAATCCACTGTACTCAGCACTTGAGAGATGAGAGAGTGCTAAAAGTAGCTTGGAAAAGAATGCAGCTCGTCATTAAGTTTTAAATTTCAAGTATGAAAGATAACTTTAACATTTCTCAGTAATTCGCCACATTTACCAACGTGTTTACATGCAAGACAATGCCCAAAGAGGATATGACTTCAAGCTAAGCCGTTTTTTAATGGAAAAACCATTTCAAAGCGTGCATTTGTAGTGATTTGTAGTGAAATTTAACTGACACGAACTCATCACTGACTTAGTTAACATTTTCTTACTTCAGGACAAAATGATCCGTCAGAAAAGAAGAAATCACATTATTATTAAATAGCCTTATTGCTACATTCTGATAAGCTTATCAGAATCTCTCTTAGCTTCATCATCATTATCAGAGTCATCATCCTCAAGACCAGATAGGTAACAGTGATACAATGACTACTGACGATGACCTTAACATGCATTGACTAGAAGAAAAACATGGAATCACTCTACAGAGCTGATTCCATCCAAGACAGTACAGAAAATGTTCAATAGAGCGTTTCTGACAATACAAAAACACTATTAAAATCTGAACACAACAATGTTCAAGTTGAGATACCAATTTTACTCTTCAGACCAACAAGGTAAGAGAACGGCAGTAGGGTAATGTCATCTGGACAAAGGAGAATGAGCCAATCGAGTCTGGAGAGACAAAAAGCTGAAATGACGGTGACAGAATTAAGATGGCGTCGAAGGAAGTTGCTATAGAAACGGATTTGTCACATTTTGTCTCGTCATGCTCTGCAAAGAACAATAACAGCAAGAAACAATAACAGCAGGTATTAACATGGAACATTATTATAAGACCGTAGCCAAGTAATGCGGCAATGCCGACTGACTGATGAGTAACTGACTGACTGACTGCCTCAAGTCTCAAATCTCATACACCAGGTTGATTGACTACATTAATCCAGCTTTCAACCTCACTCACACAGTTCATAAAGAGGTGCAGCATTTTCCAAAAATAGATCGCATTACATTATGCTTCGTGAGGCGCTTAAGAGGTGCTATAGACATTAGACAGATTCATTCAAGAATTTCTATAACGCTATTTCAAGGGACTACTCAGAAGCGCTCCCAACTCTAGTACGGAAAAAAAGCACAATGCTGAGTTGAATAAAAAAATGCCTCAAGAGCATCCTTTCTGTGCAGAATGGAGGGGTGGATACCAGTGGAGTAACAGAGTTCTCGCAAGTAGTCTGGGACATCACTCAGCTGATCCCTATACTCAATACCACAATTGAGCAATCAAATAGAACACTATGATGACTTCTTGGCACTGTCATCGCAAAGAACATGGAATAAAAATACCGTCCAACATCCTTATCCCTTTAAAAAGATCAATTCATATCCAATATGAATAGAGTGAAACAGAAGTCTATTATCGATAAATTTATTCCAGAAGCACACCTTATGAACATGAAGTATTATCACTTTGACAAGTTTGTCAACCACCAAAAGCAGAACGCCGATCAAGACTAACCAGAAACGGATTGGCAGTAGAAGAACTCATTCCGGAAACCTGTTGGCCACCATACGATCGAAACAATTCCGAGTCATTCCACATCGCTCCAGGGTAGACACCTGGTTGCGTTGGCACAACACCAACACCACCACCACTACCACCACTACCACCAACGTATGGTGCATATACGCCAGCAGGATAAGTTGGCAAAGAAACTGGATTGGCAGGTACAAACTGGGTCGAACTCGCGGCAACATGTGGAGAGAAGACGGAACCAGTCGTGGCGTCCGGAGTCATGAATGGATTTGTAGCCAGAGAAGCTGGCAGCTGCTTTTGATGTGCTGCTAAACAAAAGAGAAACAAACGAAAGACATATTAAGATCCAATACATACCGGGAGTACAGAAAAATGGTGAAGAGACACATAGAATGATAATAACCACTTCTACTCCATCACGACAAGTGATGGCATAAAGCATAGACTGCAGCAGAAGTAGCACCCAGTTTACAGATGAACCACTCTTGCTTGGATACGGATGTGTCCAGTCAGCCACCAAACTTTTTGTCATAGGCATCAAAGTAGTCCACTATTGCTAACTGCCTAACTGTATTCGATGCTTTAAATGTCTCCCTTCAAAGCACAGGACACAAGCCCAAGCTAAGAACAGTCACCTATTATTTTGAAGTCACAACAAGCAGCTTAAACCCTTGAGACTACAAGCAATAGTAATGAGATATGCTAACATTTGAATTCATATCCCATTACTAATAGCATAACATGGAGTTCTCAACAACAATCAACTCAACCAGCATCTCTGTTTTAGGTATTCATACATTCATGAGTAAAAAGCCAATATCAATTCTCCAAAATGTAAGTTATTGGTACTCAATGCATCAGATTAAAAGCAAAAAGTGGCACAGAGATAAAGGTCCAGTTGCACCATACTCACTGAAATTGTGAAATTCATAAACTTTTTAATTAAATTAAGGGGTAAATAATGCATTTTATTTCATGTAGATTAGTTTTTCTCATCATAGAAGGTCAATGTTTGCCACATCAGACACCGCAAAGCGAAATCAACACTCTTCCCCAAAATGATGCTGTTGATAAAATTTACAGAAAAAGTTACATGAAACAAAAAAAGAAGATTCTGCCTAAAACAATGACGATGTTGCAACCAGATCTAATTTAGTAATTAACAGAATAACTAAATTGAATTATAAACCAAGACAGCTCAATTTATTAAGTTAAGTTAGTAACTGCAAAATATAATGAAAAATTAAATACATAGGTTGTCAAAGGATAACAAACAACAGTCAGGATGTCAAAGGATAACAAATACATAGGTTGTCAAAGGATAACAAACATTAGTCAGGATGTCAAAGGATAACAAACATCAGTCAGGATGTCAAAGGATAACAAACACCAGTCAGGATGTCAAAGGATAACAAACACAAGTCAAAATGTTAAAGGATAACAAACACCAGTCAAACTTGTGTAAATCGATGTCACTCATGAGATCAGACTTTGCAAAAAACTGTATTTACAGGACAGGTTGATAGTTACATGCTTTAAAAGCCATTTAGTAAAAAAACATGCCTTTTAAAAACAATGGCCAAACCATCTGGGAAGCCACAAACCTCGGCTGGGCAGGAAAAAACCATGCAAAACAACTGCCAACAACACTACTACCTAATTCGTCTCTAGGTGGCACATACTGATGGTAGACACTTGACAGGTACTGGTCACCACTCAGCCAAGTACCATCTTCTGCATATACAGAAATCAACTTTCATGAACATTGCAACAAACCAAACTCCTCAATAAATATCACCAGCTTCCATCAATCTCTCCGCATGACAAATTCAGGCAGCAAGATATAATATTATATCCAGCTGGTCATAATAATTTATGTACTACTCAACTCAATCAACTCTAAACTAAAACTGCAACTGAGAAGTGGCATACGTCCAATTTCAGAACAGAAAAGAAAACCTTCATCCCACAATAAATTGGGCAGATAGCATAGACACACGTGACACCGCTGATGCAATTAGCGGATCATAGAGTAACCTTTATCATTATAGCACAATGACTAGACAGAGTAGTCTGTTGATCAATACATGACAGTTTATCGTCGAAAGTTAATGTACCTGGTCACATATCTGGCATGCAAAAAGGAGCTGGAAACCTGGGAAATATATTACAATTACGTTTAGAAACAAAGAATAGACCTTTTAAAAGATAGTGCTGAGAAGCAGCATCAAGTACTGCTCAGTTAGCCTGAATAAGCAGCTAAATCCCTCATGACAAGAAGTATCATTTTCCTGCTTAGCTCTATAGTGTCTCTTTATCTGTTCAAGGTAATGCAACAGTCCAATTCATGCATCAAGGGCTTCACTTTCTTAGCCATGTCAACCATCTTCCTTGCACCTGATCTTTCCATTTATAGTGCATGGTCAATGGACTCATTACATGCGAGTTTGCCTTATAGGGGTTGGGGTGCAAGTAAAAATGACGTCAATGTCCATTTAGCGCATGAAATTAGACACCTCAAAGAGGTTGAGCAAAGAAAGCAAATTCTCCTTCTGCCTAATTGGGTCTGTCCAGGGACACTTCTCAAATCATCAAGAACATATCCTAAATTTTTCTACACATCACTCGAACTTAAAAAATTCATATTAAAATGAACTTTTTTAGGGTAAAAAGAACAATGAACCCAAACCAACCCGTCCTGGTTCCAACATCAGCATTTGCATCCCAGTTGTAGGCGCCTGGAAAACCTGTTCCACGGGTGGAATCCAGCTCCGCTAATGCGGCATATCTGTCGGATGGCACGGGCGGCTTGTAGCCAGCGCCTGGTGATTGGAATGCTTCATGTGGCAATGACACGGCTGCGGATGCAAATGGTGGACTACAGACACCAAATCCTGAAACAGTAATCTGCAAAGTTAGCCACACTCACACAAATGCACACACCTACACACACAAAAACAAACATGCACAGACACAAAATCAGCCACACAAAAATTATACTATTAAGAACTCTCTGTAGATACTCGCACCATAGATGACTCATATTTCCAATCAGCCAAAGCTTGAGCCAACCTAAAAATGAAGACTGATAATAAAAGTATACATTTGTCTAGCACCATTATGTTAAGGGTCTATAATTCAGTAAAATAGCACAAACAGAGAGTTCAGCAAAAACAATATAATTATCTGTCATGACCTTTCTAATTCTATAATTAACATTAATTAACACAAATAATGCACATTAATCAGCAGATTAATAATTAATTATTAGAAATTATCTGCAGACTCGATTCTCCAATAACAAAGGAAACATGAAAACCATACAACATCTATATTCAACAAACTCACCTGGGGTAATGCTTGATATGACTGGGCTCTGCAGCTGCTGCTGCTGTGCAACAGACTCAAAGGATGCGAAATTTGCAAAGTTCACGTTCACTGGAAACAAAACAATGAACAAAAATATTAACAGAAGTCATATATATATATATAATATATATATAATATACATATATATGTATGTGTGTGTGTGTGTGTGTGTGTGACACTGTGTGTCTTACATAAGTGTCTGGTGACATCAGATTGTGCTCATCTCTGTGAATCAGTAAGTTAGCAGGATAATTTTGCACAACAGCACGGCATGCAAATCAGAAAGGATCACTTGAATAGCAGAATGAATACACTTATCAAGACATCCGTAAATCCTGGGACTACTTAAATCAAGAATAAAACAAAATTTAAGCCAGTCTTTTAGAAACATACTGAGACCAGTAAAAGGGAGACACTTCTGGAGGACATTTGAAGGATGTCAAAGCTCATTTGCTAAGGTCAATTTATTAGCGTGATACGAGACCCTCTAGAGTGTCTCTGAATAAACAATATATACTCTAAGAGGTGTTTTACAAATGTCCAAATAAAATACACAACAATACATGCAAAACAACACATTTAGCACCTGCATAAGTACATTTACATGTACACCGACGGGGCTTAAAACAATTCTATTGCACTTAATAAATCAACATACAAGAATAATGACAAAATTATAATTCATCAATTTAATCAAACTTATTCAATAAATGTTACCAAAAAATACATACAGAACATTTCTTTTGTCATAAAATACATAAAAATTGTATAGAGCTACGATCAAACTCAAATTCCTTCAAATAACCTGTTGAATTAAATGCATTTGGTGATTCCTGCATGCCCCAGACAGGTGGCGCCACTGTTGATTTCGGCGTCTGAGGAGAATACTTGACAGGAGACTGAGGAAGGGAAGCTGTTGGGTTGAGATGCGGCACGCCTGGAACAGATCGGACGTTTCCAGGCGTCGGCCTTTGAATTGACTGAGTGCTTATGTTTGGGATGCTGCGAGATGCTGTCATCTGCAAACATTATTAGATACAAATATTAATAATAATAATATCTTTTCTTTAATTAAACGCCTGCAAGACGCACTGCACTTCACATTTACAAGTTATGCAGTAATCTTAATTAAACTTAACTACTAACTGAACAGACAGCTTTGTAATTACATGGCGCTAATAGCACCCTACAAAGTAAATCCACCCAACGGGGGTTCGAACTCACCACTACCTCTCGCACTTTACGCCAGCGTGTTATCCATTGCGCTACCGGGCTCCCCGACGCAAACATTAACAGATACAAACATTTTCATCTGTCTAATCATAATCATGTTGGCTAAAAGTCACAGATATGTAGCAAAATGAATTCAATTCTTTTTAAATAGTGCCACTATCGACATATCTTTAAAATCAATGTCTGAAAAGGACTTCCATGAGGTCTCATGAATAAATTCAACACACGAGTAGTCGTCGAGTATAGATGACAAACAGTGCAAAAATGCAGCAATCATCTTATTCCTTAATAGTTTATAATTACATGTCACCAAGTTACTTTACTGGATTCTATATAAAAGCATCCAAAGGATAATTAATGATAGTCGACTATTGTTTTAGTTAGTTTAGAACTGCGTAACAACATTGTCATAGCATAGATAATTAGTGTTGCCCTCCACCTTTCTTCAGGTCTGGTACTGGCACTATCAAAGAACTGGCAGTGGCAAAATTCGCACGTCTGAACATCGTATGAACTAGACACTCTAAAACTGACACAAATGACAAACGTTACGCACAAAAAAACCCAGACCACTGTTTAGGGATACCTGATAAGCTTGTGAAAGGATAGTAGCTTCAGTCTTCTTAACTGGGCAAGAGGTGTTCATTCTTCTCGCCTCATCGTACATGTCATCAGTTGGCGCGACGTACCATCGCTTCTTCTCGTATTTCTGTGTCAGGTCGTCAGTCAACAAACTCTCGTCTGCTACGCTTGACTGACTTTGCAGCGGAGAGTCGTGCTTTCCCAACCACACCTTTCTGCAAAACTTCAAATAAAACAAATGCCTTAGCGCTTAAACAGGCTATTTGTATAGCTCCTCAAGACATGTAGGTGATTAATCTAGATAATAAATTGGTGTGTATTGCACATCCATAAGAGTACAGAGAGTTCTTTCCTTTTATATTGCCGGTTAATTGCAGCGGCTCGCAACTTCTGGCTTAGGGCTGCATAAACATAAAACTTTTAACAGAACAAGCTAAATACTTTTAAGTAATATTGCCAACCAGATTCACTTGGAAAACAATTGAAAATTATTTCAGTTCATCACAGAACCAACTACCACATCACAGAACATGTCAATCTTGTATGCAAGTAAATAGCTTTTATCTGCATCTGTCAAGTTCATATGCATTGCATCGTATACAGAATATATCATATCGATACGAACTTTGAAATATATCAAATATATCGTTCTGGAACTCACCAAACATTGGTAGCACAAGACAAAAAATATCTAAGCAATGTGCAGACCAACTGTATATACATCTAAAAACATGCTTATAAGCACTGCACAACAGATGACTCTCTTCTGCTTGCAGAAGCTTTATAATTTTTTAGAAATCGATAGTACAAGTCAAACACCATCCAAAAATCAGACAATCACTCAAAAAACGAATGGTATAATTATAAATGCCTACATCATTTCCACGATTTTTCAGGAAATCGATTTCTTCTGATGTAAATGTTGCCATGGAAATGGACTTGACTCGATGAGGAGGAGTTAGGCCACGTCTAATACACATAAAATAATCCGTGAAAATGTAAATATAATTAAACAAAAGTACATCAAAAAGTTAAAATACATGGTTTAAGAGTGTGTCAATGCAATTTGAATCACACGCTGATTCCAAATTCGTGTTATCCTTCCGCAGCAATTTAAAGTTGACTGGTAAATACGCACACTAGATACCCGTACTCCAAACAATATGGCTGCCAACGAATGCCATAAATTAGAGCGCAGCGACTATTATATAATTACAGCGCAGCGACTATTTATCGCGTGAGGGTCGGTTAGGGCTCAGGTTAGGCGCCGTGAGGGTCGGTTAGGGTTAGTTTTAGGGTTAGTGCAGTCATTCTGTTGAGCGCTTTGCATGTTGCGATGCGTCGATAGGATAGGTCGCTGCGCTCTAACTTTATAGCATTCGTTGGCAGCCATATTGCTTGGAGTACGGGTATCTAGTGTGCGTGTTTACCAGTTGACTTTCTCCACAAGGTCTGAAACGGCCCAATTTGAAATATGCAACTATCACATACATAGCCATTTTAAGCAACAGGGCGTTCATTGTACATGAACGCCAGCAACAGTACTGCATTGATCCATTGTGGCGACATGTACATAAACACATTGACCAGCTTACTCAAAAATATTAACTTACAGGCAACTCATGCAATGATGCCTTAAAGTTAAGATCAAGTCGACTTCCTGCTTTGAAATGAATGACACCGTAGTGGTAAGGGGTAGGTGCGCCAGCGTATTGGACAACACACTGGCATGGAGATCAGCAGACCGGAGTTCGAGCCCCGTAGGGCGGCGGCGGTGCTTTGAAGGCTGCTGTGTATCGCAGGTTGTCTGTTATATTAGTAGTTAAGATTTGTGTTTTCTGTCATTTGTGTTCTTTATTATTATGTTGTACAGTTCGATACAATTCTATATAAACAGGAAAAGTCTGAATCACTCACAGGCGACCACTGCAAGACGTGCAAACGAAAGACCCGACTGTCATGTTAACATAAGTGGGTCCTCTTTGGCCGCAGTCGAAACAGTTTCTGTTAGCGCCTACAGCAGCTATTTCTCGAATAGTTTTGAGATGATCATCGTCTTGCTTGTTTTTCAACGTCGCCATTTTCGACCATTAATCTTAAGTAAGTAAGAGGCTAAGAGCATCCATGGTTTTGGAAGCAGCCAATAAGAATTTTTGCAGAGCGAAATTAATGGGACACATACATCTGTCTATAACAAGTTGCATTTGTGAGCGTGAGAGCTTGGATTATTAATATAAACGAAAATTTATTGACTGGTTATTATATACTGAAGATGAGAGATTGAGAAAGTGAGTGAGCGAGGGAAGAAACCAAAGAAAGGAAACAGATTGGGAAACTGTAGGCCCAAGGACGATTTATACACGATAATTATACGATTTATATTCTAAATATAGAATCCTTGCTGTAGGCCATAGATAGGTTTATTATATCTATGCTGTAGGCCTAGTAACATCTGGAACTAATCCAAATTCTGTCATGTATGTGCAGGGCTTTTTTAACGTGCAGTTGCACAAAAAATGTGCAGTTTTTAATGGATTTGTGCAATTGTAGAAGCACTTCTGTACAGTTAAAACTAGCGAAAAAAGGCAATTGTCCTCCGATTGGAAATAATTTAACATGGAGGATGAGAAGGAAAGAAGGGTTGTGCAGTTTAAAAAATTCCTTAAAAACAGCCCTGTGCATGATGTGTGTCAAGTTAGCAGTCACATTCAGATTCACTTTCAGCAACCATATTCGATTCGGTTGTGACCTCCCCAATAAGGCACACAATACAGCTACCAGCGACACGGTAAATTCCCTTCGTAAATTCACACACTCAGACCCTATCAATACCTTAACGCTTAACAGGGCATATTAACAACCATCACCACTACCTAGTACAATAGTCGCTAGGGCGTTTAAATCATTATTGTGCCTATTGTAGCCTGCCAAACTTCGCATATTATCGACCGTCTATTTCAATGCATGAAATATGTCAAGTTTGCCACTGAAAATAACATACTTAGACCCTTTCCATACCTTAACGCTTAACAGGGCATAATAACAACCATCACCACTACCTAGTCCAATAGTCGCTAGGGCGTTTAAATCATTATTGTGCCTATTGTAGCCTGCCAAACTTCGCATATTATCGACCGTCTATTTCAATGCATCAAATATGTCAACTTTGCCACTGAAAATAACATACTTAGACCCTTTCCATACCTTAACGCTTAACAGGGCATAATAACAACCATCACAACTACCTAGTCCAATAGTCGCTAGGGCGTTTAAATCATTATTGTGCCTATTGTAGCCTGCCAAACTTCGCATATTATCGACCGTCTATTTCAATGCATCAAATGCGTCAACTTTGCCACTGAAAATAACATACTTAGACCCTTTCCATACCTTAACGCTTAACAGGGCATATTAACAACCATCACCACTACCTAGTCCAATAGTCGCTAGGGCGTTTAAATCATTATTGTGCCTATTGTAGCCTGCCAAACTTCGCATATTATCGACCGTCTATTTCAATGCATCAAATATGTCAAGTTTGCCACTGAAAATAACATACTTAGACCCTTTCCATACCTTAACGCTTAACAGGGCATATTAACAACCATCACCACTACCTATTCCAATAGTCGCTAGAGCGTTTAAATCATTATTGTGCCTATTGTAGCCTGCCAAACTTTGCATATTATCGACCGTCTATTTCAATGCATGAAATATGTCAAGTTTGCCACTGAAAATAACATACTTAGACCCTTTCCATACCTTAACGCTTAACAGGGCATATTAACAACCATCACCACTACCTAGTCCAATAGTCGCTAGGGCGTTTAAATCATTATTGTGCCAATTGTAGCCTGCCAAACTTCGCATATTATCGACCGTCTATTTCAATGCATCAAATATGTCAAGTTTGCCACTGAAAATAACATACTTAGACCCTTTCCATACCTTAACGCTTAACAGGGCATAATAACAACCATCACAACTACCTATTCCAATAGTCGCTAGGGCGTTTAAATCATTATTGTGCCTATTGTAGCCGGCCAAACTTCGCATATTATCGACCGTCTATTTCAATGCATGAAATATGTCAAGTTTGCCACTGAAAATAACATACTTAGACCCTTTCCATACCTTAACGCTTAACAGGGCATAATAACAACCATCACAACTACCTAGTCCAATAGTCGCTAGAGCGTTTAAATCATTATTGTGCCTATTGTAGCCTGCCAAACTTCGCATATTATCGACCGTCTATTTCAATGCATCAAATATGTCAAGTTTGCCACTGAAAATAACATACTTAGACCCTTTCCATACCTTAACGCTTAACAGGGCATAATAACAACCATCACAACTACCTATTCCAATAGTCGCTAGGGCGTTTAAATCATTATTGTGCCTATTGTAGCCGGCCAAACTTCGCATATTATCGACCGTCTATTTCAATGCATGAAATATGTCAGGTTTGCCACTGAAAATAACATACTTAGACCCTTTCCATACCTTAACGCTTAACAGGGCATATTCATCACCATCACCACTACCTATTCCAATAGTCGCTAGGGCGTTTAAATCATTATTGTGCCTATTGTAGCCGGCCAAACTTGTTATTCAGTTTAGTTTGCCTGCCACCAGCACGGCGATTGACAGAAGTTAGTAAAACAACGAAGTAACCTAATGCAAGTTTGTTCACAAAATCTACATGTTTCTGCCACAAAATATTGTGAGTAACTGATTAGAATATATAAATAATTAATTCAACAATCTGTGTGGGCCCCTGGAGGTCGTGGGCCCGTGTGCTTTGCACACATTGCCCGAGCATTTATCCTATCCCCGATTTTGACTTGGATCAGTGCCGTATGCAAGGGGTGTTTCATTTTAACTCAATTGGCTTAGGAAAAACGTCTTCAAAAGGTTAGGCTATTTTATCCACTTAAATCAGAAAAAAAATTGATTGTTTGTAATAACAAATGTTTGTCTTACTTTATTCACTATCTTAAGTTATTCACTTTTTATTTACAGTAAAACTCTTTGTTTGGTATAAGAAATGGCATTCGGCCAGGTCATAATGTAGCGATTAAATGCTCCTAAACAAACAAACTAAGTACGTGTAACCAATGCACTGTTTAATGACTAATATTAAGTAGAAGTTTAGCAAGACAATTTAATGGCGTATTTTAATAGAGAATTAATAAAACGATTTGTGGCCTAATAATAGCTATAATATTGAGAAGTAACGCGCTTGCATGCGCTTTAACAGGGCCGACATAACGGCGCTGACAAAACGGCGCCGACAGAACGGCGCAATTCAAAGTACCCCGACAAAACGGCGCCGACAATACGGCGCAGTAGAAAGTTCATGATACCCGTCTTGTGATTGTTTGCTTATTCAAGAGCAAACTCAATACGAATTCAAGATTAACTAGGGGCACACCCAATTCAGAATACATCTATGCGTTTAAAATAGAAGTCGGATTAATACAAAATCATTTAAAAAAAAATAGAATCTGGATTGATGGAAAAAGTTTCGCTTAGATTGAAGCTGGATTGAATAAAATAATCTTGCTTAAATGGAAGCTGGATGAATGAAAACAGTCTTGCTTAAATGGAAGCTGGATTGAAGAAAATATTCTTGCTTAAATGGAAGCTGGATTGAAGAAAATATTCTTGATTAAATGGTAGCTAGATTGAAGAAAATATTCTTGTTTAAATGGAAGCTGGATTGAAGAAAATAGTCTTGCTTAAATGGAAGCTGAAGTGAAGAAAATATTCTTGTTTAAATGGAAGCTGGATTGAAGAAAATATTCTTGTTTAAATGGAAGCTGGATTGAAGAAAATATTCTTGCTTAAATTGAAGCTGGATTGAAGAAAATATTCTGGCTTAAATTGGAGTTCGATTGATGAAAAATACTAGTAATTTAAATGGAAGTTGGATTGATATTTAGAATACATTTTTGCTGCTTCTGCTATTAAACTACTAAAAACCATTGTTTTTTTAGTTCAGTTTGCGCCGTTATGTCGGCGCCGTTTTGTTACCGCGCCGTTTTTGTCGGCGCCGTTATGTCGGCGCCGTTTTGTCCTGCGCCGTTTTGTCAGCGCACCGCTTTAATAATCATTCAACACAAGACGAAGATCCGTGAATCAGCGTCCGCGTTAGGCAGACGAGAATCGACATAATTGGCAGACGATAATTTGAAGCGACAAGACGGGGAGTCGGGCCAGAGATTCGGAAGAGAAAGGCGGCCATTGGTATTTGAAATTAAAAATATTAAAGGGAGTAATCAGTTATTGGAATTAAATTGAATTGATAGTTAAGACTATGCTTTAATAATATGTTTGAAAAGGACTCAAGAAACAAAGTTTCGGTCATCTTTGCTCGGAAGTTCAAAATTGTGCATACGGGCCCTGAGACCTGGGCGATGGTTGTTCTTTGGCAGGAAAAGACTTCGAAGAACGTGGAATTCGTTCCTGGGAATCCTGGCCACTGCATGCAGCAGTCGGTCTTTAGCCAAACCGACTCGCATTGCAACTGTTGCGGCAACTGATGGGAGGTAACCCATACGCTGTGTTCTTATGAGCAGTCTTTCGAGTCTCTGTCGATCAGCGGCTGTAGTAAGACCCACCAGGCAGGAGCAGCGTAGAGCAGTTTAGCAGCAGTTGTTACCTCCGTTACGGCGTACATGGCTGTTGGAGGTAGACCATTTGCTCGTAGTAACCTCAGTGCGTAAACAGAACGTGCACAAGATCCCAGAACCTCATTGACTTGGAGTCCTACACTGAGGTCGTGCTGCAAGGTGACACCTAGAATCCGCATTGTGTCAACGCGTTCAATTCCATCAAGTATTGGGATATAAGCATCTGCTCCTCGTCGAGCTATAATCATTTCCCTGGACTTGGTAGTATTTTGTCTAAGGTTGTTTCGCTCAGCCTATGTGGATACATGCTTCAATTCTTCACTTATGGTTGAACGCATCCGTGATGGTACTATTAAGTACGTGTCATCCGCATACTTCACAAGTATGTTCTCATGATAGAAAGCTTGGAGGTCTGATGCATTAATGTCAAATTCTGACGGCCCCAATCCGACCCTTGGACCACACAAGCATTAATACTGGCCTCACCAGAGGACAGGCCACAGAATTTGGTAATATGCTTCCGTCCTTGGAGGAAGTTTATTAACCAGTTATGGCATTTCAAGGCAGGAGAGTTTAACAGCGAGTGAGGAGTGACGGACCGCATCGAATGCTTTAGAGAAGTCCAAGGAAATGAGAGTGACATACGGACTGGTAGTGAGCATTGTAGTAACCTGCTGAATGGTGGCTATCAGAGCGGCAGTAGTGGAGCCGGTTGGCCTGAATGCGTATTGATCCTGAAATTTTTGAGACATTGGTGGTACAACAAAAGCCGGATAAATAAAGCGATGTACGATTTCTTTCTGAACCATTCTAGATAGAACTGGGGTAATGGAAATCGGTCTGAAGTCTGCAGGTGACACAACATACTTAAATTTGGCCACTGGATGGATTATAGCCATTCGCCATTGTACTGGAACATGTGATAGTTTGATCGGTCGATTAATGAGGTGACTTGGAGGTTCGGTTGCGATTGGACCTTGGCAGCGACGAGACGGAGTGGAGAAACTGCGACGAGACGAAGTGGAAGAGACCAGTAAGTGACTTGGAAACTCCAGAGCTTACGGAACGACATCTACGTAGAGAAACAAGCGAGTGGTTGGAAAACAATGGTTGTTAATATGCCCTGTTAAGCGTTAAGGTATGGAAAGGGTCTAAGTATGTTATTTTCAGTGGCAAACTTGACATATTTCATGCATTGAAATAGACGGTCGATAATATGCGAAGTTTGGCAGGCTACAATAGGCACAATAATGATTTAAACGCCCTAGCGACTATTGGAATAGGTAGTTGTGATGGTTGTTATTATGCCCTGTTAAGCGTTAAGGTATGGAAAGGGTCTAAGTATGTTATTTTCAGTGGCAAACTTGACATATTTGATGCATTGAAATAGACGGTCGATAATATGCGAAGTTTGGCAGGCTACAATAGGCACAATAATGATTTAAACGCCCTAGCGACTATTGGAATAGGTAGTTGTGATGGTTGTTAATATGCCCTGTTAAGCGTTAAGGTATGGAAAGGGTCTAAGTATGTTATTTTCAGTGGCAAAGTTGACATATTTGATGCATTGAAATAGACGGTCGATAATATGCGAAGTTTGGCAGGCTACAATAGGCACAATAATGATTTAAACGCCATAGCGACTATTGTACTAGGTAGTGGTGATGGTTGTTAATATGCCCTGTTAAGCGTTAAGGTATGGAAAGGGTCTAAGTATGTTATTTTCAGTGGCAAACTTGACATATTTGATGCATTGAAATAGACGGTCGATAATATGCGAAGTTTGG
This sequence comes from Lumbricus terrestris, assembly GCA_949752735.1. Lineage (NCBI taxonomy): Eukaryota > Metazoa > Annelida > Clitellata > Crassiclitellata > Lumbricidae > Lumbricus > Lumbricus terrestris. The sequence continues at coordinate 43,730,823 of OX457044.1, read as the reverse complement.
CAGGCTACAATAGGCACAATAATGATTTAAACGCCCTAGCGACTATTGGAATAGGTAGTGGTGATGGTGATGAATATGCCCTGTTAAGCGTTAAGGTATGGAAAGGGTCTAAGTATGTTATTTTCAGTGGCAAACTTGACATATTTCATGCATTGAAATAGACGGTCGATAATATGCGAAGTTTGGCAGGCTACAATAGGCACAATAATGATTTAAACGCCCTAGCGACTATTGGACTAGGTAGTGGTGATGGTTGTTAATATGCCCTGTTAAGCGTTAAGGTATGGAAAGGGTCTAAGTATGTTATTTTCAGTGGCAAACTTGACATATTTCATGCATTGAAATAGACGGTCGATAATATGCGAAGTTTGGCAGGCTACAATAGGCACAATAATGATTTAAACGCCATAGCGACTATTGTACTAGGTAGTGGTGATGGTTGTTAATATGCCCTGTTAAGCGTTAAGGTATGGAAAGGGTCTAAGTATGTTATTTTCAGTGGCAAACTTGACATATTTGATGCATTGAAATAGACGGTCGATAATATGCGAAGTTTGGCAGGCTACAATAGGCACAATAATGATTTAAACGCCCTAGCGACTATTGGAATAGGTAGTGGTGATGGTGATGAATATGCCCTGTTAAGCGTTAAGGTATGGAAAGGGTCTAAGTATGTTATTTTCAGTGGCAAACTTGACATATTTCATGCATTGAAATAGACGGTCGATAATATGCGAAGTTTGGCAGGCTACAATAGGCACAATAATGATTTAAACGCCCTAGCGACTATTGTACTAGGTAGTGGTGATGGTTGTTAATATGCCCTGTTAAGCGTTAAGGTATGGAAAGGGTCTAAGTATGTTATTTTCAGTGGCAAACTTGACATATTTCATGCATTGAAATAGACGGTCGATAATATGCGAAGTTTGGCAGGCTACAATAGGCACAATAATGATTTAAACGCCCTAGCGACTATTGGACTAGGTAGTTGTGATGGTTGTTATTATGCCCTGTTAAGCGTTAAGGTATGGAAAGGGTCTAAGTATGTTATTTTCAGTGGCAAACTTGACATATTTGATGCATTGAAATAGACGGTCGATAATATGCGAAGTTTGGCAGGCTACAATAGGCACAATAATGATTTAAACGCCCTAGCGACTATTGGAATAGGTAGTTGTGATGGTTGTTAATATGCCCTGTTAAGCGTTAAGGTATGGAAAGGGTCTAAGTATGTTATTTTCAGTGGCAAACTTGACATATTTGATGCATTGAAATAGACGGTCGATAATATGCGAAGTTTGGCAGGCTACAATAGGCACAATAATGATTTAAACGCCCTAGCGACTATTGGAATAGGTAGTGGTGATGGTGATGAATATGCCCTGTTAAGCGTTAAGGTATGGAAAGGGTCTAAGTATGTTATTTTCAGTGGCAAACTTGACATATTTGATGCATTGAAATAGACGGTCGATAATATGCGAAGTTTGGCAGGCTACAATAGGCACAATAATGATTTAAACGCCATAGCGACTATTGTACTAGGTAGTGGTGATGGTTGTTAATATGCCCTGTTAAGCGTTAAGGTATGGAAAGGGTCTAAGTATGTTATTTTCAGTGGCAAACTTGACATATTTGATGCATTGAAATAGACGGTCGATAATATGCGAAGTTTGGCAGGCTACAATAGGCACAATAATGATTTAAACGCCCTAGCGACTATTGGAATAGGTAGTGGTGATGGTGATGAATATGCCCTGTTAAGCGTTAAGGTATGGAAAGGGTCTAAGTATGTTATTTTCAGTGGCAAACTTGACATATTTCATGCATTGAAATAGACGGTCGATAATATGCGAAGTTTGGCAGGCTACAATAGGCACAATAATGATTTAAACGCCCTAGCGACTATTGTACTAGGTAGTGGTGATGGTTGTTAATATGCCCTGTTAAGCGTTAAGGTATGGAAAGGGTCTAAGTATGTTATTTTCAGTGGCAAACTTGACATATTTCATGCATTGAAATAGACGGTCGATAATATGCGAAGTTTGGCAGGCTACAATAGGCACAATAATGATTTAAACGCCCTAGCGACTATTGGACTAGGTAGTTGTGATGGTTGTTATTATGCCCTGTTAAGCGTTAAGGTATGGAAAGGGTCTAAGTATGTTATTTTCAGTGGCAAACTTGACATATTTGATGCATTGAAATAGACGGTCGATAATATGCGAAGTTTGGCAGGCTACAATAGGCACAATAATGATTTAAACGCCCTAGCGACTATTGGAATAGGTAGTTGTGATGGTTGTTAATATGCCCTGTTAAGCGTTAAGGTATGGAAAGGGTCTAAGTATGTTATTTTCAGTGGCAAACTTGACATATTTGATGCATTGAAATAGACGGTCGATAATATGCGAAGTTTGGCAGGCTACAATAGGCACAATAATGATTTAAACGCCCTAGCGACTATTGGAATAGGTAGTGGTGATGGTGATGAATATGCCCTGTTAAGCGTTAAGGTATGGAAAGGGTCTAAGTATGTTATTTTCAGTGGCAAACTTGACATATTTCATGCATTGAAATAGACGGTCGATAATATGCGAAGTTTGGCAGGCTACAATAGGCACAATAATGATTTAAACGCCCTAGCGACTATTGGACTAGGTAGTGGTGATGGTTGTTAATATGCCCTGTTAAGCGTTAAGGTATGGAAAGGGTCTAAGTATGTTATTTTCAGTGGCAAACTTGACATATTTCATGCATTGAAATAGACGGTCGATAATATGCGAAGTTTGGCAGGCTACAATAGGCACAATAATGATTTAAACGCCCTAGCGACTATTGGACTAGGTAGTTGTGATGGTTGTTATTATGCCCTGTTAAGCGTTAAGGTATGGAAAGGGTCTAAGTATGTTATTTTCAGTGGCAAACTTGACATATTTGATGCATTGAAATAGACGGTCGATAATATGCGAAGTTTGGCAGGCTACAATAGGCACAATAATGATTTAAACGCCCTAGCGACTATTGGAATAGGTAGTGGTGATGGTGATGAATATGCCCTGTTAAGCGTTAAGGTATGGAAAGGGTCTAAGTATGTTATTTTCAGTGGCAAACTTGACATATTTCATGCATTGAAATAGACGGTCGATAATATGCGAAGTTTGGCAGGCTACAATAGGCACAATAATGATTTAAACGCCATAGCGACTATTGTACTAGGTAGTGGTGATGGTTGTTAATATGCCCTGTTAAGCGTTAAGGTATGGAAAGGGTCTAAGTATGTTATTTTCAGTGGCAAACTTGACATATTTGATGCATTGAAATAGACGGTCGATAATATGCGAAGTTTGGCAGGCTACAATAGGCACAATAATGATTTAAACGCCATAGCGACTATTGTACTAGGTAGTGGTGATGGTTGTTAATATGCCCTGTTAAGCGTTAAGGTATGGAAAGGGTCTAAGTATGTTATTTTCAGTGGCAAAGTTGACATATTTGATGCATTGAAATAGACGGTCGATAATATGCGAAGTTTGGCAGGCTACAATAGGCACAATAATGATTTAAACGCCATAGCGACTATTGTACTAGGTAGTGGTGATGGTTGTTAATATGCCCTGTTAAGCGTTAAGGTATGGAAAGGGTCTAAGTATGTTATTTTCAGTGGCAAACTTGACATATTTGATGCATTGAAATAGACGGTCGATAATATGCGAAGTTTGGCAGGCTACAATAGGCACAATAATGATTTAAACGCCCTAGCGACTATTGGAATAGGTAGTGGTGATGGTGATGAATATGCCCTGTTAAGCGTTAAGGTATGGAAAGGGTCTAAGTATGTTATTTTCAGTGGCAAACTTGACATATTTCATGCATTGAAATAGACGGTCGATAATATGCGAAGTTTGGCAGGCTACAATAGGCACAATAATGATTTAAACGCCCTAGCGACTATTGGACTAGGTAGTGGTGATGGTTGTTAATATGCCCTGTTAAGCGTTAAGGTATGGAAAGGGTCTAAGTATGTTATTTTCAGTGGCAAACTTGACATATTTCATGCATTGAAATAGACGGTCGATAATATGCGAAGTTTGGCAGGCTACAATAGGCACAATAATGATTTAAACGCCCTAGCGACTATTGGACTAGGTAGTTGTGATGGTTGTTATTATGCCCTGTTAAGCGTTAAGGTATGGAAAGGGTCTAAGTATGTTATTTTCAGTGGCAAACTTGACATATTTGATGCATTGAAATAGACGGTCGATAATATGCGAAGTTTGGCAGGCTACAATAGGCACAATAATGATTTAAACGCCCTAGCGACTATTGGAATAGGTAGTGGTGATGGTGATGAATATGCCCTGTTAAGCGTTAAGGTATGGAAAGGGTCTAAGTATGTTATTTTCAGTGGCAAACTTGACATATTTCATGCATTGAAATAGACGGTCGATAATATGCGAAGTTTGGCAGGCTACAATAGGCACAATAATGATTTAAACGCCATAGCGACTATTGTACTAGGTAGTGGTGATGGTTGTTAATATGCCCTGTTAAGCGTTAAGGTATGGAAAGGGTCTAAGTATGTTATTTTCAGTGGCAAACTTGACATATTTGATGCATTGAAATAGACGGTCGATAATATGCGAAGTTTGGCAGGCTACAATAGGCACAATAATGATTTAAACGCCATAGCGACTATTGTACTAGGTAGTGGTGATGGTTGTTAATATGCCCTGTTAAGCGTTAAGGTATGGAAAGGGTCTAAGTATGTTATTTTCAGTGGCAAAGTTGACATATTTGATGCATTGAAATAGACGGTCGATAATATGCGAAGTTTGGCAGGCTACAATAGGCACAATAATGATTTAAACGCCATAGCGACTATTGTACTAGGTAGTGGTGATGGTTGTTAATATGCCCTGTTAAGCGTTAAGGTATGGAAAGGGTCTAAGTATGTTATTTTCAGTGGCAAACTTGACATATTTGATGCATTGAAATAGACGGTCGATAATATGCGAAGTTTGGCAGGCTACAATAGGCACAATAATGATTTAAACGCCCTAGCGACTATTGGATTAGGTAGTGGTGATGGTTGTTAATATGCCCTGTTAAGCGTTAAGGTATGGAAAGGGTCTAAGTATGTTATTTTCAGTGGCAAAGTTGACATATTTGATGCATTGAAATAGACGGTCGATAATATGCGAAGTTTGGCAGGCTACAATAGGCACAATAATGATTTAAACGCCATAGCGACTATTGTACTAGGTAGTGGTGATGGTTGTTAATATGCCCTGTTAAGCGTTAAGGTATGGAAAGGGTCTAAGTATGTTATTTTCAGTGGCAAACTTGACATATTTGATGCATTGAAATAGACGGTCGATAATATGCGAAGTTTGGCAGGCTACAATAGGCACAATAATGATTTAAACGCCATAGCGACTATTGTACTAGGTAGTGGTGATGGTTGTTAATATGCCCTGTTAAGCGTTAAGGTATGGAAAGGGTCTAAGTATGTTATTTTCAGTGGCAAAGTTGACATATTTGATGCATTGAAATAGACGGTCGATAATATGCGAAGTTTGGCAGGCTACAATAGGCACAATAATGATTTAAACGCCCTAGCGACTATTGGAATAGGTAGTTGTGATGGTTGTTAATATGCCCTGTTAAGCGTTAAGGTATGGAAAGGGTCTAAGTACATTATTTTCAGTGGCAAACTTGACATATTTGATGCATTGAAATAGACGGTCGATAATATGCGAAGTTTGGCAGGCTACAATAGGCACAATAATGATTTAAACGCCCTATCGACTATTGGACTAGGTAGTGGTGATGGTTGTTAATATGCCCTGTTAAGCGTTAAGGTATGGAAAGGGTCTAAGTATGTTATTTTCAGTGGCAAAGTTGACATATTTGATGCATTGAAATAGACGGTCGATAATATGCGAAGTTTGGCAGGCTACAATAGGCACAATAATGATTTAAACGCCCTAGCGACTATTGGACTAGGTAGTTGTGATGGTTGTTAATATGCCCTGTTAAGCGTTAAGGTATGGAAAGGGTCTAAGTATGTTATTTTCAGTGGCAAACTTGACATATTTGATGCATTGAAATAGACGGTCGATAATATGCGAAGTTTGGCAGGCTACAATAGGCACAATAATGATTTAAACGCCCTAGCGACTATTGGACTAGGTAGTTGTGATGGTTGTTAATATGCCCTGTTAAGCGTTAAGGTATTGATAGGGTCTGAGTGTGTGAATTTACGAAGGGAAATTACCATGTCGCTGGTAGCTGTATTGTGTGCCTTATTGGGGAGGTCACAACCGAATCGAATATGGTTGCTGAAAGTGAATCTGAATGTGACTGCTAACTTGACACACATCTGTGCATGTGTGTGCACTTGTTATAGCGCCCCTTCAAGCACTCTAGTCAGAGGCGATCCCGACTGCAGAGCGGACACTGCCGAAGCCCTGAGCAATTGCGATTGAAGGAATTGCCCAAGGTCCCTACGCGACGACCTGAGGTGGATTCAAACCTCAAGGCAACGACGCCACCACTACACCACCGCGCCTCTAACTATGGCCATCACCAGAAGCATTGTGTTTTGCTTGCTGTCAATGAAATTTGGTGTGTGTGTGTGTGTGTGTGTGTATGTGTGTGTATGCGTGACACCCCTCCATGTATGGGGAGACCTGAATCTCACATGATAGCTAAACAACAGATTTGGTAAATGTTTAATCGTTAGTGATTGTAATGTCTGTTCCGCTCACTTTCATTGATTTAATCTTTATTTTTCGGTGCAGAAACACGTCATCGTCTCGTGGACCTTGACTGATACTCGTTACCCGCAAAATCCCATGATGCATCAACTTCCGATTTGAAAGTTTGTTTACCGGAGGCTAGCGATTGCAATGTGAACTTATTAAACAGCAACAGTTTAATGTCATCAAGTCAGAGACGTTGTTAATCCAAATAAAAGTAAACATACACTTTTTCTAGAGCGATTGTATGCCTCGACCATACGCCATTTTTAATGAATTTGTTGGGTGCTATCTTTCACCGAGTCCACAAGCGCTACCTGTGGTTTGAGATTCACTGGTTTGAGTGAAAACCACGCCGTTAAGAACTGGGTAGGGACCGAGCTTGCGCGAGATTAAAATCAGACAGGCCTGTTTGTTTACAGTGTTGAAAAATCAGGGTGGGCGTTTAGGCATATAAGAAAATTGTGTTTGATTGAAGAAAGAAACCTGATGTCGTGGGTGAACATTCTATTAAAGAAATAACGGAACTCTAATGGAAAATTGTTTCAATGTAGAAATGTCGACTTGTAGATGTATTGTCTCAGGAGATGCGCGCCTGTGCATAACCTTCAACAGGAAATTAGGAGACTGGTAATATTGAAGAGTAAAAAGTAGTGGTTTGACTTAAAAATAAAAAGCAAACGAGGTTGTGCTGGCAAAGTAAGTTATCTACGTATGCATTTAGTCTACAGTATTCTTCCGGAAGTAGAATGTCTTCTGAATTAATAAAACAAGCATTCTGTCTTTGGCTGCCTGTAAGATTTCTGACTTACATTGTTTTCAGATGCAGTACTTGTGAAATAATCTGGTAAAAATAATACGATTGAATGAACTGCATGATGTTGAATTCAAATGCTGGGCTCTACAAGTGCCCAATCTGTAACCAAAGCCTTGCAACCAAAAAGTCTTTGCAGAGACATTTGAAGAATCATTTTGGTGATAATTCGTATGTGTGTCAGATATGTGGAAGCAGTTTCCCTACAAGACCAGAACTTTTTCTTCACAGACGGTCGCATAGTAAACTTTACAAGTGCAGTGAGTGTGTCAAGGCATTTCATCGGCGCGATTCACTCATGAGGCACGTTGATATTCACTGGCGCGTGCACGTGAAGTGCGAGTTGTGCGACAAAACGTTCAAGAACGAGAACTCGTTGAATATTCACCACCGAATGCACATGGGAGAAAGACCGTATCAGTGTGATCTTTGCAATTCGTCTTTCGCCTGCAAGGAATACCTCCGTGGTCACCGAAAGAAGGTTCACAACGTGAAAAATGTTCTGTACCAGTGTGACATCTGTGAGAAGATTTTCAAAAACAGCGTCGGGTTGGGTCTGCACAAGATTTCGCATAGCGACGACCGACCGCACATCTGTCATCTGTGTCCAGAGACTTTTAAGTATAGGGCCAACCTAAAGGAACATCTACGCAGGCATGTTTGTCCTAAACCGTTCAAATGCCCCATCTGTTCCAAAGCATTCAGTTCGTGGGCTGGCATGTACGAGCACAAACGTACTCACAGTAGCGTGAGAGAATTCCAGTGCGAGACGTGTGGAAAGAGCTATCGAAGGAATTCTCATCTTGCCAGGCACAGCGTGTCGCATGGCGACGAAAAACGGTTTGCATGTAAGTACTGTGGCAAGCGATTCAAGTATAGACGGGCCATGAATGTCCACATTCGCTCGCACACGGGACAACGACCATACACCTGTGACTTGTGCGGACGTCGGTTTGCCCAGAAGTCTAGGATGAACTCGCATCGGATGACGCACACCGGTGAGAAGCCTTTCAGATGTATCGCGTGTGGTAAATCTTTCTGCCGTCACGACAAGCTCACTGATCACTGTCGGAGAATGCACAAGCAATTGTAAGTGAACATTTCAGAATAGGAATTGCATTTTTATCTCGTCGATGAGGCTGTCGAGAGAAATTCGAGAGCCCAGGGCTACCTAGAGCAGTCACGCGCCCCTAAAATATCTTTTAGGCTTAACGAGAAACCAATTTTTCAAAAGCATTTTGAAATAATGAACGTTATGGGTATGACCTACGATTTTATATATATGTAATATGATTTCAAAGTCAGTTGTTCACTTGAAGTCTAGCTGATTGTGGTTAAATCTTTTCTGCAATATTATATTTGAAAAGCATAGATCATAAACTTTTCTATATGTTACTACCGAGCTTGGGCCCTAAAAGTTGCCGGGCCTCTGGGCATTTGCCCCTCTACTCCCTTCCCTTTGGCAGCCCTGCTTGTCAAGACATGTCTACAGTATTATACTGGCTGGACCGGGTCCTCTGATTGTCTTTCCCTGTTTGCTAAATACATGGAAAGATTTCAACGGTTCCATCTTGTGTCGCTGGAATTCTCTTCTGGCAGACGTTCTTTCTGAGGGCATTGGTTTAAAATTTTGTCTCATGCAACAAGCTGTTTCTTGTATCTTTTAATTTGCCTTTCGGTTTTTGACCCGTCTCAATGTGTATTTTAGCATGCATGCCAGTTTAGTTTTGAAGTTATAATGAGGCCTTGAACATCACAGTTGCACTCTAGAAGTCCTCCAATTGGATCATGGGAGATGAGATTGCCCGCTGGTCCTAAATGTGATTTCTGCATTTTTATCGCTTTAAATTGCTTTGTTCTATAGCTGGGGTATTTAATTGTTCTGCAACAAAGTTGCACAGATGAACATTCGAGTTCTCTGATTTATAGTCTTTCAACCTCCAGGGGGCATCAGAAGATGAAGTGTCCAGAAATCTTCAGAATGTAACTCTCCATGATTGACGACTGATGTCATCCCAATAATTTTCTCCACCCTTCCACTACCGATTTAAAATTTCTCAGTTGCAGATGGTGTAATTAGGACTTTAGTTGACCAGTGCTGTATGGGTGAATCACTTCAGAAAGGTGAACCAGTCCAATTTGCAAAACATTGATGGCATGTAAGCAACTGATGTCACGAAGTGCATGATTTCCTTTTCTCAATCAAAAGATAAATCTAAAACAGTCTTAGTCACGGAGTATAAATACGTAAACTAGGTTTTACGTTGGAGGCAGACATTGCATAATATCTTTCTACCATGTTTTTGACTTTGAATTGTTAATTTCCAACTGTACCGGAATGAGAAGAGCTCTGCTTTCTTTCCTACAGCGTGCAGCAGCTTTTTGCGTGTTGTTGTTAGGGCTGAGGAGCAACAACAGTTGACCAGTGCTGTGAAACAAATCTCTAACTTCTTAAAGATGAAAGGGACTATTTCACTTCACCTTCTAGTCAAGTTGTGACTTGCCAACCTGATTTACGTTAAATGAATATATATATATATATACATAGTTTTACACACATTTTTATATTCATTTGTCGTGAAAGTTTTAATTCTGGGTAACTTTGTTAGATAGCATGTAACTCTGTATATTTGGTGAATTTTACAGGATCGACATGAACAATCCTTTAAGCAGCCCCTTTATACGTAACAAGCGTCCGACTGGCACTTCAAATGGATCAAACCAAGGTGATGCTAATCATGAATTCAACAATTCCAACAACGTTAAAGCCAGGAATAATTCTGATGAAAGTCCTCATCAGAAAGCAGAAATACACACGCCTGTTAGGAAAACGAACGCTTCTGCTGTGACTTACGCTGCCGCTCATTCGGAACGTAACAATGGTGACGTTGCGAGGAACGATGGCGTTCTAAATTCTAGACGAGGAAAATCTGCCGTCCTGATTACGAACGGAGAGGACGACTGCAACATGTCGCTAAAGATCGAAGTATTTGACGAGTCCGAATTGCCAGACGACTTTTATCTTAACGACAACTCGACGGAATTTCTCACCGATGTCCGAGATGCTGAACAAGACAGGGATTTTAAGAAGCAGTGCATGAATGGTAACACCGATGAAATTAGCAAAACCACTTGGCCTCAATTCCTCACAACGGAACAGACTGCCACAGGAGAAGAAGCGGAAAAATTGGTAAGCTTTGCCTGATTGGTTTTTATGGTATAACGTCTGTGCTTTTCACATTGTGATTTACATATTAAATTATTAATGTTAATGGTCTATAGGTATACATGCAATGTTTTGTATATACCGGTACATGCAGTAATCTTTGGCATGGTCTGTGCTCGAAGTTTCGTTTAGACAGAATTGTCCACTAGTACATAGCACTACGTAATGTCATTGAAGTAAGTTTAAAAAACTTCTGTAGCAACCAATTGCTAATCATGCTTGGTGTATAGATGTTTATATAGATTTTAAACACAGTTTAAAATGTTTACAACATCTTAACAATTACTGTTTCGATTACGTGGTCATAAGCATGAGGACGAAGGGAGTAGTGAGCGGGTGTGGTTGGAGGTAGTGGTTGGTGTAGGTGACTTCTTGTTGATGTGGGTCTGAAAGTAGTGCCAACTTCGTTACGTCTGTAGTTGTCACCATGTCTGAGATGCAGGAATTTCTTTTGCATTAGTTCAGAATGGTATTAAATGCTGCTGAGAGAATTTCATTAGCACAACAGTTTCCCTGTTGTGAGAATTTATTTATTTATTGGGAGCACTTGTATAACGCCCTTCAAAACAATCTTCTCTGAAGCGCTCCCGATCCAACTTTGGCTAATAGGACAGTAATTTTTGGCACGGTTCATGCTTAGTTTCATTTAGACAAAATTGTCCACCAGTACGTACCAATAAATCTACATGTATGTCATTGAAGTAAAAATATTCTTTAGTAACCATTAAAACTGTGATGGTAACCATTTATAATTGTAATTAATGACTACATCATATAAGTATTTGTTATACTGGTAGGCATTAAGTCTTAAGGCTAGGGAAGAACATGGTGAATGTCACTTGTCATCCAAGATTCTTTTTGACAAGTAGGGTTCTGCACATTTCTAGATTTTAGCAGTGGCTTGCTGGACGGTCAGCTTTGAGGTTGGCTGTTATTTCCAGGTTTATGTGGTACACCTTATTAACTGAGCTACAATAAACAGCCATAATTGTATTGCTTGTTTTTTGGTTCAGGACAAATAAATAAAATCAATAAACAATAATTTGAGCACACTGTATAGAGTATAGACTATTGAAGGATGTTTGGTGGCAGAGGAAGGGGACTTAACCTGTCCTTGAATGTGAAGTTGATAACATGTCTAACTTTTGGCCATTTCCAGTTGGTTATAAACTATAAAGTGACTGAGCTCTTCCAATCATCCCATACAAATGTAATAGTAACCTTTTATAATTGTAACTAATTACTACGTCATTTAAGTATTTGTCATACTGGTAGGCATGCATCAATGTTTTCAGTAGTTTGCCAATAAATTTTCATTGTAAAACTACGAGTTGATGTGTGATGGTTGGCAGTAGGTGAATTACAGTGTTGTTACCAACGCTATGTATCCGATTAGTTGTAACGTGTAATTATCATTTTAATGTTTACAGATCGAGCAGAATGACTATGAATCCAGCAACAGCGTTGGTGGCAATTCTGTAGTTATGGACAGCGATGATGAAGCGACAGAAATTGTAGACAGTGATGACGTTACAATTCACTACTTGGATGAGGAGGAGGAGGAGGCTGCTGTTGTAGAAGCAACAGATGACATACCAGCTGCTGCTGCTGGTGATGGCAGTAGTTTGGTATTTAGAGCGTTAGATCACATCTCAAAGGAAGGCATCTGCTTTTGGTCGGATAATAGTTCCATTCAGGAGGACGAGGATTTCCTGCTTGCCATGAGAGTCTTTCAACTCTTGAAGTCTCATCCTCCAGGTGTTGAGAAAAACTCACTTAAGGCTCAGGTGGAAGATATGCTTCTCCTCGACGCTAATAAAACCAGTCTAATCTAATTGTGTACTTAATAAATTCTGCCTGAACATGTTTTAAGCATATGCAAGTTTGTAAGCTATCTGAGGGTACATGTGTGACCAATCTGATCAAAATTGGACTAATTAAGTAAAGTTAGCTACGGTAAGTAGAGTTAGGTTAAGTAAAGTTAAGGTAAGTAAATTTATTCAGAATTTGGGTGATATACATCATTTTAAGGAGTAAAGTCTCTTTATAATGGCACAAATTCTATTCTATCATGTTCCTGTCCCCAAGATAAGCGAGTAAAAATATGATTGAGCTTTGCGAATTAAAATTCTGAGAAAAATGCATTTGAAATTTTTTACAACATGGAATGCAAACTTCTGTAGCAGCCATATTCAGAATTGAATGAAATTTGCAACAAAAAAACAGGCTGCATAATTGGCTAGAAAGAGGTCTGGGCTCTTTATTCATGCCTCATTTCCTACGCTAGTCTTATATGCTGAATATGGCTAATAATGGCGGGAAATTGCAAATTTCAGGAAGTCATTGAATTATTAAAGCAATGGCCAATTTAAAAAATCATCTAAAATATCATGATGTTAATTTTTTCAGAAGTTGTTGCTGTTCTAGTGTGCTTAAAACATATTTATCAGCACATGCTTCCAAGATAATGGCCAAAATGTGATTAAAAACTCAATTTATTTCTTTTTTTGGGACAGAAAATAGAAATAAATTGAGTTTTTATCACATTTTGGCCACTATCTTGGAAGCATGTGCTGCGACATATGCCTGGTTTTGGTCAGATGGGTCCCATATTTAAACATTTATTACTTTCCTTCATGTCACTTTCTCACTTAACTCTTCATGGCCTTGGGGTGACACTTGACGAACAGCTGTTTTTCGCAACACATGAACTTGGTCATGTGAAGCTTTTACTACCAGCTGTGCCAGGTTATGATATCTCCCATGATGCTGCTGTTGTTCCTGTCCATAGTTCTATTACCAGTAAAGTTGATCACTAAATCTTACTGCTCACCCATCTGGCTTAACATCGGTTCAGCTGCCCAATTTATTTGTCATATTTCTAAATGTGCCTCAGTCAGCATGAACAAACTAGGTGATTAGATGACAATCATGACACGCATGCATGTATCTGAACGTTTGCAACCTTTGAAGTTTGAAGGATACAAAGGCACTGAACATAATCATAATAATTATTCATGTTGATTTATTCATGCTGATAAACTACTGTAAGATTTTAATAAATGAATTTGTAAAGACACTTGATTGCAAGTATAGAAGAATCTGGCTGTATGTTGATAATCATGATCTGTAACGTTATGCCTACCTACGCAACTTGACAGTACGAATTCATCACTTGAACATGAATAAGGCGGTTTCCACAACTTAGCTTTGCGGGCGCTGTAGAAATTCCGAGTTTACGATTATGAAATCAGAAATCCCAACTCAGAAATCTACGGTGAATTTGCGAAGTTGCTTCCGCTATTGCAGGGATATGGTCCGTACGACATTTAGCTTCTAAAGGTGCAAGATCCAAGATAAGGCACTTGTAGCCAAGCATTGCTTACTAGATATTCTAAACTTCACTTAATACACCAGTCCAATAAATAAACCGGGATTATCTTTTTTCCACTATCAACAATGATTTCCTAAAACGACTTCAGGTGTCGGCGTGTTCATTCCTTCTGGAAGTTTTAACGGAGCAATAAAACTTGTCAATGATTAGAACTATTGGATAACTTTGGAGCTTTGAAGCAGTTTGATTTTGTCTTCATCATATTTTAGAATTTTCTGCAGTACTTCAGTCGTGTGCTCTCCAAGAGTTGGCGGAGGATACCGCAGAATCGTATTGATATCGCTGTAGTTCACCGCAGGACCTAGAACACAACAAAATCTATTTTCACACAATCCATCAACAAAAAACATGACAGTTAATGGTGATACAAAAGACTGCACAATTCTTTTAGTCAGTTGATGCTCAAAAGACGATCTTTGAAGCAGGGTTGCAAATGCATATGACTAGGTAATCTATGTGTCTCAAGCCTCATTTGCTGTCAGAAAACAGTACACAGATAATACAAGTTACCTTCATGATTGTAAATGGTACTTGAGAACGACCAAGAATATATATATATATATATATATATTTGTTTAATGATAAAACCAAGCGACACCGCACATGGGTACATGAAGAGAAAATAATATAGAAAAAGTATTGAAAAAGTCATATTAAGAATGACAAGCCAAGAGTGCTTCTGCATGGTTCACCTTGCTAGAGGTGCATTACAATTGCTTAAATACAAAACAATACAAGAAGTTTTCAACTCCCAGCACAAAACAAAATACTGGTTCCACGTGCAGCTTAGCCATACATACTTCGTATATATTTCAAAATTACTTTAAAAAATTTTAACAGTAAGTGACTGACCACAATGCAACTAAACCATCCACAGTGAGGCTGGCGTTTTGTAACTATCGATCTGATATAACTACGTGCACCTCTAAATGACTGCTCAAAAATCCATTTTTAATGAAGCAATGTTTAATGCGCTGATTCACTCAAGAAATCCTGTAACAAATTTCACGCAATTTCTAAAACAACTGCAGTTCTTTGCAACAGATTTCACTGCGTTAATTATGCTAATTCAGCACAAATTTATCAATGACTGTCTGGTAACTTATGAATGAAATTAATTTAAACTTCTAGATCACAAGATATGATTTAACCTGGAAGGCGAATTGTGCCAGTGGTTGAGTGTTGCATTTCCTGTATCATTCCATTATGTAGCACCTAAAAAAGCAATTCTGAACATGATACGACTCAGAGAAACGTTCAGATAAAACTTTTAATTTGTATATGACCTCATATTAACAGATTTGTGTTAAACTGTGTTTTAATGTTCACCTAAGCACTGAGCATTTAAACCAGTTAAATTTGTTGAACTCTTGATAAATTTAGTGTAAGGCATAGAACTTAAAGTCATAGATGCAATTAATACACTTCAACAAATATATCTATGGTTTAAGATGTTTAATTAGGTAAGGCATAGAACTTAAAGTCTTAGATGCAATTAATACACTTCAACGCATAGATCTATAGCTTAAGATGTTAATTGTTTTTAGAATGACGTAGAGTAGACGTCTGACAGAGGTCTTTAAAATGAAATGTGCTGCTTAAGTAACCACAGACAATAATACATACCGTACAATGAGTGCACATATATGCACACACATACATCTATGTATAAATGTATATGTTATGGGGCACAGTGGTGTGGAGTATGTTCGGTTCCCTAGAGCCGGAAGGGTTCCGGGTTTCAATCCAACTCAAGCCATTGTGCAAGGACACTGACCAAGTCCTTCACTCGCAATTGATCATCGGCGTGAAACTTTGATTCAGTGTCCGCAATCCGCACTGTAGTCGAGAGCGCCTCTGAGTAGAAATATATTTAAGGGGTGCTATAACAGGTGCTCATACATACATATATCTGGTTATTTAGCATATTTTGCATGGTATGGTACCTAAAATGCACTGTAGAGTTTTGACACATACACAGAAGGTAACCTAGATACCTGTAATTCAAAACTTAGACTAATGGGTGAAAGAGACCTGCTGAGACTCGACTGGCTAGTTTGACTTTGCAAGCAAAGGCCATTGTGGGGCGCAGTGGTGTAGTGGTGGCGTCGTTGCCTTGAAGTCGGACGGTTCGAGGTTCGAATCCACCTCAAGTCGCCGCGTAGGGACCTTGGGCAAGTCCTTCACTCGCAATTGCTCAGTGCTACGGCGTGAAACTCCGATGCAGTGTCCGCTCTGCAGTCGGGAGCGCCTCCGAGTAGAGAGCTTGAAGGGGCGCCATAACAAGTGCACATACAAACAAACATGTTATTTATTTTATTCTTACATTTATCATCAGTGTCCACTATTTCCTATGGCATTATACACAGCTTTTTAATTTGAAGCAACACTGCTAAGTACCTGAGGATCTGAGAAAACTTGTTCAATCGTGTTAATTGGTCCATGTGGAAATGAAACGGACTCAAAAGCTTTGAGCCATTCTTTCAATGTCTTCTCTCTAAATCTGCATTCAAACAGATAAATAAGTACAAGAACGTGGCAATTTCAAAGATGCACACAATCTATGTTGCAACACACGTGCTAACAATGTCTATGTATACCAAAATTCTCACTGATTTTAGTTTGACTTTCACAAGCAAAGGCCGTTAATTTTGAATAAGCAATGAATCAGTTTAACCCTATTCCTACAAATAGAAATCCTTGACTGTATGTTAGGATAACTCCTCTGTTTCCAGAATTCTTACTTGGCTAATATGGAAAATCATTCCAACCTGTTCGACATGGTCTCTATTAGCGAATGACGATTTGCTACCCTGGCAGAATTGTCGACATATCGCGGATCTTGCAGCAATTCCTTCAAATCTAATTTCTTAGCAACAGACACAAATAAAATTGTTCACAACATGTCTCTTATTGCAAAAAAATAAATTAATAAAAAATGAATGACTACTGACTAGCTTGAGAAACATGACCACCAGTTTCGATGCAATTAGATCAGCTTGCTTAAAAGAACATGAAATTAATAGTTCTAGGTTTGAGTAGTGAACCTTTTGAAGGACGCATGGTAAAAGTATTGCTATATCACATTAAAAACTACACTCGTGTGCCCCTCAGCATTTTGTACAATATATTATTATTTCTCAATATGTTTTACTTGACAATGCATTAAAAAATCCACAGACATTATTTCAAAGATGCTTTAGATAGGTGTCCTTCATCTGATTGCTTGGGGAGCTGTGTATTTCAATATTTGAAATTTTGGCAGACTCTCTGAATTGTGTGTACTCAAAATTGTCCTACATGTTTCCCTTTGTCGACACGTGCCATGAGTTCCAACCCTTATACTAGGTTCTCGCTGCTGTCACCTTTCAATCAATATACAATTACTAATATAAATATTGTAACAATTACTTATTACATATCTTTTTCTTCTTTTCCGTGCTCTGCCCTTAGGCAGGTTCGAATGTTTGACATCTCCATTCTTCTCTGTTCTGCGCTTTCATTTTTAGCTTCTGATAGCCATCTTTCATCATCCAGTCTAACAGTCTTTGTCTTGGTCTGCCTCTCGTTCTTTTTCCATCCATTTTCCCCTCTATGATTGTTCGCAGCATCGAGTCTCGTCTGAGTGTGTGCCCGATCCATCTTCTTTGTCTTTCTCTAATTGTGTGTATCTCTAATTGTGTGTATCATATAATGCTAGTTAATGCAAAGCTATTCTATCTAAAGGACATGTAATGTAAATCTTTGAAAATTTCTCAGGACCCACAAATGCCACGTCAAGGAGACCAGATTATTCACCTTACAAAGGTGCATTCAATCGTGAAATAATGAATACCAAGAAAACAGTTATCTAGAGCAGTGGTTCCCAAAGTGGTGGTCCGCGGACCGGCACCAGTCCGCGGAGGTATGATCGCCGGTCCGCGGAGAAGAGCTAAAAATAAAATAAAATTATTGGTTTATTTCTTTGAAATATTATTGTGAAATTATTCGAATTCGTGTCCAAAATGTATTCCAATTTTTGTTCTAATATTAAAAAATTTGAAATAGCCTAAATCAACACGCCTTATTTTGTAACTCTTGCCAGAAATCTGATGTCGAATACAAGTAATTTATATTGATTCTGAATTTTACTACATCGATGACGGTTCCACGACAACTGGTCTACCGACAACTGGTCTACCGACAACTCGTCCCCGGACAATTGGTCTAACGACAACTGGTCTACAGACGAATAGTATTGATGAAATAGAAGCTGGATTTATGAAAATGATTTTTTTAAAGCTTAAATGGAAGCTGGATCGATGATTTTATTAATGCATTTCGACATGCATCCAGCTTCTACTTCAGATCTAAAAATGCCTTCGTCCAGCTTCTATTTCTCACCCATTATTTTCGTCAACCCAGCTTCTATTTCAGATATAACAAATTCCCTCATCCAGCTTCCATTACTTAACATCCAGATTCCATTTCTCTTGCGATTTTTAATCAATCCAACCTCCATTTCACCTGTAAAAACTTTCATCCAGCTTCCATTTCTCAAGCGCTGGATCAGTTGTTTGTAGACCAGTTGTCGTAGACGAATTGTCCGGAGACCACTTGTCGTTAGACGAGTTGTCGGTAGAAGAGTTGTCGTGACACGATCGATGACTGCAGTCAGTTTCGATCTTAGGCCTATTTATGTTGATCTATTCCATGGTGAGCGATTACTTAGTCTTATAGTAAACGATGGATAGGCCTACTAAATTAAAAAATTGTCCAATATAATAGGCCTATAAAACTTTCAGTTTAAAACTTTAAATATAAACAAATATCTTCGAATGAAAACAGTGTTCAAACGTATGCAACAAATCTGAAAAAACAGTCGCATATGGTTGAAAGCACCAAGGTTAGGCCTATAAGCTTAGTGTTTGCGCATTGAAAGCATCCTTCCTTGCATCTCTACGCATCGCAAAAAAGAATCTTGCACAAATAGCGTTTAACAGCAAAGTCTACTCGTAAATCACAATAAATCTTAAACAAATAAGGCTTCAAGGACATGTAAATGTAGGCTAATTGTAAATATCCTTATATTTTAGTCTTTTTATAATTTAGGTCGTTTTTGATTGCCATCACTATTTAAGCCTAAGTTAGCGGTCCACGAGCTTCACCAAAAATTATTGCCGGTCCGCGGCCTACTGAAGTTTGGGAACCACTGATCTAGAAAATACTGGAATTTAATTACTTGGCATAGCTCTTCAAACTGTTTACTGTTCCCGGCTGCTATCATGATATATGCATCACCCTGTGTTGGAAATGCCTAAAAGGAAAACATAAAAGTTAAACAAACATCAAAAGTTATAAATGGAATAAAAAAACATCCTCCATTAATATATATGCTATAAATAAGCACAGGAAGCATTTAACTTTTTAAAGTAGCATATCTATCTCATGACTTCAAGGATATTATCATTCCACTGCCCTGCAGTGAATTGTCCATGCCTCTGGAATTTAAACTACATTTATACAAATCAACTTACACACCACCACACTAGAGAATTTTGAAATACGTAATCCTGAGTCACACTGTGAATCCTTTAAAGAATACTTCACCATCAGAAATCAACTTCCATCAACAAAAACTTTGTGGTGAGCATACCTGATAGGGAACAAGACTCGGGTGGCTTGTTCCCATTCTCTTGGCTTCCATTTCACAGTTTAACCAGTTCGAGGCTATATGCGTCAGAACTGCAACCTTTGAAAAGTTGACACCAAGTATTTCTCACAATGAAAAGCTTTACAAAATCATAGCACGTCTAAAATCAGTAAGTGTAATCAACTACAGGAGTAAGTGAATATGCTACCATTAAACCATATGCAAATGAACTTTAATAAGAAATAGAAGTAGCTTGGCATAGATTTAAATGAATATTTCAATCTATCAGTTAGATGTTGTCCTCTGTCCACGAACAACATAATCCCAACATCATTGTCACTTACAGTAGACTGGTGCTTTAATTCTACAGTTTAACAGAATATTAAACATGAGAAATAGATTTTGAATTGATATCTCCATGCAAGCCTTGCTGCATCATCAGTTGGCCATCGAAACAAGGCCACATCTCTGTGGCTTTACAGTGCTGGGAATTAAACTTCTTAGAACATTGACGATCTTGATCATCTACTACCATTACAAATATTCAGCAATGTAGGACATCAGTTACACTTTTTCTAGAATAGACAGTTTTGTCCCAATCATCTTGAAGACCATTTCCAATTCAAGTCCAAACTATTGCCCATTTCTTAAACATCTGAAAAACCAACCTGCGTTGCAAGTAGATTGCAGTGAATGTGCTGCCCTCTGTTGGTTTGAATACGGTGCAGAAGAGCGGCAAGAATTGCTCCCTTAGCGTACAGACCAGTGTGCAGGTCAATTATGGCGACCCCTGTACGACACGGCTCGCCGTTCTTTTCAACAGACGGTAAGCAACATCAATGTAAATAATAGTTATTCAACATTAACAATTAAAAAATTAATAATTAATTAATTAACTGCCAAATTAAGTTCAATCACCTAAACAGCTTACTAAATTAATGACTATTTAACTAACTAATCAATTAAATACAGTACTCAAATAACTAATTTACTAACTCATTAATCAACGGACTATTTATCACTTTAACGACGGGCTGATTTGGCTTCCCAGTCACTTTAGTACACTCTCATTGTGAAACTGTTAGCAATAAACTAAAAATTAACAATTCCATTGTCAAGTTGACACATGCATAGTTTAAATCTTTCTTACCCTGCAAGACAAAACATGTTTCTGTGGAGATGCATAACTAACTAAATGGAAAGCAAACACTTTAAATCATTACAAAACAAATCACCACCACAATCATCGCCACAATCACTGCCACGACCACCAAAACTGAACAAAATGGCTGCTTACCTCGGGACCAGTTATGTGCATCAGGCCTCCAAGAGCAATTGCTATGCTATCATATCCACCTCTTTTCGCATATGGTCCAGAGGGTCCAAACCCTGAAAAGTAACCACCAAGTAGAGTTCGGCAAATAGAAAATGAACACGACTTAAACTGTTATAGCCATCTACTATCCAAGTTAAGCTCACAGCAATCATCCTCTTCTGTCAACAAGCTACTGTCACATAGACAAAATTCCAAAACTCCATCAGAAATTTTAAAACCATAGCATAAAAATATAAAACGACTCAAGACTTCTCCAGCATTTTATTGTAAGCTAAGCAAACCTAAGAAACCAATTTAACCGCAACTGTAACTTTATTCACGTTCTGTACTAGATATATTCATGAATCATAACCCTAATCAGTTTCTACACAGTACAATGAAACAATAAAATTCTAATTTAAAATGTGATGCTTTGCACGGTATCCATCTCATCAGCTTCAGCCATTTTACAATAAAAAGCATTTTAATATAACTTTCCTTCCTATTCTGCTGAAAGCAATGCAGACTGCTACGTATTAAAGAGCAATAATTTGCCGTCGCTTTGCTCACCTGTTATAGTGACATATATCAAGCGTGGATTTAACTGACTAAGTTCTTTGTATCCTAGTCCCAACTCATCAAGCTTTCCCGGAATGTAGTTCTCTATAAGAACGTCACTTGAAGCGACCAACTGAAACAGTTGACCAAAATGAACAAATTCAGACCTTAAAGTCGTCCAGAAACCAAGAAAGAGGACATGACACAGCTAGGATAAGACAAAGGCACAAATGAGCAAATAAATAAATTAATATTATTACTAAATGTCAATGCTACCTAATGGCCAAGCATCTATCAATGATGCAGAGCAATTGTGAATTAAGGATGCACTCAAGGTCGCTACATGGGTGGAAGCTTGAACTTGTTCTCTTTGCATTCCAAGTCATGTACTTTAACCATTCGAATGCTTTGTCCTACCATATGCCTCAGAAAAAAGCACTCAGAAGAACTGATTTTATATTTACATGTCTCAAAGTCCTCTCCGATAAGTCTATTCAGATGCCTATTAATTTCGACTCTCCCACAAGTGAGAACTCTTCCTGGGTTTAATAGTCATTCACGTTGCTTAAATACAAGGCTATCATCTTCTTACACCATGTGTTTCCTCCAATCATATACGGTAGGCAATTTTTGTCTGGTCCTATCTATTTCTGCTCCACCTCTCTCTCTCTCTCTCTCTCTCTCTGTCTCTGTCTGTCTGTCTGTATGTCTGTCTCTCTGTCTGTCTCTCTCTACCATGCTTGTAATTCAGCAGTTGGACATGTATTCCTTTTCCCCATACAATTTCCACTCTTCCCTAGCGCAAGCCAATGATCGAAGATGAAGAATGATCGCTTCCTCAACTCGATCAGTGATCACTCCACTCGCACTCTCGTCTCCTGAAGAACTTAATCTATGCTCAAGATGTAAAGACACCAATTATTATCAGCCGTACCAAGCTTCTGGTCACACAATTGCACCATGGAATTTTTTTATATTTTTCTTATGCTTCCCATGGCATAATTACACTATTATCAAATCTAGACAATCCACAGTCTCTTAATCAAATCGACTGATCTTGTAATCAAATAATGCCATTAATTCGTAGATTTATCATTCAAATGATTAAGCCAGAATTTATTACCTGTTTCATTATGGAAAGGCCCTCTGGTTTCTTCATATCAACACATATGCTCTGAAATTTAATCATCAATCTTTATCAATCAGAGTAAAATTAACCATTTCAGCAAATATCTTAAAATTTGAAAAATCAACTTAACCTTGTAACACCGATGCTAAGTGTAAGAACATGCCCACTGGGTTGTGCTTTGTCGAAGTTTACAATTCAGATGTTTCTTTTGTCTATGCCAATAAATAACAATAGCGCGAATTCATAGCTAACCCTTTTGTTTCTGTTCACTGACAGGAAGTAGGCACTCTCCTTACCAACCCATGGCGGTCCCCAGCTTCTAGTATCATCACCAATACCTGCACATGTCCACAATATCACATGGTAGCAAAACGAAGAGTACTGATGATAATGTGTCCCTTAAGTATCGTTATAAAATCATCCAAGGCAGGCAGCATCCTAGGGTCCCACAGGATCAACAAGTCTTGCAAGGCAATTTAAAATCATTATTATATAGCCCTAACACTAGCAACACGTCATAAAGTTTCCAACATTGGTTACATTATAGAGAGATGAAAAACTAAATGTCTTGTGAACTTTTCAGGCCTAAGATCGTTAAATATTAGGCTCAGGGGCATAGTTTGATCGTCCCTGTGGTTAAAAAGACCCAAGTTAACTTCATACATCTGAATCTTAAATAGCCAATGACATTTCTGCTCTACCATCAAGTCTATCAGAGGCAAAGCCAGGAAAATTGGTCTTTCCATTTTGGGAGGATTTTCATTGGACATCGTCACAAAAATACACAGTAGATAAAAGATTCTGAAAATATTCATTTCGAGTCTCAACCAATAAAATCCCATAAATACACGCACGAGTCTCATAGGAATATCGACTTCCCGTAAGGAAATGTAAACAAATGCTTGCTTTACTGTACACCAACTTTTTAGTCTTCCAAACTTTACATTCTCTCAGTGGCAGTGCTACAGCATGGCAAGCCACGGTAAATGCCCTGGTAAAAAAGCTTTTGCTCTGGTCATTGCCCAGGCAGAGTTATTGTCCGCCAAGAATTCATTTGGAGCATAAATTGCCCCTGCATTGGTTACTGTTATGACTGCCTGGCTGTGCTCTAGTTAAATTTTTAAGTATGGTGCCGCCCTTGCATTGTATTCATGGAAACTTGGACACCATATCAAATCAAGTCCACAATAGCCAAACAGCTCTTTTCTTTTCTGTGCCAGATAAAGTTTGAGTTGGTCAAGTTATTGTATGCTGTTAGAATTAAAGGTAAATGGCATCATGTTTTAACACATTGACCGCGGCAATTATTTTCCCCGGGGCGCGGCGGCCCTGTGCGCACGGCAACCAGCAACGCAATTATCGGAAATTCTGATAAGACTGGATTACAAAGACAAATAGCATTTATTATTGATGTTAGTAAATATGAAATGTAAATAACAACAAGGCAAATAAACAGTTACTTCTGAACTTCTCTGTCATACTTTACTTTACAGTAGGCCTAAAACTGTGCATCGAAATGGTAATCCTTGAAACAGGGAACAACGCAAAGCGCAGGCTTAGAAACGCATGTGCTGCAAATGTACCGCGTTTCTTTGCGTATTCCACGCTTATGGCAAACGACGCATCTGGTACATGGTGCCTGTTTGCGTTCAGTGGGAGGAAGTACGTCCATATAGTGCTGCCCTGAGAGCCGTGACAGGTCCGACGCCTTATTATGATGCAATCCTCTTAGCACAACGGAAGCCGCGGCCGGTCGATCTTGCGTATTCATTAGAGAGCTTACGACTGAAGAGCGAAACCATATCTGCCGACGATTCCCTCCACTTCTCTTGTACATCAAGAAGGCATTGCTCATGGCCATGTCGATCGTCTGTAGGACAACCTTCCTGTACCACTTGAGGGTCTTCCGCAGTGGCGAGTAGTAGGAAAGCAGCTGGTCCAGCCGATCTACACCGCACATTCGAACGTTGTAATCGAGCACGCAGTCCGGTTTCTTGATAAGTTCTCCACGTCTGTTCCGTTTGCCACCCTCAAAAATTCTGCCTGCATGAATAGTGGACAACATCATAACGTCTCTCTTATCCTTCCACTTCGAAACCATGATTTCTCGGCTTCTCAGAGCAACGACATCGTTCTTTTTCAACTTCGCTGAGACCACTTTTTCCGGCAAATGCTTCCGATTTTTACGCAGCGTTCCACAGAGGTAGGTCTTCCTGTCCAGAAGCTGTTGCGCAAGTGGAACACTCGTGTAGAAGTTATCAGTATACAGGACATGTCCTCTGTCCAGTATACCGTCCATCAACTTCAGAACAACAGTCTCTGCATGGCCAAATCCTGATATCGCATCCATCTTGCCACAGTATACAAGCATGTTGTATATGTAGCCACTCGGCTCACACAACAAATATAGCTTCACGCCATATTTGTGTCTCTTCCCGGGAATGAACTGTCTGAATGTGAGTCGTCCACGCCACAGTACCATTGACTCGTCAATAGATACGTCACGTTCCATGGTGTAGACAGCTTGGAAGCGTGCAACTAGGAGATCGCAAATATGGCGCAGCTTGAAGAGCCGATCGTTCTCTGGCGACTCTTCATTGTTAGAATAATGCCAAAATTTCAGTAAGATTTCGAATCTATCTCGAGGCATAGTTTGATTGAATATAGGAGTGGCAATATTCGGGTCCGTGCTCCAATAATCCTCAATCTTTGCCTTGTGCACATACCCCATGAGAAAGATGAGTCCCAAAAACCGACCCATTTCTGATGCTGTTGTGGGTTCCCAGTTATGGGCCCTTGCTTTTCGTTTCAAGGCGGTCTTTTGAAGAAACTGGTCCGCAAATCGGTTGGACTCATTCACCATCAACATCAACACATCGTCCGTCAAGAATAACTTGAAAAATTCTATCGGACTCGACTCAGCAGTGAGATTTATAGAACTGTTCAGTCCCGCAGTGTGATGATATTGAAACTCTACATTTGGCGTGTAGTTGCCATCAACAACTTGCCAAACACGAGGTGTAAATGCAGATGTCGATGCCGAGGCATTAGTTTGTTCCGTAGCAGAAGCAGCAGCAACAAAGGACTCGACATCGGAATCTGGGTCATCCGATCTGCCTATGCCTGCCTCGTCAACCGTAGGGAGATCGTATGCCTCTGTAGCATCGCTATCTCCATCACTATCTACGACATCAGCTAGGCCTACAATGTCACTGTCCCTATCACTGTCATTGTCATCAAAATTCTCGTCTTCTGACATATCTATCATCCTCAAAATTTCTTCGGTACTAAACCTCTTACGAGTCGCCATTATCACACTTTCTCGCTAACGCAGACAAGAAGGCAGAAGCCTGTGTCACGTGCTCTAAACACCAGGTATAGCAGCAGCTGTAATAAAAATTTAGGCATGATTATTCACTAGATGGCTATAGAAACCTTAGCAGTAATCTACACGCGGCTACATTTGTTAACAGGGCGCTGAAGATGTCTTTATAATGCTTAAACTAGATTACGTGTTAACACGCTCACCGCGCCTGCTAATAGAAAATCAATTACGTGTTTACACGTAAACCGCGGCCAACGTGTTAAGCAATAATGGTCATCAATTGCTTTGGTTTTAAACCAGAGTTGATGAATGATGTCTCAGTGTGCAGATGATGTGAAAGCCTTTAGTCTGTTAGGCCCAAGCAAAAGGCTGCATTAGTTTCAAACTCAAAAGATGAGGATTAATGTTACTCACAATCATAAATGGGCAGGGCATTTACCCTGGCTTGCCCTGCTGTAGCACTTCTCTGTCACCAAAACACAGTTAAGTTACCATCCATGGGTAGTTGTAGAAATCTGTCTATGGCAATATTAACCTGCTGAAGGACTAGGCCTTGTTTACAGACAATTTCAAATACTTTCTCAACGCCGTTCTACCAGTTGGCTGAGCAGCATAGTTTGCTTGCATTCATTATACAGATAGTGTAGGAAAATAAATTATTTGCATTGCACCAAGGTCACAGAGTTAGCATAAAAATATTATTAGCATGCAATTATACAATTTGCACACAATAGGAAACACAATTATCAGACCCTGCAGCTGTCTAGCTATTATACAATGAGTAAATAAGTCAATCTTAACTTATATGACATTCAAACACATGTTAAAAAGCCAAACAGCATAGACAGACAACCAAAAAGAGTTACAAAGAGAGCAGAGACAGACAATAAGGACTGTGTATCCTATTGTATGCAAATTGTATAATTGTATGCTAATCATACCATCGGAGACAGACAAACAGAGATAAAGGTGATAGTTGGTCATTGACTGAAAGGAAATTTTTTCACAAGTCATTTACCCAGTTCACTAGTGTGGTTCACAGATACATGGTAAAAAATAAAGTTCAAGCCAGAAACCAAGACAACCTCTCAGTTTGTTAGACCTATCATTAGTATTATTGAGACAACATTTCAGCTTCCTATTCCATCTGGAAGACGGTGCTCAACGACTGTGTTACTTTGCATGGACCAATGTATAAACGTTGACTGTACAAAATAATGTGTTGAGCATACATTCCTATACAATCATATTTTATATCAATATAAATCAAATATTGCTGTAATATGACAATATGTGTGATACTTAAGCAATTGGTCAGCATTAAATATAAAATTTCAGTTGGTTTGAAAAATTGGAAATGTTCAAAATTGTCAAAAAACATCGCTTAGTCCATGAATGTCGATAGTTCTCGTTTTCTTACTCCAACATCCGATAAGGTCTTTATAATCCAGAAGGCTAAGCAGGAGGCACCGTGTTGGTCAAGTTATTGTATGCTGTTAGAATTAAAGGTAAATGGCATCATGTTTTAAGCAATAATGGTCATCAATTGCTTTGGTTTTAAACCAGAGTTGATGAATGATGTCTCAGTGTGCAGATGATGTGAAAGCCTTTAGTCTGTTAGGCCCAAGCAAAAGGCTGCATTAGTTTCAAACTCAAAAGATGAGGATTAATGTTACTCACAATCATAAATGGGCAGGGCATTTACCCTGGCTTGCCCTGCTGTAGCACTTCTCTGTCACCAAAACACAGTTAAGTTACCATCCATGGGTAGTTGTAGAAATCTGTCTATGGCAATATTAACCTGCTGAAGGACTAGGCCTTGTTTACAGATTTCGTTATTGATTGAGTGGGGACGGCTTTCATACTTCCCTCGACCACTTGGCTTTCTTCATCGTCAGTGATGAGTCGATTGAATTCCTCGAACAACTTCTCACATCTCAAAGGTGTGTTTTTCATCACTCTCTGACCAGTGTTGAATTCGGTATCTGCCTTACTTATAATCCTCTTTCTCGATCTATTTTTCTGGTGGAAGTGTAAAAAAGAATTACCAATCTTCAGGCATTATGGTAGTGTCCTCATTTGCTGAGATGCAAAGTCACCCATGCAATCTCTTTTTTCAGTGCAATAACACTAGGCCTCACCATCCTTTCACCAGGCTTCAGAGTCATTCTGTGGAATATTTCACCTTGTCTCTAAATTATAGGCAAATGGCCACATAACCAGACCTACAACCTCACCTGAAAGGTACTACTGGTGGTTTTCTAGGACCTTCTTGGAAGCAAGACTGATCTCCTGGGCAACTGACTCGCATTTTCTATATCTGACCATATTGAAAGATCTTGTTCTGGAGCAACAACAGCAAGAGAAGTCTTTTATCCATGCCCTTGTGTGACGAAGGCCACCAAATTACATAATTTGATGAATCTGAGTTTCTTCCTTCGTACTTAGATTGATTACATCATGTTGATCACTAAAAGGCATATTTTGATGGCGCGCAGAACCATCCAATGTGCTTTCTTTATTGGACTCTCCAGTTTCTTATTGAAGATGACTTAGCCTACTATGTCAACCATTGATATCTCAATGAGTTCTTGGTTATTTTTCTAAAACTGACTTTATTTCAGCAGAGTACTTGAGAAAGCTGAATACTCTTGCATGGAGGGATTCAGTACCGGATGTGACTTCCAGTCCTCAGATGTTGTCAAGTGTCACACCTTGGTGACCTTGCCAAGCAGCATTAAATCTCTAAAACATTGGAATATATGGTGAATTCGATCAAACACAAGAACATGCAGAAGGCTTATGGCTAAAATCAATTCCTTCATATGCAGACGGCAGGTCAGCCACAGGGGCTCTTAACCTATCTTGTCTTCCTGCAAAATCGTACACTCTATTGAAAATTCCGGTGCTGGCATAATGTTGTATCAATGCTCAAGACCTGAATATTATCAGTGAGTTTCCATCACTCCAGAAAATAATGAATGGCCTTGGATTTGATTTGTATCCTGACACTCAAGCTAATTTGGGCACTCCAAAGAGTTTATACACACCATCACCTGAAACCAGCACTGGCAGGCGGTTGACATTTCCTGCTCTGAAGATCCCAGGATAATCTGGTGGTACAAATTCAGATCTTTCAACTTCGGCATGTTCCATCCTGGTCTTCTTAAGCATTCCTTGTTAATGGTACTCCATGAAAACGGCACGACAGAAGGATAGTACACAAGTGCTGCAGAAATTGGCACCAAAAATCTCAATCCTTCATGATCAAATCACCAGAAGTCTCATTTCCATAAAATACACTTGTCACTTATTGGCTTAACAGCTGTGTAGTCTTAGGCCTAATTCTGGCACGTATGATAACACAACAGAAACTATATAAAGCTCATCTACATGACAAATGTTGAGTTTTGACCAAACAAGAAAGGTATCAAGATTTCTAGCTAATACTACTACATGGTAAGTTTTGTGTGTCATTGAGCACCGTCTTCTAGTCCGAATCTGGGGCTGAAATTTGGTCTCAATAATACTAATAACAAGTCTAACAAATTGGGAGGTTGTCTTGGATTCTAGCTTGAATTTTATTTTTTTGGACCACACTACAGTTCACCTTACCTTACCTCAAGAACTACCTTACCAAACAAGTCTAAAACTGACACATTAAATGCTGCCATCTATACTGTAAATTTTACATTATAGATGGTTGCATGAAGAATGATGGACAATGCAGCGAGAGATCAGAAAATTCCTCCGATACATCACTTTCCAACTAACCTCACCTGGTTTTTCCACCTTGATGACATCAGCACCTAAATCCCCAAGCAGCATTGTACAATATGGCCCAGCCAAAACCCTACAAAACCAGGAAATAATTAGAATAGAAATCAGCTCCAAAAGCATAAACTCCATTCTAATGTCACAGATAAGAAAAGCAACAGTGTGAACTTAGAACTACCTTTTATCTACTAGCGCTTAGGAAGCAGGTGCTCTGCCCTTAGTTTTCATTTACATCTTCAAATGTCACATCATAATTTTTAGCTTCTTTAGGTGGATAGTGTTCAAGGGAGAAACTGTTCTACATCCTACATTTTCAAATAATACAACTAAAAAACAATGGCATTTTGATATTGTATTTCTTACAAAGCTCACAAGCGCACACATGCCTCAATGGCGCAACTGCAATTATTATTATTGCATTGCAGAGCAATTGTGAGTGAAGGACTTGAGTCTCAAGATCCCTACACAGTTAGCTCCCTGGACGAGGATCGAACTCATACCCTCCGCGTTACAGGCCGACCACCCTAACCACTCGGTCACATTGCCTCACATTGCCACACAGTGCCTCACATAGGCTGCACAGCGATCCCCAGATTCCCCACTCTACACAAACTCCCACCTATGGATGCAAACTCCCCTCATTTTTACATGTGGGGACTGTGCCATGCATTTAAAAAGCGACGTGACAAGATTGAAATACCATTCCTATATCACAGCAAATTGCGGCAATTAAGCAAATTATCATTTGACTGATCAATAATAATGTTTACTGTGATATCCATAATCAATTATACAATGTTAGTTGAAGTTTGTAATATCATTGAAAGGATTGTCAAAGATCGAAAAGATTTTTACAAAGCCATCTGACAACGTATTTTATTAAATTGTCAAATTTGTCACAAACATAAAAACAATTGAGAAATAGACCATTCACCTTGACAAATCTAGAATACGAATTCCACTGAGTGGTGCTTGTGACTCTCCTTGCTTGGCAGATTCTAAATGTTGGATAAACAGATGTATAAATTAGCCATCAGGTACCCAGAATCCAGATGTTGTTTGTTGCTGATATACAAGATGACAGAATCTCATGATTTATAATTAGAGTGAGTGTGAGTATCTCAATTCTATTTCTTCTATTTACTTTAACAATAAACAATTTTGACCTGACCCAAGTTACAATAAGGTTAACAATACTGAAATCATCATAGTGTCAATCCATCCATTCATCCATTGATTCACATACCAGCCTGCCAGCCAGCAAATTTATAATTTCCATGATAATTAGAACTTATATATTATCGAGGTGATATATGTGGGATTAAGTAAGTTGTAAGATGGTCACCATAATAATTCACTTAATGGAGTCACAACCCAGTGATTTTATTTGATTCTGAAATTCACAAATACCTACCTATAGATAGTTCTGATTGTATATCATGTATCCAGCCCTGTGATCACTGATCACCCAGCACTACTATTGATATAACCAAATACTTGTGCATATTTATCTGCTCAGATAAAATTTAATGATAACTGGTCCATTCTGTGCTAGGAGATTACTGTTTCTAGTTTCTACAGGCCTAATCTAGGCACACCTGGGAACGGCGGTCCCAAATTATAAAATTCCATAAATCGATAGTGCGGAGTATTGGATGGGCAAAATGTGTGGGTTTTTCATCCAGCCTCCATTTCTTAAGCGTTTCTTCACCAATCCAGCTTCTATTTCAGATCTAGAAATGGCTTCATCCAGCTTCTATTTCTCATGCGTTATTTTCGTCCATCCAGCTTCTATTTCACCTGCAGAAGAACCTTCATCCAGATTCCAATTCTCTTGCGTTTTTTCATCAATCCAGCCTCCATTTCACCTGTAAAAGGTCTTCATCCAGCTTCTATTTCTCAAGCGTGGTTTCTATGCGCCCATCCTATACACCGCGCTATTACGACGTCGGGTTGATTTATTTCCCAACGGAATGCCGTCAAAACAACGTAAACAATGACGTAAAAAGCCCGAGAAGCTCGTAAGTAAGTGAATAAGTAAAGAATGAAGAAAATAAGTGAATAAATGCAGCCTTAACTGTAGTTGGCTCTTCCTCTGACGAAAATACATGTTTCAGAATTTGGGACCGCCGTTCCCAGGTATGCCCTAATCTATACCTAGGCGTTCATCCAATATCACAATTCACAAGTCTTACCCTTAGCTGTCTAGGCCTAGCCTACTATGGTTTTACTTGGCAGAGATCGAAAGTGTTGTTTCTTAGAGATTATTTTAGGATAGACAACCACTCTGACCTACCTTTGGTGCTAGTGCAATCACCGACACACCTGGGATGTTGTTGCATGCAACTCCTCTGAACATCTTGTAAACTACGCCACAGCAGTCTTCGTCCAGGGATCAGTCGGACTGCCCAGGATAAAGTTAATCGAACCGACATCCTTCAAGTCAATGGACCAACTGCTTGAGGAAATCCATTTCAATGCAACTGACTTCGCTCAAAGTGCATCATGTTGCATAACTGAGTATTTCACAGGGTTCGCCTTTGAACCTTGGCCTTGGCTTGGCTGACTAAATAAACACAGACCAACGTCCCTGAAATCTGGGTCATGGTTATTGCCATCGACCTAGTATGGTGACAAGATTTTTAAAGTAAACACCGCATAGGCCTATAGTAAGCTAAGAATAAGTGTATGGTTGTAGACTATGGTCTTTGCTATTATTACAAATTTACAATAGCATTTGTTCAAATCAGATTATCAGACGTTTCCATCCTGAGTAACATAATTTACATAAACCATTGATATGCACTATATAGTTACTGGATAGCCAAGGACGATATATACACTAAATATAGAATCCTTGCTGGATAGCTAATTGCTTATGAAAGACTGAAAGTCCGGGGGAATTTCAGGGGGTGGGGTGGAGTGTGGGGGTGGCCGGGAGGGGGTCGAATCCCAAATTTCCCCGGGCAACGTCGGGTGCCCCAGCTAGTGTATACTTAATAATAATAAACTTACAAAAAGTAGTTTCAATGGCTGTTATTAGGTGGCGCTTTTCACGTCGTCGTCGTCGTCGACTCGTCGGTGTCCCCGTTTCTCAAGCTCCACTACATGCTCCACTCTAAACAACCGGCGCCATCTATGTTCGCCGTCACAGCATATCACTGGAAATGGAAGAAGACGACTCCAGGTATAGACTCCATCGTTCCACTATTATCTCCGGATTCGGTGTTGTTGCATGGTAGGTTTGCGCTTTACTCGAATCCACCAAATTTGAGTCTAAGACTCACAAGTGTGTTTTTGGGCGAAATTGCAGTATCGGGGACCGAAGCATACACAACTATAGTATACTTATACTATATAGTATCTAATGACGACACTGACCATAACACTAACCCTAACCGACCCTCACGATGCTTAACCTGAACCTAACCGACACACACGGTCTCCGATACTGCAATTTCGCCTGTTTTTGTGCCGTTCTACTAGTCTGCACTAAGGAGTGATTTTTCACTATTGTACTACGCGAATAATGAAAGCGTTTAAGAGGCACAGCACAGCATTGATACAAAAGACAAGAAAAGAATACAGGGCCTATTCTTTTATAAAGTTTATTGACCAATTTGGTACATATTTTCTCCATATTTTATATTTATATTCTCCATATTTTGGTGTAGGCTTCAGACATGGTAATAGACATATATAATTCATTGAAATATTAAAATTTTAAAAACACGCATTGTCCTGAATTTAAATCGTTTGGTCTTACAGTTGACGGATGATTAATCTTGCCTATGCGATTTGGGGCAATGCAATGGCGTATATACTTGAGATCAAATGGCGCATAAGACGGATTATCCTCGCATTTTAACTCTCCTTCACCATTCAGTTATCGATCGACCACTCTGTTTTGTGACTTCTCTGCTAATATGCCCACTGAGACATTGGAAGCATATTTCCATGTATAAAAATTCCTACCCAGACTCGTGTGATCTTTTGCCAACCCATTCTATGCTTAAACTACACTTACATAGCAACTGCTCTGCCTTAATTTCATCTTGCTCTGACCATTTTGTAAACTGGCCTTGGAGCTCCTTTTGACTATGCCTTGGAGAGACTTCTGACTTTACGCAGCGCTTGTGAATAAACTGGTGCCCTGTGCTTGGCTTTTGAGCAAGTGTTTGGAATTTTTTAGTTTACGGTTCTATATGGTCTTTGATTCTTTATATGCATGCAACCAATGCACAACCAATCCCTATACGGGATTACGGAAGCAAAGTTCTAGTAAATTTGTATGTAGTTAATTATCTAATTATTAATATATAATTTCTTTGTTCATTTTCATTATGAGCATTATATAAATTAAGTGCTGAACCTGCATTGTTTAAAGTTTCCCACTGACCTGTAAACTTTCAGTTTAATAAAGAATTTGATGTACAAAGAAAATGATTTTTTTGTAGTGTCCGCTCTATGCACGAAATGGCAGGAGATCTATTCAACGTCTTCTCTGCTCTAGCTCAGAATGTAGTGGCCATATCACGAGGTAAGAATTGGTTATCTAATGGGTTTATTGAAGTTTATTAAAGAGCTTTTAATGTTTGTCGTAGGATGAAATGGATTTCATCATGCTTAATTATCTTTATATGTATCACTGCATTATTTAAAAAAATGCATAACTTGTTGTTTTATTAATAGTAAAACCAATCATGCCTTTTGTTTTGGCAAAGTTCACACTGGCTCTGAGTTACCTTAACTCTTGTGGCCATTTCATCATGTGAAGACCTTGTAAAACTGAGTTTGAGAGTAGACCTAGAGATAGCATTAGCCCTCAAGTGCTATTAGCGCCGGTGAATAAGCTGGTCTCACTGACGTGGCTTTTGTGGGTGCTGAGAAATTCTCGAAGATTTACATTACATTACATTAGTATGGACAGGCCCGCCGAGAGGGGGGGACAGAGGGGGCAAATGCCCAGGGGCCCGGCGACTTTTAGGGGACCGGGGGGCCCGGGCTACAGTGATTATAATATGTTTCATATGTTGATTACGGGCGGCGGGCCCAACCTATAATCACTTAGACTATTTTTTGTGATTGTTGTTTTAAATATATTCTAATGGGCTATTACTGTTACATAACTACAACTGTTTGAGTTTCAAGCAGCTGTCAAGTAACCTACCTTATACCTTAGTTATCAGTGTTTTTGCCAAAGAACATGCTCACTTGCGTCTCAGAACGTTCTTCTGCTAAATTATGCGTTGTCAGATTTCCATCATAAGTGCAACAAATCTAAATGATAAATTTCTCTTGTAACGATGGGATATTTTATAAACACACATCTGGAGTACAAAAACAAAACGAAAAGGCTAATAAGTTTGAAAAGGCAAAAATTGGTAAGCTTATACAGACGCACACTATTTCAATTCAGAATCTCAAAAGAAGGCAATGAGAGCCCGCAATTAGGCCCATCCTACATCCAGGGCTGTTTTAAAGGAATTTTTAGAACTGCACAACCCCTTCTTTTCTTTCCCATCCTCCACAGTAAATTACTCCCAAACGGAGGAGAATGACCCTTTTTGCCAGTTTTAACTGTACAAAAGTGCTTCTAGAACTGCACAAATCCGTTTAGAACTGCACATTTTGTGTACAACTGCACGTTAAAAAAAGCCCTGCCTACATCGATTGATTCTAGTGAATTAAACGTGCCTGCATGATGATCATACATAACTGAATGCATGAAAAGGAAGTTTGTGGTATATATATTCGTTTTATTAAAAGAATAACCAGTCGACATAACGCGACAGTTAACAAGCACAAAGGAGCAGCAAATAAAGCCTAGTAAACGTTTTTATACAGCATCCGTGTTATGAAGTTTTTATTTTTGTATTGGTGTTAGTGTCTTAATTCCAAAAGAAGACATTATAAATAAGAATTTTGAAAATGCTGAAATTATAGAAACTGTAAAAAGGCTTTTGATTGCCATATTAGTTGAAAATTAAATTCTTAACATTAAGAACTGATTCAAATCATAAATGTAAGCATTAGCGTACATTCATACCCACACTATTGTGATTTTTAGTTGTTTTTGTGCAAATTTGCTCAAAAAGTCAAAAGAAAGTTTGGGGCCCATGACTGCTCAGTCCAGGGGCCCGGAATTTTTGTCGGCGGGCCTGAGTATGGAGCACTAGTTAACATGCGGAGCACTGGACCAACAGTCTTTATCGTGTTGTCAACTAATATTGTTCTGAATTGGCCTAAAGTTAAAACTTAGAAGGGGTATATACTATATAGTTATTGTGGGAGGTAGATGGCATGACCTTTGCTTCGGTGACATGGCTTTGACTCTGGGGCATGCTGTATAGATGGCGTCATGGAGTGCTATGCTAGACCTAAAGTGGCGGTTATCATTCTAGATATGAGTTTCTGTTGGAAATTAAATACACGAGAGTTGTCAGTCTGGTAGACTGCCTCTGCATGTTGTTGTTTTTGTGTTATGGCTTGAGTTAAGTTTACATAGGAGGATCAAGACAAACACTATCTGCTATATCTCCGATGTCAATGACATTCGCTGTTGTTTAAAAATATTAATATCTTATTTTGGAATTGTTTTTGTTTGGTCACTTCACGTAAATGATGCCTCAATGCCCAGATTGATATTAAACTGTTTATGCCGGTGATCGCAAATTTTAGGGTCAAGTGAAGTGGTAGTTGTTTAGCATTGAAACACCGATGTAGGGTATTGTCGTGTTAGTAATGGTACTGAAAAGTAAGCTGAAGAAACTGTTTTTTGTTTGCTAGACTTACTACAAAATAATCCTTTGGCTAAGAAGCAACCTGCGGCAGCAAATATCAAACCTGGAAACCTCTATTGATTGATTTTCAGTTTGAGAATGACTAATTCACAGAATGTCAGCCAAGTTTGACCCTCATAAGCTGTGGTGTTTGGAAACTTGTGTATGAACAGTTTCTTAGTGTCACTTGTTTTAAAATGTACTCGTACAAGATGTGCATACAAGATTTGTATCAATTTCGACGATTTTGTAAACTTGAAATGATGTCAATTGCATGGATAAAATTGCATTTCCGAGCAACTTTACAGTTAGAATACAACCTCAGTGGCCAATATTTCTTATGACTTTGCTACAATTTTCACACATTTTCGGCTTCAAATTTTCTTCCTTTATTTCATCTAGCAGTAATGTGCCTTGTTAGGATTTACCTTCATGCTGCTGCTTGCTACTTTTAACACAGGTCTGTGAGTAGGGTTGTTCTGGTAAAATTTGAGGTGAGTGCATGCTATGAATTTTCTGATGACCTTTTTTAGTCATCGGATTTCTGATGACCTTTTTTCATCAGATTTTCTGATGACTTTTTTGGGCATGGTGTGTTTGCCGCGGCCTAAGCAAACTAATTTCAAAATTTTATTGGTTCTATTTATTATAGCCTACAATCACGGTCTTCTGCTGTGTTCTCATAGTTTTGTTTTTGACATTTAAAAAAAATCTTTATGCCTTGTGAGGTCAGTACATGCTGTATTCCCATGTACACCCAAGCCTGTGAGTTTTGACATTTGCATTTAATTACAACAATGGCGATAAATATAGTATTATTATTATGTGCTGTACTTTATATCTGCAGGCTACATGGTCACGGTGAAGAGGCATGACGAATTGATATGCTACGGCTTCACCATGGAAAAAGATCCTTTGAGTTACTGATTTATCATACCATGGTTAG
The DNA here is from genome assembly GCA_949752735.1 of Lumbricus terrestris. Taxonomy (NCBI): domain Eukaryota; kingdom Metazoa; phylum Annelida; class Clitellata; order Crassiclitellata; family Lumbricidae; genus Lumbricus; species Lumbricus terrestris. Next base: position 43,693,164 of record OX457044.1, on the reverse strand, counting down.
TGAAATGCTTTTCCTATAGGTTGATTGTGCTATGAAGTGAATATTTACATATAAGATTCTGATTATTGTCATTAATGTTTTTTATATCCTGTTTTGGCGTTTTACGACTCTAGCCCATGCCAAAAATTGGGTACATTGCACAAGGCAGGACATAGACCTGTGGCAAGTCATGCTAGGTAGGTTTAGTTGAGTTTTGGAATTTCATCATCGATGGAATCTTGAGTTTTAATCGGACAGCGGTTGAAATCCCACTTTGGTGACCGTGCTTTCTCAGTGGCCAGCCCTAGCTGCTGGGTCCGTCTCATGCCCTGTGAGCGGCTGACTCACTTGGCTCCTTGAAATCAATACTCAAGACTTGTTTATTTTATAAACCTATCCTGCTGTTAGTTGCTTGTGAAACGCCCTTGTAACGGCGTGGCTGTGTTACGGCGCCAGAGAAATTGTCATTGTTTTTATTATTATTATCAAGTGTGTGTTCTTTTTGCAGATCCTGGCTTGCTCTGGCATGGCCATCGTAATACGTACGTATTTTGGTTATGCCGTAGTTGCCCTGATTGTCAGAAGCTGAACAGCTTCTTCTGGTACGTCTGCCAACTGATGGTGTGTCAAGGAACAACAGTATTTATCGATTGAATGACCTTCTGAACCCTGGTAATCATTTAGCTCAATGTCCTTTTACAAGATTTGATTCTGTGCGATTTTAATATGTGATGTACTTGTTATGAATATGCCATCTGCATTGTAATGTTTGCACTTCATTGTATGTATGTGTCTGAAAATCTATGGTGTCTTTTAAAGACTCTTTCAAGGACATATTTCTCATCTCTTCAGAACCATTCGAAGTCACATTATCTCTTGAAGATGCCACATTATGCACTGATACGACGGATTCCTATGGTGGACAAAACAGTTAAATGTTATTTGTAAATTAAATGCATTTATCAGAATTAGTTCTTAGTAGCTTGCTTAAGGATGTTTCACATGAAATGCTGATGTGACAACAATCCAACAAAATAACCTTTCAATCCAACAAAGCAATGTGCAGCTTTCTGTAAGGATGAAAAGGACATGGATTCAAGTGTGCAAATGTGACTGATTCCAGATGTCAAGAACTACTTTCTGTTTAATGTTGGTGTGTCATTATGGAAATGATTTAACATTGCCTCTCGTTTTGCAAGCATGGATATGTGTATGTATTAATTAAATCTGTAAATGCTTGCGCTTAATGCGCTATGTGAGTGTTTTTTTAAGACTTTTCCAGGCAGGTTGCTTTTAAATATCCCCAATCTGCTTTTAAAAATATCCGGGTTTTTAATCATGCAGAATCACAGATCATTGAAGTGCAAAACAAGTCACTGGCATAAAAATAATTTAGTCGATTAGTTGAGAGGTTTTATCCAACTTCTGACTTTCAGACCCTTCTGATTACTTCACCACAAATACAGACTAAAGTAAGTCTTTGAAATTTATATTTAAAGATATTTCTGCCTGGAGTGCTCAGAAACATTTTCAGCTTAATTCAGGTTTGAACTTTTTGTATAGATCTGCGTCATGGTCACGTTTGGTACTTTTACAGATACTTAAAGATGTTAAATGAGTGTTTTGACCCAATATATGCAAATTAATACATATTTGGAGTGTTGTGTGCTTTTACATTACTTATAACATGTTACTGTAACTAGTTAAGTACCGGTATTCTTTTGTGGTGCCCTTAGCAGTCACTGGTTACTTTTGCCCAAAAGTAATTATGCCCAGAAGTTGCTGATTATTTTAATGAGGTAACTTTGCCAAAATTTAGTTAGATTGTTTATTGACGTATAATTATGCTCTTAGTATCTAGTTCTATTATGTATGTGTCATAAGTATTATTATTAAAGTTTTTTCTCATCAACCTGGACATTTCTGTTTTACTGATGATGGATTCCTTCCTTTTAGATATTTGTCAATTTAAAAAAAAATTCATTATGGAGAGCTGAAAATTTGAGTTAGCATTTCCACTTGCAGTTGCTAAGTATTTACTTTTCGAAGTAACTGTTATTGGTTCCTAGTTACTTTTTCTAAAGTAACTACTTTCAGGTTGGTTAGGTACTCTGCTTTTCAGTAACTAGTTGCTGTCGCCAGTTACTTTTGAAAAGTAATATTGGATATGTACAACATTGTACTTGTATTTGTGTATAATTATATGCAGTGATGGGCACTTTTAACTACTGTAGAACATTTACTTAATGATTGTTATAAATGATTGTTATGTAGTTGTGTACCGTTGTAGTTCTAACTATTTTTGAAGAAGTGGTTTAAAAGATAGTTATAACTACTTTTCTTGTTGCTTGAAGTTAGTGTTTGGAATTAACTAAATTTGTTTCTATTTGCTTTAGCTGCCTCCATCTTTCACGGACTTTCTGCTCCGAGCGGTACGAGACTGACAACGTGGAACATACGCGCACTACGTAACAAGTATTTAGCAGTTGCCGATACCATCCTGTCAAATGACCTTGACCTTTTGTCGTTGGTGAGTCCTGGCACCGTCAGTCGACTGATGTCATCCTCCGTCGCTTGGTACCCCATGGCTACTCCTTCATGAGCCATCCTAGGCCGGAGCTCTGGACGCGGATGTACATGGAGACGGAATGGTGATTTATCATCGTGCCTCCATTCCGGCTCGGAAGATCGCTCTAGGCTTTCATCCGACCACATTCGAGGCGCTTGCGGCCTCCGTATCTTCTTCTCGTGGTCCTCTCACGGTCCTAGCAGTATATCGGTCTGTTTACGGCTGATATTCTGTTCTTTCATGATGCGCCGACTGTGCTCGCAAAACAGGTTCGAGGCTGGAAGAGATTGGACCATGACGCCTTCAGATTGGCACTCCTGGAAGCTCTAGCTGTCATAGATCCTTCGATTCTGGCAGGTCTAACAGTCGCCGATGACTTCAGAATCGATAAAGCAGTCATCACTCGTCTCATTGACCGATTCCTCCCCATACGTCACGTCAAAATACACTGAAGCCCCACTCATCGTGGTTCGATAATGGATGCCACTTCTTGAGACGAAAAGAAGTACAAACGCACGAAGCTACCTACAAACCATTCTGCCTGGGTGCAGTTTGTTCGCAGTATGCACCAACAGTATTGTGAAAAGGAAAGGACGTACTGGAGATGAAGATTGCTTGCTTCACACGCCCAAGAACCCAAGCTGCCTTCAATGCGTTCCTTGGTCACTGTCACTCCGACTGCCTTCGTGATTCTCAATCCGTCGTGGCAGATGACTTCCTTGCTTCGTTCATTGCCAAGATCCGAGACATCCGCCAGCTCTCCGCCCCCTCATCACCCTTCCATGGACTGCTGCATTTCTACACTAAATCCCGTCACCGGTGAAGAACTACGCCACGTGATCCTCTTCACCACCTAAGTCATGTGAATTGGATTCTCTTCCTACTCCAAGAATTCTTCGATATTCTTCTTCCCCTTCTTACAACCTGCTACAATCGATCTCTCGTGGAGGGCATCCTGCCTTCACTGCAGAAAAGATCCATCCTCACCCACATTCTCAAGAGTGACGGACTTGATTCATCTGATACAGCGAATTACAGATCTATATAGCGAATGTCTCCTTCCTATCAAAGACCATTGAAAGGTTAGTTGCTACGCAGCTGCTTGCATATTTAGAGAAGAAAAACTGCTTCCACCTAATCAACCTGGCTTCAGAAAGCACCATTCAACTGAGACGCTGCTTCTTCGTCTTCGAAACATGCGATCGCTTAATAAAATCTCATGGTCTACAGTGTCAAATGCGGCACTGATATCAAATAGAGCCAACAGGGTGAGCTGGCCTCTGTCAATTGCCCCATAGATGTCTGAAAGAGGATGAAGAAGCAGCGTCCCAGTTGAATGGTGCCTTCTGAAAATGACTTGATCATGTTGAAGAAGCTTGTACTGCTTGTACTTCAGCATGACGATGTTTGTTTGTATGTGCACTTGTTATAGCACCCCTTCAACCACATCACTCGGAGGCGCTCCCGACTGCAGAGCGGACACTGCATCGGAGTTTCACGCCGAAACGCTGAGCAATTGTGAGTGAAGGACTTGCCCAAGGTCCTTACGCGGCGACTTGAGGTGGATTCGAACCTTTCGGCTTCAAGGCAACGACGCCACCACTACACCACCGCGCCCCACTATGTATGAATTTAACAGATGTGACGGAAGAATTGAGCATGAGCAGATGATTATTCCCAGTGTTTTATCTGTTGAGGTGGTAGTTTGGGGTTCAAGCCCCCTTGATTTCCTTCCAGCACACTTGACTGAGTAAACGAAAAGATTCTGTTGGTCAAAAAACAAAAATATCTCCTGAATCGTCAGGTTTTTCTGTGATCAACATATTAACGATATTAATAAGATTGTGACATTGCATTTGAATATTTTAGTAATCTGTCAGACTTGAAACCTGTAAACTTTTGACAACTAAAGCGCAGAGACTTCCCTAATGGTTTTGGGCAAGAATACATAGTCATAATGAATATGATTTGTCTAAGAGAGAAGTTCTGACCTGACGTCAGATGAGTGGAACCCTTATAATCCTCTACGGAAATGTGGCAGCACCCTTGAGTTGAACATTTAAAAAAACTTATCATCTAGCTTCCATTTTATTATCTAAAGCTGACGTTTGGTTGTTTTAAATTAGTGATATAAAATTCAGCTGAAAGCCAATCGTGTATTAAATGAGTCGGGGCTTTTTTTAACGTGCAGTTGTACACAAAATGTGCAGTTGTAGAAGCACTTCTGTACAGTTAAAACTGTCAAAAAAAGTCATTGTTCTTCGATTTTAAGTAATATACCATGGATGATGAGAAAGGAAAGAAGGAGTTGTGCAGTTCTAAAAATTTCTTTAAAACAGCCCTTGTAATTGTGCTGAGAATATACTCAATGGTTTGTAATGTAAATCTGTGATATTATATCTCAGAAGATAACGAGAGTTTTGTGGGCAAATCCAATTATGTAAAGTCAAGAAATAAGAAAGCCTTGATGGCACTGCTGTGTTTTGGAGGGTTTATGGTCTGTTCAATTAGAATAGCTCATGAAAAATTTTAATCCATTTTTCAATTGCTGTCAACTACGATATGGTTTGATTGTGATGCATCCTTTGATTGCGTGCTCGTCGGAATTGTATTTATCGGTGATAAACAGATGGTTTGATAAATTGTTAATCATATTACAGATTAGATGCGCTGAGGGAGTAGGTGAGAGATGTCACATTGTGTTATATATGTGTCCTCCTTGTCCTTTCTGATTTGCTTAGTGTTGGATTCTATTACCGGTACACAACTTTTACATCACTGTGTGTTATGCTTTTTTTCTAATGGATTCTTCATTTCTGTTGCAGACACCACGTTTGTTGTTTTTCGAATTCCTACGTTGGTCACGATGACACGATGGGTCCTTGTCAACTGTGGGACAATTCTCCTCATTTTCCTCACATTGGAAAGCATCTGGCAATAATCATGATAATGAACATTGAACATTCATGATCCATTTCCTCATTTTCTTCTGAATGGCTTCATTTTCTGCAGAGAAACATTGTAGATGTGCATCAGTGTTAGACTTTGCACTGTTGAAATGTATTAGAGAAAATCTGTTTCTAATTTGTCAAATGCATGATATTTTCTGTTTTACATCTTGAAACCAAGCGAGTGTCATTTGAGCTGTGTCTGGGATACCACTGTACGGCGTGCACGCTAACATTTATTTACAGAGGAAAACTCTTTTTATCATTTAGGCTACTTTGAAAGAAATGTGTACCGCATTCGCTTAAAGCTGCGTATGTTCTATGAATCTGCAACTGCATTGTAAAATAGAGATGCTGAGCCCATACCAGAAGTTTGCAGTTGCTTTTTCCTTTTTCTAATGCAAACTTTGTGAATCGTACGTTCTTGCATTTTAAGTGCATTGATATTAGCCGAGTAGCTTTTTATATTGACTATGTGATGTTAGATGAATTTAGTAAAAAATGAATTTGTTGCATGTGCTGGTAGCAAAATAGTGGAAAATAATAGAGTTGAACACATCATAATGTGATGTCACAGTTAGGCCCCCCAGAAATTTGCACCAAAAAAGTGTCTGCCTTAGGCTCCTCCAGTTACCACCCACAGGCTTTCCACTACAGATTAAAATTCCACGTCTTCAAGTATTCATATCCTGATCCTTCCAATCCTCTGCCTTCCTCGACCTTGTATTTATGTTAAATGGACTTTTTCGAGGTCTTTGCTTAGTGTATCTGGGTAACTCCTGTGACGTCCATTAGGCAGCACTTGTAATCAAATTATTGCCTTGCACTTGACTTCAGTGTTAAGCTTGAGTACAATGCTGTTGCACAGGAGTTTACAATTCCATGTACGATGACAGAGGTTAAGTGCCTCGGTTTTTGCTGAATAAAAGAAGTTTTTCTGATGAAGGATCATTGTTGCGTAGCCAAATAGGATTGTGGAAATCTTTTCATATCTTTGCCACTGTTGAGTTTATTCTTGTAATGATGCTTAATCAAGTTCAGATTATAATTGCCGTGTGTAAAAATGTTATATTTATATTCATGTATGAATTGACATTAATCGACAGCTAAATACCTACAAATCTCAGGAGTATGCTTTTAAAAGCTAATGATAACAATTCATGAAAATGCAGTTGCATCAATTATCAGATTTCTCCATGTGGAGTGATTATACTTTGTAAACTTGCAGAGCATTTCATATTTAAAACAATTTTTTTAAAGAAGGCATAGTTATGACTGACTATGTACTACATGTCTATCACTATGTCATGTGAACTAAAGTGCAGTTATAAATACCAGTAGTTGGTCATCATAGGAACATTCTTATATTGGATTTCGGATTATGTGTGTTATTTTAAAATAATTGACTTGCGATTTGCTCTATAGATGATGTTCGTTTATTACCATATCTTTTTTTATAGATGATGTACGTTTATTACCATAATATCTGTTCACCAAGATGTGGATAGCAATTGGTAAATTGAGGAATATTCTTTTCTTTTCAAGGCAGCATTTCAGACTGCAGGTTCTGTTGATTTTAATTACCGCTGCCGTGTCAGAGATTGTCTGTTAATAAGAGCTCTTAAAAGTTTGCATGTCTTTAAGAAATCTGAACTACTTTATACATAGGTGTAAAGAATAAACTCAGTAAGAAATGCGTGATCTCATTGAAACAATTGAGCACATTGACTTTTGCTCATATGGCTAGCGTGTGCACTGCTGTCTTGAATTTTTGTGTGGCCTTTTTGATTATCTGGTCAGGTACCAAACATTGTCTAAAGCATATTTAAATGTGAAGCGATTCTCCTTATACTTGTGTTTACCCTCAATGTTAATGTAGGCTGCTATTGACGAGTTGAGGAATTAAACTCAGCGGATTCATGTGACTGCCTTTTACTGTTAAATGTCACCACTGCAGATAATTGCTTACGTGATTGCTACTTTGCATAACTTTCAGTTGGCATTGACAGTCATTATACTAGCTTGAGCAAGTGTAGAACTGATATATACTGACAATTAATTGTGTACTCTGTTTTGCCTCGTATGATGTCATCTTGCCGTGATAATGGTTATTACGGTAACTGTTTTCTTTTGCTGTTGACATGTGCCGAAGCCGTTCCAGCTGTTGTCAGTCTGAAGTAAAATTAAAAATAATGCTTGAATGGCACAGTCAATTTCACAATGTTTGTTTTACGAGGTCAGTTCAATGCTGTAGTTTTCACAGATTGTTCCAACAGTTGTTCTTTGTACTTGTAAATGTGTCAACTTTTATAACAGTGCTGTTCAATCTCTTTGACAACGCGGGCAGCGCTGAAAGTGGTTTGGAAAAGTTGCCGGGTCTCACTTTGGCGGATGAGCCGACGCCTTTGAGCCGAGAATTTGTCTGCCACCTTTTTTTTAATCATTTGCCCAAAAATTTTCAAAATCCTACCATTTTTACCTACTTTTGGTATCTGACGACCTTTTTAGTCATTTGCCAAATTTTTTTTAAATTGGACCATTTTTACCTAGTTTTGACATCTAGCGACCGCTTTTTGCAAGTCGTTTGCCCAAAATTGTTAAACACACGACCCGGCACCAGCAGGTCATGGAAATCAATGCCAGGTCGCAAACCCCGACAGACCCGGTTCACTTTCATCTCTGAACGCGGGCCACCGAACAACTTGGTCATGAAGTTTTAATCTGTGAAATCTGTGGCTCTGTTAAACACTTGGAGTAACCCTAGACAGTAAGCTCACATTCCGACTGCACATATCAAGTATTTGTTTTCTATCACATCAGGGCAATACGTCAAATCAGGTCGGCCCTGACTATGAATATGTCATAGACCATTGCCAGTTCTCTTCTCAACTCTCGCCTTGATTATGGTAATTCGGTTTTTGTGGTCTCTCAGACAATGAAATGAGCTCAACAGGCTGCAATGCATTCAAAACTACTGAGCTCGAGTAGCGCTGTGTATCCCACCACAAGCAAGTTCCTCATGCCTACTGCATCAGCTTCATTGGCTTCTGCATCTTCCTCTGGCGGTTGACTATCCACGCCTCGGATTCACGTTTTTTTTATCACCATGTGTGCATTACAAATTTATTTAATAATAATGATAATAATAATGTGACATGAGATGTGGATTTATGAAAGAATTCTGACTGTTGGATGAACCTGTAGCTCTCAATTTGTGTTACCATTGAAAAGTTGCTTATTTGAACATCATGACATCGGGACTCATTGCTTGGTATTTTGGTATTATGAACTTTAGCATGTAGTCCATTTCTAAACACAGATCTCCATAACAAAAGAGCAGTTCTCGTGAGCTTCCTAATTCAACTTTCTGATCTGTCTTCATTAAGCTGGTTGTCTTTACGTAGTTTTCTGGTTTCTGAGGAGTCCATATTTATAATTGCACTCTCAAATTGCCTGACTATTTCTCGCATTTGCTATAGCGCCCCTTTCACTCAGAGGCGCTCTGACTACAGCGCATACACTGCATCAGAGTTTCATGCCGAAGCGCACAAGCAATTGCGAGTGAAGATCTTGCTCAAGGTCCCTATGCGGCAGCTTGAGGTGGATTCGAACCTGAAACCCTCCGGCTCCAAGGCACCGAACCCACCACTACACCACCGCGCCCCCCAAAAAATATGAGCAGTGATTTATTTGATTTAGATGCTCTAGATTACTGGTTCCTTACAGCTTGAATTTCTCATTATAATACTCCCATTCTAGGTCACTTGACCTCTGAAATGCCCTTTTCTTTACGCCTCACCATTCTTTCTAGTTCTGTGGCCACACCTCCGCCTCTCATCAAAACATAGGCGTACGAGACAGGGGTCCGGGGGGAATGGCCCCCCAAAATTCGCGCAAAACTGGTTTTCAGGCAAGCAGACCTGAGAAATGACTAAAAAAGGTCATCAACTTTTTGGGCAAGTCTGTTTTTCGGGCAAGTAGAGACCCGTTTGATGACTAAAAAACAAAAAAAGGTTGTCAACTCTTTTCTGGGAGAAAGTTAGTGTTTTCCACGAGATTTGAGGATTTTTTCGGGCAGAAGTTAAATTTTTGCCCCCCCCCCACTGCTGAAATCTCCAGTACGCCTATGCATCAAAACCATTTTTTCTCGGGGTATTTGCCCTGGAATCGCTGCTGAATTGTCTTTACTGTGAGTGGCACAATATACATAAGTACATTACATTACATACCTTGCTAACCTCCATTACGATTCCGCAGATTTCAGAGCTTGTTGCATGATTTGTATTTTTGAAGCAGCGTCAATTAAGATGAATGTTGGTATGCAACTGGTATAATAAAGAATATACTTGCTTACTTATTCTGACTTCTTATATCATTTTTCTTTACTTGCACACTAAGTTTTGCACTTTGTATTGTGAAGTTCAATGTCTTTTGTCACTTCAGTACTTTGTTTTTTTACTCTGAAGCGTTGCACTTTTTTGGATTATATGAATTTCTGCTTGTGGAGATGAACTTTAAAGTCAATTATCATTTTCTTGGATTCATAAAGAAAACTGAACAGAAAGTATTATCAGTGAATGGTATTCTCTTAAGTTGAACTAACCCAGAGGGAAAGCTTTTGCAAGGTAGACCTGTAGACTTGGAGTCCGCTATATAAGTTCCTTGAATAATTGCACGTGGTTGCGGCAAATGGAGTTTCCAGTCCTCTGGGTTAACAATCGGACACAACGACCACTAGAACATCACACACCGCTGTATCCATCAAACAGCAATGAAGGGCAGAAGTGTCAGCCCTCAATCAAGCCACGTAAACACGTCCCACTCATTGCGTTCTAGGCAATGTATTTATTTTAGCGTGAAGTCAGAAATTTGTTTTAATGAACTCTCTTCTGGGTTGCAAGTTTGAACACACAAATTAAATTAAGTTCAGTTCACTGCTTTTTCATTGTATCTTTTGTAGGAATAATAAGTTTGATGCATTGTAATAGGATTGTCTTCTTCTGCAAGGTTAATTTCTATTTGTTGACACCTTTGTTCAATTAAAACTAGACATTTTACATTTATTTTGTGTTGATTCTCGAGATTTGCTGTTCCAAGATAACTTGTGATTTCAGTTAAGTCATTCTTCAACAGGTGCTTTCCCGAGTCACATTACATTACAATTCATTACCAATCATAATAACCGCTATCAAAATGCATGTTCCCTAGCTAGTACCTAAATGAAGTGAGGAAAAAGACATAAAATAAGTTATCAAGTTTTTCAATCAACATAAAAAACAATCAGTTTTTCTGGAAAACAGTCTTAAAACGTTCCGGGCGTGATATGACAGAACACCATAACTTCTTGCGAATATCAGTAACAGTCATGCTTCGGACCACGAAACTTTGTCCTTGAAATGTTTTTCCGTCGAAACGAATTCAACAAAACTACACAACTACGAACTTGCCTTAACATAAGAGCGCACAGACTCGCACAGTTAACTATAGGAAGAAAAAAACACGTTGTCATTTGAACAGCAACATAAAATGATCATGCTTGACGAGAAGTTGCTTTTTCTCGAGCTGCATGTCTTGTCTCTCTGGCCGATCGACTTCGGAATGGATCGCGATCAGCATTCGTCTCGGTGAAGGCTGTAGTAGACGATGGTCATTGCACCAAACACGAAGCCAAGGACTGCATGTGTGTCGATGGAGATGACAGCACCTCCGGCTTTTGTTGTACCCTTTGCGCCGCCGCCCGCTGTTGTAGGACCAGGAGCTGGATCTGGTCCTCCTGCTACTGTTGGTGCACCTAAAATGAAGAGCATCATTGTCGATAAGAACACAGAAAAAAACTAGTCTCAAAAGCACTTCATAATTCACTCTATATATCAGTAACAGACAAGTTGCTCTTATACGCTGACATCAATCAATCGCCACACAACACAAAGTCTTTTTCTTTTCTTTTTCTGTGGGCAGATATGAGTTTGATTTCAAAACATTTTCCAAACACGACCAGAATCAAATCCTAACGCATGTCTGCTATCATGAAAATAACGGCAAATAAGCTGCGTATGTGAATGATAGAAATGTCACCACAGTGATCATCAATATGCAGCCAATGTTATATTAAAATATGTTCGTGTAACAAGAAAAAAGTACATGTCCACTATTTCAGACAACCTTCAAATAATTATAAATCTGTTAAAATTTCAAAAGATTCACGTTATTTTTAACTTACTAAAGTATAAATTAAGCAGTAAATATTTAGGCTACAGTCCATATTAATCTTCCAACAGTACAAAAAGTAGTTGTGCCGAGCCGTTAAAATGCGTTGACGTAATGCCATTTTAAAACCAGCAAAATTCAAAAGCATCCGATAGGCCAATCAAATTCCAGTTACCTGTATCTTGAGCGTGAGTCGTATGTAGCAAGCACATAACCACAAGGACCACCATCGCAATTCGACGAATGCAACTGACCGAAGCCATTTCGAGTAAGAATTAACAGCGAAAATGTCGACTGAAATGGAAAAGATTCGTCTTCGTCTCCTTCGTCTCCTTCTTCACCAACGGCTTCCTTCGATCTGCGCCAACGAATCGCTGTCGTCTGCTTCGGCGTCTCTCGTTTGCCGCCGCCGCCAACTCCAACCAATCAGATCGCTGCTACGAGTCATGTGGCCACTCATATCGTTACACGTCACGTCTGGTTCTGACAGTTGAAAGATTATGTAGCTCTATTATATAGCGAAATAAATCGCATTTATGAAGCTAATAATGTGCTGTAAAGTTTAAATTTTGCACTTGCTGGATGTGTTAGACCTAGACTTATCCATTCGCGGGCATTTTACTTTTTTTAATGAAGTCAATTGGAGCGAAAATGCTTTTAGGTCAGTTTCGTAGCCTAAAAAATCAAGTTGGTGTCACATGTATATAGTCTCCCCAACATCGAGTCTCACAGTCTGAAATTATGTCTTCCCGTTTCTTTTCATTTCCAGTCCACCTGCACCGGTATGAACTTTTGCAAATATACCTATGTTTTTTCAAAGGTAGGGGTAGACACTCACCAGATAGAGAACTGCAATCAATTAAAAATCGCAATCTCTAAATTTTATAAAAGCGCCACCCGAAAGCCAAGCGCAGGGCACCAGCTTCTTCACAAGCGTGGATCAATCAAATATAGGCCTAGCCCAGGGCTGTTTTAAAGGAATTTTTAGAACTGCACAAGCAGCACAACCCCTTCTTTCCATTGCCATCCTCCATGGTAGGCTAGTTGCTAGTTTTAACTCTATACAGAAGTGCTTCTACAACTGCACAAATCCATTTAGAACTGCACATTTTGTGCACAACTGCACTTTAAAAAAAACCTGTTTCGTTTTACACCCAGAACTTTTCCTTTATCTAAACTGCCATAAACGCAACTTGATAAAGTTGTAAGATTTTTTATTATAGGCCTAGGGCCTATGCCTAATTATTGGGCCAATAGTCTGTATGCATACAGCCTGATGCAGGCCCATCGTAATCGTAAAGCCAACCGCGGGGTAGGCCTAACAGCTAATTCACGAGCGCTGCGTTAAGTCAAAAGGGTTTATAGTTCAAAGAAGGTCCGAATCCGCAGGTCTAAGCTAGGCTGCTAGGCTTAGGCTATAGCAGGGTGAGAATTGCCGGGAAGTTGGGGGTTTCAACCCCTCAAGTCTTTTTTAGAGCCCCATAGTAGCCTAAAGTCTGTTTTTCATACCCCAATTCCAAGCGGATAATGGTCCAACTCCTCCCCCCCCAGTTATTTTTCCACAATTCTCACACTGCCGCTATATGCCATAAGCGATCAATTTTCTAAAAGTTTACGCCTTATAGCACTCGCTGGGTAGAGCCGTTATTCAGACTGCTTTGGGGAGGGAGGAATTCGGGCGTTTGGGAGTGAGGGCGGGAGAAATGCCCGTTTTGGGCGGACGCAAGAGTCACCGACGACGCCAAGTCATATCGGCCATTTTTTACGTCCTTTCTTTAGTCTCTCGTCTTCTTTCCTCAAATCTGCACGTAGCCTACACAAGATAGGTTCAGTTTCTGGGAGAGTGAATTGTTATATAGGCCTACGTACAATACACATTTAGTTTTACGTATTACCATGTATAGGCCTACAACACTTCGAGATTTTCCTGTGTGGAATTTATTCAATCCTGTGGGAAAACTCTCCCCCTCCACCCCGAGACGTCTAGATTACACACTGGCAATCATGATAGGCTGCAAGAATATATTGGATAGGTAGGCCTGATACAATAGGCCTATACTTAATTGTTAAAAACAAAAGATGATTGCTGTACAGTCGATGCGGCACTAGGCCTATGGTTCTATGTCGACGTGATTTTCTCATTGAACGGATTTCGGTCAAAGGTGGATCTATTGTGACGTAATTTGCATTTAGGCCTATAGGCCTAGGCCAATAGCCTACTATATAGCCTAATAACTTAAATTATGGGCCACACTGATGATGCAGAAAGAATAAGGTAGACCCTAGAATAGATGGGCTATAGGCACAGGCCTATGCCTAGCTATAGGGCCTATGTCTAAGAATTAGCAACAGAATTAGCAAATAAATATGACACCCGGTCTCGTATTGCAGCAACATTATTGACCATTATTGATGTGAAGTTAATTAAACACGTTATAGCCTAGGCTGCATATTGCCGTTGAATGTGCGCGCGCGTGTGCCGGTGCGTGTGTAGCCTATAATATTATGTGCGCGCGCGCGTGTGTGTGTGTGCGTGTGCGCGTGCGTGTGTGTGTGTGTGTGTGTGTGTGTGTGTGTGTGTGTGTGTGTGTGTGTGCCCTGTAAGCAGTGTTATTTCTATTAACTGAAACTGTAACTGAAATGGCAGAATAACTGAAAAATCTATGCCAGTTAACTGTAACTGAAACTGAAACTGAAAAGTGTTGAATAACTGAAACTGTAATAGAAACTGAAAAACAATAAGTGTATAACTGAAGAATCAAAAGGAGTTAACTTGAAAATAAAACAAGTGCTTTTTCTATACATTTCTCACAACATAACTATATTCAGAGGCTTTCTCAGCACGGAAACTTCGGGGGAGAAGAAATGCCTTTAAAGAACATGAGACCAATGAAGAGAAACTAGTCATTAGTTGAGCCCTTACTACCCCTTAGTGTATAGTATAGTAGTATGTTTGACTACTGCCTTTCTATAACATTTGTAATTCTGCTATTACATGACAAGCTGATTAATCACTTTGAGGGGTGTTTCACTCGTTATCTTTTGGTTTGTGAGCATGATATGTGACAAGAGCTCCTATCCATCTCTGGCCCTGATTGCAGAAGACTTCGTATCCGCGCCTGCTTCACAAGCATACGTTGAGCGCGTCTTCTCAGTTTGTGGGGACTTGAGTGCAAGAAAGCGAAACAGATTAAGTGTAAAGCTGGAACGTCGTGTGTTCCTTAAAGTCAACCGACAATATGTAAAATCAGATTGATCAGGAGATCAATTTTCTGGGAACTTTGCGCAATATGTGGGACTGTGATCAGTGTCTTAGTAGTTGTGACGTTTGAATATACACGTAATAACTGTAACTGAAACTGTAACTGAAAAATAAGAAATAACTGTAACTGAAACTGAAAAATCTCATTGCAGTTAATTGTAACTGAAACTGTAACTGAAAAATAAAAAATAGATAACTGTAACTGAAACTGTAACTGAAAAACCATAACTGAAATAACACTGCCTGTATAAGTCTACACAAGTAATTAGATCAAATGCGTAAGCATGTGTTGTGAGAGTGGAATGAATTAATGTGTTCAAACATGTCAAACGTCGTTCATGTTATTATTCCACTAGTAGGTCTAGCCTACAGGCCTAGACCCAATCCATATATCACTAAAAGCGTTCACGAACATTTGTCGCCATTCCCAGCAAATTGCTGCAATTTACCTGTTGAATCGATCCTCTGAATGGGGCAAATAATAGCAGATATTGTCTTACTCTTTGAACAGCATCGTTTGTTTGCATCTTCTTCATGCACTGGTCTTTTAAAAGGCGACTATATAGGCCTAAGCCGGTGTTTTCTTTTATAATTTATTTCCGCTTTACAGTTAGGACATTAGGCCTAATTGTGGTTGTAGCCTAAACATTAAAAAGTCGTATGCTTGTAGGCTATCCGATTTGCAGCTTTAAAGTTTGTTGCTTTTTGTTTCTTCTGCAAACGGCTTCGTAGACAACTTAAACTTAATTAGACTTGCAGTCACAGCTGTAGGCCTACGTTGCATTAATTTAATTAGGCCTATCGTTATTATTTTTTATAAAAGAAATCTAGTATGAATTTGCTGATTCTATCGTGCATCGTCTGCTTATGTTGGAAATCAGGTGAGTGTTCTTGCTTAGACCTATATAATTATGTAATTATGGCCCATTATTACCAGAAAATAGTTAATTAGCTCGATTTTTAGTTTCAATTAATAGACGTACTTTGCCATAATTCGATCAAGAGATATCAGACCTATATAGGCTAGGCTATAATGATCTGGCATAGGATATAGCCTATGCCTATAGTAGGGCCTATACGTCCAGGTCAAAGCTTTGAAACAAATTAATAGGCTGCATGACCACTACTGTAATATTTATTTTCATTAAGCCTATTTTAATTATTATTTTGCACAAGCTGTGAGTGTAGGCCTAATTAAGTAGGCCTATGCATGCGTCTTGAAAATAGCAACTTAATTTTGACTGGGTAAAGCGCGTACGTCCACATGATCACAGAAACCGTGAATAATACCGTGAATAGGCTATGTGATACGATCCTTTGAGATTTCATATTTTGGGTTTGTGTAGACTGCGTATATTATGTTATTTGGATAGGCTAGCATAAGCATATAGCCTAGGCCTATAGTAGGCTACGTAGGACTATAGGTCTATAGGTCTAGCCTAATGTTTGTGATAGCCTAAGCCTAATGCTTTGTCAACAATATTAATGGTTCACTTGCCTACTTAATTAAGTCTGCGTGCAATTATAATTAACTCATTCCAACGTTTGTTGCATATTATTATGGCACTTGTAAAGGCACACGGACTTTCTGATAGGCCTATTAGCCTACTTTTTTGCAGGAATTGTGCAGTCTTGTCCCGTTGGATTTGAACAAGAACCGGGATCAGGAAGATGCTTCTCTGCTGTCGCCGGAAGTCTATCTTGGTCAGCTGCGTATTCCTCGTGCAACGCGTTGGGCGCGACTCTGGCTAGAATCAACTCCGGCAACATCTCTTTATTCATATCAAACACCGTGCTAACCAACAAAACGTATGTGTTCACTTATTAACAGAAGAATAAGTTATAATATTGTATGTTAACCATACCTGTAACTTGTAAGTAGATGTAGATTAACAGGTCTGATTGAACTCTAACAGGTCAAATTAACTCATTGGAATTGTTCTCTGCTGGAAAAGTCAACAGTCAGTCATGTGCCATTCCCTTCAGCCTTACAACGTATAATTTTACTATAGATATGCAAATAATCTTGTATTGTGCATGACAGGGTTGGGTTATATTCTATAATGACTCGGTAGCAAGTAACTTTTTTTATAAATTTGATGAAAAATATTTCCTGACGAAATTGAAGCGGGATTTACCGTGTGAGGGTCGGTTAGGGCTCAGGTTAGGCGTCGTGAGGGTCGGTTAGGGTTAGTTTTAGGGTTAGTGCAGTCATTCTGAAGCTGGATTGATGAACAATAATTTGATGAAAAATATTTGCTGACGAAAGAGAAGCGGGATTTATCGAACAAATTCTTGCCTAAAGAGAAGCTGGATCGATTAAAAGGATTCTCGGCAAACTAGAAGTTGGATTTATTAAAGATAACAGCGCTGCAACGTTAGTTCTTGGTGTCTACTGAGTCATTATAGAACGTCTACCGAGTCATTATAGAAATTTACCCAGGGTTGATAGGTATAAATATATTTACAGCATTTCCTACAGAGCTCTTAAACCTTATTGACATTATCAGATGAGATTAGATATATTATATATAGCCCAGCCCGATTAAAGTTAAAACTTTGGCTAAGATGTTAATAGAACCATAGTGTGGTTGTACATTATGTAACGTGCTGTACATGTTTCCATTATCGAAAATTAACATACGCGTACCTTACGTGTATATTTAAAACTGTAATGCAGTTGCACTGAACATTGTAGAATGAGTAAGATACATAAAAAATCGGTATGCAACTGTACATCCATGCAAATGATCATCTGTTAGACAAAATAGATTATTTGGAATAATATTATCATGAGGCCATTGCTGAATGGATTTATGGATGTAGTTGCGCTGATAGTGGGAGTTATTCCAGTGACACTGAGTCCGATACTGAATAGGTCAGTAATTCCCAACCTTTTTTGACAGTCGGGCCACATTTTCTTAGTTGAAGGACATTAGGGGGCCCCTAGGCTAAAATTTAATTAGCTAAAGGCGTATAAAATTGTTATAATTGAATCAAAACAGAATGTTTGATGCGATTTATTAACATCCATATAAATAAATTTGTAATAGAAAAGAATTATATATTCCATCATGTCCAAATTGTCAATTTTTACACATATTTTTCTTAATTCATTGAGATGCTGCTGGCCATTTTTGTAGGCCAGGCGGGCCACTTTTGGCCCGCGGGCCACGGGTTGGGAACCGCTGGAATAGGTGATCAATGCACACGAGTTTATAAATTAATATTCATCAATTTATTGAGCCAAGAAGTATGCAAAACAACATCAAACTAAACAAACAAACGAAGGGAACCCAGAAGGGACTGCAGAGTCCCGCTGGTTAGGGCCACGTATGCACGTTTTCTGGTGCTAGATGGTTGACAGGTTAACTACGATGAGCATAGGTATCATGTGACGTTTACAGATATTAACAGAAATGCACATCAACATACTACAAAATAACGTGCACATGTACGCTATTGAGAAATAACGTACATACCCTACGTACGGTTGCACCTTGACTAGCACAATTGAATTAGATGATTATTTAATGTGATTGTAAATAAAGTGGCAATCAAATAGAAAGCTTGATGTTTAAATACACGAAAGCTGCTATTTGGTTATTAAATAGCACTTTGCATAAATGAGAAATGAATAGAAAGCTGATTAAATTGCATGCATAATAATTGTATTAATATGTTGAGTGTAAGTTAGGAAACTGAGTGACATAATGTTGATAAAGAGCAATTAAGTTGGTGAAAAAATGAGAAAAATGCAGAAAATGTCAAGAGGAAGAAGATGGTGGCAGAGAAGGAATGGTGGAATGATAAAGAGAAGAACTACTTAAGAAGAGATGTAGATAGAAGAAACTGACAAAAGTATAGCTGTTATTTTGTTGCTTATTTCTCAGTAACTTTGTAATTGAAAGTTAGTATAATTGATTGGAATAACAATTAACCTTCTGCCTTTAGCAAAATATGTTGAAATTTGTTTAGTGGAAATGTTTTCTGGATTGGACTTTCGGACTTGGCTGTGGAGGGTGTGTTCCGCTGGCTCACGAATGAGTTTCCAATGTGGAGCCACTGGGATGCAGGGTTTCCACTATATTCCAGCTCGTCTAACTGTGTCTGGGTCAACAAATCAAACAGCTTGGTCTGGAGAGATGCAAACTGCTCTGAATTGCATGGATTCATCTGTGAATACATTGCTGACACAGCCGCAAGTAAGTCCATTCTAAATACAAATTACACAATGCAGTATAAACAACAGAACATGTTATATTGTCATCCTTCTGAAGTTCCAAAATGCAAACAGAAACTGATGTTCAGCAATTGTGCATGACAGACTTGCCTTGCTAAAGGTTTTAAAAAGTGACTGCTCGAGTGTAGGCTTGAACTTATACTCTCCACATTGCAGAGCGAGCGCATTATATCCATTTGGCTGTGGTGGCCCAAGATGTCCACGGTGCAGTATGTATGATTTAATTTAGTATAATGATATCTGTACCGTTAGGAGTCCATTTATTTTTGCTGATTTTGTCACAGCAAGTTGTACAACAAAAACTAAAACTCAGTTAATCGCCATAAACTGCAGTATTATTGTAAATTAATTGTTTGTGTTCCTTTATATTTCTTGTTTTGCTTGTAGTTCCGACAGATCCTGTACTTACTGGGGAATGTCTTAAAGGTATGAAAATTTACATTGGTTTAAAATTTTCTGATCCATGGCATAAATATGATACAATAAACTGAAATTTTTCAATTTCTTTTTAACTGATTTGATACATGATACAAAATATCAATATCAATTAGATGACCAATAATATGCCTACGTGTTCTATATCGACAGTTTGATTTGTCAATTGATCAGCTAAACTTTAGATCATTCTTCCAAGGTTATTGTTTGCAGAAGGGTAATCAATTCTGAAGTTATCTGGCTTTACCTTCCTTACCTAACACCTACCTTGCCTGAAGTCTGTTGTTATAAGCAACATATGAAATATGAATGCATGTAAATCTGTAATATTTCTCAGTGAAAAACGGTAACTAAGTCAGGGAGACAGGTCTTTTATTGTATCAAACCAAGTTATGCGTGTGTATTGTATACGTAAACCTTATCTCTTATTACTGTCCTTTATCTTACCTTGCTCTGCCTAACGTGTCGTGTCTTACTAGAAAAGCATTTTGCATTTCAGCACAGCCAGTAGTTGCTAATATTCTGGCACCCTGCTGGAAGATATTTGTTACCAGCCGCACCTGGGATGAGAGTAAAGCCTATTGTGAAAGTACGTTCGGGGCTCTTGTGACTCCAACAGCTGGCAATATACAAACGGTTATAAACGAGACGTCTGCACGAAATCTGTAAGTACGCAATAAATAAGTTGAGTAGGAAGACATTTCTCATAAATAGCGTCATTTTCTTCTAATTTACTTACGTATTTAAAGCATCACAGGCAACAAGATAAGTGATGCTGCGTACATGCGTGCTTATGTACATTTGTTTATGTACCATTGTACTTGCTTATGTATGTCGGAACATTTATGAAGCAGCTTTAACAAACTGACAGCTGCTGATAGAAGGAGTTATCAGACATATAAAAAGAGTTGCATAGGCCTACTCAGTGTTGAAAATGATGCGTTTTAAGTTTTTACCTGGTGGAAAATTTTGAAGCTGAGGAGGATTGCTTATGAAAGATGGTTTGGCAACTCATTTTAACTGTCTTAATTGTTTTATAGAATAGCTGTAGGCTTTTGGCAGACTTACTACAAGACTGATACAAGGCATGGCGCTCTGCGTGTAAACACCGAGCGTGGTTACCTGCGTGCGAATCGCCTTTTTAAAGTTGCGCTTGTTTAGAACTGTCGGCTAGCTACGTTGAGCAGCTGCGTGAGGTTATTTTAAGGTGTTGTATAAATGTCCAATTGTCCATATACACATACATTCATACATAACTGCGTTTCAACTTTCTCGA
Organism: Lumbricus terrestris; assembly: GCA_949752735.1. Classification (NCBI taxonomy): domain Eukaryota; kingdom Metazoa; phylum Annelida; class Clitellata; order Crassiclitellata; family Lumbricidae; genus Lumbricus; species Lumbricus terrestris. Next base: position 43,672,245 of record OX457044.1, on the reverse strand, counting down.
TCTTTGCTGATCTTTATTAAGTTGTACTGCTATAACCATATGTAGTATTTGTGTCAGATTTTGAACTGAATGTACTCTTTATTGTTTCTACAGTGATGCATACTGGCTGGGACTAAGTACCCAAACTACTGATGGAAATCTTCGCATGCAGACCACCACTTGTGTTCCAAGCTGGACAAACTGGGCAAATCCATTTTACAATGCTGGAGGGAAATGTGTTCTTGGCAACAGTACCATCGGTCACCACTGGAAGATGACCAAATGCAATGAACTGCACAGCTTTCTGTGTGACTACCAATTAGGTACAGTATTGTTCTTCGTTAGAAGCATTCAGTTGGATAATACGAAAGCAAGTCTGTATTTGTCTTGCATCACTTACACAAGGGAGGTCAAAGAGCCAGCCGACGAGATTTTTATCTTTTAAAAGCTTATGAGTTTTATGTAATTTTATGATTGATAACCAATGACGATCAGTGTTAACTGCTGAGATTTGGGCTACTTCCCGTCAATTTCTGAAATATATGCCAAGCAGTCTACTAAAAGAAGTGGTTCCCAAACTTCTCTGGGTCACGATCCACTTGCAAATATCGTGGCCGTCTCGAGAACCAATGAATGAAATTAAGCATCGTGTACTAAAATTTTCTTCGTAAATCGGCATGGAAAAATATGCTGATTTTTGATGGACATCATTTGAAAATTGGCATATTTGACACATTAAAATGAAACTGCAACAGTCAGTCAAATCAAATCAGTCTAATAATCATTCAGATGTTGCTCCACTGTTAATAACATGAATTTTAGAATCTACAAATGAACGACGAAAAAACCACGGTGACCCACTTGACAGCTTTGCAACCCACTTTTGGGTCGCAACCCGCAGTTTGGGAAACGCAGTCTACTAAAAGATGTCCTTAAGAAAGACCAAATTTGGTCCACGTAGGCTGCTGTGATTTTGTGAAGGACAGGATTGCTAACCCTGTTTGAATGGCATTGTCTACCTGAATTTTATTGTAAGTGATGATCATGTAGATTATGATAAATGAAGCTTTTTCTCAGTTAAGCTCAAACAACCTTAGACGAGGAATTGCAATTTCCTGTTAGAGAAACGGTAGCAGCAGTTATTGCTTATGCTGCTCCAGTTGCTTTAGTTCTTCTAAAGCTTTTGAAAAATGTTATATTCAGCAGACATCTGTTAAATTCATTTGTTTTTACTGTCTCATTAATTTTAATGATGCTAAGAAAATTTTGGTCTTTTTGTGAAGTACAGAAATTATTGATGTCTGATTTCTTTGGCACAGGCTTAAACTGTTCATTACCACCAGCTCTCCCTCCAAGCACCGTGTTACTGGCTTTGGACACTTCGACTTATCCATTTATGGTGGCATACTATGGCTGCCAGAGCGGCTACAACCTGACGTCAGGGCAGAGCTACAACTTCATTGTTTGTGACAACTGTGGAGAATGGACTCCATTAAATTCATATTACTGCTCGGGTAGGCAGGCTTACAGTCTGTAAATTATTATTTTTATTATTATTTACCAAAGGTAAGAAATGATCCCCCAGGAACAAAGAAATTATGTTAGAAGTAAAAAAGTGATTATCCAGGAACTCCGACCTTGCCCTGGTTTCCATTCGGAAATGTGCCTCTGAACGCAGTGTGACGTGATATACATGGAAATATGCTGGAACAGGAAATTATTGTTATTGTAATAGCAAAGCCAGTTCATTTGCCTAAGTACTTCACAGATGCAGGATGTACATTTTAGGTTTAAAGATGAAGATTACTATGACTACCAGAGAAAATTGAGCTAAAAAATGATCATGACATGGTTTTGATGGGTTGGAAACAGAATTTGATCACTTTAACGTAGAAAAGGCGGTTATATATATGAGTAGAGAGGCAGATGATCCTGACTGATCATCGACCTGGAAAAGGCAAACTATCTTCATGGGGCATGACTGGATAACCAAATAATGTAATGTAATGTGATTAGTAATTTCTGTAGTGCCACTCACAGCTGTAGCCATTCAGTAGCGCTCCCAGTGCGATAACCCCTAGAGAAAAAGTAAGTCTTAAGAAGAGAGAGAGGTGTAGATAGTGATCCAGAAAGTAGAGTCCCACGCAGAGTAGAGGGAAGGGAGTTCCATAAGGAGGGCCCAATGATGGTAAAGGATGGAGTTTGAGCAATAGTGTGGCTAGCTCGTGGAACAAACAAGTCAGCCCTGTCCTGAGAACGGAGAGACCGATGAGAAGATGCATAAAGAGGAGAACGAATGAGATCACTGAGATATTTCAGTGCAATAGGTCGTCAGCAGTCAGTGCATTTGTGTTTAAGCTGTTTCATTGCATCCTGTTGTTATCTGTAGAAAATTGGCCACCACCACAATCTAACTGTACTAGTAGTGGTAAACGTTCATTTGTCAGAGTACCACTTAAAAGTTAAGCACTGGGAACCAGCAAATTCAGAAGTTAGGTCGAATGCATGCTCGGACTTCTGAGTCTTATTTGCGCTCATTCCGTAAATTTGTACCGCACGCATACTCGTATAGATTTATTTTACGTCATTTTTGTGGTGCAGATACCCAGTGGTTAAAGTGGTTTGAGTGAGCAGTGGGTACGCTGCTGAAGAATTTTATTGAAATGCATGTGTTTTAGAGTTCCTTCATGATGAGCAGTGGGAACGCAAGCCAAGAATTTAGAGAGCAGTGGGAACGCCGTTCCCACCCACTTTAAACTCTGCAGATACCCAGTGAAGCTGTTTTCTTGCCTGGAGCCAGCGCATGTTTGAACCAGTGCATTTTCATTGAATATGTTGTTTCTTTCTTACTTTTATGCAGCAAATCCTACAGCGGTTCCATCAACATCAACTAAAAAGACTGCTACAACTACCTTTTCTATCACAACTCCCCTGAAGGCATCAGCAGCTGTAACCACTGTGTCAGTACTTACTACGAGAACATCACAGTACCTTACAACTGTTGTGTCAAGTACCACCCAATCACCTAAGCCAGAAACAACAAGTCGTGATAGCACTAGCACATCAGCTACTGCTGCGGTAACTACTGTGCAAAGCACATTTCAAAGCACGGTACAGAATACTACGCAAAGTTCGCCTCAAACTACAGCACAGACCACTACACAGAGCACACCTGAAACATTTGAACATACTACTACACAGAGCGCACCTCAAACTTCTGAACAGACTACTGCACAAAGCACACCTCAAACCTTGGAACAGACTACTACACAAAGCACACCTCAAACCTTGAAGCAGACTACTACACAAAGCACACCTCAAACCTTGAAGCAGACTACTACACAAAGCACACCTCAAACCTTGAAGCAGACTACTGCACAAAGCACACCTCAAACCTTGGAACAGACTACTGCACAAAGCACACCTCAAACCTTGGAACAGACTACTGCACAAAGCACACCTCAAACCTTGGAACAGACTACTACACAAAGCACACCTCAAACCTTGAAGCAGACTACTACACAAAGCACACCTCAAACCTTGAAGCAGACTACTACACAAAGCACACCTCAAACCTTGAAGCAGACTACTGCACAAAGCACACCTCAAACCTTGGAACAGACTACTGCACAAAGCACACCTCAAACCTTGGAACAGACTACTGCACAAAGCACACCTCAAACCTTGGAACAGACTACTACACAAAGCACACCTCAAACCTTGAAGCAGACTACTACACAAAGCACACCTCAAACCTTGGAACAGACTACTGCACAAAGCACACCTCAAACCTTGAAGCAGACTACTACACAAAGCACACCTCAAACCTTGAAGCAGACTACTACACAAAGCACACCTCAAACCTTGGAACAGACTACTACACAAAGCACACCTCAAACCTTGGAACAGACTACTGCACAAAGCACACCTCAAACCTTGGAACAGACTACTACACAAAGCACACCTCAAACCTTGGAACAGACTACTGCACAAAGCACACTTCAAACCTTGAAGCAGACTATCACTCTGAGCACACTTCAATCCTTTGAACAGACTACTGCACAGAGCACATCTAAAACCATGGAACCAACTATTACACAGGGTGCATCACTTACTGTGAAACAGGTTACTATACAGGGCACATCTCAAACCTCGGAACAGACTACTACAAAGAGTTTGTCTCAAATTTTTGAGCAGACTACTTCACAGAACACACCACAAACCTTTGAACAGACTGCTACACAGGGCACACCTCAAGCCATGGAACCAACTATTGCACCGAGCTCATCTCAAACGTTGGAACAGACAACTGCAAAGAGCTCGTCTCAAACCTTTGAACAGACAACTGCAAAGAACACAATGCAAACCTTTGAACAGACTACTACACAGAACACAATGCAAACCTTTGAACAGACTACTACACAGAGCGCAGAACAAACTATGGCAGAGGTCGCTACAACTGGCCTTAAAAACGATGAGATTACAGTGGACGATGCCCAGACCTCTGCAACCACCTGCCATGTTCCCTTGGAGAAAACTACAGTTTTGGGCAAGTTATCACCATGCATTCCGATTTTAAAGTTGTTTTACCACTATAATTCTGCGTTGCATATATTGTGCATAAAGGTGTAAATGTAAGCTTTGAATGGTTATGTTATGAATGAATTTATTAATTAATTTATGACTGAACCAGTGCGAACTGGTTTTTGTAGATGGTTTCTGGATTGCTTTAACTACGTGGCATTAGCTCAACACTAAGGATTTTGTTTTTTGTCTGAAGACTGGAATTTCATGACATGTTACCCTGTGGAGTTCAGGTTATTGGTTGGCAGTTTGTGTTCCCTTTAGCTGTTTAAGTAAGCATGGAAAATGTCCCACTGCCTGAATGGATCTGCTTTCTACAGATGTCTTTGGAACAGTTTAAGTACTTCAGAATTCAGTTATAAATGCATTTTAGTAAGAAGGTTATAATTTCTAATGGATTCCGGCATCATTTATGGATGTTGTACAAATGAATGAGAAAATACACCCGTTGATCACGTCCTGTCTTGTATTTGTCTTAGAAAATGATTGCATGAAGCTTCTGACGTCAATGGGAATCGGAATTGAGATGAGTACAACCGAAACAGATGCAACCGTCAGCAGTTCGACTGACATCGATGTTTCTGATGCGACTGAAAGCTTTACAACAAGTAAGTCGGGCTACAGGTAGGGCTATACCAAACATTCGCTTTGTATTCGCTTCGGGCCAAATAGTGGGCCAAATAGCTATTTGGTATTCGGCAGAATAATAGCGGGCCAACCGAATACGAATAGTGGTCACGGGACCATCCTCTCTGGTGGTCAGTGGCGGGGCTAGAGGGGGGTTATGGGGGACTAAGCCCCCCCTATAAAAAGCTATCCGGGTTTTTTTAACATGCAAAACCGAAATATTTCCACGATTTTCGACCAGATGACTAAAAAAGGTCGTCAGAATTTTTGGCGGATGAAAATGGAAAATTTCCATGAGATTTCGGCCAGATGACTAAAAATTAAAAAAGGTCATCTGAAAGTTTGGCAGATGAAAATGGAAAATTTCCATGAGATTTCGGCCGGAAGACTAAAAATTAAAAAAAGGCCGTCAGAATTTTTTGCGGATGAAAATGAAAAATTTCCTCCAGGAGGAGCCCCCAAAACTGAAATCCTGGCGCCGCCACTGCTCGTGGTCTTTCCTCGTCTTTCTCTCATCTAAAAACCTACCTTTTCTCTCGGGGGTTGAACGCACTGGGAGTGCTTCTGAAGGGTTCTGGCTGTGAGAAGCGCTTTAAAATGGTCAGATACAATACAATACGTGACATGTGTATCTGCATATATGGCTGCTATAGCAAGTGTACACAGACTGGTAGAAAGATGCAAAAATGTTTACTTTTTGGTTTATGTATTAAATTTACTGAACTGAGACTTCTCTTCTATTTTCATTTGAAATATTCAATGTTGTCAGTAGACCTATTTTGTACGCAATTCGTATTCGGCCGAATAGTGATAATCACCTATTCAGTACGGCCCTAGTTACAGATACTCTTAGCAATTTCTTATCAAGTGTACTCATTCTTGTATAATCTAATATGAACAACATGTATAGAGCGCATCTTACAGCAGAGCTATTCAGAAGCTCTCTCAGCATGACAGCTCACTGAAAAGAGAAAGGTCTTCAAGCAGCAATGAGATGCAGGTGAATTCCCTACCAGAATCCTATTACGAATTGCAGGGGAAGGTCATTCCACGTTGAGGGACCAACAATAGCAAAAGTTCGATGCTGGGTTAATGACGTTCGTGACCGAGATACATATGGATCAAGGCAGTCAGCAGAACAAAGAGGGTGTGAAGATCGTGTATAATGTACCTGGTACTTGTGCATATGTAGATCGTGTACAATAATAATGGATTTTTAAAAACTTGGTCATTAATTTGTATTGTACCTCTTCAAGAGGAGGGAGAGAGAGAGAGAGAGAAAGAGAGAGAGAGAGAGAGACACACACACACACACACACACACACACACAGAGAGAGAGACACGCAGAGAGAAGAGAGAGAGAGAGAGAGAAATCCTGTTATATATGCATGTACTATAAGCTGCTAGACAGAAGTTTCAATGGATATACTTGTAGCTTTTTTATAAAACTGCAACGCAACCACAGTATTGAAAATTATTTCTGATTGAGAATCACATGTTTTTATTTTTATTCTTCTAATCCAGCTGGATTCGTACGAACACGCTGCAATGTTCTGCCAGAATTTTCGTCCATGATATCGAATTATTCGGACTGCAACATTGGATCAGTCGTGAAATTCACATGTCGTGACGATCTCACATTTGCTGACCTTACACATGTGAAGCTGGCACACTGCAATGAATCCGGTCGATGGGATCCACCGATCGAATACTGTGCCAGTGAGTAACGTTGAACAAACATGAGCAATGACGTATTTAGAGGTTTTATGGGTTTAAACCCCGGAATCTGTAATTTCCAAAATTTTAAAACTTAATTCTGTGCATATTCCATGTGTTTTGCAACCTTATCCATCAATGGAAATCCCCTGAAATGGAAATTCTTAGCCTTGGAGAGGGCGTATGTGCATATGTGGGCGTATATAACCAGTCCTCTCCCTCGTCTTCTCATCCATCGACTGTTTAGTGTACGGTAGTGTTGTGAGGCGGAAACTTTCCTCGGAAAGTTTCATATCTTTCCGGAAAGTTTCGGAAACTTTCCGACGAATCTTTCCGGAAACTTTCCGACATATTTATCCACCAATAAAATATTATTAAATACATACTCAATTCTAATGAGTCTAATTCTAATGAGTTTTCTTTCAATATAATGTTACTAAATACATCAATCACTATCAGAAGTTAGTGTTGTGAGGTGGAAAAATTGTCCAGAAAGTTTCATATTTTTCCAGAAACTTTCCGACATATTTTTCCACCAATAAAATATTATTAAATACATACTCAATTCTAACGAGTCTAAATTTTCTTTCAATGTATTGTTACTAAATTTATACATCCATCACTATAAGCAGTCTTAGGTGGTTATAAGTAATAGTTTATTCAATAGATGGCACTGCTAGTGTTAGTGATAATTGTTCACACAGCCCAAAAATACCGGTACATTTAGGAATTAAATGCAATTAAACTTTGCTGTAAATTTAGAGAAAATATTTTTTATCATTCAGACACCTTCATATTTGTGAATTATGAAAATATAAGACAGAAACAGAAATTGATGCTGTATTATTTCATGTTTATATCAGTTTTTTTACACATTTCTTGCAACAGAGATGACTGCAGACATGCAAGCAACTAGTTTTCTATAGGCTACTCTAGTCTGAAATGCTAATGAACAGTGCTTATTGCTCATATTAATTATTTTTAAGCTCAACATTGTTTGCATCGACAGAAGTACTATAAATAAAAAGAGTTTAAACTATAAGAAAAATTTATGAGAGTGAAATTCTGATATTTTCTGAGTTTAATGTATTTTCCGGTTCTTCGGAAAGTTTCCGGAAACTTTCCGTCAAAATACTTTTCCGGAAAAGCTACATCACTAGTGTACGGTCAATGTACACATAGCTGTGTCGGGTAGATGTGCTGGATACTGCTGGTGGAGTAGACGTCTCCCAACAAATTTCCGCTCTGATGGAGATTTCAATCCCTGACATTTCAGCACACCAGGGCTTTAAAGGGGTCTGAATATCCGAGGGACGGCTTTGATTGCATTCCCACCTCTTACCATTGCAACTTATGTGTTCCAATAAACTCTTCTTCAGAGTTCCCACTGGTCATCCAAAGCACTTTAACCACTGCCGCATACTAACTACTAGACAATTGCAATTCCTAAAATAGCGACTGTTACTCATATGTTGTATGCAAACATTAACATTACAGCTGTTTTTGTATTAGAAAGCATCACAAAGACGTTTCGAGCGGAGACGCAGCCTCTGGAAGCGCCAGGATCAGTTGGAATTGGTAGTGTTGCTTTGATCATCTGTGTCCTCGAGATGGTCGGCTTACTGGTCCTCGACCTTGACCTCTACTTCAAAAATCTACAGCTACTCTACCGCAATCTATGCCACGGACGAAAGGCTGTGCAGCAGAACCGTGCCAACTGTTGATAACAAAGACAACCTCTTGTTGTCGATGAATTTAACGTGAATTGTAGTATGGATGTGACTAGCAGTGATTTTTGTTAGGTTAGAATTTCTGTTCGTGCTTCTGGGTGTCTTGTCATTCATGAAGGAATTAATTTCCTCTCTGATTAGACTTCTCCGAAAGGAAACTATGTGTAGGTTAAGAAACTATGCTTTGCCAAACCTTTGCAAAAGGTAAACATAAGATACACAAAGTCATTCATTAACATTTCTAGCGATGTATGTCACAGTGACTTGAAAAGTTAACTGTATTGTGTGAATTTGTGAGCACTTTAAAATCTGTTGTTCAACATTTGAAGACAGCATAGCTAAATATTAAGAATTTAGCACTATCTATTCACATTTAGAGGTAAACTATTTGAACATTTTTTAGTCTGGAATTACATTCTATCTTACCATAAAAGGTCATGGACTCAATTGTGGTTGATCAACAGATACTTAGTTGACATATGACACAGGGGCTCAAAACCCGTCACATGTCGGATTTTGACCTTTGATTTAGTCACATGCTACAATGACCATGCTCTAAAATGCTTTTAACCCAATGAAATTATCTTTTTTCTAACAAAAGTCGTGCTCGTTTCATTCTTTCATTAGTTTATATTGAAAAAATAAAATTAAAAGTTACTGAATATTCGTGTCATCCAAGTCTACTGAATCCACTAAGTTATTATTCTGAAATTGCATTATGATGCATTAGAGGCATATATTCTGAATCAGATAACCCAAACGGCATCAAAATCGGTTCACTACTTTGCAAATCAGGGCGAATTCACAGTCATATACTGAATTGAAGAATAAACTGCATTCTTTACCCCTCTCGCCTATTTCGGCATCTAGCGCAATATCTAGGAAGCAAACGACGGATTTCGAGCCCCTGCGTCACACATGGTCTATGCCTGGGACCCGAGTTAACTTGGGTGCGCAATCTGTTCTCGTAATACTTGGGACGTCAGAAGACCACAGCTGTTGGCTGGCATTGGCACTCTATTTTAAGTCAAAATGGCAGGTCATAAACGTGGTTTGTCTATGGAGAAAATTTATAGCATGTTTGTTGGAAGAAAGTGATAACATGTCTAGAGTTTGCTAATGGCTAAAGTGAGAATAGTGATGATGGCAGCCATGACTGGACTACAATTTTGATTCTCCTTGTGCATGGGCGACCTGAACTCTACTCTTGTCCAAGTACGCAGATGCATATATCTTCTACTCGTACATTTGGGCATAAGGCCGACATGAGCACTTTAAAACTTTTCTTTTTGGCTGTGCTGGAGCGGGAGCACCTCAGAGTAGTTTCCTTGAAGAGGTGCTATATAAATACTTGAATGCATGAATGATTGATATGCACAATCTGTTACAATATTTCAATTTATTTTTTACTGAAGACAATTATTCAATGTCATTTCATGTGAGAAACGCCCAAGTTAAATCCACTCAACAATTTTATCCCAAAACATTTTTTAAGGTGATCATAAAATTAAAAAAACTTGTTGAATAATTTCTAGAAAAATAACAGGATCAGTTTAACAAAATATGAAGAAAAATTTCTGGAAAATAATTCCACCATAGTCAAAAGTTGAAACTATTTTAATTACACGCTAAAGGGGTTAAAACCATAGTGGATGCATTCTGCATTATGATAATGGTACTACAGAAGATATCTATGAATGAGAGGAAAAGCGTCCCTCAAATGGGATCAAGTGTCCATTACGCCAATTTGTCTGGCCAAAAAAATTTCTGCTCGAAAGTCGCATGGGCAGGAGATATTTTAGCACCATCTGCTAAGAAACTTATTGTTGTGTGTGAAATACTATTGAGAATATGTACAGAAATCATTTAGATGAAACCACTTTTTAAATTCATAATTAAAGTGCCATTGAACCTCCACTGGTTGAACTCTGCCAGTCCTAAGCCTGGATAAAGGAGGAGGGCGTCGCTAATGATCTTTGTTATCACATAGTGATGTTAAACTGTAACTACTACTACTAAAGTTCCTTAGTTAATCTGCTGTTGTCATGTCCAGAGGTCAAAGAACAAAATAAATCCACTTGTCCACTATTGACTATTCTGGACTTTGACTCTTTGAAAGATGTTTGCCTTAAGAGACCCAGTAATATACAACAGTTCTGCTAGCACTTGAGGCAACAATAGGCTGACCCAAGCTGTTAAAGCAGTACAAAGCCTGGATAAAGGAGGATGGTGACGCGAGTCCATTCTAACGTTTAAAACATGGATTCTGACAATCGAAAAGCATAAATTTAATACAATACATTAATCTCATTTATTAATTACCAGAATACACATTAATGAGCACATGATTTGCAGTTCAATGATTGCCTTTAGGAAATTACAATATTGTGCTACAATTCTAAACTTGGCATTATAACTCTATACATAATTAAGCCCCTGCCTCAATTTACAGAATGTAATACATGTTCGACACAATGTATCTGAGACTCATAGTTGCAAACAATGGAAGTCTGGATAGCAGGCCAGAAAATCAATCAATCAATAAATCAGCCGCTGCCTCAATTTACAGAATGTAATACATGTTCGACACAATGTATCTGAGACTCATAGTTGCAAACAATGGAAGTCTGGATAGCAGGCCAGAAAATCAATCAATCAATAAATCAGTTTCTTGAGCACCGCTAAAATCAATAATTAATCAACGAAAGTGTTAGAAGATATCCAGAGGCAAGACCAGAAAGGACAAATTCTGCCAACAGAGTAACAAGTTTCTTACAACAATTCACAACAGCATTTTTCACGAGTTTCATAATAAATCAACTTTTGTTAACTTTATGTGTGCAGTTATTTTAAGCAACTTCAACAACAAAAAAGCACATCTAAAATTTTGAATGCCAATACATTAGATTACAATACAATACATGATTTTACAAATCATTTTCTAAGTGCAACAGGAAATAATACATATACACCAGTATCACACCTTGATTTGATGTCATTTTACGCAGTTTGCTCAAGGATCTCGTGTAAGGGGCATCCGATGCCCAGAAAGTACAGAATAAAGGGAGAAGGAAGCATTTTGTTAGTGATTAGACATAAGTTTGCAGTTTATTAACACAATCAAGCATAAATTCCTCGCTTGTGATATAACAGTAACAAAGACATGGGCAGATCATGGAATAGCACAGCAACAGTACATTAATGTCTTTTGGTAACAAATAGGAAATTTATGCATGTTAACACCCTAACCTTCTTGACATTTCCTTGCAATATAAGGAGGGTGTAGTCTTTATATTTAAGGTTTGAACTTTTGACCCCTGGAAGTATATGCTTAAAATTTTGAGGGCAACACCTGCAAGTGGCAATACCTCGTCACTATTGTTCACAATCAAATAACCATGCTGAGAATGAAATACTATAAAAGTAATTAAATTGATGTTTGAAGATAACTTACTTGCTAGGAGTCATTTGGAAACTTTCTAATTCACATCTTTATAAGCAAAACGTCAACAGACTTATCAGAGGCAAAAACGTTAACTAGTTTATTAAAGAAATATGATAAAATGCTTCTGGCTCAAAGTATTACAGATGTCACCGATAATTAAAAAGTTACCGGGTAGTAAGACATATTATAATAGAAACATAACATTATACATTTCCTATATGTCATGTTTACACAGAAACAGTCTCTTACAAGGTTAAATGCAAATATAAATGCAAAATTAGTTACAACAATATTGCAGAATAGCAAACTGGATACTCTGAAGAATTTAAAAATTAAGCTTTACACATCGTGCAACAAAAGAGACATGATTGCTGAAATGATTGAAATTGCTAAATGATTGTAACTCCATTTGCTATCAAATGCGGTAGATAGATGTTCACTCAAAACTAGATGTTCACTCAAAACTTGCTTCCTTTGCTGATGTACTTATATTTGTGGACAATTTGCAAGAGCCATCAAACACTTTGACTGAAACATTGTTCAGTTCATACCACTTCCCTACGCTCAGAAGGCTTACAAACTGTTGCCAGGCTGTGAGCTCCATGTCAACTCCATCTTTGTCACGTACAAGTTTCACCCGCATGTCTAACGTCTTGCCATATTTTACCCTTTTGGTCAGCTCATACTCTTTAACGATTTCCACTTTTATAAAAAAAAACTCTCCCCGGCAATACTCATCAATGTCAGCCAGAGGAGTATATGGCTGACTAGTGTAAGGAAATCTAACTTCTGTATTTTCAAATTCTGTGCAGTTATCAATCATCACTGCAATCTTCTTGGACTTTCCCTTTCCCTTCATGTATGAACAACCTTTCAGGCAGACAGATATCTGATCCGTTGCATATCTTTCCAGCACGTCTTTGTGGAAATCCGGAAAGAAAGTAATGCATCGTCGGTAAGTTGTTTCGTCAGTCTGAACCAGAAAACTTGAAAACCATTTGCCTCTCTTGGACCTGCTTTTCTTCTGTAATTCATGTATGTAGCCAGTCAAAGCTGAAATTCATACATTAAAAATTGCAATCATGACTCATACCTATAAACAGTTTGCCAGAAATTTGAAAAAGTTTAAATATATATTTTAGGATTATTCAGTAGTGATGTATAATATAAATTCACACTGTTTTGGTTGAATTTCCAAGTGGATTTCTAGCATATCTTATGATGTTTGCCTTAGATGAAATCCTAGACCCACTCAAGTTAAGCAGGGCATAAACAAGCTGCCCATAGGCTCATGGACAAATTTGCTGGCTTCAGCAATTGGCATGCAAATGTCTAGAACAAACTTTATATTTATTTATTTACTTCTCGCATTTGCTATATCGCCCCTTCAAGCTCACTACTCAGAGGTGTTCCCGACTACTGCATCGGAGTTTCACACCAAAGCAATTGTAAGTAAAGGACTTACTCAAGGTTCCTACTTGACGACTTGAGGTGAATTCGAACCTGGAACCCGCCAGCTCCAAGGCACAGAACCCACCACTACACCACCGTGCCCCACAATATGTGATCCAAGTAAAACCTTAACCTGTGTAAAATAATAAAAGATAGCATTGTAATTATATTATTTCATTATTATAAATGCTCTTGTTGCGCACTGAGTTGTGATCGTTAATCTTTATCCTGGATTTTACCTCTGGGTCTGTCTGGACCTTTTGGTTCTTTGGCCATATGACCTTTTGGTATCCGAACAACTGCAGTCTCATAAAGCAAACTTTAACATAAAAGTTTCTAATATATTGCTTCTATTGTCACCGTTACTAACATGATTACTTGTTTAAAACGATTTCTATTTAATTTAAATAGATTTTAGGTTTATAACACAATTTTGCTTCCTTACTTGAAGTCTGAACAGTAGAATCTGGCTTGTTTTGTTGTTGTTTCAACGAACACCCTATACAACAAAATTTACACTATTTACAAGCTGAACATAATTCCTATTAGAAAGGATTGTTATTTTGCTGAATGGCATAAGTAACTAACCAAGCTTACCAGAATTGTGACAGTTATGCTATATAATATAATTTGTGGATGCAACATTATGCGCTTGAGACATGACAATGGTAGGCAGTTAGGCACGTTAAAATATTAGGATGGCGTGAACCGAAAACTACTAAAATTACCCGAAAAATTCTGACATCATTCCACGTATTTCTAATATTTTTGCTCTGCAAGTCGAAATTGAACACACCTCATGTCATTTGTTTTCCTTTTACAGTACTGGTATACTGAAAGAGTTTTACCAAAACGCCATAATAGATGCGTGAAACTTTTAATTGACTACAGCTCACCATTGAGTTTAAACAAGAGATTGGATGAAATTGGAGGTAAATAACAGGAAGTCGGAAACTAAAAATTAAGACAGTGCATTCGCGATTCATGCAGATTTGCCAATTCTATGAATGCGAGGGCCTATGATGACCTTAAAATGGCCCTTAACCCTTTACCGCTTCATCTTTAAATTTTAAGCCCGTTTTCAGCGGATATTGTTGGGGCAAATGGGTAAAAGATTAATAATCACTGTTCAAATTGACAAAGCAATACCAAGAATTTCATGTAGACACGGTGTAGATACAAGATGGGGTATGATGTAGACTTCAAGAGTGAAGGAATGAGTATCACACACGGGAAGTGAGAAGTGAAAATGGTGTAACAATACTGATGGAAGAACAAATCCATTAAGGCAAAGAAAGTGGATTGGACACACACCAAGAGGAGATTCTTAGCTAAGAATAGTGATCGAGATGCGGGATTGGACGATGGATATCAAAATCTCAAGGAGAAGGCACAATGGAGGATCGAGTGGCAACATTTTGCATTTGAACCTGCCTAGGGACAGAGAACCCGAAGAAGACTGCGTAACTACGAAAAGACAGCTTTAAAGACTTGGGCAATACCTGCAGCGCCATATCCCGGTAATTCTTTCCCAAGTACCGGTAACTGGTTCTCAGTGTCCTCTAAATCACTGGACTGTTCATCTGAAATAAACCAAAACAGCAGATCTAAAAATTTTAAAAATCATGCACATCAGGAAAGCAAATCACAATGGAAACCGTATAAATGCACATTCCTTTTCTTTATCCTTACTTATATTCTTGATATGTGTATCGTATCATATCAAACATAAAAAGTTATAGAGCATCTCTCGTAGCATACACTATTCAGAGGCGCTTTCAGCACGTAACCTCCGGGAAAAAGAAACGCCTCAATGAGAGAGTGAGAGGATGTAGGGAAGAGCCCAGGCAAGAGCTTAGCCCATAGAAGTAAGTAAGTAAGCAAATATATTCTTTAATATAACCAGCTGCCAACAGCACCACGGTGAACAAATATCACACGTAAAATTCACAAAAGACATCAAAAAAGATCAAGACTAAACAAGCTTTATTGCACAGATGCATTTTTTTGCAGCCTTAAAACAGCACTTTTCAGCCGAGGTTGGCTCGGGAGCGCTCCTGAGTAGTAACCTTGAAGGCGCGCTGTATAATTCTCCATAATGAATGAATGAATTAAACTCATTTTATGGTACCATGCAACAACAATATACTTTATATTATAAGTATCTTCCTCATTTGATTGTCTGCTCTTGGCAGCATCCGGTCATGGTGTCTGGGGCACACGTTATAATCCATCACTTTGCACGGCAGCAACTCGTGGAGGACATCGAGCTTAAGGCCAGCTAGACCATGAACAGTGAGTACATGGAAGGCATAAAGAGACTGCCTGGCCCTACAACATATTTTATCAATGCGCATGAAGAGGGGAAGGCCATTCCATGTGGAGGGACCTATAAACAGCAAATTACTCGCTTTGAGCCAAAGCACACCAAACACGTTGTGTTGTTCAATTTCCACTTACTTCCATTTTCTTTCAGTAATTCTTCGGCAATATAAGACTGATCAGTGCTTCTGAGTGAATGAATAAATGCATGAAAAGCATTTGGTCCTGATCTCTGCAGGATGGAAACAGTCCGGCGAATTTTGTCCTGTTCCGTTGCCTGTGCCAGAATCTTCTCAAAATCTTCGTCTGTCAGAATTTTATCTTTGCTGGAGTATATCAAGTCCAGAGGTTTGGTAACTTTCAGATTTTCCAGTAAGAAAGGTAGACTTTCTCTCAATCTATTTTTGTGATATTCCTCCATTGTGGTGCAGCTTACCTTCTCTAGAGCAACAACAACCCAAAAAATTAAGAAATGAAATTTTCATCTGCGATGCAT
Source organism: Lumbricus terrestris (assembly GCA_949752735.1). NCBI lineage: Eukaryota > Metazoa > Annelida > Clitellata > Crassiclitellata > Lumbricidae > Lumbricus > Lumbricus terrestris. The sequence continues at coordinate 43,655,894 of OX457044.1, read as the reverse complement.
TACTGTCAAGGCAATATTTGCAATCAGTACACAAACAGCAGTAGTAGCCGACATAGGTGAAGAAAGTACACAGACCAGATTGTCACGTTGTTTGTCGGCAGCTGTTAAGCACCACTATTATTGACCAAGTGTTAATCGATGGGCAGAGTATGTGTGACTTGTGTGTATGTGCGAAAGACTTGCTCAAGGTCCTTACACAGTATTCATTCATTCATTCATTCATTTCGAGAATTTATATAGCGCCTCTTTAAGAAACCTACTCAGAGGCGCTCCCAGCCCAGTCACAGCTAAAAAAGTAGGATTTGAGCGACTTATAAAAGGCATGTGAATTTAGCCTAGGCATAAGTCGCAAGGTTAGTGGGAGGTCATTCCAGATAGCGGGACCCACAATAGAAAAGGCTCGGCGCTGTCTGATAGAAGTGTGAGCTCGAGGAACCAAAAGTTCCCCCGTTGCCGCAGAGCGAAGAGGTCGACGGGTTTCAAGGTCGGAGACCAGTCTACAAAGGCTAAACAAATAAGAAGGAGCACAACCAAGAAGGCATCGCCAAACAAGTGCAGCAACTTGGTATGAGATGCGCTGTGAAACAGGGTGCCAGTGAAGAACGCCACGTATTCAGCCCAAACTTGCACTCTTTGCATTAGAAGCCGAGTCCTTGAATCAACCAGCCACCATGTCATTCTTTAAGAGGTGGAGAGGACAGTGATGAACTTGTTTCTTGTGAACAGACGCCGTTTAACGACAAAATGGCAATTGCCACCAGCATGCTTCTCGCTGTACAGTGTACATATTGTACATGAAGAGAAGATACGCAAAGTCTAAAAATTGCAGGTCTACACATGTCCAACAGATGAGTTATAGACAAGAAATGCACGGGTGAGTGAATAATGCAGAAGCCTCTGGTTTTTGCTGTTCCAAAGAGTTAAATAAATTACTACAATGCTTTCTATGTGCAACTCTCCAATAAGAGCCGCAAGCATAAATTAATTAGCCTTCCACTCTGTGGAGGACACTTCTTTCTGGATCACTATCTGTATCTCTTTCTTAAGTCCTATTTCTTCTCTTGGGTTTTCTTGCAATGGCTGTGACGCTGTTAGGAGCGCTATAGAAATTACCAGTTACATTACTCATTACATCACATCAATAATAGATTCTGTAGAGTTCAGGTAAACTGATGGCAGCTAAAGTACATTGAGCTTGTGCCTGACATGGTTGCAAATTTGAGATTAATGTCTGTCATAAATATGCATTCTTGTGAATTGTTTTAATTGCATCACTTGTTCGTACTGCATAACTGCAACCGGTTGTGATCTGCTAACCGGATTGCTGAATAAATAAAAATTATCATTATTATGAAAACCATCATTTATTTCCAATTCAAACTGTGCAACACCAAACTCAATTCAAACTGATGAACAGTGAACGCCTGACAAAACACTAGAATAATGTGCGAATTGTTTTCCCACAAAATTTTGCATACTAAAACCAATGTATAATGCATTTATTATTATTATTGAGTTCATTTAAGGAAATAGAAACTTGTACACTAATTGTCAGTGGCAGTTGCACTCATGCCTTAAACTTAGTCCCTATGTGGTTTTGGGTTTTAAAAACCTTTAAATAAAAACTAACTTTAATGTAGCCAAAGCGTCATAGTACACCAAGTACAGCATCCAAAAAAGCCAAGCCGACAATCAAGCTTTTTCACAAATGATTACGGCATATTGCCAGCTAACATGCATACTTAATTACGGTGAAATTGAACGCTCGCCAGTTAACCTTTTCTCATTGTGCTTGAAATCTCAGCATTTCTTCAGAGCAAAGTTGAAATAACCAGCTCAGTAGGAAACTCTCAATACTGGGCACACATGTAGGGCAACTGTTCCGGTAATAATGTACCTAATCTACCCCTTTAGCATTCTTAATTTATTTACCTGGCTCAGCATAATCAATTCAGCTTCCATTTAGGCAAGATTTCGTTCAATCAATCCAGCTTCTGTTTGCGCAATATTTTTTTGTCAGTCCAAATTCTATTTATATCACAATTCCTCTGACAGTATGGTAACTCGACCCGGACAACCTTTAGACTACTCTTACGGTCAACCCTTTTAACTCTACGCAGCGCTCGTGAATAAGGTGGTGTCCCGTGCTTGGCTGTCGAGTAGCGGTTTTAGAAGTTTGAAGATTACGATCAGGATTAACTACAAATCATTTTGATCAATCCGACTTCTATTATTTTAGCAAGAATTCTTGTCGTCAATCCAATTTGTGCGCTGTCAACGCTAAAAACCCGTGCAATGGCGAACAATTTATAACGCTAAAGCGACAGATTACCAAATTTACGTAAAACAGGAAACACTGGCAGTTCTACATCAATAAAATTTTAGACAGACGCTGGCACTCCTACCTATAATAACAGTCACTCACAAAACAAGGCAGATCACAATATTAAGCCCAATAATATACTTGATAGGTTAAAAAACAACTCAAAAACAGACTTCCGTGTCTAGAGAAGTAAATTTGGCGCGCGTTTCGCTACAGGAAGCACCCCGCCCAATTCTGACCCTGGACGGCGCCCCGCCCATCTCCGATCCTGGAGGGCGGGTGGGGCTCAAAAACCAACATTTCAAGGTCAACGCCGGTTACAGCTACAGTTTTGAATCCCAATGCAATTTTTCACTTTGAAAATATTCGTCAATCTGTCTTCTTACATGTAATTAATTGAGTCATTTTCTCATGCAAACAAGATGCAACATTTTCGGAACATTAATATATCGTCCAAAAACAAGGTACACAACGACAATAGAGTACTTTACAATAAAAGCAAATGATAAATAAATGAATAGTTCAAAATTAAGAAATAAAAGCATATATCATATCTAATCGTCCAAAAACAAGGTAGGCCTACACAACGTAATGCTTTGAGTTTCCAGTCCTGTGTATTAAACGGTCACATTTGCAGCAGTGCGTTCACAAGTTCAAGGTCTTATTATATCACTGTATACATTATAGCACGGTTAAAATATCGAACAAAGTTCAAAGAAGTTTGACAAAAAAGAGAAATAGGATTATAGGAAAGACTTGAAGGTGATTGAATCTAATTTTATGATTTATAATTTATTCAGGGTTTTGTAAGTTATGTTCTACACGTTTGCTGCGATGTAAAAATGTGTAAAGGATTCGGCCAGAAACTTGAAAATTAGGAATTTCGGGTGGATCCCCGAAATCGATTTTTCGGCAAACCTGGTAATGGCGGTCCCAAATTATAGCATTAAGGAAATCGAGTTTTCGTGAAGGCTATAAACTTGACGCGTGGTAATAGTGCGGACTATTGGATTGGCGCTGTGGGTGGTTCTTGTTTTTTTTTATCCGACCACCAAAACTTATAGATTCGATGAAAAATATTTCCTGGCGAAATAGAAGCGGGATTTATCGAACCAATTCTTGCCTAAACAGAAGCTGGATCGATTAAAAGGATTCTCGGCAAACTAGAAGTTGGATTTATTATATGACGTGTTACATTGTCAAATTAATGACAACGTGGTCTTCACATTCATTTTCTATGTCAACACAATACTATGTATCGATTTCCTTAATGCTATAATTTGGGACCGCCATTACCAGGTTTGCCGATTTTTCAAAGCATTGAGAACACGCAAACTGATGATTTTTAAACAGTATTAGTGGTCATTGCATAACTACATAACGCTCGATGGTGGGTGGGTGGGTGGGGAGACCACCTTAGTAGCTGTCCTGCCCCTCTGAGCCTATGGTAACTCGACCCGGACCACCATGGACTACTCTTACGGACAACCCTTTCACTCAACGCAGCGCTCGTGAATAAGCTGGTGCCCCATGCTTGACTTTCGCGTACCGCTTTAGAAATCTGGAGATTATGATTACGAGTGTGTAAATTTTATTCTTGATGCGATGTTTTTAAAGTTGCATTTCAAGCATTAATGGCACGGTGGTGTAGTGGTGGCGTCGTTGCCTTGAAGCCGGAAGGTTCGAGGTTCGAATCCACCTCGCCGCGTAAGGACCTTGGGCAAGTCCTTCACTCGCAATTGCTCAGCGCTTCGGCGTGAAACTCCGATACAGTGTCCGCTCTGCATTCGGGAGCGCCTCTGAGTAGTGAGAGCTTGAAGGGGCGCTATAACAAGTGCACATACATACAAATAAAACATTCTGTATATTTTAAACCTAGCCTACTCAAAATATAATTCGCATACTATTTTAAATTTGCTATGAAATATGAATTATAATTACACATTTACATAGGTTTAGTAACCTAAATCTGAACTGATTTCTCGTATTAAACGTACATAACGCTGGGGCCGGTGGCTGGGTGGGTCAAGAGAAATGTTATGAAGTGTTACAGAATGGGTGGGTAAAAAACGGTCGTTATTGGTATTGCATAATTATGCAATGACTCCTTATCAGCAGCACTAACAGATCTACTGTCACCTACTGTGTCATGATGCTATTCAATTCCAATAACTGATTGTGCCTCCATACTCTTATTTTCGTTTAGTTCAATTTCTGTCTGATTTGAAATGCCAGTGGGAAACAAGTTGCAGTAATTACTCTTGGATGGCTAAGGACCAGAACATTGCCGTAACTAAACAAGCCTGATCAGAAAGGAGCGTGGCAGCTAATTCTATGGAAATCTTGTGCAGCCTTTAACAAGTGTGCTAATTGGTAACTTAATATGTGTATGTATGAGTACTTGTTGTAGCGCCCATTCAAGGTGCTACTCAGAAACGCTCCTGACTGTATCGCATGCACTGTATTGGAGCTTCATGCCGAAGTGCATGAGCAATTGCAAGTGAAGGTCTTGCTCAGGTTCCTTACGTGGTAGCTTGAGGTGGATTCAAACCTGCAACTTCCAGCTCCAAGGCACCAAACATATCCCTACACCACCGCGCCCCACGTCGCATTGTTCACTGAATGACTGGTTTAAGTCAAAGTAATGCCCAATGTGTTGTATGACAGAAATATCAAAGAATTAAATTTGCACAGTTGCCATGAAGTGCAAACAAGAAAAAAAATCAGTTTTGAATGGATTTTAAAGAAGGCTGTTTTCTGCCATTCTAGACTAAATTCAGTTGAAGATGCCTTATAATAATTAGGCAATACTTAGGCAATCAATAGTACCGGTATATTGTTTCCTAACATATGGGTTTAATTTGAAATCAGTTGACATGAGGATGTGATGCATGCATTTTATTGGTGAAACTTGGAATGTGTTTTCTTGGTGAAGCATACATTTCAAATTTCAAGACCCAGGCATGGCAGCCTACAGTCTTGCTAATTTGAGGGTCTGTGATTCAGTTTTGTTAGACTCCTTTTTCGTCTGAAGCGACCATCATTTAACGACTTGTGCAGTCGGATTTACCAGAGAGCCATTGCTTTAGATGAGCTTAGAAGTTTCGTGTCATTTAGCTTCACAAGAGATTCAGACAAGATGAAACATTTAATTCTTACGACTGAAGTTTAGGTTTCATTTTTGCAGTTTTTCTTGAATTTATGCTCTCGCTATATTTTTTTTCATTTTATGTGGACTTGCGTTTTCAGATGAACACTCCATGGTTAAATCGAATGTTTCGGTGAGTGACCGGATTGTTTTACCAGTTTTAACTGTTATTTTTTCAGAACTCAGCAACTGCTGCTGTATTCTACCGGTAATTTCCTTTATCCTATTAAATTGATGAAAAGTACGCTTGCTCAGAAAGTCTACTATGTAATGTACATTCAATTAATTGGTCTATTTATACATTATAAAAAAACTAATACAAAGGGAAAGAGGAGAGAATTTCTTAAGTAAACTAGTGCATTCAATTGTTAAAAGCACATTTATTTTCTCTTTCCCATGTACAGATTTTGAATGCCTTTGCCACTGTTTCATTATATGAAATTTTTCGTTACGAAAAAGATGTTTGTGCAGATCACTGCTTTTAATGGGGTTTTTGCAGTTCTGTGGTTCCATTTGCCTGTACTACTGCTGTGAAATGGTCAGGACTCTGGAATATTTTCTACTTAGAGCTATGCATTAATCCTGGGACTCTATCTGATATCTTGCTGTTTTTGCTTGTGTTATAGTCAGGATAGCTTCTGACTACTTTCCTTGAGGGGGAGCTTTACAAATTTCTGTATGAATATCAGCGAATGACTTTGAATCAGGGATGTGGAATGCAAATTGCAGAAAGCAAGGCTGATTGAATCTAAAAAGGATGTTATATTCAAGCTATCCAGTTGTTTTTAAAATATGGAATGTGATTAAATGAACATTTAAAATGTAAAAATTTAATTTAGCCTGTGATATCCTATGTCTCCACTTTTTTCCAACCAGGTTTTCAAATTTTCGAGTGGCCTTGAGTGCAGGTGGCAAATCTGCAACTGTTCAGTTGTCTGGACTCTCACCAGAAGATTTTAACAGAGTTGGTAAGGTTTCATTGATGTTTGTTCATTTATTCTGTAACTATTTGTGTATAATTTTTATTCCTAGATCAGTGTGTTATGTATAATTGAACGTGAATTAATTAAAATGAATTTATTGAGCTACTTAAATGTTGTAGTGAATTGAAATCGTGACTGATTTCCAAAATTTGGGTTTGCCAAATTTAAAGAAGAAATTTCGAATAATATTCCAAACATGGTTAAGGTTGCTAATTACAAGTATGCATACCTATGTGATATAAAGTTGAGGCCATGTTGATGTTATTGCAGGCACCATCGGAATATGGCGCATCTTGAACTGGTTCACCTGGTCTAGGGTTGGGGCCTATCATCCCCGTGATGGGCAGGCTGATTCATTCTTGGAATACGACAAGATGACATCGGGTGTATTGACATTTATGGCATCAAGTCGCACTTCTGTGAACGATGCATTTTATAAGCTGCTGGATTCGGACGTGGTTCCTGCACTTTCCGTTCAGCTACACCTTGGGTATGTTGGTACGTCATCCCTCAACACTGTGGCAGTTCTTTCCGAATCAAAGTCAGGAATTGAATTGGCGAGGAACGTCAACCAGGTTGTTGTAATTGACAAGGCAACAAGAAGGCCAACGCCGATTCCTGATTGGTGGAGACACAAATACGAGTCTTTTGTTGTGGAAAATGAAAGACTGATTGTGCCTTCACTTGATATTCCAACGGAGAACACTTTCAGATATGATCTAAAAGTGTCCTGGAATGACATTGATGGTTACAGGCATGCCAACTTCGTCTCGTATGTGAGATATTGTTTTGATGCTGCCATGGAAGCGGTTGATAAGAAGTTCTACTCCTGTTTCCATGACGATATTTTAAAGTACAGAGTTAAGGATATTGAGTCTGCCTACAAAGGTGAATGCCAGGCTGGGGACTGTTTAACAGTTGTCACTTGGCAGAATGCTCAGAATCCTTTTAAGCTTCATTTTAGCCTGGAAAAAGTTGGCAAAGTTATCTTTCAAAGTTCTGTGGAATTCTTTGAGTGATGTCATAGCAGATCTCTTTTAGTGTTTTAAGACGTAGATCGATTTGGACTCGTATATATGTAATATGTAGCTGCTGCGTAATACAATTGTGTTTGTTGCCATTTCAGATGTCTTGATTCTAAACCTTTACTCAACATCAGAGTATTTTTAATATGTATTAATGTATCAATAATTAATAGACTGGTGACTGGTTCTTCAAAGACATTATGCCAAACACTTGAACTCTTCTAGGAATCTTTAGATATAGAACAGTACCGTTTGTGTCTTATGTTGGTAACTGAATTAACATTTGAATAAAATGCACTGGTAAATTACATTAAATTGAATGTGACATGTGCACATAAAAATGGAAAGAGTGATTTTAACGAGTTGATGAATCTGAGTCGAGATTGGCTTGATCAAAGGACAGTAATTGTGAAGCAGTAGATGTGCCCTGGTCTGTTACCAAATCTCTCTTGTCTGCTGCACCTCTGTCTGTTCACTGTAATATTGTTGCTTTGTTCCAGCTTCTTAATTGTCTATCAATCAATTAATCAGTAAATCAATTCGTTTAATTCAAATAATTAAGCCGACACAGACACAGCAAATTGCAGTAGGTCATAGTATTTGATTGCTAGGTATTCCTGTTCAAGTATGTCCTTTATACTGTACAACTATGTGAACTACAGTATATGCAATTATACATGGACCTCTGGGATACATGCAATCATCTGAGGGTATTAATTGTATATAGATGATAACTGAATCCAGAACACTTTTAGATCTGGCATGCATGCAATCGTCTAAGGGTATTAATAGATGATAACTGAATTGTAGATGACCATAATGACTGTAAAATACCAGATATTCTTTCGTGCTTCTAGCTTGGCTGATTGAATGACTGACTGATCAATTTAATTGGCTGGTTTGTTGGTTGTTGAATGACTGGCTGAATGATCGATTCCAAGTTATTGCCATGCATTCATCTGATTAGAATCTTGCAGGGAAATATCCTCTGCATCATCGGCATCCACACAGAAGATGGGGGGGGGCACTTGCCTCCTCCTGGATAATTGACACTATTTTCAACTTCTATTTTCTTTGGTTTTAAAGAAATTTACTGACTGGCGACTGCAGTTTCCCTTATGAATGCCACTCCACCAGTCCTTGGGCTGAGTAGCTCATGTGACAATAATGGTAAATTGTAACAAAAGAGGTCTAATCTTTTCTTAAATACTTTTAAGGTGACTAACTGATGTTTTCTGTGCATGTACTATTGCACTTCATAAAGATAACTTTGAAAGCGTGCCACATCAAATTGCCAGTAAATAAATGAAGACGTCCATGAAACATTTGCTGCAACATGGAAATGAAGAATGAAACAGATGAAGCATGGATAGAAGATATTTGCAATTTACCTTAAGTCAAGTGCTACAAGCTGGTCAACGATATCTCTACGCTATGTAATTTGATGTGTCGCAATTCCGGGTGCTGCTTTGTGGATTTTTTACTTCTAGGAATTTGGTTTTTCTTGAAAATGGAAATTTCAAATCCAGATTTCGTTTCAGAGTGGTGTGATGCAGTGGATGATTGGTTATAGAGCTCTGAGATGGTTATTGTGTACTGCGTAGGAACATTGAACAAGTGCCTACATTACGATTGCTTGCACCAGTGGCTGATTCTTAGTAATTCTTTTATTAGTGTAGCTTAGTAAATTCCCAATTAATTTTATTAATTTGGAAAGGCTGTAAGAGCAAAAGACCTCTGAGATGAAGAATACCGGTAATGTCACTTAGGAAAATGAATGGATGTATGCAAATGAACCAACCATTGAAGTATCTGGGTATGACAACTCTTAGCAGTAGCCACTGGAGTTCAGTCTGCCAAATATTTTTTGGATATAATACTATGACTAATAAGATAAATTGAGACAAGGTAATCAGCAATCTGTGATGTGTTTAAGACAGCATTTCACTTGTGGTTCAGAGGTGGGGAGGTTTGTGCAAAAGTCGGGAAAGGGCATGCTTGTTAGACCAAAGTAAGTTGTCTGGGCACACAATTTTCTGGAGAAACTGTGTAGATTTAGTGTGAACATCACGAATGATTTAGAATTTGGTATGTCTCAATACTTTCGATTGTGTAGGTTAACAATGTATTACCCAGTTTTAATAGTTTCAGTTGCATGACACTGTGATGACAATAATCATTATTGTTCCCTCCTCATTTATCCAACTTTGGACTGGCATTGTCAGAGTAAGAACAGTGGTTTAGTCAACCCACTTTTATCGGTAGCGTGGAAGTTACAACCTAAATTCAACTATAAACTGTCGGATGTTGTCTGGTTACATACATTGTTATTCATTTGTTTCCTTATTTTATACATTAATTGGCAATCTGTTTGTTTTTTTGCACTTTTCAAGCACTAATAAACTTCATCGTTCAAGAGCTGAATTTGTTTAAAATATTTTTGTGATGCTGCTGAAATCTTCAAACAATCAAAATTTATATAGCGTCCCTCTAAGTTCTGTGTGCAAAGGCGCTCTTGTAGATGCAAAACCAGCTATTGATCAAGATTCTCTGAACAAATTACAGGCATGCAGTTTGTTCAGTGCAACTACAGTGCAGTTCACTTAAGATGAAAAGGAATATGACAAAAATGCAGCTTAGTACGAAATGAAAGCTTGTTCTGTTCCCAGTTGAATGCATTTTAATGTTAAATTGTTCTTGTATGATGTAACAGATCGAATGAAAATATGAGTTATTCTAAACTCTTTGCAAAGTTCAGATTAAATGAAATGTTGAATATTAAAGACAAATTTATGACAGTTAAAATTCAATGTGATCTAAGTTGTTTGCATTGTGTTTTCTTTAGCTTTGCTTTATCTGAGATTTGACTTGCAACATGAGTGAGAAGTTTGTTAGGCTGGCAAGGTGAGTGAGTTTTTATGCAGCAATCTGGTTTTTTTCAAGACGTGGTACATGTGTAAGTTATTCTTTGACTAGCTTTGTGTTGGAGTTTTTGACAGAACAAGTTACAAACTAGTTGGTAAGTTGTATGTTCTTGAACTTATTGTGAATGAGTAAAGTATGTTATCCTCTTGGACTAATATTTTGATCAAGAGTTGAAGTATAGTGTATACACAGCAAAGGAAAGTTTGCCTCTTTTACAGTTTGAGTTTTTCTTCTAAAATTTTTACCAGTTTTACTCTTCACACTAGAGTTTAAACGGAATTTAATGGATACTATTCGGCTTAAGCCTTAAGTCTAGTGAAAGTGTCTGTTTTGGCTGATGCTGGCAATAAATTGAGGTGTTCAATTGTTCATATCAGCTGAGTGATTTGTGAAATGACATTACTGTAGTGAAAAATGAATTTTAATGTTCACTAGGCTAATTAGATATAGTCAAAGCCTGTTTTTGTGTCTCAGGGTGTGACTAACAGCCGTTTGCATGTTTTAGGCTTGCCAATTTTGCTTCTGTTCTGAATAATGGTGGCAGAAGTGCAACTGTTCGATGTCCAATGCCTTCAGCGAATGAAATTAACCGTGTTGGTGAGCATGTTGCTGGCGTTCAAATAATTTTATTATAAAAGTTTGAATTGATATTGTTAATCAGGTAATATTTCCGAAGCATACTTTCTTTCTCCTCTGACAATCATGTTCTCAGCTTGTCTCTGCATCTTTTACCCATCATGTTTGAATTGAATGATAATAAAACAATACAGGCTATTTTGTGAGCCGTGTTTACAAATAGTGGAATTTTGAAGTTTACAAGTGAGAACTAAAAGAATTAAATCTTGCAGTTGAATTGTATCAGTTCTGAGAAGCTCACAAATCCTGTATGTACATGTATTGGAACTTTTTTTACAGCACCTTCTAAGAACCTCGTGGTAGGTGCCATTGCTTGTTCTCCAAGCCACAAAAGACAGATTAGTCAACTACTTGAGGTTTCTGGTAGATGACCATGAAGAAAAATTCCTGCCAAATTTTCATGTTGCTGTTTAGAACTAATCTGGTGTCTCTATATTTCATCTATTTATCTGTGATGAAGTCTAGTTTTACTTTTCCATATTTTTCATTGTACTCTTCCAATGGAACCTGAGCTTAGCAACCACAGATATTACTGTACAACGACCATCTCAAGAGAGTGGAGAGTCAAGAAAGTAGGACTTGTTTGATGGGTGCCACTCAAGTTCATATTGATGAATCCCTAGTATATTCATTTCCGTTTCCATGCGTCAGTTGTTTGTTTTCTTTCAATTTGCGATCTTGCCTTTGCTTTTCTGTTGGTTTAGTTTCTTACCGATGTCGCATTTGACTGTCCGATGTATTGTAGCTGGAAGTATATGCCAGTTATAAAGTTGCATGTGATCTTTGTGGAACAGGTTCAAAATTTGTTTCTGCGTGAACTTGCTATTTCTTACCAATTGTTACCAATTGAGTGAATTTAGTAATTCTTACCATTTGATAAATTACAATTGTGTATCGTTGTGAATTTCAGGCGGATTTTCGATTTGGCGAATCATGGACTGGTTCAAAGCAGCCAGATTAGTGTCTTTTTATATGACTGATCCGCAAGCTGGCTCCACGTTTCTGGAATTTGATGCGTTGACTGTTGCAAATAACTTCTTTGCTGCCAGCATGAGGTCTCACATGACTGAGACCTTGCATCAGCTAATGGACGCCCATCAACCCCCTTCTATTTCTGTGGACATACACTTGGGATACGTAGGAAGTACATCAATGAACATAGTTGAAGTGATGTCCGACAAAACGTCGGATTCAGTCCTTGCCAGAAATGTTAGCCAGTTTGTTTTGATAGACAAGGCTACGCGAAAACCAGCACCAATCCCGGACTGGTGGAAACGCAAGTATGAGCCATTTGTTGTTGGAAATGAGAAATTGATTTTACCCGTTATTCCAACACCTACGGAAAATACCAGAAGGTACTCTCTGACGCCATCGTGGAATGATCTGGATTCAAACATGCACGTTGGGCATTTGTCGTATGTCACGTTCTGTTTCGAAGCGGCCATGGATGCTGTGAAGAATAATCACTATGCTGGTTTCTGCAATGATATCTTGAAGTACAATGTCAGAGCTCTAGATGTAACCTACAAAGGTGAAGCTAAACCCAAAGACTTGCTAACGATTGTCACTTGGCAGAATTCACAGAATCCACTTCTGCTTCATTTCAGTATCGAAAAGGATGGAAAAGTGATCTTCCAGAGTTCCGTGGAATTTTTTGGACAGTTATGAAGTCTTTGAGAGTTAGTTAATCATTTGACACTCAGGAAGTTGGATACGAAATCTGTGATTATTAATATGGTTGCATATAAAATTATTGCCATGCATTCATCTGATTAGAACCTTGCAGAAAAATATTCTCTGCATCATGAGCACCCGCACAAAGGACAAGGGGGGGGACAATTGCCTCCTCCTGGATAATTGACACTATTTTTAATTACTATTTTCTTTGGTTTTAAAGAAATTTTCTTGCTGTAAAGCACTAATGATGCTAATGCAAAGTGAAACTGAGAAATGTGCATTTAGTGACCTCTATGCATGTTCTTAATTTACTGCTATGCATTTCAAGCTCTTGCTAAAAATTAACCACGACCATTGCGTTTGCCCCTCCGACAAAAAAATCTGCTCTGCATGGCTTCTTATAAAATGAAATCTTTAGTGGAATACAAATTAACGTGCTAGTGGGCTCACTTGCATGGACAAACGTCAACAAGACGTTAAAATTTCAAGTTCGTTAAAAAAATTTGCCAGCTTTTGTTTCTTAAATGGCAGCAAATTAAATCTTGTGTTCTACGAATCTAGGTAACTGCTAAAAGTATAAAACTCTGGACTGTTTGAGTATCATGAAAACTTCGCCACTGCCTCTTACTCTGGGAGTGCCAGTCCCAAGCCTGGATAAAGGAGGAGGGTGACGCTAACGATCTTTGTTATCACGCAGTGTCGTTAAACTGAAAATGGTGCTCACAAACATTTCTTGATCAGGGGCCAAATTCATGAAGATGTTGTATCTTCTTTAGTCGCTGACTAAATCTGGCTAGTTGCCTACTAGGAGATTATCTTATCGTGCCAGCTTTTCGTGACTTATTGTGTTCTTAACATTTGCGACATTGGCCTGATACAATGTGAGACATGATATTTGACTATTCTGCTAAGTCTGAAAGGCAGGCTATGTTGAATAATCAATTTTAAAACTCGTGCCAGTCCAAAGTCTGAACAATTTAAGATGATGATGCTAATACTATGTATGCTTCATTTAACAGAACGACCGTATTAAATGATTCATTGTTATAGTTGCAAATTTTAATAGCCTTCTATTTTATTAAGCGTGTTTTGGCGAATTACCAAATTTGAGACATTGTTTTAGTTTTTGCAGTGATGAATGAGAGTCCTTTGTTATAATTCTATTAAGTTTTAAATGATGAACTGGGCAGAGAGATCGATGACCCAGTGCAGCAAAGGTCGGAAAGATAGGTCAGCACTAGACCAGCGAGATCAAAGCGATGATCCTATAGATGATCTGCTTCTGGGAACCTGTGAAATCTTTCAACATTCAGCTGGAAGCATGGTAACATCTGGAATGCATCAGGAAAGGCATGTGGTTGAGTGTAAGACCGGGTTCAGGCACTTCAACCACCCAGCTGGGAAGCCAAGTCAGAATGAGCAGCAGTAGTCCAGTTAGGATTGATGACTGAAGATAAATTATATGTTTTTTAAGGCGTATGGTTTGTGTATTTGTAGAGGCGCCTTTGTAACGGCATGTGCTGTGTTACGATGCCATAGAAATTGTCATTATTATTATTATTATTATTATTTTTTTATTTTTTTATTTTCATGTTTAAAGGCATTTATTAGCCATTGTGCTTGAAGATGGAATAGTATTATTATTATTATTATTAATATTATTATTATTATTATATTATTATTATTATTATTATTATTATTATTAGGATGTGACAAAGGAGTGGATGAGCCTAGACTTTACTTCTGGAGTAACTCGAGTTGGGAATAGTGCGACGCTGGTTCAGCTGGTATTATGAATCGCGGCAGTGGCAGAAGTTCTATAACTGAAGACCTGAGATCGTGGTCACTATATATGAATACACACAATTACTGAATTGCAGTGGAACAACCAAGGGTGTTCCCTCCTGTTTAAATTTGATTGCATTCTACATGAAACACATTGGTATCTCTAAAAATGAAAGAAACAATAACAAGGACTGACATTGGTGAAGTAACTATGTTTTGAATGAAGAAATATGCATACAGTTTAAAACCTCTGACAGTTACTTATTGCATAAAAGAGCATATCCTCTTCAATTATTCTTTCTGAGTGTGTCTATATGTTCCCCCCTCTCTCTCTCCCCTTCTGTCTCTCTTTCCACTTCATGATGTATATATTTGCTATAGTGTATATATATATATATTAAATATACGATATAGCAAATATATAAATAAGAGAAATGTAAATAAATGACTGATTATTTGCATATAAATTTTTTATGTAAATAATCATTCATTTATTGACCTTTCTCTTATTTATATTATATAAATCCTGCATTGTGGTGATCACCTGTCAGGTGGTCTGTGATCTTTTCTCAAATTTAGTCTTAAGAACTGTGAGCCAACAGAACAATAATTTCCTGGCTGCATCAAAATAGGTTAAAACGCATTGGCTTCTTTGATGACCAGTGTCAAGGTCTGCTACTAGGTATAAATTAATGAAGTTCCTGCGGCTCTTAACCTTAAGTGCTGTAATATGCCGAGCAAATTTCTGCCCAGGGTAACGGCCTCTGTTGTCATAGACCCTGGTCAAATCGGATCCGTCCATCCATGGTGACAATTAAAAACAGTTGAGCAGAAAGGACATATTCACTTCGACGTTTCTTGTAAATTTATATGAACTTTCCTCAGCACCAGTTGTAATCATTAGACAATTGTCTTTGTTGTTGAAGTTGCATTCTATTATTGGACCCTAATTGAGTAAATTGGGTTGTGCTTAATGACTACCTGCCACATTCTGGGTTCTGTGATAGTTGAATTTCAACCTTGTTTCTCCAATGAATTGTGGGTTTTTAATATTGTGATAAAAATAAAGATTACTCATGATGCGGCCAACCCTTGTCACGAGGACAGCTGAGGAAAAAGAATACTGTGAATTACATTAAGTGACCAATTGACCATTGGTCTTGGACTGAGGACTTTAAATTAGATTAGATTAGATTAGTAGAGAAGGTACACTGAGTACATTTTTTGTCCCACACAATTGTTCACGTTGACCCACTTCTACTGATGATGAGTTCTCTGCCTGAAGGTAGGTTCGTTTCCTTTTCCGACACCTGGCGGGATGAGATGCGTATGGTGGTTGCTCTTTACCTTCCTTGAAGACCACTGGGATGAGCAACTTGTCCAGGGTGTCTATGAAATGGCTTGAGGTAGATTGGAACCTGCCACTCTCCATGTAAAATACACAGCATACCGCTTCACCACCGCATCTCACTTCCACTAACAAATAAAGTTTTAAAATATGCTCTAATGTCTGTTTATTTCAGGCCCGTAAAGATGCTGTGAAGTTTCAGATGTTCAGTGTGTTCCCACTGTTAGGCCATATTCTACGACAAACCTGGAATTTTTTAAACTAAACAGCCTGCTGCAGAAACAAATCAGGGTATTGCTTAGTTTTACAGTTCAGAACTCTAGCCTTGTTATTGTTTGCAGAACAGCGAGGGATTGAAATAAACATCATCTGAAAGTCAACAATACAACTGTACTTTAAGACTCAATCTGCTGACCTGATTGGTGGCAGTCAATACACATACTTGCAATTGCCAGATCATAAAACTACATATATATATATATATATATATATATATATATATATATATATAAACTACATGTATATATATATACTGTGGTTGGTGGTTTTCTTGGAGGATTTCTTGGAGGATGTAAGGCGCATGAAGAACTTTGGTTGTTTATTGCGTGTAGAGAAACTATTGTGGATTTCTTCAGAAGAATTTATTTTACAGATTTCTGCCGGTGGAGACTGTTGAACTGGATTGGACTCTGCTTGCATGGATTGATGAAACAGAAGAAGAGCTTTCGTATTGCCGACATTTACTACGGATGAGTGGAGATTGTCTGAAAAAGACGATCATTCAAGGCACAATTCTAGGATCAAGAGCTCAAGGAAGACCTAAGATGACATGGGCTGATAACATAATGTCGTGGACTGATTTATCGATTGATAAGTTCTGGAGGGTGACATGCAACAATTATAAATGGAATAGAATTGTCCATGGTTCGGCCAATCTTCGGATCGACAACAATGGAACTTTATGGAAGACAAGACAAGACATACACCAAAGCCGCATGAATTGATGAATGGCTGGCTGTTTTGGAAGCCAGGTTGTCTGATTTCCAGCGATCCGCAGACCTGTTTATCGTTCAGATTATGCAGACGGCTAGACGTCTCTTAATTGGTTTGTGTCGTGAACATCTTTTTTTCTTATTTCGTGGTAGTAGTTGTACTTTGTTAGCCGCTGATCTTCTTGCGTATTAGGGGTTACAGTTTATTGGGTTGGACCGTCTTAGTAAGCCAACGGTCCACTTGTTTAGTGGGTCATACAATTGCTGTTTGCAGCAATTTATGTGATGAAAGCATTAGTTTATATATACGATACGTGTTTAATTCATTGGGTTTATTTACAAATTAAACTGGCCATTGTTCATCTGGATTTGGGCAAAACTTTTAAGTTCCAGAGTTTTTGTGACAGTTCTACGAACCAACCGAGTCCTGTCTGTTACAAAGTCCTTCAGATCTTTGGCCTGCGGTGATTTGTGTATTGACACACCTTATATGGATAAAAAAAATATCCATGTGACAATGACAATATGACAATGATATTTTGCAATATGATTTTTGTGGACATCGTGAGTTACAGAAACTAAACGGAGGATTCTGCTATAGAGCCACTGTATTGGCTCCACTTCCCATAGCAGAGTACCCACCAGGTTGATGCATTGGTCTGGTGGGAACGCATTTAAGAATTAACTTCCATATGTGACCTGTCATGACGAAATGAGTCGCTAGGCCATTTTTGAGCATTTTGAGTTATGTATTCCACGTTATTCCATGTTGAATTACCTTTCAAATGAGCTATTACACATCAAAATCAACTAAGTGCTAGTGGAGTTATAACTTTTTTAATCGGTCGACCTGCCTAACAGAAAATGTTGGGAAAACGCGATTTTCGGAATTTTTTATATAGGTTTTGAATCTTATTGGTCATTTAATCTGCACAAATAGCATGTTAAAACAGCAAAATAAGTCAGTTTTAATAGTTTATTGAGACATTATATAATGTAGATTCTAAAAATGGAAAAATAAAAAAAATCAATAATTTGAAGGTTGGACACCTTTAAAAGCGATTTGCAGCGTTCTGCATTGGGCGACTTCCGACTCATTTCGTCATGACGGGTCACATATTTGAAGGAACACCACCTTAGGTGTCCATGTTGACGCGTTCTTTATGTTTATTTCTTGTCTTACCCTCCGCTTGAGGGTTTGGGTCCACTATTCCGAGGGTCCACTATTCCGAAGGTCCACTATTCCGAACCCTAACCTTAAACCTAGCCCTAAACCTAACTATGACCCTAACCCTAACTCACCCCAACCCTAGCCATAACCCTAAACCTAATCCTAACCCTAACCCACTTCAACCCTAACCCACTCCAACCCTAAACCTAACCCAAACTCTAACCCACGATAACCCCAACCCTAACCCACCCTAACCCCAACCCACCTAACCCAACCCTATTCCTAACCCACCCTAGCCCTAATCCACCTAACCCCAACCCTATCCCTAATCCACCTAACCCCAACCCTATCCCTAATCCACCCTAACCCCAACCCTAACCCTAATCCACCCTAATCTTAACCACCAAGGATAACGAACAAAATATAGCGAATATTCGGAATAGTGGACCTTCGGAATAGTGGACCCTCGGAATAGTGGACCCTCGGAATAGCGGGCCGTTACCCCGCTTGAGTGCCTGCATTAGGCAGCGTTCAAGCATTGTGTTTTCTGGGTTGCAGGCACTGCGGCCTGGAATGGGCTTCTTGTGACAGAGTGTTCAGAAGTAATTCCATCATGTTCCATTCTTACCTTAAGTCAGGGTTGGGTCGAGTGTTCCTCTGTGTAGTTTGTCTTGAACAAGGCTCTAGATACATATTCCATAACGAATATTTGGACTGATGTGCGATCTGATCAATTCAAATACACGTAGGTATTTCCATATGTACATGTAGGTCCTTGTAGGGTCATGCCTGCTATAAATCTGCCACTCTGATTGATGATAATCCAAGATGGTGATAATAGAATATGGTCGGGTCCAGTAGATGTATTTCTTCCAATAGATCTGCAAATTTATCATTATTTTATTACTAAAGTGTGTAGCTAATAATTATTATAGCTAAGACCAATTAGATTTGTGCCATACTGTAAAACTGCTAAGATTTTAGTAACTTTTTTGCATTTTAATCTTTGTTGCAACTATTGTTTCCCTTCTTGTTACTGACTTAATATTGCATTCTCTCTTACTAGTGCATTTATTTTGTTTTGGCGGTATTTTCATTTCATCTGAATTTTTCATCACTTAATTCTACTCAAAAGTGTTCTTGTGTTCTCTGTTCTTGTCTTTGAAGTTTGTTATGATTACGATGTGAATTCCGGGTCATTATTGATATTGGAAGAGGTTTGTTTGATAATTATTAACTGAATAAGGATTATATCTTATATGTTCCGGTTTATTTGTACACACATGCATACGCACACACATCCAAACAGCATGTACAACATAATTGGTTCATATGATAATATTCCGATTTCACATCGTAATCCTAAATCACATCGTAATCCTAAATTTATGTAGCACCACTTAAAAAGAGAAATTTCTCAGAGGTGCTTCAAACTTGACAGCATCAAACCACAATCAAATAGAATGATTTTCAAATGCTTGCAGAAAAGGGGCAAAAAGAAAAGGACCAAGAAACGTAGGATCAAGTAGTATTTTAAGAATTTGATGCAAGGTAGTCATAAAACTGTCATTAATATATTTTTTAGAAGCAGCTTACTCGAGTGAAACGGAACCACTACTTTTTCTTGGAAAGAAAGTTCGTTATCTTAGCAGCTTGAAATGAGGAGAAAGTATCTTCCAGATTTTGACAAGTCATTCGAGAAAAAGGTTGCATCACACCGGAGTTTTTCCTCTGCAGCCTGTCCATGTCGGAGTAAGTGTTTACTCTAAATCAACAAATCGATCACGCTGGAGTCAGCAGCAGCAGATTAGAGCCTCTGTTTACCACCATGTTACGCTGTAGCCTTTGACTCCTGTTGTCAGCAAGGACTTTGTGATGTTCGCGAAACTTGATGACGAATTTTAAAGGTGGCCTCGTGGTGTTGTTATGCTTGTAGGAACATATATATGCCGGCAGATTGTGAGTTGAACGAAAACTGCTGGCGACGAGCCTGTTGCTTGTTTGGTTAACCTGCGAGTGGTTTGGGCTTGATGACTTTTCAATTACAGCGTGAGGAGCTTTTCGGAAGGTTTATGCAGACTCACTTTTAAGGTAACTACAGTAACTTTAGTTGTTAAGTGTAGCACAGTAAAATCTGCTTCTTGCTTTTGCTGAATTCAATGCTTTGGCTGGTAGTTGATAGATTTCTAATTACTTTCATGCATTTTGAATATTATCATTTGCTTATCTATGGCTGAAAGACAATTCAGAGAAGTCCCATGTTGTGATTTGATAAACCTGAATTGGTTAATCTGAAGAAACGGCAGGGGTGGGCTGGGTGGGCTCAAGAACCTGGGTAAAAGCAGAATTGACTGAGCAGAATTGACAGAATTGCTGTGTGCCCAGAAGGGTTGGGGCTTGGTGGGGCAAGAGCGATGTAGGGTGGGGTGGGGGAAATGCTGAAAATTTCCAGGCTGTTTGCATGGAGGTCCTCTGGCAATCGGCCATCATCCCACACGTTTTTCACACTACTTGTACGTTGGCTCCATTGTTCGGTGGGTTTGCCATATGCTACACAGGACCACTCTCAAAGAAGCCCCTCACCTAAGCATTATCTGGTAAATACCGTAAGGACCACTCTCAAAGAAGCCCCTCACCTAAGCATTATCTGGTAAATACCGCACTATTTCTTAAGCAGTTTCCTTTGTTTTCAACTTAAGTTCAGTCTAAAAAGTGGGGTTGACTGCATAGATGTAAAAAACGATGGAAACGGAATAAAAAACGGTAAAAAACGTCGTTTTTTTCGAAAAAATAAAAAACGACAAAAAAACGATAAAAAACGGAAACGGTAAATAATTTGACTTTGCTACATCTAAAACCGCATTTTAACCTTGAAAGCATTGATTAGGAACCTACTACTCGCAGGCTATCTCTTAAATGATGATGTTAAACGATGAAATAATGACTTTAATTAGCTGAATCCTTGATAGTTGGCGGAAAACATAAGGAATATCAGAAAAACTAAAATTGAGGAAAGTAATAACAGAAAGTAAATGAATAAGTAAAGTTAAAGAAAAAATAAAAAACGATGGGAAAAATAAAAAACGAAAAAAACGACGTTTTTTGAGAGAGAATAAAAAACGAAAAAAACGTTTTTTACAACTATGGTTGACTGGATATGGAAGTGAGATCAAACTGGCAGTTATCATATTCACTGAAAATAGAAGTGATATCAAACTGGCAGTTATCATATTGACGGTGAACGGGAATGAGAAGTGAGAGCCAACAGTGAAGCGACTGGTCAGCAGCAAACCAGTGTTTCGAGGTTGTCAATCGTGATGAATAGTTATCAAGAACATGTTCAGGTGTTTGTTTTGCTTTGCCTGAGGGCTCTTCGTGATGCCCTCTCTCTGCCTCGGAAGTCGTAGGAAGTGTTTGCATTTAGTAATTCATCTTTCTTCTGCAATCACTTAACGCCTGATCTTGACCCTCATCGTCGTTCTTCCTGTTTGAAATATGATGGCGTCTTTGATGGGAGGGCCAGTTGAGAATGTATGGGTCCGAACTTATCAGTAATCATCATCAATCATCATTGTCATCATCATCATAAGCACATCATCGACAGAAGTGTCAATTCAATCTTTGGTCTCTTTGATTATTCTACTATGTGGTAGTGGCCGTTGAATTATTTCGACCATCTGGCACAAACCAGTTTTTAGGCTTATATGCTGGAAACTTGTCTGTTGCTTTGCATTGCTTTTCAACAAAGGTTAGTCCTCACCCTTGCCACCTGAGCTTCTCACTAGCAGTAAACAGTGCATGTATTCATTATGGTTGTATTTACTAGGTGGTGCAAGTGTAACTAAAATTCCCCAAAGCTTCTGCGCTGGCGATTGAACCCCAGATTTTTTATTCACAGTCCTGCATGCAGGTTTGTTATTTAAAGTCCTGCATCTAGCCACTAGACTATTGTGTACTCCAAACCCACCATCAAACCTGAAAAGCTAAGCTATCCTTAAGGGTATTTAATGCACATACTTGCAATACAGTCTGGTGTTTATTTGCGACTTTTCAGTACATAATGCTAAACTGATTAACAAGATGTTGTATCAAAGTGAGACCACAGTGTAGGACAGAGCAAATAAGTAAATGCATCATCTCCCATGGAAAACACAAGTTCCACATTTGTTCAGCAGAGTGTAAGGTGTCCAGCTGCGTAGCCAGTCTCAAAACAAAGTCTGACATGTGTGTCTTGTCAATAGCAAGCTTTGTTCAGTCAGTTCTGGTATCACGTCATGCAAATTGTCTGCTATTGTGAGATATCATACATCACTAGTTTTGCTGATAATAATTATTTCAAATTGTTTTTCTACTTGGATGCTGTGAATATTTACTTTGCAATTCCTTCCGCTGTGCTGCTCTGTTATTCTCAGTTTGAAAGTCGAAGACTTTTGCTGTATTTGAGTTCTGTGTATTTGAAAGTCTATGCTGTATGTCCCTGGACTTGCATGTTCTTTGGACTCATTCTATACATATGTATGTCTCTGGTTCCATTGGTCATGACTTTTATTATAGACTTGCATTGGTCCACCGTTTAGGTCAACAAAGTCCATTAGAACCTGACAGGTCATTGGTGGGTGAATTTTATATGATGATAGATGACTTTAGAAGAAGAAGAGGCGGAGAGACGTGAATAAAATTATGGCAAGACCTGAGGCTTCTCAGATTGAAGAAACAGAAGATACTGGTGACAGAAACAAGGGAAGAAGAAAGAGCCATGTAGCTGACCCCTCTTCTGGAAGGATAAATGCTTGAAGCCTCAAAAAGATATAGAGATAGCGAGAGTGAATGAGTGAGTGAGACAGAGAAAGAGAGAGAAAAATAGAGACAGACAGACAGACTGAGCATTGGTGAGTGAGTGAGAGAGAGAGAGAGAGAGAGAGAGAGAGAGAGAGAGAGAGAGAGAGAGAGAGAGAGAGAGAGAGTGAGAGAGAGAGAGAGAGAGAGAGAGAGAGAGAGAGAGAGAGAGAGAGAGAGACAGAGAGACAGAGAGAGAGAGAGAGACAGAGAGAGACAGAGACAGAGACAGAGAGAGAGAGACATAGAGAGACACATAGAGAGACACATAGAGAGACACATAGAGAGAGACATGGAGAGACACATAGAGAGAGACATAGAGAGAGACATAGAGAGAGACATACATACATGTACAGGGTCAGAGGCAGAGAGAAGAGGAGAGAGGGCGTGAAAGACAGATGGTTGTACAATATCATGTCTCCTGTTAATCTGATGATGTTGTAGAAGAGACTTAATTTATAGCCCGGTGAAAATGGATTAAATATTTGAAGTCTAGAAATGTAGAAAATTTATTCAAACCAGCACACACTGCTTGAAACTGTAACCTGCTGAGGTGTCAGTTATTGTGAAATACAAACTGCTTGAAGATAACTTTGAACCAAGGGTGTAACTCTGCCCCACAATGTGGTGACGGTCAATCCCTCTCCTCCCTCCCACACACTCCTGCACTCCTCCCATCTTTCCATCTCATCCTACATCCCTTCTCCTATGATTATATGCGAATTTGTCCACCACTTTAAGGTCACTTGCAGCTGACAAAGTACGTGTTTACTGTCTGTTGACAACTTTTAGCCATTATGTTGATGACACTGACATCATGATAGAGCCAAGCAACAGTCACGTTTCATGATCTCGCTTCAAACCATACAATGCCGCATGTTAGCAAGGCCGTGAAGTGGTAGTGACCATGATCCAACTTTGAAAACTAGTAGTAGTCATTTACTGGACACTACACCAAGTAGTGCCTTTGATTTGAACAAGGCGATCATGAGATAAATGCGACAAATTTTTACATGACGTATAGTGTTATATGATGTCGCATGTGAGCGTTGGAAGTGTTCAGAACATGCGAATATCCTATGTATTGAGTTGTAGCTGTGATATGGAAATAAAAAGGATTGCATAAATGTAGATTATTAAACATTGTTAGGCTACAGGCTAATGAGGTTCTGCTGTAAGAAAATTAGTTACAACGACTTTGTTGGAATACCTAAAGGATTTCCGTTTTGTACAAAACTACACTGGTAATACAGGTAAGATATGAAGCCACTGAATTGTTGGCATATGTTAGCGACTAGGATTCGAGAAAGGAAGATATGGTCACGAGAGTTGATGTACTTTTTTGTGAATTCAGTACAGGCTGAATCATTACCATGAAGATGGATTGAACTGATTAACTGTAGGGTCTGGCAAGCAATTGTCTGAGGACCAGTTTTTGACCTTGAAGTTGAAATCAGGACTTTTCCATAAAGCCTTTTAAAGAACTTTTCCATAAATTCTGATTAAGCTCTTTCCGTTTTCTTTGTCTGTCTGCCTTCTTGACGTTATAGGTGCGGTATAATCTAATCATGCGATTAGCCGTTCGGCAACGTTTCTGCATCATGTTTGTTCATTAATCGGGTTTATTGATTACATAAACTCACATCATGTAGTCAACAGTCGCTTGCATAAAACGCCTATCAAACGCCTTTGCGAGTTGTGATGCTTGATTAGCTGCTGGAGTTGATAACATGAGGGGTGTTAACACTCTGACCAGCAACACCCTTTAATTCGTGACTGAGGGGCTTAAAATCTGGACCTGGCCAACTTCTGCTGCTGCCAAACAGAGGGGTGAGGAGTTAATCTCGAAGCTGTGAGATCATTAAATCATGGTATTAGATGGTGGCTGTCGACTTGAAGTGTTGATATTAGGACAGTGTGTCGTCTGGCTTCTCGGCTTACGGTTCTAGAGATAGGGCAGGAAGGCAGATTGATACATGCAGGGTTGCGTGTGCGCCAATTGACTCTGAATTTTTATTTATTTGTTAGACGCTGCTGCGACACTTCATTCGCCTGTCTCGCGGTTCACGAAGGCGGTTTCGACATCGTTGATGACACAGAGCCACCCGCAGAGGTCGGTGGTTTGTTGTTTCTGTAACTTTAAGTCTTCTCCAGACAATTTGTGTTGGACGAGTTTGATATGGAAAGGTGTTTTAGCATCTCTTGCAAAGCCATTTGCTCTCTGTCTTTTGCATCCTGGCATTCCCCCCCTTATGATAGGTTAATCCCTCTCTGCCATCAGCTTCTTGTGCAGCAATACATTTTATATTTTTGAGATGTAATAAGACCATTTGTAAAAATCTGCCATTAAATTGCATTATCTTCACCTTATTTAGGGACTAAGAAAACTTTTTGGTGAGATTTCTGTAGAAAATTTGTGTGTTGGGACTTTGCTATACTTACAGTTTCTTAAGATGTCTTGCAAAGTCCCTTCTCTCTGTCTGTGCCTCCAGCCCTCCCCTTATGGCGAGTGCTCCCTTTGTGTTGCTTGCTACAATCATCTGATTTGTTTGTCTTTATTCCAATATTGCCCTCTAGAGGCCTGCTATTAAATTATTTGTATCAAGGTGTATTTCTTTTAAAAAACAAATTCTTATTGTACTTTTCGTTTAAATTAATATTTGTTTTTTGACTTGACAGTTGCTTGATGCTTTGTTCTAATCCTCTTGAGCCTTTGCACTCAAGACAAATCAGTTCTGTTTCGTCTTTCTGATGACCAAGTGCAGATTTCTCGCTTGTTTCTCATATGCCACTGTAGTGACAAAGCATTGTTCTTATAGGAAATTGACAATGAAACTTGATCGCGTTAATTTTTTGCCAGTTTGTAAACTTCTCAATGCAGGCTTTAATCATTTTTTCTCTAATACTCTGAAGAAACGTAAATGAGTGTGGTTTTGGAATTTTCAGAAGATGTCTTCGGAAAACCTGCGGTTCCACTGGAGCGACTACGCTGTCTTTATTCTGTCGCTCGTGCTGTCTGGATCGGTGGGAGTTGTTCAGGGAATACTCGACCAAATTCGTAGCAGGAAAGGGAAAAAGGAAGATGCGAATATTGGAGAAAGAAACATATCAGGTCTCTATTTTATTTACTATTATATTTTTTCAGAAATTGTTTTTTTCTTATAACTTGCTTAATCTTCAGAAATGAAACAGGAATGATGAGAGTGGATGATCATATTTTTATTCTTATTATTAGTAATTATTAACCTATTATTCTTTGGCAATGCAACGGCGCGTTATACTATCTATCACTAACCCATGTATATACCTATCTGTATAAACCACAAACCTAAGTTCTAACCCTGACTTTTTTGGTATCGAAATGACTGCCTTTGTTTGACACAGGCCCCTTAGAAGCTGATGATAAATAAGATATTCTTTAATAGCCCAATTGCTAACCGCATTTTGGTGTACAGACATGATATAATAAATAAACATGCATCATTTCTATATCCAATCAATGTCAAATGTTTTAAAATAGCCCAGAATCTTAATTTCAAAATCCAATATAAATATGTTCTTTTAATGACCAACTGTTTATACTGCACTTTGGTTTATATGGTAGGACATTTAAAGAAGATAAAGCATTCTCATTAAAAGCGATTTCCTCGTTAGGTTGTCCACCCTAGGGATAATTCGGTAATAGGTGATTTTAGAACTACTAATAAAGTATTTATCGCAGTAATAATAAAATAATTATTGCAGTAGTAGTAATAATAATAGTAGTAATAGTAGTAATTGCATGAGTCAAACATTTAGACTGTAACACATGTATGTATTAGCAAATGTCTTACAGGCACTTCTGTATGCATTAATACTGGGTTACTTAGATACACCCTTCAGGGATTCAAGATTGCTACTGAGGTGCATCTATTTAATGTGTTTTTTTATGTGTTGAAATGATGCAGAAATTATGGTGTTGAATGTTTTCCACTGTAGTGTGGCCTGCCTCCCTTAGCGTCATGGCATCATGTCTAGCGGCTCCATTTGTGCTCGGTGTGCCTGCTGAGGTCTACGCCTACGGAATAGACTTTTCTGTGTTAGTTGTCGGCTACATGGTCGGCGTGCCGGTCGTTACACATATTTTCTTCAGCCGCTTCTACACAATGGAAATAACGAGTGTCTATGAGGTTTGCATGTGTTTGATGCTTAAGTTTCTTTTCTGGCCAAGTTTTGGTTCAAGGACAACTTCAAATTTTTAACCACTGACAGTTTTCTACCTATGCCATGTAGGCTTGGAGTGCATTTCTGATTAATGGAATTTGGTTAGACAATTGGTTAGAGCTCTTGTAGCACAGAGAATACGTATTGGAGCCTCCTCCTCTGTGACAGAGCGGCTGCATAGGAACCTTGGTTTGACCTATAGACAGATAGACCGACAGACTCGGAAAGACCCGTACTCCGTGCTTTTGTCACTACTTAATGGTGCCTAATGAATGCACTTAATAGCATTTGACAATTTCTCTTGAAATGGTGCCATGCATATTTACGATTGCAATTACAAAATGCAATTTGGAGGGAGGGTGATAGTCCTTAATGGGTTATATCAGGGTATCCAGGGGATCAAATTCAGTTGGGAATCTGTTGCGGTTATCAGTTATATGTATATGTCATCTAGATAGATGCAATATTTTATTAGAAGGAGTGCACATGAAAATCCTTTTTTTCAATAACTCACTGATTACTCAACTACTAAAATATCTATATTTGTGAAGATACATATTTTTTTATAGTTATAATGATGATGATAATGATAATAATAATAGTAATAATAATAACAATGATAGCAATTATTATTATAATAATTTTTCATGCAGCTGCTATTACAATTCAGCACAACAGTCAATCAATGAATTAGTCGGAATTTATATAGCACCCTCTCAAGTTTAATACAAGGAGCCATTGTCTTCCATGAAACATTTGCTAAATCTTGACGAGTTCACATTGTGCCCAAATTTTTTTCATGTTCAGATCTATTTTATTTTTCAGTTACCTAAGCGAAAATACTAATAATAATAATAAAGAGTGGTCTTTGATTTTGTAAATAATAATTCTGCGAAAGTAAGTTTATGATGGCGCTGATAACTGCACTTGTTATGGATGCAATTGCAGTTTGTTTTTAATGCCTCCTAAATCGTGCAGGCTAAGTTTTAAAAGGTTTGAATTTTCAGACAAACGCAGCAACTGGCCTTGGCATAAATGCACTTAAAGAACTTGAATAGCTTGGCCTTTTTGTGATACAATACTGCATAAATATAATTAACTTACTTATTTAATATTCAGGCATGATTAAAATTTCATTGCCATAATGCAATAGAGCATCAAAATAAAACAGATCTAAGCTGAGCATTGCGTTCCTATTCCTTCATTGGTAACTGGTTTGGCTTTCAAAGTTTGCAGTTTGCTTCAAAGTTTTGCAAATAAATCAAATGCAATTTATACTGAATTAACACATAATACATTAGACTTTCAAAGAGTAAGTTTTCAATAGGGTTATTGAGGTTAATGTTTTTCCGTTTTAATGTCTGCCGGAAAATGAACTTGGGTTAACTCAACATTAGATTGTCCAATTACTGTACACAGGTTTAATTCCCCAAGTTGTTGACTTTGATGATAAGCTGCAGACCGTTTCATGCAATCGTTATCTGAAAGAAGGCCACCCTGCTCGGTTTGATATATCCGTTGGGCTTCAGTACCAACCGCTGGCAAATACAACTATGAGGGTGCCAGTCCAATCTAATTACTTCTGTATTGCCATTTCCATGATTTTATTTTTTATTTATTTCTCTTCTTCAATCTCCCTACTCAGAGGTGCTCCCAACTGTAGCACGGGCACTGCATCAGAGTTTCATGCAATTGCTCATGCGCTTCGGCGTGAAACTCCGATTCAGCGTCCTTGCTGTACTTGGGAGCACTTCTGAGTAGGCCCTTGTCATTGTGCCCCTTGAAGGGGCACAATGACAAGTGCTCATACATACATGTCTTACTGATTAATGATTATGCATGTATATTGTATGTCTGATGTCAGATTAACATCTATGTTTCAGTATTTAGAATATCGGTACAGCAAAACAGTTCGCTCGATCTGCACGTTCATCTTTGCCTTCAGCATTGTATGTTTCCCAGCTTTCACCTATCTCTCTGTTATCATTACATGCTAGTTTTGTTACGTTTATTCGGGTTCTTTTATGGTTTTTTATGTATGTGTGTTAGTGTTCTGTATAAGATTTTGTAACGGGCGTCTCGATTCAGACAAACAAGTTAACTAACTGGAATTCCAGGGCTCTAGAAGATTTGATATATGCAGTAATAATTGTAAAACGGTTTTTCCTGGTAACGAGTTAATCAGAAAATACCTAATCAGGCTTTGACTGTAAACGGATTTAGCTGCAAGCAGAATTTTTATGGCTTTTCTTGGAGTGTCTGTTAGGAGTCTAGAAATCAGACTTGACGTTTATTAGAGCGAAAAGAACTGATAACTGACATGGTGCGTTGAATTAACTTAATTTGAAGAAATTACTGGTTTTCCATTTCAGATAATATATATGGGGATTATCACATACGCGCCTGCTGTGGCCTTCAGTCAAGGTTTGTACTTGCCTATGTGCAGAGAGTTCAGAAAACTCGTTAATTAATTTTTAATTCTTTTTTAATTCTTTTAACTGGATCAACTGTAAGCGCAGAATAACTTAACGACAAACATGACTTTGGAGTGGAAGCAGACCAAATTTGCACTTTTAGTTTATCTTGTGTTTGTGATATGGTGTTAGAATTTAAACCAGTTCAAAAATTAGGACCGGCTTTTTAAAAAAAGATTGCTGTATCTGTGCAACCGGTGTCAGACATTGCTAATTTACTCTCGAAATTAGAATAAATTGCAAATCGGTTTACCAGCTGCTTATCTGCGTTCAGCCAGTTAACCTGGTTTGTCACTCTGGACTTTTTGCACTTTTACGCTTGAAAAGCAGGTATTCATAAATGGAGAAATAGCAGTGAATACCTACCCCTCAAGTGTTTCTTTTAAGTTTGTAGTCAGCCAAACTATTGTTTTGAAAATAAAGTTCTCTGTCTGTTTAAAGCGTCTTTTCTGACATTCTGGCATATAAGTCTATGTCTACTTGAAGTTAATTCCATCGCTGTTTTTGTCTAGATTTGCACGTATTTAAGAAATATTTTGCTTCATAGCATCTACGGCATGCTTATCTAATTCTGAAGATCTGCCTAATTCTAAAGGAGTTTAGTTTTTCCCACTCTTAAAATAAGTCAATCTACTGTTACCAGTCTACCATATTAATCCTTTACCCGTTTGCCCCGAGTATATTCGCTGGAAACGGGCTTAAAATTTAAAAATGAACCGGTAAAGGGTTAAGTATCAATATTTACAAAATTTACTCTCAGGCAAGATCAGAAAGCAAAGGGGGGGTATATAGCTTGCCACAGCCGGCTGCAGAGCTGTAGACTTTGAACATGTTGTGACCTGACTTGATCTGATCTAAGGTTTCACATTTGATTTGATTTTGGAATTTTATTAATTCATTTGAATAAATTTACCTTTTAGTATCTCTGTGTTTTCTTCAGTAACTGGTCTCTCAATGGAAATCTCTGTTCTTGGCGTTGGTATCATTGGAACTGTGTACACGACAGTTGTGAGTTATCAAACGATTCAGAAACTTGTATTGTGCAAAGGATTTAGTAAATATTGCTAAGTTACAATGTATTTACTTATTCAGCTGTATCCAACTTTATCAGACTGTAGTACATAAGTACTCAAGTTACTTAAGTGAGTTAGTGGCTTGTCATAGGCTACTGAGGCTTTAATAAAGTCATGACTGGTTGTAGAAAATGTCACCATGTCTTCCTACTTTGTTACTTAAAGTTCTCTGGATATATAAT
Source organism: Lumbricus terrestris (assembly GCA_949752735.1). Taxonomy (NCBI): domain Eukaryota; kingdom Metazoa; phylum Annelida; class Clitellata; order Crassiclitellata; family Lumbricidae; genus Lumbricus; species Lumbricus terrestris. Next base: position 43,625,113 of record OX457044.1, on the reverse strand, counting down.
TTTGTATGCAGCTGCAGGATGTGTCTTTTCAACTACTTGAGGTTTTCAGATGAATTCACTATATATGCATCATGCCCGTTAAAAAATAATAGTACTAATTAATTATTATGACAAAAAGAATTTAAGGCAACTGTATGATTTTGTACAAGTTATGACTTCAAATGTTGCTTAAAAAGCACTGGAATTGCTGGGGTAGTCTTTTTTACCAGCCGTTTTCCAATGTATTTTTAGCAATGACAAACAGTCTTTAATTCATAAATTCAGTTAGGATTGAGATAGAATGATAATTTTGGTGTCATTGAAAAGAGAACAATGGACATGTGCTTCTATTTAAAGTGACATATTCTGCTCGAAAAGTAAAAAATCCAACTTAAAACTGTCTTTGTGCAGATAGGTCACATTTATTGACTTAGTACTTCTTGAGATTATCACTGTTGTTGTTTTTATTATTATATTATTATTATTATTACATTGATTTTGTTATTATTGTTATTTAAAATTAAATTTATTATCATTGATATTTTATATAAAAATATATGTTATTTTGTGAACTTATTTTTAAAGAATTGTCTGTGATGTTAATTATGTTTATTGTAATTGTAGGGTGGTTTGAAGGGTGTGATTTGGGTTGATGCAATCCAGATGTTGATCATTCTCGCAAGTGTCTTGGCGATCATCATCAAGGGTTCAGTTGACGTCGGTGGAATTGGAGTCGTCTTCCAATCAGCTTGGGAAGGAAATCGCCTGAAAATGATAACGTAAGCGTGTGTGGATGCAAGGCCGTAGCTATGTGGTGTTGTGGGTGTTTGAACACCCCCGAAATCAAATCCTGGCTACGGCCTTGCGTGGATGTGACTATTGTAGCTAATTCGATAAAGTTCAACACCCCTTCAGAAATACTAGTAGGTCCTAAAATTTGAAGATCAACCAAAACCTTGTACATTATTGTATTTTGGAATCACTCATGACTTTTGACCAGACTCATCTCGGAATTTGGGGCATGCACTCTGATTATTCTTATTGTTGCTACAAAACTTTTGAACGCAACCAATTTCAAACGAAGCACAAATCTAAAGTTTGGTTAAGGGCAGCAGCATGGATAGAATGCAAACACAACCATTACAAATGATGAACTCCGCCACTGGTTGCACTCTGCCAGTGCCAGTCCCAAGCCAGGAGGGCATCGCTAATGGTCTTTGTTACCACACAGTGATGTTAAAACTGCAAATACCACCACCATGGCAAATGACCCATTTCCAAACATCAGCAGCAGTACTGGATGTAAGAAGAGACTCAGGCCTTAAGCATTATTACAATTATCCTGCATAACGTCAAGGATTTGCTGTACTTAGTTGTCTATATAGTCTTATTGCTGATTTTTTCGAGGCTCCCTTTTAACGGTGTATACTGTGTTATGGCACCACAGAAATTGTCGTCATTATTATTTGTATCATTACATATGATTTGAATGCTGCCTGATAGATACTGGAAACGGTAATCGACTGGTTTTAGTGCTTCCATGGTTTCGATTCTACCCTGAGATCTATGGTTACTGTGAAGAGATCTGAGGAAGGCCTTCAAACACAATATCTCTGTGCCATTAATTAATGCTTCATCGTTAGATAACGGGGCTTAATAATGAAAATAATTATGTGGATAGATAAACTGAATGCAGTTCATGACAATGTTTATCATTTATCGTCATCGTCATCAATCGTCATCTCATTGTCATTGTACCGGTACTTTGTATTAATTGTTTGCTATTTGGTAGGCAGCTTGCATTGTGTTGTGCTATCATTTTGAATCTGTGCGTTTACATTGTTCTCGTTGTCCTTTGTGTCTGTAGGTTTAGTCCGAATCCGATGGTGCGGCACAGCTTTTGGACGCAGACAATTGGTGGCACCTTCATGCTCATGGTTATTTTTACCAACCAGTCTATTGTTCAGAAATTCTTAGGTCTGCCAACCAAGAAGAAAATGTATATGTGAGCAAACTCTACATTGTTTCTGTATGAATAATTATTGCCAAAAAAATTAAATAGTACAATTTTATTTTATATTTTAATTATATGAACTGCGAATTTTGTTTTCTTTATGCTGTGCATGTATGATGTTTTTCTAGATTTAAGTTACTTTGCTGAGGTGCATGTAAAGAAACCTATTTTTGTTTGAGAAACTCAAATGAAAGTGTTCAGAGGTTCTGATATAAATGTCAAAGTAGTGTCATGGACAGATTGATCTTATTGAGCATGAAGTGATTTTCTTTATAAATCTTTTAAAATTCTCCATGTTTTTGCCTACTTAAAAATGAGAGAGCACCTTTTTGAAATCCTACAACATGTTTCTTGATTTTCAAAAGTACTTTATTATTAGTATTATTATTACCTGAAAGAATTTAGTGCTCACAAGGTCACAGTAATGTGAATCTGAGGAAGAGTTAGTCAGTTTGAGCATCAGAAAAATACTGAAAGTCATTCTTTGGAGGTAGTGTTTAAGGATGTTAATACGATGATGGTGGTGATGGTGATGTCGGCAAGGGTGGTGGTTGCTTGCTTCTGAAGATGCTCTAGAAATTGTCTTAATTACAATTATACTATCACAATTATAAGTTGTCGATGAATTTCAGTGAAAGGTTTTCTTTGCAGCACATCCTACATTTCGATGGCTGCAATGGTCAGCTACATTCTGCTCTTCTCAATGTCGGGACTCGTCATGTACGCCTTCTATGAGGGCTGCGCACCCCTGATGACTGGCAAGATAAAGAGTCCAGACCAGGTTGGCTCATTAATTAATCTCTCCTCTATTTTCTGACCTGTGCAAATTTGTCACACTACCCTGTAATGACTGTAATAGAACTGCTACGGTTTCCACTTTTTCTGCAGCACCTCTCAGTTAATTATTTTCATTTATGGATAACTCTCAGATATCGTGAAAAGCGATGGTGCAAGGACCTTGAACAAGTCATACACTCACAGTTTTTTTATTATGGTATCATTGACTAATGCAAGGTTATATAATTGTGTCACTTAATAAATACTTGATAATTAAAATGGGAATAATAACAATAATAATGCTAATAAATGCGCAAAGACTTGCATATTTCACTTCATATATCATTAGCGTTGTGAGGCAAAAAAAATTGTCCGGAAAATTTCATATTTTTCCAGAAGATTTCCGAAAATTTCCATCGTAGTTTTCTGGAAAATTTCCGATATCTTTCCAGCAATACAATATTACTAAATAACAATTTTAAGAAATTTAAATCCATAAATATGATTAAACATCAATCACTCTGAGCTATCTTACTTAATTATTTCTGATATTTTGCTTCAATGGACAACACTGTCTTGAACATTGACATTTCTGTTATTCAGCAAATACTGTGCATGAAAACTACTAAAATCTTGTTTGCTTTTCTGGATTCAAAATAATGCGCTTTTTCTTTCAGCTTGTTCCAGTATTTGTTCTGGAGTTGTTTCAAGGATACTACGGTGTTGCGGGATTGTTTACGGCAGCAGTCTTCAGTGCCTCATTGAGGTATCTACATTCTCAGCTATCTACTCTAATGATTTTTATTAAACCGCTTGCTTGATAAAATGCTTTTCACTGTATCAGTGTTGCTTCAGAATTAAAAGCCACGTTATTGGATAATGCAACCAGAATTAGTTTTTCACTGAATCAGAATACATTTGGAAAGTCAATCACGATACGAACTCAGAATTTTTTTAGGGATCTGGATTTTTGACAATTAATTAATCGATTAATCATTAAAAAATTGTAATCAATCAATTTTTAGCTTTTCAGTTCATTTTTTATGCTCATTTCACGATGTCAGACAGCCATTTCCTGTGTCAACAACATGGCGAACAATGTTAGTGTGAAACTTGTGAGTAGAAAATTAGGTGATGATTTTCCATATTTATTTATTTTCATTTATTTCTTTATATCTTTATTGCACCAGAAGTAAAATATGTATAGTACAACAAAAACAGAAAATCACTGGGCAACAGGAAGCCCGGGAAAAAGTAAAAAGCTTATGCTAACTTGGCCCCTAGTACACAATTATCATTTCAATCAACGTTTTATGAGGTGAATAGTGATGGAAAGTCCAGGATGGCAGAACAAATTGTTTTTGCTGCAATTATAAACAGTTTAATTGAAGATTTTTTGTGTAAAAAATGTAGTAACTTTCTCAGTGACTACATTTAAAAAAAATAGTTTTCATGCATACGTAAAATACGTAACGTAGACCAAATTAATCGAATTTAATTGATTTATCGTGATTTAATTTTACGAACTAATTGATAAAAATTATTGAGCGTCTTTTACGTTGACATTCCGTAATTGTAGTCACGATCACTAGATTTCTTCAGCACACAAAAAAGTGAGGTTAGGAGACGGTGGACCGATATTATTCACAGCAATCACAGACGCTTAGTCTAAACATGATCGATGGGTATGTAGGGTCAGAAGCATTCCGGGTGAGGATTCTAGGAGCAGGGAGGCTGACATCTAGATGGCTATGATGAATAGGTATTGGAGTGGCAAGAGAATTATGGGGGAAGAATCGGGATAACATAAAAATTATGTACATGTTCTTTTGAATGAAGCAATTGCACAGAGACAGGAATAGTCTCAGAATGTCGGTTTTGGCGAATTTGTAGGATGATATCGATAACTATCATACTTCGGGTGGAAGTTTATTTCAGAGGGGCATAAAGCTGTGGCGAAGGAGCTATTTCCAGATTTCTGTGACTAAGTGACTGAAGGATGGATTACTTGATTGCCTGCTGTGATTGAGTTTACTATGATGTTATTGAATTGGTCTACAGGTTTTTTGCTTAGCATTTAAATATTAGCCAACTATGTAGCCGTTTATCGAACGATGGTATAGGATTTCCCATGCCATTTATTACACTTTGTTGGTAAAGGGTTAATATTAACTAATGACCGCACAGGACTATTTCCCTGTGTTAAAATATTATTGTGTTTTCTTTTGTTTATTATGATGCGTAATTGCGTATATTTGTTAGGTCTGTTGCCTAAATGATGTTCTTGAATGTGCAGTGCAAGTGATCAACTAATCATATACGCGCATATTGTATAAAAATATGCAAAAGTCTTCTCATTATTTCACTGTATGTAGTTGTTCCTATTTGTTTTTCAGTTCTTTTGCTGGCGGCATCAACGCTTTGGCTGCCGTAACCATTCTGGATGTAATTAACCCTCTGTACACGAAACGAACGGGTCGTAGACAGATCGATCCTCGGAAATTGGTCTTGCTCTTCAAGGGTCTCGGTGAGCATTCTCGTAAATCTGTTGTAACGTAGCTTAATGACAGATTTGATGCAGAGCCTTTATTTATTTGGCAAATTATTATAAAACAGTGATAATAAAAATTATGGATCTTACTACATAAATACTGGTGAATACAAAATGGTGATAATATTATTATTATTATTACATAAATTTCTTATGCGCCCAAGGTCACACCAAAGTATGAATCTGAGGCTGCCAGAGGAAGATGCAGTTAAAGGTCCATGTGCTTGAAAGCCAAAGAATTTTCTTTCTATGAATAATAGGAATGTTGATAAGGAAGGTGATGATCGTGATTATGTGATGGTATTGCTGTGTTTCAGTGGTCTTCTACGGTCTCTTCACCATTGCTTTTGCGTTTCTGGCTCCATACCTTGGTCCAGGACTTCTCCAGTTGGCTCTGAATCTGATGGGAGTTGTTGGAGCGCCAATGCTTGCACTCTTCATAATGGGAGCTTTCATGCCATGTGTGAACTCTATGGTGAGTATTGGCAATGTTGTTTTTGTTCAAATATTCTAATTCTTAATATGTGTTTATTTCATTTACACACTTTGGCGTTATTAGGTTTTGCTAGACCTTACTGCCACCGTAAGCCAATGAATTTTTGCATGTTTGCATTCTACACAGGGCAGCTATATGCTCCACTCTGCTGCAAAACTCTGCTGTACAACTTTAATGTGCTGTTATTTTCCTATTTAAGTTAATTAGTTATTACACTTAAAGATGTAGCCTACTTTCTTTTTTGTATGTCATAAAAATGAAGAGTGAATTGTTATTTGGAGTTTAGGTCCCTATGCTTGTTTCTGTGTATAATATGTTCGATGGACTGGTATATATTTATGGGTCTATGTATGTATGTATGTATGTATGCATGTATAATGTATATATATATAATTATATATGTGTATATATATATAATTATATATGTATATATGTGTGTTTGAGTAAATTTAGCATTGTGTATTTTCATACTGTAATGATGAGCACATAATAAAAATTGACAGCAGGCATCGTTGCATCTCGTGATTGAAAGATTAAATGACGTAATGTACAAATGTTATTTGGACGTGCTTTCTAAGATAGGCACAAAATAAAAGCTTAGCAGTCATTTGAACCACAAGTTGTGAATAAACTCAACAGAAGACTAATTAATTAATAGACTATGGGATGAAAAGATAGATGGAAGGAAGATAATCAGAATTAATTAATAGACTTTGGGATGAAAAGATAGATGGAAAGAAGATAATCAGAATTAATTAACAGACTTTGGGATGAAAAGATAGATGGAAGGAAGATAATCAGAATTAATTAACAGACTTTGGGATGAAAAGATAGATGGAAGGAAGATAATCAGAATTAATTAATAGACTTTGGGATGAAAAGATAGATGGAAGGAAGATAATCAGAATTAATTAACAGACTTTGGGATGAAAAGATAGATGGAAGGAAGATAATCAGAATTAATTAATAGACTTTGGGATGAAAAGATAGATGGAAGGAAGATAATCAGAATTAATTAATAGACTTTGGGATGAAAAGATAGATGGAAGGAAGATAATCAGAATTAATTAATAGACTATGGGATGAAAGGATAGATGGAAGGAAGACAATCAGCAAAATCTTTTGCCGCTTTGTCTACGTTTATGAAATCGAAACAGTGTGGCTTGATAATTATCGTTAGCCTTATGTTATGTGTTGACAGGGCGCTTGTGTGGGTCTGATGATAAGTCTCGTCATGATGTTCTGGATATCAATCGGTGGAATCTTCATGGCTGGCAAATACAAATTCCACTTGAAGGCGCTCCTCCCAATGCGTGTCGACCTGTGCCCTGTCAGGAACACAACCGGCAGTGAGGTCTTCAGCGGATTTGCGACACTGCTGTCGAATGACACGCTGATGGAATTTGAGACGAACCTGACGGACCTTTCTTCCGCTGTGTTTCCAAATTCCTCGGCTGCTCTGCTCCAGTCTGCGCCAGCAGCGAATGCAACGATGCCGATGTAAATTTCTTTTTTATTTTTATTTATTATTATTTTGATCAAGTTTTTATAAAGTTTTTTTTGATGCCAACGTAAATTTCTTCTCTTCTGTTGTAGTAAATGTTTAATTAGTTTTTTTACTTGCTGTATGTTTCTCTGATGGAATTAATCAATGATTCCCCCAATGAATTGTATGCCTATATTTCTGCATTGTTTAAAGGCGTTCTGTCTGATCATAGTTATATAGACTTTAATTGGGCAGATGTAGAGTATGTCCTAGGAGATTTCTCAAAGTGTTACTTCATAAATTAAATGCTATGACACACACACACACACACACACGCACGCATGCATGCATGCACGCACACTGTGTATCCCCTTCTTTACCAAATTATGTTAAAGTATTATTCACTGCCATAATTGTATCATGTTTGTTTGTTGTTTTGGTTGAGGAAAATAAATAAATAAATATAAATAAATAAATAAATGTCATATGTATGCATGTATGGTATGCATGCATGACAAAGTCAGAAATATGTATCTTATATGTAAGTCTACTTTACACTGTAGGCATTGCATTAGACAGCTTGCTCACTTGATGTGGTGGCTCCAAAGGCATTTTTTCTAACAACGTTTGAATGTAAATTATGTTTTCTGTTTTTAGTCCATCGAGTCTCGAGATGTTTTACATGATGTCGTACATGTGGTATTCAGTGATCGCCATTGTCATTGCAGTGGTGGTTGCGTTTCTGGTCAGCTGGTGCTCGGGTGAGTCTTCACTGTCTTTGTGTGATCTGGTTTTATGTGGTGCTATATAAATTACATAGATTGCTGGATAGATAGCTGATTTTGTTAAATAAATTACTGTTCAGTAGCGACTTTAGTCTTACTTGCTTATCTGAACTTACAAATGTGCGACTGTCTGAGACTTGATCAAGCCAAGTTGGCTGCCTTTCTACAGATTGTTTGAATCTTTATTTTAAATATTTAATCTGCATGATTTCTGACCTCATAATGATGCATTTAAATAAGAGAAAGTTATACTTTCGTTGATTTTCTTCACCGATATGTCGAACGTTGGAAATAATTTGCTGACAATAATGTGGATTTTTGCAGTTCGCCATTTTAAGGTCTTATTTGCTTTGTATTCTATGTCTTCCTTGTGGATATATATGCGTCAATATGCATCTGGGAAATTATTATTTGTAGGATTCCAGAATAAGATGCAAGTTGATCCTTCGTTGTCATACATGTGCTGCTACAAAACGACTGAAGAACAGGTAAATTTTAAATTAATTATTTTAAATTTCAGTTAAATTATGTGTTTTCACCACAATTCGATTAGCAATTGATTTATTAAGTATATTCTTCCTCACTTACTTACTTAGAACAATGCACACTTCGAGATCATTGTCTGAAAACTTAGAACTTCACGATCATTTTCTGAAAATTGTTGAAACAATGCAAGTTCCTAGAGAAACATGATGACCTAGACTCCTAGGGTCATTGGTATTTTTAATGACTCATTTGGTAACATGAGTCACGTTTTTTCTTTATCCATCATTTTCGTTGTGACTTACATTTGATAGTGCTTCTGTCTATCCTGGCAGGACAGATTAATGGAAAATTAAAAACGAACACAGCATAATTCAGATGTATTGAAAGAGCTGTGCTGAAAGTAAAAAAAGAATATGTAATAATGGGATGGTTGTTATCCTAAATAATAAGAGTTGACGATTTGTTTCGTGTTGGAAAAGATTTCGAATGTTAAACTCATTGGCATATTGAACACCCTACTTCAAAATGTTTTAATAAAATTACTTATTGCAGTAGAAAAGTTCACACCATTATGATAATACCTTAACTTGTAACATTAATTTTTACCAATATTGGATTATGGTGCTGTAATTGTCTTGAGGTTATACAAATTTTAGTGGTAGAGTTAGTAATATTATTATTTTAGTGTACTTGCATTAAGTTTTTTTTCAATAATTATTTCTATGTAGTGAGTTTTCTGTGTTGTAGCAGTTAGATTCTGTTTCCTCATCCAGTCAGGAGGACCCCAGTCCTCTGTTACTGCCTTTTAGTAAGCCATCTGACTACAAAAAGTTGAATTCACCATTGCAAGCTGTTCACAAAAGTCCGACTTGTTGTGAGGAAGTTATATGGGAACGAAGAGCTTCGTGGATCAATTCAGAACAGCGTAGACTACACTGAAAGAAATGCGAAAAAGCAAGACTGAACAAAAGAGAAATGTGATCAGATCAAAACTGAAAAAAGAGAGATGTGATCAGATCAAAACTGTACAAAGAGAGATGTGATCAGATCAAAACTGTACAAAGAGAGATGTGATCAGATCAAAACTGAACAAAAGAGAAATGTGATCAGATCAAAACTGAACTGTGATTAAACAAATTCCTTGCTCAACATGACACTTTGAACTTTTGCTTTGCCTTTATTTTCGTAAGCGTTTTCAATGTAGCTTTTCTGACATGTGTGAAATTGAATTGTGGACAAGGTTGAGCACTTGTCGTGATGAAATGTGAAGACTTGACTGTGATCATGTACCCCCAACAATTTCTGCTCAAATGTCAGTTTTTGACGTTTTTTTTGTGTTATGACGCTTTTACGGCCAGAAGAATATTTTGAATTTATGTGTATTATGGTATTCGAGAAGATGTTGCTCAAGTTAAGACTGAATTGCAGGTTAGAGAAGGCATGCTTTTCTTCATAGTCCCAAAAGTTTCGACTTCTGCGTTTTTTCGTTTGATGCTAGTATGCGGACGAAAAGAATTTGGTGAATGCATATAAAGTTCCAATCAATGGTGAGGGTTCCGGTCCACTTCACCACGTGCACATATCGCCAGTTGTCCATCCTCAGCTGGAACCGGAGCCAATGGAAAGCACAATTCCAGAACCGTTTGAGGACTACGACGACACTGGAGTCTACAGCTATGGAGTCTTCCGTCGTGACAGATGTTCTCGTTGCCGGAGGTCCAAGATAATCTACTGCACCAAATTTTAGTCATCTCTGTGGCGTAGGAACGTCAACCTCATTTCCGGTTTTAGGATTTTTGTAGGCAAGGGAATAAGATGTTTTTGGCATTTAAATTATTTCTTAGCTACTATCTGCATGGCAGTTCATTACGTATTATAGATGCTAGACACAATATTTATTAGTATTTGATGAGCTACAAAAAACTTTTTTGAGGTGACTGAATGGCTGCTTATATATTGTGCAATCTATGCAATTCAACTTATTTCTCCCAAAGTCTATGCAACTGAAATTTTCTCAGTTAAAGCTTAATATGCACTTAGTGTGTGCTTAAGAAGATTTATTTTATTTTTATGTTGATATTAGTATTATTGCTGTTATTATTTTGCCAAGTTTATAAGTGATTCCTGGGTAAGAATTATTATGCTTGGAGCTGTCGAATGTCCATAAGATGAGGTTCCTGTGTAAACGGGTAATGTACTCCAGTGTCTAAAGTGGTTGCATGCCTTGGTCTGTTTTAAACGAATCAGGTGAGGTTCTTCACCCCACTGTTCGGTTTGAATGGGTAACAAGTCACTTAAGGTCCATACACGAGGACTGTCTCCTAAATCTCTTTTTGATATGCATACTGGAATTCTTGCTTATTGAGATGCCTGGATGCTTGCTCTAAATTCTTAAGGCACTGGACAAACCATATAGTGGCTGTTGTGCCTGTGAAAGTACCTCCAAAGTGTTGATTTATTGGAATATATTAATGCTTGGTAATAATTACAATAGCAATAATAATATTGATAATAATAGTACTAGCTGCTCAATGATAGTAATAATAATAATAATAAGTAATAATAATTTATAATAATAATAATGTTAATACTACTACTAATAGTAATGACATACAGTGTAACATGTCGGTGAATGTGCCAATGAAACTTCTACCCAATGCTGCAACATTCGAAAATAATGGAGTAAATAATAATAATGGTCGTAAAAATAAAGAGTTATAGCAGTAGTAGTAGCTCTTTTTGTTGTTAGTACCTCTGATTATGAAGTCCATCTAGGCCCATACGTGCTACAATTTTTTCCCCATTTAGCTAGCTGCTTTTGTGTATTTGTTCCTAACTTTACTGTGCTAAGGCGAATTTATAATGCAATGATAGAGAACAAAATTTAGTCAGATACATGTATCTTTGTATATTAAGTGGTGTGGGAACTGGGAAGTAGGGGAAATTTGATTGGTTTACTCTTAATTCTAACGAGCGGATACTATTGTCTCCAAAGCATCAAAATCTGTGATTGTGTTCTTTTGTTTTGTCGCCATTGTATGGAAGCAGAACTTAATGCAAACTACCAATCTAAGATACAAGTGTATGGCTTAGACTTAATCCAGTCATAGGCGGAGACCTGGGCGGAGACTTGGGGGGACGGAAAGACGCGAGATTTTTTAACGGACGAATGGCTCTGAGTGTCGCCGAAAAATTTCCATCTTTTTCCGGCCAAAATTTCACGACCGGCAAATCTCGACGAAATGCTCTATTTTCACCACCAAAAAAGTTGATGACTTTTTTGTACTCGTGACGCTCAACGATTGGGGGACAAATGCATGGGCCGTCCCCCCCCAACACCTCCGTTGGGGGGACCGTCCCCCTGTCCACCATAGGTCTCCGCCCATGAATCCAGTGGCTAATGCTTTATGGCTTATGGGTGGATGATGAGTCGTCTCTGCAGGTATCAAAATCCGCATTTTGTGTCTAGCGTCTGCTGTGTTGCGTATTGTTTATATTTCAAGTTTCTAATCTTAACTTAAGACTCTGGCTGCCTCTGTGACATTATGGAATTGATAGTATCGATTACTTATATGTGTTTATACTTACCGGTAATGATAGGAATTCATTTCCGTTATGAAACCTTCTGATTTATCCAAGTCTAAATATTCTAGTGTGACTTAATGTTACCAATCACTTACTTGGTCAGGTTTGTTGCCCCGGATCAAGCAGGTGAAAAGAAAAATTGGGAGATAATTATCGTGTTTTTTTAAGCTGTTCATTATTGCATGCAGTGTGACCACATTATATGCTCAGTAAGATTTACTCCGGTTTTATTAGATAATTTATGTCTGTGCTTGTTCAGGTTTTTGTAAGGGTTTGATGTGCACCAAAATCTAGTCATGAGAAAAACTGACACTTCAGAATTTTTCTGACTAAATTCCGAATTCTGGGATATTTGTATTCATGTTAAAATGCAGAACTTAAACTTAAGAACTCCAACTGAATTTTGCAATTTTGTTCATCTTTTATACGTTGAAACGCAGAAGTTATAAACTTACAGCACTGCATGATAAGCAATCTGTTAATATGCATAACACTATTTAACTTAAAATAAATGTTAAATTGTAACTTTTGTGTCTGTTTTGTCACCACTGACAACAAAGCATTTGTATAAAAGTCACAACATAAATGGCCATGTACATTAACATTGCAATACCTAGATGGCCATATATGCATGCACATGCATAATGTAAATGGCCATATACATTAACATTGCAATACCTAGATGGCCATATGCATGCACATGCACAATGTAAATGGCCATATACATTAACATTGCAATACCTAGATGGCCATATGCATGCATATGCATAAACACATAAATGGTCATATACATTAACATTGCAATACCTAGATGACCATTTGCATGCACATGCAGAATGTAAATGGCCTTATACATTAACATTGCAATACCCAGATGGCCATATGCATATGCATAACACATAAATGGTCATATACATTAACATTGCAGTACATAAATAGCCATATGCAGGTATATGCATAACATAACATTAGCATTGCGGTACATAAATGGCCATATACATTACATAAAATGGCCATTTGCATTATCATTACGGTACATAAATGGCCATATACTGAACATACATAAATAGTGATATACATACATACATACAGCCTACATTGCATAATTATAATCTGACATTTATAAAGCATCACCTCAAGAATAAACTTATACGTGTCACTTGCCACATGAACCAGTGAAATCACTGCCAAACAATGTCAAACAATAGAGACCTACTCACAGACTTCAGGCGCCTGAAAAACTGTGGAAGGGACAAACTGATGTGTACGAGCTGCAGCTCTTGAGAAAGGTGATTCCAGCTGTTTGATCCAACCCAGGCAGTGCTTGGTATATTCATATCGATCTACATCGATCGAGTTTCGTAGTACTGATGGAATCACTCATATCTAACAATATTATGATGCCAATCAATCAACATTTAAATAGCATATCACTGTCTCATGGACAATTCTCAATTGAGTAGAATGTCTTCAGAAATAGGACTAGAATTTGCAGTGTTCATGACAAACCCCTCCAAATAATGTGTTTAAAATACCAAACAAATTCTATGAAGCAAATTTGTCATATTTTGTTTTAGCGCTACGAGACTAGTAAATGCACAAGAAATACTGCACAACATTTTGGAACTCCGTCAAAGTACTGTCAATGAAATATCGGCCTGAAAACAGTTCGATTATTGCCCAGCACAAATAATATGGGATGTGTGAGATGATCGTAGGACTACTAAAATATTATTATTATTATCTGCGCCTTCGTGAGATTCTTGTTAAGGCGCTATATAAATGGTCATATACAAACATACATACATACATATTAACAACAATTTAATCACTTCTAGAGAAACAAATAATTAAATCTACACGTAAAACAAATAATTAAATCTAAACGTAAAATCTCCTACATATAAATGAGAAACGGTACTATGCTGAACATGAGCGCCTGCACATAAAAGCAAAAGAGGCACTTGGCCCAAGAAAATTGACACCTAAATTTTCAACTAGTTTTCAACAAATTTCTTTGCAATGAAGCACCACTGATGTTAAAAAATGCTAAAATTTTACATTTTTAAAACCTCAACGAAAAATACCAATATTCTCAATTTCCTGCTTTGCATTTTTCATGCTCTTCCTAAACAAATGTAACCATGACCACTGAGCTTTGCCCTGCTTACAAAAAAATTATCTGCACACGCCCATGATGCTAAACAATCAAATAAGCAAAAGAAAATGCAACAGCTTGGCTTAACATTAAGTGATAACAACAATTAGCAAATTTACACACACAAAACTGAGAAGTCAATATTCCGAATAAAAAACAAATGCATTCCAACACTTCACAACAACTCCCTTTTCTCTAATTATGGCCGAAACACTTAATCCACGTATCATGCGCCAGCAGCAACTCCAGTAAGTTCATAGCCGCTATGGCATGTCAAATCAAAATAATGAAAGAACAGCCAAATCATAAATGACAAGAATGCACCGTTATAATCTGTGATTAACCCAACACAAATGTGCATTGATTTAATAATCTCCAATGTAACCCAACAAGATTATGAACCTAATAAATTTTCTTCGACATAACCTGACCAAAATGTGCACTGAATATTCAGTGCTGTAATCCAAGAATGAATATTCAGTGGTGTAACCCTAGAGGAATGTGCACTGTCATGTACCCTGGCAAGAATGTGCATTGAATATATTGATGGTTTGCTATATAATTTCCCGTGTCCAGCAAGAACAATGAAAGCACCACACACCAAACAATCAGGACCATTGTTCCATGCTGCAGACAATACATCCCAATATCAATCAACAACAACACTTCCGTCCAGTTTTTACATATCATAGTGGTTCATCAAAGTGCATTCATGCTGTCCAAGTCACTTTCTGTAGCTTAATACATTGCATAGTGATATTATTAAAAAGCATTTACAGTTCTTCGTACTGCACCAAGGACAACAATAAAGATATAAATAACAAGAACAATGAAAGCACCACACACCAAACAATCAGGACCATTGTTCCATGCTGCAGACAATACATCCCAATATCAACCATCAACAACAACAACAATAACACTTCCTTCCAGTTTTTACATATCATAGTGGTTCATCAAAGTGCATTCATGCTGTCCAAGTCACTTTCTGTAGCTTAATACATTGCATAGTGATATTATTAAAAAGCATTTACAATTCTTCGTACTGCACTGAGGACAACAATAAAGATATAAATAACAATAAATCAGTGATGGATCCATTGGTTTACCCTGGAGCCAGGTATGCATGCCTGTAATTAACCGGACTAAGAATTTGTAAGTCATAGCTACTGTTCACACACATTTTGTTACATTCTAATATCTTATAGTATTTTCTTTAGTCATAGGGAATTTTCTGTGGCTAAGCAACATTTTCACTAACTTTTCGATGTTCTTCTTTCCATTTTTAAGATTTTTACTCCCTTTCCATAAATGTTTTATTAATTTCACAAATTCTTTCAAATTTTATCAATTTTATGAGATTATTGACAAACTTTTCCTGCAGGCAATCCTTGTCCCAACTATTTCTTCTCTTTCTTTGACGGCTAAGGCCCAGCATACAGCACAGAAATAGGGTTAAACCACGATAAATGAAAATGAGAACATCGCACAGTTTAAATCCTAATCAAAAATGAGCAACTAATTACAAAATCAACTGTATAAAATCTAATATAAATCACCGAATCCAGAAAGTGGAAGACAAACACCGAGTTCCTCACCTCAGTCTGACAGTTGTCTATTCACCTATCCGTAAGTCAGTCAGTCGGTCAGTCTGATCTCAACATCTACTTTTCATTAAGTACAGGATTCCCTAAACGCTGTAAAAATGAATTTATTCAATAAACTGACAATTTACCTTTCTTTGACACAACCTACACAGCAATCTGACAATAATGGTTCTTTACAAAGCACAGGCATTTCTGATTTGTTTGTGTGGGAAATTGCCTTCTCATGTGCTACACATATTTGTACATTTATGCAACTTGCCCAGAAGAGGCATCAGTCTGTTACGATCTGTATGTAAATGTTTTTGGGGTTTCAAACGTTACAGTACGTTGAATCCGGATTAAAAGTGTCTATCTGTCTTTGTAGCTGATCGAGCAGAGCATTCAAGTTGATGAGGTCTGATGTCAGTGTGTTCATATCTTTATCCTGTTGAATCGCCTCATCTCTCGTGCCTGTAATGCAATTCCACAATTCAAGATAAACCACCATAAAACGGAAAACACATTCTTATATTAGTACAGAACAATATGACCGTGGCTTGATGGATACGGCCCCTCCTTCAAAGTTCAGAAGTGCACACGATGAAGCCAGTGAACAGATAGAACTACGACCCCTCTGGAAGAAGTTTTCAATTCAGAGAGAAATACAGTATTGACAGGAGAGCTGCAAACATGAAGAGATTTTGTTAGAGCGGCTGAGTGTTTCTTTTGGTTTGTCTGGTGCATTTTACAAATGGATAGATTCTTTTCTTCAGGAGCGTTCTCTCTGTGTGGTCCATGGCTCTTCTAGGTCCTCATGGGTGCCTGCACAATATGGCCTACCCCAGGGTTCGGTCCTTGGTCCCCTACTTTATATTATTTACACCTCAGGTCTTGCCACTCTACTCATTCGGTTTTGAGTCAGCAGTATGCTGACGACGTCCAGGCTTACATCCATTGCCTCCCTTCTAATGCTGTCAAAGCGGTTTGGATAATGAGCGGGACTTTGGATGCTCTAGAGGCATGGATGTCATCCAATAGACTATGCTTGAACCCATCTAAGACAAAATTTATATGGTTGGGCACACGGCAGCAGCTTGCCAAGCTTGATCTATTTTCTCTTGCATCTGAATTTCCTGGCTTTGTCTTTGCAACCACGGTTAATGACCTCGGTATCCAACTTGACCAAGAACTCACTTTTGCTCCTCAACTTCACCGTCTTGCTCGAGACTGCTATTATCAGCTGCGCCAGCTTCGCACTGTCATCCGTTCTCTTACGTCTGCTGCTACTCTTACTTTAGTGCATTCTTTCGTTACATCTCGCATCGACTATTGCTCTTCGCTCTACATTGGCCTCCCATCCAGCAGATTGACTTGTCTTGACCGGGTGTTGCGCTCTGCTGCGCGCCTAATTGGGCAGATCCCTAAATATGATCATGTCTCAAACTACATGCTTGAGGTTCTTCACTGGCTCCCTATTCGCCAGCGTATCGAGTTCAGGGTAGCTGCATTGGTATGGCGATGTTGTCAGGGCCTTGCCCCAACTTACCTCCGTGAGCTATGCAGCTTTACATTGGGTATCCAAGGACGTCGTCAGCTACGCTCTGTTGATAGGGGAGTCCTCTTAGTTCCTTTTGCTCGTACTACTACCATGAAGAATCGAGCCTTTTCTGTGGTTGGACCAGTGGTCTGGAATGGTCTTCCTTTTGAGCTACGCCTACACCCTGGGACTCTACCAGGATCCTTCCTTACTAAACTTAAAACTGTTCTTTTTGTGCGCGCTGGAGTCGGGAGCGCCTCTGAGTAGTTTTTTCTTGAAGGAGCGCTATATAAATGTCCGAATGAATGAATGAATGAATGAATGAAGAGGTAGAGAGTTACAAATGGATGGAATGGACCATCAACTGTTAATAAATGACATGTCCCCAGAATAATATACATTCTAACAGTTGATCAAAGATAGAAATGGCCTCTAGCAGTTACATGGCTTTACCAAGGAAGAGTATGCAGGTAGATGATTTGGATATGATTTGCATATACACAAGGAGTAAGATTCACATAATATTATTTACATGAGGAGTGCCAATTTGAAGTGGATAGGTGCACATAGCGGAACCAGTTTAGTAAGTAGGTGAGCCATTTATTGGAAGAGCATCAACACCATGATGTAAAATAATGTCAGTCAGAACAATTAAAACAATCAAGTAAAATATGCAGTTCTAAGTCAAAAGGTCAATCCAAAATGGTCAATATCCAAATGGGGAATATCCATCTGGGGAATATCCACCTGAGGAATTCCCACGTGGGGAATATCCATCTGGGGAATATCCACCTGGGGAACATCTACCTTGGAAATATCCATCAGGGAGAATATCCACCTGGGGAATATTGGAAGCTGATGTGGTTTCTCATCATTATACGAAAATAAGTCCCTTCTGTGTGACTTGTCTGACTCTTTTTATGAACTACTAAAAACGTTCCTCTTTGGCCGTGCTTGGATCAAGAGCGCCTCTGAATAGTTATCTTGAAGAGGCGCTATATAAATTCATTAGATAGATAGATGGATAAAAAGAAAGACTAGTTAGCAAGGAAATAATAACCAACCTAGGAGATTGTAGGCGCTGATTAGGCTATTCAAATCCAACTGAATAGAATCGAGGTCGACCTGAATGCTCTGTAAAGTGGCCTTTTGCTGACTTATAAGCAATGACTTGGCGTCCATGGCCGCCTGAAGAACGACAGATGCGTTGGCATTTCCAGCCGCCCTCTGTCAAACAAAAGAAAAGTTTTTACTGCTTTCAACAATTTATTTATTTGTCACATTTGCTTATACAGGGCCCCCTCAAGCTCTTTCCTCAGAGGCGCTCCCGACTACAGCGCGGACACTGAATCGGAGTTTCATGCCGAAGTGCACGAGCAATTGCGAGAGAAGGACCTGCTCAAGGTCCCTACGCAGCGACTTGAGGCGGATTCGAACCTGAAGCCCTACACCGAACCCACCATTACACCATCGAGCTCCACAATTTGCGCATTAAATGCTTAACGAAAGTAAGTTGCAGAGGAATTTACATTCGCACATATAAGTTTGCAAAAAGTATGTCTTATTTTAGTATAATTGCTATTCAATCAAATGTATCAATCAGTATTTTAAAATTAGTTTATCCATTTGTTGTACTTTCATATTACAGGTGCAAGGTTAGTTATCCGATTCTGAGGCTCAAGAGAATTGTGTTAGAACAACGGTCTTTGCATTATTACATGAAGTCCAATAAGAACAGATAAAATTGTACCCATGAAATAACAGGTCCACTGAGCTACTGAAAAGCCCACTGGGTCACTCATTTTATCTGATCAGGCTAGCACAGAACGCTGTTCTTTGATCTACTGTTAAGGAGCACTATAGCTCGAGTCACTTCTTTAAGGTACTTAAAGGGCACTATGAGTCTTAGTATATTACTGACTAAATATAACCACATAACATGTTTCTATAGCTCAACTATATGGCCTTAACCTTTTCTCATCTTTCAAAGAAATGACCGTGCAAAGTCATTCAACACTACTTTCAAAGGATGCCATGACAATGACATTTAAGGTCATATTTATTGTCATATTTGTCGCATTTCACACATGAATGATTTGTCAGATTTGTCATATTTATTGTCATATTTGTCGTATTTCACGCATGAATGATTTATCACATTTATTGTCATATTTGTCGTATTTCAAACATGAATGATTTGTCATATTTATTGTCATATTTGTCGTATTTCACACATGAATGATATGCCAATTTTGTCAAGTTTATTGTCATATTTATCGTATTTCACACACGAATGATTTGTCATATTTGTCATGTTTATTGTCATATTTGTCGTATTTCACACATGAATGATATGCCATATTTGTCATATTCATTTTCATGCTTCACACACAAATGATTTGTCTTATTTGTCACGTTTATTGTCATATTTGTCATATTTATTGTCTTTTTGTCGTATTTCACACATGAATGATTTGTCATATTTGTCATGCTTATTGTCATATTTGTCGCATTTCACACATGAATGATTTGTCATATTTGTCATATTTATTGTCTTATTTGTCGTATTTCACACATGAATGATTTGTCATATGTCATGTTTATTGTCATATTTGTCGCATTTCAAACATGAATGATTCGTCATATTTATTGTCATATTTGTCATATTTCACACATGAATGATATGCCAATTTTGTCATGTTTATTGTCATATTTGTCGTATTTCACACACGAATGATTTGTCATATTTGTCATGTTTATTGTCATATTTGTCGTATTTCACACACGAATGATTTGTCATATTTGTCATGTTTATTGTCATATTTGTCGTATTTCACACATGAATGATATGCCATATTTGTCATATTCATTTTCATACTTCACACACAAATGATTTGTCTTATTTGTCATGTTTATTGTCATATTTGTCATATTTATTGTCTTTTTGTCGTATTTCACACATGAATGATTTGTCATATTTGTCATGCTTATTGTCATATTTGTCGCATTTCAAACATGAATGATTCGTCCTATTTATTGTCATATTTGTCATATTTCACACATGAATGATATGCCAATTTTGTCATGTTTATTGTCATATTTGTCGTATTTCACACACGAATGATTTGTCATATTTGTCATGTTTATTGTCATATTTGTCGTATTTCACACACGAATGATTTGTCATATTTGTCATGTTTATTGTCATATTTGTCGTATTTCACACATGAATGATATGCCATATTTGTCATATTCATTTTCATACTTCACACACAAATGATTTGTCTTATTTGTCATGTTTATTGTCACATTTGTCATATTTATTGTCTTATTTGTCGTATTTCACACATGAATGATTTGTCATATGTCATGTTTATTGTCATATTTGTCACATTTCAAACATGAATGATTCGTCATATTTATTGTCATATTTGTCGTATTTCACACATGAATGATTTGTCATATTTGACATATTTTTTGTCATAATTTGTCGTATTTCACACATGAATGATTTGTCATAATTGTCAATATGTGTCTCTCTCTCTATACATACCAAAGCGACAGATTCAGCTGATTGGGCCGCGAATTCTCCAACCGAGCGTGCAGTGCTGAACCTCTGTGCGAGCGTCGGAAAGGTCTGTTGTAAGTTGTGGATTGCATTCGTACTGCTTGAAATGTCGCTTTCCGTCTGATTCGCCTGTGCTTGCGCATCAGTGCCCTTCTGAGTGACCTGTGTAACATATTAAGCGACTGTTGCATTTGCCTTCAACACAGTGACTTTTAATTGGAAAAGTATATGAAGAACCAGGCCAATAATCTGAATTCATCTATAAACCCAATGATATGTCAATGAATTTGGAACATTGTCTTCGAGGTGCAAAAAATTATTTGGTTTCTGCAGTGGAATTCATTCATTCGTTCATTTTATGCACTTATATAGCGCCCCTTCAAGAAAACAATTGAGAGGCGCTCCCAGCCCAGCCACGGCAAAAGAAAAAAGACTGGAAATATTTATGAAACAAAGTTTGATCGTTCAGATCTGTAATGAATGCAGCTTTGAAGAGAAATTATTCCTACAACCGTGTCATTCACAATGGTTTCCATAACAACCGTGACATTGACAATGGTTTCCATAACAACCGTGACATTGACAATGGTTTCCATAACAACCGTGACATTGACAATGGTTTCCATAACAACCGTGACATTGACAATGGTTTCCATAACAACCGTGACATTGACAATGGTTTCCATAACAACCGTGACATTGACAATGGTTTCCATAACAACCGTGACATTGACAATGGTTTCCATAACAACCGTGACATTGACAATGGTTTCCATAACAACCGTGACATTGACAATGGTTTCCATAACAACCGTGACATTGACAATGGTTTCCATAACAACCGTGACATTGACAATGGTTTCCATAACAACCGTGACATTGACAATGGTTTCCCTTGTTTTGTCATTACTATGGTTATGTATTCGTTTATCGGTTCTCAGTGGACAGACACACTGCTTGCTATCTGGTACAATGAATGTACGAACTCTGGTTAGGTTTTCAAACAGAATTCAATCAGATACAACGTATGTACGTCTGGCAACCATTGCAACCGTTGCTGGCACCTCGTTGTGCAATCCATGGAGCAACCATGAGTTGATGCTTTGTGCATTGTGATAATGGCACTATAGAAGCTTACATTAGATCACATTTAGAGCACTCATTTGAGAGACTTACTGAAATGAGCTACAGAAATATCAAGATCGGTACATACAAATTACAATGTCAACTTAAAACACAGCCGAAGTCTAACAGAAGGCTCAGACCAAACACACAATCAATCTTTTACATACGTAACAAAGCATAAAAACACCAGAAGAAGCCTAATGCACCCATAACTTCTGCCAGCATTGTAAAGCGTATTCATATGGCTGAACAAGTCTGCGACAGCCACGGCAGTGAGGGATGTGAAAATAAAATGCCTATATAAAAGTAAAACAAATAATAATAATAAACTAATGGTAATACTAAATAATAATAATAAGTGTAATAATGGGACGAGGCCTGATTTCTCGAAGATTAATTTTTTATTCCTAACAGAATTTTTTTTAAATCCTAAGAGATCATTGATACCATACCTGGGGAAAAAAGTAATAATCATATGTTAAAGTAAAATAATAGCAATAATAATAATAATAATAATAATAATAATGATAATAATAATAATAAATCCTGAGGGATCATTGATACCTCAGGTAAATAATAGTAATAATAATAATAATAATAATAGTAATGATAATAATAATAAAAATAATAATAATAATAATTTAAAAAATGATAGTAACAGTAAATAGTAAAAATACTGTATTCACAACAATAAAACTAATAATAGTAAACGTGATAGATAAATCAGAAAAAATGCACATTGCATTGTACACGTGTGTAATAATGAAATTCAGGAATGCTTGAAAATTTTCTGACCAATGTAATAATGGTGTTGATGTGTCCAATTGTGTTGGTGGCATTTGTCAATCCGGCCTGTGCCACCTGCTGACCTGCCTGAGCAGACGTTAGATTACTGTTAATCCAATCCAGCATGTTGACCACATTCTGTGCCTTGATACTGCAAAAGCAATAGAATAAAAATTATTCTCATTAAAAAAATAATTCGCACTTCATGTTCATTGTTAGGCAAACTAGATTATGTACCTTCGTTTATTAAAAAAACGCAATCAGTGAAATGACAATTAACTTGTGTAAATATTTAAATATGTAAATAATAATAACAATAATTACTATTATTATTAGAATTATTTTTTCACCCGAGAAAAAAATGATCCCTCAGGCTCTAAAAACAATATTACGAAGTGCTTTGTTGTTCTGGAGTTAACGTTCGTACTCATCGGTCAATTGTGTAACAGTGCCTTGAAATGCAACAGCATTAAACTTCTGTGTTCAAACCTCGAAATGCATGCAACAGCATAAACAGCATCATGATTAAATTGTAATTTGTAATTGTAATTGTAATCGTACATTTATATAGTGCCCCTTCAAGAGAACTCCTCAGAGGCGTTCCCGACCTGACACCAAACCACAATCAAAGAGAATGGTTTTCAAACGCTTGATAAATTATAAATTATAATTATTATCTGTTCGGATACATACAGATCTTGTTGAGTTGAAGCCTGTGCAGCAGCAGCCAGTTGTAAACTCTGTTGTGCCAGAGTGTTGATGCTACTGACTTTGTCGAGAGGAATATTTGTGGAGTTGATCTGCTGTACAAGGTTAGTCATGGTCGATTGCAAAGTATCCAACGATGTCAGTCCAATGTTGATCGCAATCTGATTGATAGACGCCAGTATTGCGTTGTAGACACCGAGAGTACGGAGGGCGTCAGCCAACGACACAACATTTCCAGAAATGAGCTGCTTGGCGCCTGTGGCTGCACTCTACAACCAGTGAAGTTATTTGAACAATAGTACATCACCAACAAATTGAACACAAACATTACCAACAGACCAAGTGACGACTTAAAAACCTAAATGATCTACAATACTAAAATTCAACTATTGAGCAAGAATACTAGCCACAGATTCTTTTCATAAACAGATCTATAATGATCATCATTAGTCTAGCAAATAACTTCACATTAGTTCAGTACAGCAGGTCTGTCTTGTAGATGACTAGAATAGCAATTAGACACTGACAAGAAAAAAGATAGCTCTTTAGCCCTAATGATTATTATTAGATCTTTAATACTCTTATTAGACTTGTATAGTCTTACTTCCATTATTCATGAATTCATATTGCCTGATTCAATTAAATAGAATTTTATAATAGATTAAGGCATATTTATGTGCATTGTACAAATGTACATGCCAATTAAGTAAGTCAGTATTATATTCTTTATTATTCTAACTACAAAACCACATTTTGGTTTACACGAAATTAGTCATCATCAAGCATTCTTATAAAAAATGTCTTTCTGATTAGGTTGTCTGCCTGTGGGACATTTCGGTCAAATGGTCTGGGACACATGGAAAATAAAATAAGGAAGTGTTGACAATTGTTTTGTGCTCAGAAGTGCACAGCATCTATTTTGCATGAAAACAGCAAGGCAACAGCGCCAGTGTAGCATGATAGTCTTCCCTCTAAAAGTCTCCTCCTGAAGACGCTATTTCGAACAGATTATCTCCCGGCAGATCTGTTTCAGAATACATTCGCCCCCCCCCCAGGAGATGACATTCTGAAATAAAGTACTCTTGGAGTAGAGAATACTTCATCTGCCACTGAAATGAAGTCTCCCTATTCAACGCCAAAAAGGCTACAGTCACATAATTTTTTTAGCTAAGCAGGTCAACCGCTAGCTTGCACTGCTAAATAATTTAACAAAAACATATATTCTCAAATTATTAACATTTTATCAGAAAAATTTCTTTCAATACAGAGTTTCAGCCAGGGGAGAGACTCTGTTTCGGGGTAGACTTTAAATCGGGGCTGAGGGTGGACCTTATATCATGACACTGGCCACTCCACAGCTCTAAAAATAACTTCTCACCAGAAATGAGTTGACGGTAGCCACTGAAGCATTGGCACTTCGTTGTGCGTTTAGAGCACTGCTCCCGATGTTTTGCGCATCTCTCATCATGTTGTAGATTGTCCCTTCTGTGTTCAGGCTCCAGTTTGTGACTTGATTAAGGGCAACCGTGGCCGCGTCGAGATAGACATTGGCGGCTGCTACTGACGCCTGGTCATTGGAATTGAGAACCTGCAGAGCACTAACTCCAACAGAAATGTCTCCAATATGCGCATCGTTAGCAATCCAACTAGTTGTCGATATGTTAAGAAGAAGTTCTGCCTGGGTGCGCACGTTCAGACTGTTCTGCACAAGCAGTAAGGCATTTCTGTGAAAAATGAACACACACAGGTAAATTATCAAATTCACTCAAAGGCAATTGAACAAATGCACACTGCAGCACACACATGCAAATGATCAAATGCACACAAAGGTAAATGACCAAATGCACACACAGGTAAAATGATCAAATGCACATGCAGATAAAAGGCACATGGAGATAAAATATCAAATGCACACGGAGATAAAATATCAAATGCACATGCAGATAAAATATCAAAAGCACATGCAGATAAAATATAAAATGTACACACAGATAAAAATATCAAATGCACATGCAGATAAAATATCAAATGCACATGCAGATAAAAATATTAAACGCACATGCAGATAAAATATCAAATGCACATGCAGATAAAATGATCAAATGCACACAAATCCTAAAAACAACGATCAAGTAAATAATATTCTCAAGAAATTAAACCATTGTTATATGCATCGTGAATGAACACATAAGATATACAACAAACTACTTTGTCATTATTATTGTTATTAAATTGAGAATATCGTCATAATTTTTTCCAGGGTACTGAAATTAACCATCGACTTGTCAGGCAGTGGTAGAGAAGCACTGTTCCTGGACAGATTAGAAAATTTCACTGGCGTCTAGTACTGTACGCAAGCCACAGTTATTGCCATATAATTACTACTGTAAATATTATTATTATCACCAATATCAATCAGTCAATTGTAACAGAGAGTGTAAATGACTTTGTTAGATGTGCACAATAGTTCATTGGTTAATGTATTGTACTATCAAGCTAGAGGCTAGGATACAAGTCTCTCCAAATGCATGAATATATTCCAAACGCCCCAACTGAACCCAGCTGAGTATGCTGACTGTACAGTGTACACGGCTGGTGAAAGAGCATCAGATGGCAGCCATGATCGGCAAATCTGCCTTCATATGATAAGACTGAGAAATTGAAATCACTATCACTGCATAGTTTGTATGCGCACTTGTTATAGCGCCCCTTCAAGCTCTCTATTCAGAGGTGCTCCCGACTACAAAGCGGACACTGCATCGGAGTTTAACGCCGAAGCGCTGAGCAATTGCGAGTGAAGGACTTGCCCAAGGTCCCTACGCAGCGACTTGAGGTGGATTCGAACCTGGAACCCTATGGCTGCAAGGCGACGAACATACCCAGTACACCACCGTGCCCCCATAGTGCATATCCCAGCTGAGGCTTCCTCAAGAGATGTCTTCTTCACGTGATTTCAATATCTCTATATAATTACTCATGAAATGTATTTACTTTTTCAATATTTTTATTTATCCATTTCTTTTGCACCCCCTCAAGCTCTCTTCTCAGAGGCGCTCCCGACTACAGCGCGGACACTGCATCGGAGTCTCACGCCGAAGCAACTGCGAGTGAAGGACTTGCTCAAGGTCCCGACACGGTAGCTTGAGGTGGATTCGAACCTTAATCCCTCCGGCTGCAAGGCAGCGAACATAACCAGTACACCACCGCGCCCCACAAATATGCTCGTTTTAGCGCACAATTGCTTGTGATAAACTTAAACGCTGAAATTCGTAGATAAAAAAGTTTAGGAACTTACTTGACTCTTGCCTGCAGACCACTCACAGTTCCATTA
Source organism: Lumbricus terrestris (assembly GCA_949752735.1). Lineage (NCBI taxonomy): Eukaryota > Metazoa > Annelida > Clitellata > Crassiclitellata > Lumbricidae > Lumbricus > Lumbricus terrestris. Next base: position 43,598,155 of record OX457044.1, on the reverse strand, counting down.
ACATTAGTCACAATGTTGACTCGCATGACGATATTCTGGTACGCGTCGCTGGACACATTGAACGCATTGTTTTCAATAAGTGTAACTGTCTGTATCTGTTGCGCTAAATCTGCCGGATATATAAAGACACCTGGAGTCACCTCATATCTACCAGTAAACAACCGGACAGTGCCCAGCGACAACTGCAATATTCTAATGATGCCGTTGTTTCCATTGGCAATTCGCCAGTAGTTAGTCATATTCGTAGAAATCTGAATTGAACAAATAGCACATGAGGAGTTTAAGAAATGAACCTTCATAGCACAAACTCTACGCAGTCTACAGCGTAATCTCTTCACATCGAAATTCAATTGGTATTATAATCTCAATCACTGAAATCTCCTAATTCTCGTAGTCATTACCTTTGTATTGTTTGTATGTTTGTTTGTTTGTATGTGGACTTGTTATAGCGCCCCTTCAAGCTCTCTCTACTCAGAAGCGCTCCCGAATGCAGAGCGGACACTGCATCGGAGTTTCACGCCGAAGCGCTGAGCAATTGTGAGTGAAGGACTTGCCCAAGGTCCTTACGCGGCGAGGTGGATTCGAACCTCGAACCTGCCGGCTTCAAGGCGACGACGCCACCACTACACCACCGCGCCCCACATGTATGGTCTAATAAAAGCTGGAGATCATTAAAATTGAGCAGTAATTAAATCCAACACATTTTAATACATTTAAAAATAATTTTTGAGAAACTTGATGTGTATAAATACACAAACACAGCTTCAACAGTCTCATTTTATTCTGTATTCACTCAATCTTGTTATTTTACATTACGCTAGTAATAAAGTTGTAATAAAGTTGTGTCATAGATGGTTTTCAAAAGCTCCTTAAAGGTGCTGTGCAGCTTCCACTTCCAAGTCACTGTTGTCTTAGATACGATCAATGTAATGTAGGAATTAATGTAATTAGTAATCTCTATAGCATCGCTCATAGCCATGGCCATTCAGTTGTGCTCTGTGCGGGAGAACCCAGGGAATAAAAAACAGGGGGATATATATATATATACATATATATATATATATCCACAAAGATGAGTCCCAAGCAGAGTGCATGGAAGGGCATTCGATAAGAAGGGATCAATGATCAAAGAGATCATTGTAATGACTTACCAGACTGAAATTGCCTTGGATCTCTTGGAACAAAGGAAACCAGGTATTTATCTCACCCACATGATACCAAGTGGTGTTAAGATTTGACGCGATCAGCGCTACTTGTGCAGAAATGCTGTCGTAACTCATGTTATCTGAAATTGCAATCATACCATTTATTTCTACAAATGAAATATAATGTGCGAATTGTAAATTGCATTGCCATGAAATGAACTCGGCATCAATCAATAGTCCCCCTTAAGTAAAAATTGAATAAAACTGCAGCAAATAAATAAATAATATCCACCATAACAGGAAATCGGGAATGATTTGAACTAAGGGCTTCTACAGTTTAGTGGGGTGCTTTAACCCTTCAAAAACAAGCATGTACTCAAATTGACTGGGAAACCATTGCAGCTCGTCGGTAAAGTGTTCAACCCTGACAGCAAAGTACCGGTACATTGGGCATCCACAGATTTATGACTGCTTACTGACACCTGTGGTGCAATGCGGACTTGCTATATGCCCAATGAAAGTGGCTGTCTGGGTAATGCTTCATTCATTCATTCATTCATTCATTCATTCAGAGCATTTATATAGCGCCCCTTCAAGAAACTACTCAGAGGCGCTTGATAAGCAGTCAAGAACCATCCACAGAAATATCAAATGAAGATGATGTTGATGGCTTCTCCGCATGCAGGCAGGTTATTGGCTTTCTTGCCACCAGAGGATGAGATGTGAGAGTAGGTTTCATGTCGCTTCTTTACAAGACAACCATTTCATGAGCAACTTGTCCAGGTTGATACGCACTGGCATGAGGTAGATTTGAACCTGCGACCTATCAGTTACAAGGCACACAACATACTGTTCTGCATCACCCCATCCTAATATTACGAATACATTATTATTATTAATAATTAGTAACTTCCATTGTGCCGATATCATAGCCTATCCTGCAACTAGTTGTGTGTGAGATCCCTTGTTACGGCATGGCTGCGTTGCAATAGAAATTGTCATCGTTGTTATTATTATCATGAACTGCACAAGGCATCAAACGACAAATTTCATTAATAAATAAAATATAAATATAATTTATTAATAAATATATATTGCAATAATAATCTGAGGAACTCCGATGCAAGTGATAATTATTCTGATACGTACTGAAACTGATCAGCCAAAGCGTCATCATTTGAAAGTAAGATGTCTGCATGTTGATTCCAAGCTGACTCACTGTACTAGCCAAGTGGTCGTAGCAATCGCCACAGGCCGTGCAGTTTGGATAATACCCTACCATGAAAAATTAAAATATACATACTATTAAAAATTAACATATACATACCATTTAAAATTAAAATATACATACCATTAAAAATTAAAATATACATACCATTAAAAATTAAAATTAATACATACCATTAAAAATTAAAATATACGTACCATTAAAAATTAACATATATACATACCATTTAAAATTAAAATATACATACCATTAAAAATTAAAATATACATACCATTAAAAATTAAAATATATACATACCATTAAAAATTAAAATATACATACCATTAAAAAATAAAATATACATACCATGAAAAATTAAAATATACATACCATTAAAAATTAACATATACATACCATGAAAAATTAAAATATACATACCATTAAAAAATAAAATATACATACCATGAAAAATTAAAATATATACATACCATTAAAAATTAACATATATACATACCATTTAAAATTAAAATATACATACCATTAAAAATTAAAATATACATACCATTAAAAATTAAAATATATACATACCATGAAAAATTAAAATATACATACCATTAAAAAATAAAATATACATACCATGAAAAATTAAAATATACATACCATTAAAAATTAACATATACATACCATGAAAAATTAAAATATACATACCATTAAAAATTAAAATATACATACTGATGCATATAATATCACTGCCTTTGCATGGTCTGCAGAATATAAAGCTAGTAAAAAAATAATATATTGCATTCATTGACAATTGATTAAATGGTAGAGAAAGTGACGAGAATGAAAATATCAAGCAAGTTATGTCTAGAAAATCCTCACTTCCAACCAGGGCTTTTATAGTAAATGTCAACATGATGGCACGAAGATCAGGGCATGGGTTCCATGTCTGCTATCCCCATTAAGACTGTATTGGTCGTTAACACCTTAGGGAGCAACTGCAAAATGAGCCGCAGGACAGGTGGAGGCCTAGCAGGCTGCCATACAGTTAAACTTGGTGCCTGCTTATTATCATCTTGTACAAATTCTACATCTGCGCTCTTTCCCAGTGGCTGGCCCTAGAACCTGAAATGGACTCCCTGTTGCACTCTGCCTTGTGTCTAGAGGTCCCACCGCTATGTTTCTTTCTCACTTAAAAACTGCCTTATTTAGCCGTTGCTGAACTGGGAGCACTTCTGAGTAGATTATCCTTGAAGGTGCGCTGTATAAATAGTCAATAATAATAATCATGTAATCTTACAGTGTATTTGTGTCAGTTTGGATCAGTAAACGATTAATAAAACAGGAATGCTCACCAAGAGTAAGATTTCCAATGAATGGAAGAGAAGCTGTGAAAAAAAACACCTTCATTCATAAAAAAAATACTACGGCAACTGTGTACAAGTAACAATAAATGATCAAACAATCAATTTAATTTATCTAACATGCTGAGACAGACAACATAAGAGAACAATCTGAGACACATGCACAGATAATTTGATTTCTCTGCTGAACGTTTTGAAGAAAACCTCAAGTTTCTATAACAAATTCGTAATCCTTATCATTTCTATCTTCATGTACACAGCATAAAATATTTTTGAAAAAATGAGTTACATTTTAATCAAATTTATACCTATCCAATGCAATTTATATAGACTTCCTTTTAAAATTCAAATTAGTTCACAATGAGAAAAATGCGTGACATATTACATATCCATAATTGGTGACTATCTTTGGCTCTACTCAAGCAGTGCTCGCACAGTACAGGTCCAAAGTGTTTAAGCAAAAGTAAACCAAAAAATACGTGACATATTACACATCTCTGAGAAAATTATGCACAGATTAGCTTTGTGCCCTATTCCCTCTTCAGCACATTTCTTGCTATTGATGTTTCCCATGGGGCCAATTTGTTTCTGTGATATCTTAAAATATCCATAATTGGCGAATATCTTTGGCTCTGCTTCAAGCAGTGTTCACACAGTACAGGTCCAAAGTTTTTAAGCAAAAGTAAACCAAAGTTGAAGTATATAAGCGAAAGAAATAAAATTACACATCGGTAATTTTAATATGAAGTAGGCAAGGTCAGAAAAAGAAAACAGACATGGTTGGGTATGTACACATGCAGTACTAAGAATGAACGACAAGAGACTGACTACCAGCATAAATGAAACAAGAAGTTGAGGAAGACAAACAGACATGTATGGAAAACATGAGACCTTAAAGTACTAGACTTGGACATGAGATTTTTAAAATGGAGTCATCTTGTACAAACTTCATCATCAGCACATTCCTGATGGAAGAGAGAAGAATTCCTTAAACAAACAAAAACTATATTCATACAAATTCTACTTTTACGTAAAAGTCAAAAATCAAGTGCATGCATACACGTATTTATGTATGCATGGTATGTGTACATGCGTGTATATAAATTTGCAATCACATTTACAATTTCAGCGCATAACTGTAAACCACAATTGTTGGATCTGGCATAAGCCTATAGTTTTATCCAGCTCCTTTTTCATTCTATCACTGTTTACGCAGCTGACATTGAAATTTCAAAAAAATTTATTACCATTTTTTCCTGCTTCGCATACAGTACACTGACGTCCTGTATACCCTGGGCTACAAGGACATTGTCCAGTAAATGGATCACATACTAGACTCCTTGATCCATTCAAACATGCACAGTCTGCAATAACAACCACGACGCGAATCAACATAATAAGGACTACGCATTCAAATGTCATCTATAATTCACAGATGCCTTACATATTCATCAATTAAGACTTGTCAGCACAGAATAAATGCAGTAATAAAGGTGCTCTCATCCTTACTCAAGCTTAAAAGTCAAAACTAGAAACACTATCTGATTTCATACCATTGTCAAATAAGTTGGCTGAATATTCTTCAATTGGTCTATGATGAATTTGTGCAATAAGATCTTAGATTTAATTTCTTCATATTCAATCTAATGGGTGACTTCTCGGAAACGTATGTGATATGTACGGTAATAAAAAATTGTGATAAAAATTGTAGGCCAAAAAGCAGATTATGTGTAATAACTTTCAAAAACAACATCCGTGCATCCGTCTGCCCATCCGTCACTTCATACATCCACCATCCATCAGTCCAGCAATACATCGATCCATCCATCCTTCAATCCACCCATCCATCCCTCCAGCCACCCATCAATCCACCCACCCACCACTTATCCATTCGTCCGTCCGTCCATCCATCCATCCATGCTTATTGTATTCACCATATAGCACAAACCTACAATGTGCTCATTTTTTATGAGCTTTTGCACAACATCAAAAACATCAAATATATTCAAACCCATTTAAGATGTCTTGTAACTGACTCACCCACACAGCCGGCATTTGGGTTCCAAGTTCCATTCTTACAAGTGTCGCATGTTCTTCCTGTGTATTTATCATAACATGCGCACCTACCAGTCACCTGTGTTTCAAATAAATAAATAAATATATATAATTATATATATATAATTTTATATAATTATATATAATTACATATAATTTTTTAGAAACATCTGCCCTCTAATTAATTATTCACGCATCAGAATATTCAAGGTTTAAATAATCATCACAAATTCAAATTCTTTAGGCATTTCTACTTGCTAATTGTTTTGTGCACTACTATTAATTATCCCGGTAGGCAAATTTGGAAAATCATAATATCAATTTCCACGGTTTGAGGCATATATTCATCTCTGTGTCAAGTTTTACCACCTATAAAGGATATATTTGTTTCAAATAAACAGCCAACAACATGAAACATTCAAAATAGTAAATCAGCTAAAAATAGAAAGAGCTCTCATCTGACTTTAATCAAATTCAACACGCAGATAAATACAGTATAAAGTAGCTGTTCCCAAACCGTGGCCGCAAACCAAAAGTGGCTCGCCAGGACTAAAAAATGGCCCTCATCACTCAAAGAATCAACAAAAATATATGAAAAAATGACAATTTGACAGGATAGAGCACATAATTATTTCTTATTACAAATTATTTTATTTTGACGCCTATAAAAAATCAAACATTCTATTTTGAATCAATTATAATTAAAATAATAATAATAATAATAATATTTTTTCTTTAATTCAACGCCTGCAAACGCACTGCGCTTTACATTTACAAGTTATGCAGTAATCTTAATTAAACTTAACTACGAACAGAACAGACATTATAACAATTTTATATGCCTTTAGTTAATTAAATTTTAGCCTTGGGGCCCCATAATGTCCTTCAACTGAGAAAAAGTGGCCCTCGTGTCCTCCAACTTAGAAAAAGTGGCCCTAAGGTCAAACAAGGTTTGGAATCACTGGTCTAAAGTCTTACAGGATCACAAGCAGCAGAGAGAGAAGCAAAACCAGGTGAAAAACAGTTGCATGGCAGACATCCATTGACATTCGATAGATTGTAGAATCCAAGGATGCATGTGTCACAGTTAGCTGCGATAGATGTCACGTTCTCCCTGCACAGACAGAACCCTGATGCCTTGTCGCAGTCGCCGGTCCTTCCGACGGAAGGTGCAGTTGCATTACAGTTGCAGGCTACAAAAATATACATGCATACATATAATATTTGTGAAGAATGGTACATGAAATTAATATGGCACCTATTTCAACCTCTGATGATGCAATTACAGGTGTTTAATGGCATGATATGATATCAGAAACTGTATATTTTAACTGAATAAGTGAATGGCACATTTGCATATATATATACTGCTACCATTGTATTGTATATCACATCTTCCCGTTACACATACTTTGGTTGCCGATATATAAGCTGGTAGTCCTCAAATTCCTATGTGGAACTCCGCCAATGTTCATACTCTGAGAGTGCCAGTCCCAAGTCTAGACGACGGAGGAGGGTGACGCTAATCGGTAAATCGAAACTACTACTCTGATTATTCATCAGCTGCAGCCCTTTTGCCTTACTATCGTAATGTACTAATCTTGGTTGGTTGTAGGTCTAATCCAGAACTAAACATGAATGTGAATGCACCAGTCTCTCTCTCCTCAAACACTGTACAGTTAGTCTCTGTCCTTCTGTTTCATCATGACTGTCACAAGGGATGAGAGGCTCAATGGGAGTTGGATACTCTTTCTTTCAAGCGCTGGGCCTGACCCTGTGACAGCCATGATTATCACTCTGCAAATCAAAAAGCATGTATCCTATCTAAACATAGCATCCTTCATTGGCATCCAAACTCATATTTCTGCTTCTAACTTTACCGTGCATAACATTGGCAACTTATAGACAGCAGCACAAGTAGTTAGCTAGTTTTACAAGTATCAAGTATCATCTCTAATGTTTTTAAAACATGAACATTTTAGGCTTACTGCTTAAAATAATGGAAAAAGAAAGGCAAATAATAATAGGAGGCAAGACTGAAAAATGGAACTCATAGAAAAAACGGTCAGAATGGCAGGAGGAGGTCTCCAAAGAAAAAGTCTCAGACCAAATTGAACATCAGATAGTTATGACCAGCAGTGGCGTAACAACCATATAACGAAGGTGGACAAAATCCACGGGCCCCGAGGTTCAAAGGGCCCCCAAGAGTTGTAACTAAAAAATCCACGTTGATCTACTTTTCCATTTACTGAGTTTCAGACTGCAATCTGCAGTCTGAACTAAAGCCTGTATAATTATGACGGCTGTTTCAAGATACATAATGATACGCTTTGTTCTCAGATGCATGTAGGGAATGATGTGTTCCTGCTTGGGGTCAAATACTGACACATTCTGCGACCCCTGAAGTTCTATACACAGACACCACACATAGGCCAACAACCCCTACATGCATTTGAGGCAGCGTGAGGCAGGTGGTTGGAAGACTGACAGATAAACGAATCTATAGACGAAGGTATCTAACAGGAGTCAGGCAGTCAGATGAACAGAATCAAGCGGACAACCAGGCTGACCCAGCGGTTCAACATAATAGGTTATCCACAGTGTATGCCAGAGACTTCAGAATAATTTAGGTCACTGCACCCTGCATCTGATCCACTTCCCATCATCACAAGCCTTAGAATTGGAAAGATATATCTCTCGTCAGATTAGTCTTCCAAACACGTACATTAAGGTTCTCATGCGTGACAGGGTTTGCAGTTGGCCCTCCTATAATATCAAATTTCTGGCAGCTCAATCTGAACCCACGGACCTCCGTCGCATACCCAAATCAAGCTGTATACAGTGTATAGGCATATAGTAGGTTACACAGTAATATACATGTATATTTCTTGGACGCTCAAGCTTACTACGGAGCAAGTTTATCAGCGTGCCGGAACTTCACCAGAGCTCTTGAGTACCATCAAGGCTCGCAAACTCTCCTATTTCGGTCATATCATCAGGCTTCCTCAGGATTGCGTGGAAAAAGCCACCATGCTGGGTCACGTGGAGGGATACCGACGCAAGGGCAGACCGCGTATTAGTTGGATTGACAACATTCTTTCTTGGTCTCACCTCTCCGGATCTCATCTCCTCGCCGCTGCACGCGATAGACGGCAGTGGAGAGCTGTAGTCCATGCATGTGGCCAACCGTCGCGCGGCGACGTCGGCGATTGACATGACATGACATACATGTATACTATGCGTAAGGCATTTCAGGCTAATGAGAATTACAATTTTGAGTCTTTTGGAATAACGCTGCGTTTTATTTAGCATCAGCATCCAATGATAATTAATTAAGGTTTTGAGAAAATTTAACAGTTCGTTTATGGCCGTTAGTTTAGCTAAGAGGGCTAATAGGCTCAGATAGCAGCAACGATAAAAAAATATAGACCTACAAACGAGAATTGATTGGGCCTCACAAGCATTTTGGAATGATGATCAGAGAAAACCAAGACAACAAATATACGAGACGATTCAACCGATTTTCATATGCAGACCAGAATGCTAAACAATGCGAAAACAGGATGAGAAAAGAATTCTTGCTGCAGAAATGAGTTGATTGCAGGAATTTCAAGACCACAGAACATAAGAAACTATGACATTAGACAGCATTAAGAATCTAAGCAACTCTGCTAAACAAGTCGTTCAACGACTGTTTGAACATGTAGCCTATAGAGAGAGAAGGCCAATTGCCCGAATTCCACTCAATTGGGTATAGGCCTATACATGAAGAAAAGAAATAAAAAGAAATAAAGGCATACCAAGACTACTCTGGATAGAAAATAATTATAAAGGAGGACTTAATATCAATTGACTTGACAAATGAACATGAGGCAATGGATGTCATTTATTCGTACCCATCACCGCCAACAATACTGGCTGCAGGCGTCAAGAATTGATGGCGGTTATAATCATTCGTTTGCTGTTAATCCTAAACGAAACTTAACACCATCGCCCTTGAAAAAAAACTGGAGGTGAGGAAAGTGACTTAATTTATCTTGGCCATTTTCTCTTCTGCCTAAGACTGACTTATTTACCATATCTTACGGCAGTGGCGTAGCCAAGGGGGTTTCGGGGTTTAAACCCCCCATTGGCTTAAGAAAAAGTGTTTCTATTCGCTTAAATAAGAAAAAGAAAAAAACCAATATCTTGTAGTAACAATTGTTTTTTCTTAATTTATTCCCATTGTTGCTTTATTCCCTCTTTATTTACTGTAATACTGTTAGGCTGGTATCAGGAAGGGCATCCAGCCAGGCCATAAAACCCTCAACCCCTACCCCATCATAAATTCCTGGCTACGCCACTGTCTTACGGGCACACTTTCCTTCCACTATTGCCTCGACTTCTTGAATCCAATTGTCACGTAGCCTAGAGGCTAAATTGGCAAATGCATTTCAATATGCATTTCAAGCCCTATAGGCTTAACCTATACTGTTTTAATGATTTCTCTTGAACTATTAATTTGCCTTAAATTACGGATTATTGACTATATAGCGTTTAGTATTCTACTTTAATCTAACTGCAGTTTATAACCATTTCACAATTTTCCCTCTTTGGCGTCGTTAATACATGTAGGTAGGGGGCCCCCAAGCTTCATTGTCCACGGGCCCCCGGCTAGGTTGTTACGCCACTGATGACCAGAGTACAGAAATGTAACAGAAGACATCCTAAATGAGATTTCTATGTTTGCAAATTTAAAATTTGTAATACAATCAAAACGTCTACAATAATCAATTTGATAAAAAATTAATTTTTAAAGAAAATCGGAAGAAATTTTCTTGCATGATCTTGTAAACAGTGTGAGATTCAAATGTAGAATTTTAATGACGAAAGAGCACTGGGAAGTCAAAGCAGTTCGTTGCCGAGTGCTAAACATTCGTTTAACGTTGCAATGAGTACTTACGTTGACAACTCCTATATACTCCAGAGCCCCAGTAATACGGCATGCAGGTTTCACAGTTCCGACCCATTGTAGAAAATAAACAGCCGCGACAATCCCCAGTAATGCTGTTACATGTCTGATTATACCAGGCATTGCCGTAGCAATAGCTTGGATCAAGGCACGAAGAACAGAAGCCATTGTTGTTCTGAAAAATCATTGTTTAAATTTTAAGCTGCCGTTCAAGAGAAAAAGTCAACTATAAAATTAATAGTGTAAAACTGTGCATGAAAGAGTAACATAAAAACATGACACTACGAATCAATGCCACTCTATTCTGTGTCTGGCAAAAATCAACTCAACTCTTTAAGTTTGATTTCAGTTTAATCAGAAACAGCCATACTCTGAAAGTGGGCTTCCAAAACTTATATATATAAATATTATGTCTATTATATATATTATATATATATATGTAGCGGTGGCACTAACACATAAAATATAACTAAGATAATACAGAGAGAGAAAGAGAGAAATAGAGCGACAGACAGACAGACTCACTGACTACAGGCTAAGAAGATGCAGAGAGAGTACAGAGCAACTGATCAGGGGTTGGTGGCCTGCAGCGACCAATCCCACCAACTGTCACAGATAGGTTCTTAGCCTGTAGTCAGTGAGTCTGTCTGTCTGTCTGTCTGTCGCTCTATTTCTCTCTTTCTCTCTCTGTATTATCTTAGTTATATTTTATGTGTTAGTGCCACCGCTACATATATATGCCCTGAAAAATGAAAGCATAAATGCACAAAAGATATAAGTCTTTAATAACGCTTATAAGACTTCCTTTAAAAATTTTATTGTTGTTATTTGTCAATAACTCTGATCTGAATTTTTGGATAAATGTACAATGGCGCATCTCCAGATCATAAATTATCACTAGAAATATCATCATCATCAACATCACCATCAAACCACCACCAACAACAATACCACTGCCACTACCACTGCCACCGCCACCCCACCATTACTTATAATGGTTACTATTATCATTATCATAATTATGAGCAATAATATCATGGTTATTATGCCCGTATTTATTAAGAACCATGCAATGTCCGGTGCTGAGTACTTGCGAGTAAGAACATGCTCAAGGTTCATATATATAAGGTACATCCATCTTTAATGGGGCTCAAACCAGCAACCTGTGTGCTACAAGTTGAACACTCGTACCAATCAGCTACCATCTCAGACACGGCGGAGCAATTAATGCATCCAGCTCTTGCAGCAAATATTCCTAAGCTTGCGCATGATAAAGAAGTACCGAAGGACACAAACTGTGATATCAGTCGGAGTTCCGAAATATCCATCTCCGCAAGTATCACAATGCGATCCATTGGCTCCTCCAGTGCAGTTGTCGCACACGTAACTTCCCAATCCATCATTGTGACACGTTCTGGCAAACGAGTTCACAGCTGCGGCCACCACGTTGCCAGGACAACTGCACGGCTGGCAACTGTCTGGTAAACACATAAAACAACGCGCAACAGATGCTAGCCAACGTATGATCAGATTAGAAAAGCGATAGGGCACGATGAAAATCTGTAAGTGCTCAGTATAGGTCTACACTTTCACTGAGATGGTCAATATCAAGTCCATTTAACAACAATTGGTTCACCTGTCCTGCCTAGAAAAATCTGCAATCACTGTTTTGAGTCCTCTGATAGCAGCATCATCATATAAAATTAAGTAAAGAATTAAGTAAGGGTACCTACAGTACTCAATACTCATGCAACAATTTACAAGTGCTCAAAGCATATCTGTTTACCATTAAGGCCGTCCTGTTTGACTGGGTTGGGCCGGAAGCATTCCTGGGTAGGCGCTTTTAAAGAGCACCATATAAATTTGCTAGTAACAATAGTAATAATAAAAATAATAATAAAAATAATAATAACAACAATAATAATAATATTATTATTATTATTATTATTATTATTGATAATAATAATAATAATAATAATAATAATAATAATAATAATAATAATAATAATAATAATAATAATAATAATAATAATAATAAGACGAGGCCTGACCCAGTAGACATTTATTCCAGGAACAATAGTAATTCTTTTTTTTTAAATAATAATAATAATAACAATAATCATATTAATTGCTCGTGCAGTATGTTGGAGATGAGAACCTGTAACTCACAGAGCCTGAGGGATCTTTTCTATCATGGTGGTAAAGAATAATAATATTAATAATTAATAATAATGCTTTATGAAGTGCAGACAGTCAAGGCAACCTACCTAGTCGACCTGATGCTGGATAGCCGAAGTAGCCATCGAGGCAGAGCTCACAGTTGATGCCCGTTGTTTTGTCCGTGCAATTGCACGCTCCTGTGCTCGCATCGCAGGACGTTCCTTCCAGCTGATGGTTGTTGCAGAAACACGGAACGCACGTCGAAAATAATCCTGCTCCAGGATTCATCCGCGTGAATCCGGGCGCGCAGAATTCACAGAATTGACCCTGAAACGACAAATCGTATCGTATATCGTATCTCAAAATTTATATAGCACCGCTTGCAGCATAGAATTCTCAGCAACGTCTTGAGAGAGAGAGCAAGAGGATGCTGGCCTGGAAGAGCCCCGACATGTTCCCATAGAAGAGGGTGGGGCCATTCCATGTGGAGGGACCTATCACAGCATAAGCCCGGCTTTGAGCAAAGTCACACCGAACACACAATGGCCACAACTAACTGAAGCAGTCCAAGTCATCTTCCTAAATCTCTGGCATTATGTTTAAAAACCCCTTTACTGCAGCAATGGGATGGCTTTAAAAAGGCTATAAACTTTCTTCAACAACTGACTGTACATGCATGGAGGGGGACATTTGCCATAGCGCCTTAAAGCACATCACAAAAAAAGCAGCGCCAACCAATGGGGGTTTGAGAGAACAATCTCCTATGCTTGCCAGTAGTAGGGGAGTTAACGCTTTGGTCATAAACTGGGAGTTGCTGATTTCCGATAATTTAACGACCTGCCAGTATAGAATTGTATAAAAATAATTGGGGTCAGACTACAATCCACTGTCAAGTTGAGATGTGCAAAGAAAGCTATGAGGCCCAAAGAAACACTGCCAGGGTTAAAACCCCAACTCTCATTCTCACCCTGTGACTTGCACACAAACTTAATATATAAGCACCCCAGAATGGGGGTTCGTTTTCCCATTCCAGGAAGGGATTAGATGCCACTACATAAAGTGCTGCTACACCAACCTAATTCATGTTTGTTTGTATGTATGTGCACTTGTCATAGCGCCCCTTCAAGCTCTCTACTCAGAAGCTCTTCCGACTATAGTGCGGACACTGCATCGGGGTTTCACGCCGAAGCGCTGAGCAATTGCGAATGAAAAACTTGCCCAAAGTCCCTATGTGGCAACTTGAGGTGAATTCGAACCTGCAACCCTCCGGCTGCAAGACAACGAACATACTCACCACACCACCGAGCCCACAGTTACAGTCACTAAGAGCAAATGTTAATAAGTAAACATTGCTCAGAAATCTGAAAGAATCACCATTGGTGCATCAAACGCATTAAACAGGAATTTATAATACAGGGCTCTGACTGAAGACATCGGGTTTTCGGTACTGTAAGTTTAAAAGCTGCAATACAAATACACAAAGAAACTATGTATGTATGTGCACTTGTTATAGCGTCACTTCAAGATTCGTCAGAAGTGCTCCCGACTACAGCACGGACACTGAATCGGAGTTTCATGCCGAAGCGTCTGAGCAATTGCGAGTGAAGGACTTGCTCAAGGTCCCTACGAGGCGGCTTGAGGTGGATTCGAACCTGCAACCCTCCGGCTGCAAGGCTATGAACATGCCCACTACACCACTGTGCCCCACAATGTCTTGAGTATGCTGCAGTCTATTACATATATTCAGATGAATATACAATGTATATGCTTATATATATATGTTTATATATTACAAATACATAGGTATAGTGTACACATATTAAATTACCATTTTGTGATATCACACGTTAAACCACTTAACCGAAATGTCCAAACACCTTATCCCATTCAATAGGATAAACACCATTAATGCAGTGAATTGATTGAACAGTTAGAAGGAGAAGTCTAACAACACCACATCCTTAGAAAATCAATGTTCCCAGTGCTGGACCAATAAAGTCTTGACAAGACTGGCCGACCTGATATCCAGCAGGGCAGACGCACTCCTCAACGTTATTGACGAGCACTTGGTCACCAGTCGTCGGTTCGTTTATCGATGCATAGGTGAGGCTTGCACTCACCAAGCCGGTCCTCAACGCACCCATCGATGCATTCAGCATAACTGAAGGCTGCAAGACAAGTACTCTGCATGAAATACAAGTGAATTCAACCACATGATGATTATCCTAAAGACGCTTGGAACAAAGAAATAACAACTGTTTGCAATTAGATCAATAATTGCGTTTGCACTTTCAATCAAACAATCAATCATAATTTATATAGCGTCCATCCAGGGTACCTACTCAGAGGCGCTCCCGGCCGAGATCAAGCGAAATAAACAGTCTTCAACAGTTTGTGAAATTGAGAAGAGCTTGGGAGGTGTCGCATAGTGAAGGAAAGTCCATTTCAAGTTGTTGGATCAATCACAGAGAACGAACGCCTCTGCATTGTTGCAGAGCGAGTGAAAGGAACCATAATGATAAATACAAACACTTCATTTGCACAATAAAAACATAATGATACGTAGTGCTATACTTTGAACCTACACTAGATTAAAGCATCGTCATATTAAGGGAACATTCAATTATATTTAATTAAATTTAATTCATTTATTGAACTCGGTAAAAACAGTTCCAATAAAAAAGCAGCCAATAAACAAATACAACAAATAAAGATCTAAACACCAGAATTAAATTTATAAGACAGTTTACGCGGACAGTTTAAATTGCTCACCAAAATGAGGGGAAGAAATGGAATCAGGATGGGATTTGTGGATTTGTGATTAGGATCTGATCTTAACACGGAGCCTATAATTAATCAGCTACCTCTGGACCTCTTCTCCCTCCAGACCGTCAAGGTTTTTTATGAATGCAAATTTAGTCTCACTTACCTTGAAGAAAGTGGCTCTGACTTTAATGAACGCAACAGAGGCAAGAACTTGCATCATATTTTCATAGGTTGCTTGAACCTTAATTAAAGAAGTCGAACTGTTCAGAAACCAGACGCTCTCGTGTAAACGTAGCTGAAATCCAGATATGAAAAACAATAACCGAATAAAAAGTTGAAGAATACGGTGAGTCCATAACCATCTGCTGAATTGCTGAATAGTCTA
This sequence comes from Lumbricus terrestris, assembly GCA_949752735.1. NCBI lineage: Eukaryota > Metazoa > Annelida > Clitellata > Crassiclitellata > Lumbricidae > Lumbricus > Lumbricus terrestris. Next base: position 43,582,122 of record OX457044.1, on the reverse strand, counting down.
CATTTCTGACCCCTGCCGCCTATTTTGACTTCTAGCGCAATATCTAGGAAGTGACAAGCAACGGGTTTTACGAGCCGCAGCGTCACATATGCGAAACTGGCAGTGCATTTTACAAGTTCAATGTTTTTGTCGTGAGACCAAGTGATGTTAATGTACGTTTTACACAAAGGTCATATACTTTAATCCTCCGAAATACCCAGTATTTGGCTTAGATTAAATGTGATCGCATTAAATAAGAAATAAGATCAAGCTTACAGAATATGGAGTATATGTTCCGGTTGAAGGTTGCACCGGTAACGAAGTAACCAGGGTGAATGACGTATAGTTTCCTTGTATGAAAACATCTCCACTTGTAGGAACTGGGATGAGACTGATTTCTGGCGGAGGAAACGAGAGAATCATCGAAATGTTGAGATATTGTCCATACGCGCTTCTTTTGTCTCCAAGAAATACATCCGGTGCCACGAAGTAAAAGAGCGTTCCATTGAAATCGTTATCTATTGTCATCACGCGTCTACAAACAACAATATGACTTCTATAAAACCTCTTTCACAATACAGCATAATGAGAGGCACTCCAGACCCAGTGCAAAAAACTCCTTGATAAAAAGCTTTAAGGAAATGGGCGGAAACGGTAGCACCCCAGATAAGATTTCTGTACAAGATATAACAGGAAGGTCACTCCACCCAAAAAGGCCAACAGAGGCACAGGCACGATACTTTGCTGTGGCAGTACAAGACCAAGGTATCAGAAGACCATAGCAGTCTAAAATGTGGAGAAGACGTCCAGAGGTAGTTAATATAGGCTACCTGCTAAGATCCTTTTCACAAATTCTATTCTGACTATCTCTTCCCCTCACATCCATCGTCATTTTCAACTGTAAACATCATCATCCACCTTAGCCGCCTGACTGTCCGCCTGCCTGCCTGCCTGCCTGACTCTAAAGACCTTGACTCCTTGCCAATCAATTTTGAAAAAAATGAAAAGTTCAGACAAATAAAATCAACAATGAAGTCCTTCAAACTAGTATCACGATAGAATATCAACAGAATACCACAGGATATAGATACTGGCAGCGTATTGGTACGTTCGAGGCTTACACTGCAGTTCCATCCAGTCCAATAAGAGTTGGGTCGGTGATTGTGACTGGATTTCCAACTTGGTCCACACACGTCCATTCGTTCGTCCAGACGACGGCTCCAACCTTCAGATCAAGACTCGTGTTGACAGAGACCGCATACCATCCAAACGCAGACGTACAGACGTTGGAGTGGCCCGAACAGAAGCATTTTATGCAGCCATCGTTTCCCCATGGTCCAAGGCCAAAGTAACCTTCGAGCACAAAAACAGTTCATATGACAACACATTTGCTGCCAGAAGATCCTTCGTAAGTACTAGATACTGCTTTCCAAGGTATACAAACGTACACGATTAGGATTTAAGGAGGCACTCATATAAAAGACAATGGCCTCTTAACTGATACTAATAATAATAGTGATCATTTCTAGGGCACCATGACACGGCACTTGCCCTTACAAGGCACCTTAACAAACAAGCACACACCTACAGTTAAGAGATTTGCGTTAGAAAAGAGATATAAACTATATAAACTGAACATTGCAGAATTTGACAATTTTATTAGTATCAGCTGACAATTTTATTAGTGTCAGTTGACAATTTTATTAGTGCCAGGTGACAATTTTATTAGTGTCAGTTTCACACGACAGATCCATGATTTGAACGCGAGCGGCTGAAGCGCAAGAAGGCATCAGTAACTTGACAAGGATTGCAAGTGGTTCACAGACACACCATCGGTGAGATACACCGGTACTTTTGCCCATTCTCTTAAGACTTTTCTTTTCTGAGGTAGCCTACTCTTGATTGTAGATACTGTGAGCAACACTCTATAAGTCCATGTATAGCATAGAATAGAGAATAGAATCGGTGTAAGAATCATGGCAAGTTCACTGGGAATGTTAACAATCCTGTCATTCCTAGCTTCAACCAGAACAACCATAACCTCCTAAACCAAGCCTAAATTATGCTACACAGTACCTAAGGCATTGGTATTCAAACGAACTGAAACTGGTTTCGAATTCCTTGACAAAGGTTATCATCAATACCTGGTACTTTAAACCCAGTGGTGCATTCAGATGTTTACATTGACTCCATGTGGACCACTGAGTTCATTTCAAAATAAGTGGCAGCCAAGACATCAGCATATCACAGTGGTCATTTAACTGAAAACTAGATATATCAGTTTATCACACTGGTCACTTATCCTCAAGACCAAGTCAGCAGTCTCTATCGCACTGGTCACTTACCTTCAAAACTAAGATAGCGGTTCATCACACTGTTCAATTACCCTCTAGACCAAGACAGCAGCTTATCACACTGGTTACCTATCCTCAAAACCAAGATGGCAGCTTATCACACTGGTTGCCTATCCTTAAAACCAAGACAGCAAGCTTATCACACTGGTTACCTATCCTCAAAACTAGGATAGCAGCTTATCACACTGGTCACCTATCCTCAAGACCAAGATAGCAGCCTATCGCACTGGTCACCTACCTTCAAAACTAAGATAGCGGCTTATCACACTGGTCACTCACCCTAAGACAAAGACAGCAGTTTATCACACTGGTCACTTACCAGCTGTACAAGTATCACAATAGGAGCCAACTGTCTGTGCTTTGCATGCACAATGACCATCGCTTTGGCCACAGTTTATTGACGTGCTACCATAGTAACTGCATCCACACGCTGTACATCCCAATGACGTCAGTCGATAAAAGCTACAAATTGTACAGTTGAAACATTAAGAACAACACAAAAGCTAGTCATGCAAAGCTATCCCATCACAGACAACAAGTATCATTGTACACCCTAATTATACTCCAGATTTCATGATCGCTTCTGTAATGAATCTGATATCAATGTCTATTAAACTTGAACCCATGCCAACATTACATATCAAACAAACTTAGTACAAATGGAGCTCTACAAAAGCAACAGCTTAAACAGGGTCAGGTTCTGATTTCCAGTATGCAACTGCTTGCATTGATAGGCCTCAATTGTTTAGAATTAAGCATATGCAAACTATTGAATTACATAGAAAATGAGAGCATTTTAGCAAAACACTGACTCCTAAGTTCTATATCAGTGTTATAATTCAGAATATAGGTCAACTAAAACGATAACAAGGGTGAACCATAATAGTAATGTTCAGTATTACAATTTCGAACGAATTTGTTCAGTGTCCTGCGATCTAAAAAGAACTGAAGACTAATTTAAGAAGTTTACTGCATTGAAGACTTTTTGTCAGGTCTGTGAGACAAGACAAAAAGAACAATCAGACAGACAATACAATAAATACAATACCCGTCAGCGCAGCGGTCGCACTGTATGCCACCCACTCCCGGCAAGCAATTGCACTGACCACTGTCCATGCAATTCATGTCCGTGGCATAAATCATGTTACACACACACGGCTGACATCCGTTGCCTAGGAAACCAAAGAAAAGACAAGGTATAATAAGAAGTAGTAGGAATAGAATACTGGCACTGAAGCTGTTTAATAAACGACCAGCAACAGAAGACTTAATGCCATAACGATGCCATAATAATGTTCTTGTTCCACCTTGGGTGTCCAGCGTTGATCCACCTTCGATCCGTTAACCAAAGCTGACCCTCTGGCTCCCCGCTCGCAGACTGCAATCCGATAGTATCGTTTATTCTCTGTCGCTGGTCCTACAACCTGGAATGGCCTCCTGCTTAGTTAGTGCCCATGGGTCACTTCACTCTGTTCCTTTAGAATCTCAAAACTGTTCTTTTTAGCCATGGTTGGGCCGGGAGCGCTTCTGAGTAGCCTACTTTGAAGAGGCACTATATAAAATTGCAAAAACATCAAAATAATAATAATAGTATCAATAATAATAATGCAATTAAGAACATATGCTTTTACTTCTAAGTGTGATGAAAAACTAGGAAGTGAAAAGCTAAGTAAACATCTATGGACAACTGATGATGGTAACCTCATTTGCTGAGTAAGCCTTGAAGTAACAGGACCAAGTTTAAGTGGTTGTTCAACATCGGGTTGGGTCTGGTTAGGACCATAACAAAGTCTCAAAATCACAGTCAGTGCTCAGTTCACATATATAATCGTCAAACATTAAATTCTGTTTAATATTTTTTCAATAAAATCAAATGTAATGGTAAATTCACTTACCAGTGAAAACACCCCAATACTGCGGAATACAGACGTTGCACTTGTCACCCTGCACATTCGTCTTGCATGAACACAAGCCGGTTTCGTTACAAGCGCTTTTCGTTGAACCATTTGGATCGCAGTTGCACTCTTCAAAATAAAGCCAGTAGACATCTGATTCAGATTACAAAAAGACGAGGATCAAGAAAAGCAACCGTGTCAGTAAATAAAAATTACATCAATAACATTGTGCCATAAAGAGCTTACTTACATTTAAATGAATAATTTACATTTACTGTTCTCAATTTCACAAACTGTTGAAGACTGCTTTTTTCCCTTGATCTCAGTCGGGAGCGCCTCTGAGTAGATACCTTGAAGGGCGCTATATAAATTACGATTGATTAATTGATTACATAGGAAATTACATATACGGTAAACAGATAAACAGTCATTCAAGACAAGTCTCTAGCCTCAGGTGCTAAAGTAGCAAATACATAATGCTCCGAGAGTTGAAATCCAGCAGCACGAGAAATAGACAACAAGCTGCTTGCTCAAGATGCAACGCTGAACCATGCTCAACTACTGCTATAATTCGATCGCATATTTGTTTATTGAAAAATCTTGATGACAACCCACAACAACCTGCACAGCACAAACAAATTTAGCAAAGAAAGAGAACAGTTAAAACAATAACGGATAAATGAGTTAAACAAGATATTAGTAGTCCCTAGTGGTTAAGTAACCGAAGGTTTCAGTGACAAGACCGGGATCGTCTTCATGGAATAAATCCGGGAATTCTTTAGCCAAATGGTGCTTCAACAGTTGGACTGCACCCTTACTCAGGGTTTAAAGTGGGTGGGAACGCGTGGGAACGGCGTTCCCACTGCTCTCGAAATTCTTGGCTTGCGTTCCCACTGCTCATCATGATGGAACGCCAAAACACATGCATTTCAATGCAATTCTTCATCAGCGTTCCCACTGCTCACCTTCAGCGTTCCCACTGCTCACCCAAACCACTTTAACCACTGCCCTTACTTATCTAACCCTACATACAGGTGCTGATTTCTTTGGCTGTACGAGTCGTCGGTCTTGAACAAACTGTAACTATTGCGAGTCCGATGCATATTTTATTTAATTAGTTTGGCCTTCACTCATCATCCTCCAATCATAGTTGCAATCTTAAACAACTAAAGTCCTCTAAAGTTGAGTGCAGGGCACCAGCCTATTCATGAGTACTGACCATAACAATGGTATGGCACAGGACAATGAAATTGGTTCAGAACAATGGTGGTGGCGTAATGGTGGGTTTGGTGCTTTAAAGTCTGAGGGTTCCAGGTTTGAATCCACCTAAAGCCACCACGTAGGAACCTTGAGCAAGCCCTTCACTTGCAATTGCTTGTGCCCATCGGCGTGAAACTCCGATGCAGTGTCCGCGCTGTAGTCGGGAGCGCTTCTGAGTAGTGAGCTTGAAGGGCGCTATGGCAAATGCGAAAAGTGAATAAGTTACTAAATACTAAACCTGAGTACTTGGTACAAGCTTCAAGAGCACAGCTGTGTACAAAACAAAACAATTCAATACAAAACAATACAAAACAAAACAATACAATACAATACTAACGAGTGCAGCCGACACCACTGCTGAAACCGTAGCTGTTGACTTTGCACTGGCTGCAGTCGCGTAGAAAAATGTTTGGCTTGCATATGCACTGGCCTCCGATCGGACTGCAAAGGGTACTGGTACTGCCTGTTATGTTGCAGTTGCAATCTGAATAACGAAATAAAACGTTTCATGAAAACAAAGCCCTTCATCTAAGACAGAAGATGATGCGTCCAATTCAGAGTCAGTTCATACAGCAGAATACAATAAGTCAGCTGTTAATTAACGCTAAACATCAAAGTTATTTACAGTAATAAAATGAGATGGTTAATCACCGAAGGAAATAACCACACTTTTATCAAAAGAGGGATCTAGTCGAGTGAGGGCTCTAATCAAATGCACATAGACATAATAAATGACAATGATGATGATGATGATGATGATGATGATGATGATGATGATGATGATGATGATGATGATGATGATGATGATGATGATGATGATGATGATGATGATGATGATGATGATGATGATGATGATGATGATGATGATGATGGGGATGATGATGATGATGATGATGATGATGATGATGATGATGATGATGATGATGATGATGATGATGATGATGATGATGATGATGATGATGATGATGGGGGATGATGATGATGATGATGGGGATGATGATGATGATGGGGATGATGATGATAACAAGTGACAACAGAGACAACAACAACTATGATAATGACGAAGCGATGATGATGACGATGACCACGATGATGACGATATCATCAATGTCATCATCATTCAACACAGAAATTCTCAGCTTCAACAGCATCTTCACCAGCAACTAGATGATCAGCTATAAACATCAATTATGGACATAAATTTCTCAAATCCTTGCCCCTCTCCTCTCTCTCACAAGATTTGAAGAAATAAAAGGTAAGTAAATGAAGAAAATCATAGCAAAAGGAGCCATAAAGCAACGCCTATATGGTTGCAAAACCATTATGAGTCACACCAGCAAGGTTTCATATACACACCAACACCTGTTACGTTGCATTTGAAAAGGCTGCATCAAAAAACTACAGAAAAATCAATATAGCAAGAGATATAATGACGAAGAAACTGACTGCTTATGATGATGAGTATGAAAATAAAAACGCGTTTGCCACCCCCCCTACGTCACCTTGCTCTGACTAAAGAAAGAGGAAATCAATATCCAAGCATTTTCAGATGGGCATAATCTGAGTATCACCTCGATTTGTATCATACCATATGCCCATCAATATCCAAGCATTTTCAGATGAGCATTATCTGAGTATCACCCCGATTTGTATCATACCATATGCCCATCAATATCCAAGCATTTTCAGATGAACATTATCTGAGTATCACCCCGATTTGTATCATACCATATGCCCATCAATATCCTAGCATTTTGACGGACATTATCTGAGTATCACCTTGATATGTATCATACCAAATGCCCATCAATATCCAAGCATTTTCAGATGGACATTATCTGAGTCCATCTCAATATATATCATACCATAGGCCCTTGAATATCCAACCATTTTTCAAATGGACATAATCTGATAATCACCTCGATTTGTATCATACCATATGCCCTTGAATATCCAACCACTTTTCAAATGGACATAATCTGAGTGCCACCTCGATATGTATCATACCATATGCCCTCGTATATTTGTCCACCATGATCGAATATCCAAGTTGGGGACACGAAAGGTTCTGCGCTGCTGACATATCAATCGACTGTTGTGCTTTGCTGCACTGCGTCATCTGTGCTTTCGTAGAATCATTTGAAAGAAGGTATGCGCTGGAAGTACTGAAGTCCGGTATCAACACCACCTACAAACAGAAGAATTTCTAAATTAAAATTTTCAAGCATGATACCATAAACCAAATTGATTAATAAATTGATCGTAAATTAATATCGGAACACAGTTAAGTTCTTCTCAACAGAAACGAGTGACCCTATAAATGTTCAGATCAGGAAATCAAAACAACTACAAACACAATGAGCGCAAACTGATGGACATTTCATTACATCTTTGGAACAGGGGATATCCGTTGAATGGTAATATGCTGGAACGAAGATCATAAGCACGAAGGTTCGATACCCGCTTAGTCCATAGGGCTGACTCAGTCTAAAAATCCATAAGGTGACTGTAAAACAAGCAGTAGGACATTATGGACACCTTGCAGGCAGCAATACAGTTAAATTCAACTCCTGCTAAACTTGTTATCTGTTGCTACCATGTTATGTAATCTTATCACATGTTTGTCAGTTTGAATTAATAAATGATTGTAATAACTAATATTATAATACTAATGTGGGGTGCGATGGTGTAGTGGGTATGTTCGTTGCCTTGTAGCCGAAGGGTTGCAGGTTCGAATCCACATCAAGTCGCCACGCAGGGACCTTGAGCAGGTCCTTCACTTGCAATTGTTAAGCAGTTTGGCGTGAAACTCCGATGCAGTGTCTGCTCTGTAGTCGGGAGTGCCTCTGAGTAGGGAGCTTGAAGGGGCGCTCTAACAAGTGCACACGCAAACAAATAATAATATTATCAATATTATTAGCATTATTATTACATTGTCCTGTGATTTGTTTATAACATAACTGTCCTAAGAGTGTCTGACCTTAGCCTGATTTCAGCCTTTCTGATTTTCATGCTTGGATTGTGACTGGACCTTACAACTTGGTTAAAAGCAAAACCACGTGAAAAACCTTCTGATTGACTTACAGAAATAGTTCAACTTACGGTAATTACTTGCGCAACTGGTGTCTACGTCTAAACCCTGACAAATAATTATGTTACTATCGTTGGGCTCACACTAGACCCATAGCTGGCCACCATTGGCATGAAGCAAAATAGGCGTTGGGTCAATGAACATTGACATCAAAACATTGACATGGAAACAAGATCTAGCATAACTAGATACTCACAGAATCAACGAGTATACTGGCGGCCAGTGGAGTGGATGTAAAGAAATCCAGCCGCAGAGTGTAAGGCAGATTTGCCAAGAGGCAAACAGTTCCCAACGCAACTGCTCCTAGGTAGATAACACAACAAAATAAAATAAATGAGATAGGCATATAACTGCTATTGTAATTGCTTATTTATATAGCGCTTCTTCAAAGAAACTCATCATAGCTGCAGTCCAACCTGACTACACAAGACAATGATCAAAGACAATGGTCTTCGACTGAGGCATAGAAACTAATGGAACATGTTACAGATTAATTCCACGGAAGCCTGTCTCAGAATGCAACCTGGCCAACTACTGAATAGCTTCCCTGTTGCACCATGGGACAGTACACAATGGGCAAACAATAAGCTCACCCTGTTTGCAGAGCAAAGACATCTGCGATCAGGTAGTGGTCTATCTATATTCGTTTAATGAAATTCAATCTGACAAACCGCAGAATGATTACAGATACAGGTTATACGAAATACGGCTCGCTTTGCACGACACGCAGGTCGGCTACACAGCGGGTAGTTTAACACTAAATGGCCCGAGTGCTGGAACGCTCCTGGTACGGCTAAGCCAGGAGAGAAATGATGAATCTGGACAAATACATTGTACTCTAAGGAATAATGGAGCACAACCTTATATGCAGCCACACATAAGCAGAAAGCAAGCAAGCAAGTAAGTAAGTAAATAAAGTAAAAAGTAAGTAAGTAAGTAAGTAAAATGTAGGTTAGTAAGTAAGTAGGTAAGTGGCCTGCATTTTCATCAGACAAGTGCACATGCACAATATCACATTATATTATAAGGAGCTTAACCCTTTAATTCCGAGATGGTAGTAAATGGTATGGGAAATCCTATACCCCCAGCATTAAAGGGTTAAACTCTGTCTGTGGGCAACTAATGCAGTTCATCTCTCTGTACATATACCGTTATATACTCAGCGAAAACTACTCTAAGCACCATGAATGGCAGCATTGCATTTGCTATTATTGCCAATTTTTTTAGATCAGAGTAAAGTTCCAATAATCGTACAAACATTCAGAAGGTTTCTAACCTGCTGTGGCTTTTGGTGGAATGTCAGCTTTGACCTGCTGCGAAGCAGTGGATAAGTACGTAGCACTCGTATTACAGTTATAAGGTGTAGTAGGACCAGTTGCTGGAGTGGTCAGCTGAACAATGCCCTGAACGCCTGTCCATGTGGCAGTAGTCTGTCAGAGACACAATAGACATTATTCTATTCTATTCTATTCTATTCTATTTTGGGATTTATAAAGCGCCTCTCACAGTACAACCTAATCAGAGGCGCTCCCAGTGCGAAGAACTCCTGGAAAAAGAAAAGTCTTAAGACAACGGGCAGAAAAAGTAAAGCCTCCAGATAAAATCTGGGAACGAATAATAGGAGGAACGCCATTCCACAGTAAAGGGCAGACAGAGGCAAAGGCGCGATGTTGGGCTGTGGCAGTCCGAGATCGTGGTACAAGAAGATCATGACGGTCTAAAGAGCAGAGAGGACGTCCAACGGTAGCAGAGAAAGGCTTCCTAATAAGATCACAAAGGTAGCGAGGCGCTTGACCCAAAAACATCTTATAGGTAAGAAAAAGAATTTTATATTGAATCCGGGCAGTCAAAAGAATTATACATATAACAAGTAATGTAGGGTAATTGGACATTTATGAACAACAATTCAGAGAAGCTCTTTCATACCAACTGACTTACACGAGAGGACAGAAGGTTGCCAATGCATATCAACACTAACTAGTCAATGTAATACGACCAATAACAATGCTTGCTGTGATGATGATGATCATGATGATGATGATCATGATGATCATGATAATGATGATAATGATGATGATGACATAGTTGAATGTCAAATGTTAATTATGACGATGATGATAGCAAAGCTTAATAATGTTAAATGAGGACAACAAAGATGACACAACTGAATGATACTTCTGATGACGAATGATAACAATGATGTTGATTCGACAACGATAACCCCATTGATGACACGATTGAAGGCTAAATATATATATGTCAGAATCGATAAGACGTTTACCTCATATCTGACGACGACTTGAAACAATGACTGGAACGGAACAATAAGACTCAAAGTCAACGACCGTGGCGCCACAAAATTAACGAAACCACGTCCTGTGTTTGTAGCATTCACTTCGCCAGCACCGTATCTCTCAACAATATCAGCCGGCTGGAAGACAAAAGACCACAAAAGACAACAGTTTAAAAAAAGGCCTTTTGCTTGTAGTATTGGTAAAAATTGAGTTACTCCCAATTTGTGAAATCTATCCGCCTGCCATCGTTTTTAAGAAACTCTACACCACTCAAAGCAAACACTGTTATTCACCACCTCTTGAGCAATATCGCCAAAACATGTTTGAATTTTTCATTCTTAGTTAAATAGTTGCGTGGGTAAGGTATGTAAGGTAAAATTAATGTAGCTATAAAAATATTACTCGATTTTCTACAAGATGCAAAATAATAATTATGTACACATTGTGCAGCCAGGTCAGTTTCCATTTTATCCTCTAAGCTTGTTAATCATCTCAAACCATCTCGATTGAGACAACTCTTTCTATCTGACCGATGTCATGCACTGGTAAGCAGCACTTCTGAAAGATCTTATAAGGTGCTATATAAATATCTGTTCCAACAAACCACCTACGATTGCAATGTCACACCTGAATCATAAGCTACTGTAAGTATAGCCTAAAAATCCTAAACACGTATATAAAACCTAATGCAGGGCATGTGCTGTAGTATGCCAAAACAAATTTCTGTCCAGGGTAACGGCCTCTGTTGTCATAAACCCTGGTCAAATCTGGATCCATCCATTAGCTTGGTCAAAACTGTGTTAAGTCAGAAGGGTCGCCCACAGCTATTAAGTACAGAACATTCCACAAAAATAAATAAGTAGCTGAATGCATAAATGCCTGATTACATTACGTTACTTTTGCGTGAAACTTGAACCTTCTACCATAGTCACATGACTGCCAGAGTTTATGACCCCAAATGGGTTTCAAACCTGATCCAAAAGACAGTTGCACACATTTTGTGCAAACAAGTGAGTAATAATAATAATAATAATAATAATAATGACGACAATTTCTATGGCGCCGTAACACAGCACATGCCGTTACAAAGGCGCCTCTACAAACACAAACGCAATATATTCAGTCAAAGGTACGCCTTAGAAAACAAATATGTAGAGCTAGAGTAGAGCTAGTAAACAGCCATAATTCAAACTTTCCCGAGCAATAAACTTACCTGGCCATACCTTCCATGATCTAACAAGAGCTGACACTTATACTCACTAAGATACTAGTACTGAATTCTGCCTCAGTCGTGAGATAATCCAAGACTGCGCCAAAATAATTGTCGTACGGATTCCGGCAAGTTCGTCCCGCAATGAAAGGTTTGCACATGCAAGCGCCTCCAGCTGCCGGGCACATGAGATTTAAGGAGGCGCCGACGTCACAGTCGCAAGGAGTGCAGCCATCTGGCTTCGTGATGTCAATATCAAAGAATCCAACCTGCAATCACCAACATCAGCATCACAATTAGTTCCTGTAGCATCTCAGTATAAATTCACTACTATATGCATTGTGCATCGATGCGACAATAAAAAAACGCGCTGGTCATCTGTTGTTGTTGTTGTTGTTGTCTTCTTGACGCATCATGATATGTCTGCACATCCTGGATAGGAATCTATAGCTTTCGACCTGCACCCATACAGGATTTCACCATTGGCGATTTTCTATTGATTACTGTTCACTTGTGCTAATCGCAATCATGAATTTATATAGCTCCACTTCAAAAGAAACTCCACTGAGGTTCTCCCGACCTGACAGCATCAAACCACAATCAAAGAGAATGGTATTCAAACGCCTATGAAAAAGTGGCAAAGAAAGACCAATGTAGGCATTGCCTCTAAAAGGTGTGGTTATGCAAAGTGCATTGAGCAACATACACACATGCCTGCATACAGATTTACATCTAACACTATATACACACTTTACAATTTATCCATTTACCCACCATGTCATTTTCTCGGAGTATAATTAGGATGCAAATAACGTTGTTTAAAATAGCAAATATAGGCTTCATAGGCTTATAATATGCTGCCTCAGAAAAATATCTCCTATCACAGTTTAAATGTGCATAACAGTTACTGTATGCAAAGGACCTTGCTGTTACCTTGCTGTTACCTTGCGGTTACCTGGTTAGCACTTTTCCAATGGAGTAGGTTGTTTTAGAGCAGACCATAAATCGGAAAATGTATGTCTAATATTGTTGAATACAAACATACCTTGCACTGATCGCATCGGGTACCCTGAGTGTTGTTTTTACAAATGCAAGTTCCATTGCCATGGTCACAGTAGTTGATGCTGTTTAGGCTTCCACTAGGTTCACAGTCACAGCCTGCAAAAGAAATCCACAACGTAACTTCAGTACATTGAACTTCGACAATTCGAACCTCGGTTATATAAAAAAGTCAACTGCCTCATGCCTCATGGTGTTTAATGCAAACACATAAAAATATTTAACACCATTTTGCATAAAGTTGCATGTATTGATGTATATACTAAAGTTTTGCTTCTTGCAAAGATTTTTTCAGTTATATTCAAACAACTGTTGTAAATCATTCCAAAGTCTAATATATCTAAGAGGCAGTTGTAATTGGTAATTAACTCTGAACATGGAATCATCTGCCAACTTTGGATGAGCATCCATACATTGGTATCTGCGAGCAACAGCCAAACAATGCTGATGTTGAACGTATTCTGATCAAATGTTTGCTAGCTGATTGCTTGTAGTTAAAACTAATAAACTCTTTCTTAACTGGTAAACTGTATGCAAACTCATAAGCTTTTAGCTAACTTTTAGTGTACTTTGTGACATTCAACATCATCATCATTTAGCATAGCAAGCACCGACTGAAAAGTTTATTTTGAGTTGGTACCATGTTAAAATTAAGACAAGAACAACGTCAAAGAAGAATCTCCAAGGAATACCTGTACAGCCGGAGAAACTATCGATTCCAAGATTCCAGTAGCCATCTTTGCAAGTGTCACAGGCCCTGCCTTGTACATATGGCTTACAGCTGCAATTTCCTGATAGTCTGTCACAATTTAACTGTTCACCTGGAATTGTTCCCACCTGACCGCAGTTGCAGGCTGTAGAGAAAAGCAAAAGGAGGAGAAAACTCAAAAACTAAACAGAATAATACAATGGTAAACAACTTCAATAAAATATTTCTTTACACAGACTGATACCTAAAAATGTTTTGAACAGCTAAGTCCACAACCATTAATGCAACATGGCATAGTTATTCAGAAACCCGATACACAATACACAAACTTGGAAAGAAAAAGTGCCCTACAGTAAAAAATCACAAGAAAGATCAAATGAAAATCATTAGGAAAAAGCAGAATGGAACAACTTACGGATGCATCTTTCAAAACAGTTGTAAGCTGCAAATGAAATAATACACACACATACAATTATACAATACAACTACATCTGACATTGCAAACCCTTCGAAAAGTTCAAAAGTGCATACATGACCCCTAAGACAGTACACAGTACTGGAAAACTGTGCATTCTCAAGTACTTTACAGATAATTGACCACTGCCCCTCTTTCTCACTTCCACCCATTTGATTGAATTATGATTATTCTTTATAATTTCTTATCTGTAACTGGCTGCGGTATGTCAGCAAGAACTTAATAAAACGAATATATCATCATTAAGTTATTAGCAGACGATTTCTATGCAGCATCCACCAAACTAGAGACTCAAACCCATAACTCTGCACGTTACCAGCTCAGAGTTTAACCACTCAGCCACTGCGTTCGAGCATGCAGCAGTCTTAGTCCAGTTACTCGTATTGTCCAGTTTTAAAAGCCCTACAAATCTATGTAACTATTCACACCTACATAGATAACACAAACCTAACTACTCACAAATACTTACATTCCTAGCATGTACACACAGTTGCATATGCAGAGATATGTACTAAGTCAGTTTCTTCATCACTTACAAGTATACAGTTTGGCTAAACAATTATCATTATTAATTTTTTTGCCCCAAGGTATACAGGATCCCTCAGGGACTTCACTAACGCCTAATCTAAAATCAAAAGTCTGGAAAGACCCTACTCATCTTCTGTTTCTTGGTCGGCGAAAGTGCCGTGCCCTTCAAGGCCACAGCATTATAATAGCGTTGTTATTGTTATTATTATTATTATTATTATTATTATTATTATTATTATTATTATTAAATAAGTTTGCAACATGCACAAGGTCACACCAAAATGTGAATCTCATTGAATTTTATCGATGGATAAAAGGTAATAACTTTCCCAGAATATGAAGGACTTAGAACAGTCTTGAAGGAATTTACTCTGCGAACACATTGGTACTTACTCAATGGTATGATTGGATCTGCCGCAAAACCTTAAAATAATTAAAGACAAAGTATTCTGTAATTATCAGTCAATGAACAGTTAAAACATTTTATATCGATTAAAAAGTTCATTTTATCAGATCCGACAGGATTTTACCATCAGAGCAGCAACTTAAGCAAAAGTGGCTTTTGAATTTGTTCACATGTCTTTGCACCCTCCCATTTGTATACAGACATGCCTTTACACTTCCCCATTTATAGACATGCCTTTACACTGTCCCATTTGTACACATGCCTTTACATTCTTCCATTTGTGCACATGCCATCACTCATTCCCATTTCATGCATGCTATATATGGAATGGACACCTTCTATGCAATTTGGTAATGCAACTGTGATGAAAAAATAACAAGGGGTGGCAAAGAATACATTTGCAGTTAAGAAAAAACACCCATTTTTGGAAAAGGGTCTTGGCAGATTTACAACACAAATATGCCATTGCATCCAAATGTTGAATGATAATACACAGGCACGAAGATCAGAGGGATGTGGGTTCAATGCCCGATAACCCCGCAAGGGTTGACTCACCCTTCCACTCCCTACAGAATTATAGTAAAATGAGCAGCAAAAAGATGGATCAGCACCTGACATGCTGCCATACAGTTATAAAATCATCTCTGGTTTAACCTGTCATCACATGCTCTTACTATTTCATGTAATCAAACTGTGGCTTAATTATCAGTTATAATTAATTGAATAAACGAATGCACTATTATTATTATTATCCATACAATACCAGGAAACGATAGCTGTTTCCTGAATCAACTGCATTTATATTCAGCGTGACCCCATTTGATATTGCACGTGCAATCGTGCATGCATAAGGACTTTAAATCTGGGACCACCTTAAAACCACCTTAACGACATACATATTCAGAACATCTACCCACGACTCACGGCAATGAACTGAGTGAATGATATTCAACACAAGCACACGTGTTGAGTCAACCAACGGGTTTCTGTCAACATAACAGGTGGTAGGCCAGGTAGGGATGTCCGACGTCAGTCTCAGAACCAAGGTGCTTCGATAGATGATGATGATGGTGATGGTGGTGAAAACACGCATGGCACATGATGATGTTGCCCCTGAGCCTGGGCAGTCCCGTAGAAGATGACATACATGTACATCTGACTAACTGTCAAGCTTACAGGCGCATGTAGAAATGGCATTTGTGGTATGTCAAGTGATAAGTAGATTCAGAACCACCAGTGAGATTGGTGGTTGAAGTCACTCCAATGTCTGTTGTCTGCCGCGTAGACAAACACAACCACCTGAAGGCAGCGTACATGGTCAGTATATATGCTGTTTTATAAAGTGCCCATTCAAGTGGTGCCAGACCCAAGCCTGGGTGAAGCAGAAGGGTTACACTAACCATCTTATGATTCAGCATCATTAAGAAAAGTCAGAGAAGCTGCGATCACAATCTGCAAGACCTATGGTCATTACAGATTTAATCTGACCCAACAGCGTGAAAACTGTAGCCTGTCATCTGGTTTCAATGACCTCCCAGATTTGAACAAAGGACCTAGTGTACTATAAGTATGGCAAGTTGCATGAGCTTAAACATGGTAGGCAGCACGATGACTATGCGATAAAGATCGATTTGCATCTTCTGTCCTACGATAATGACAGCACAGGCCATAAGCTATGATCAACCACTCATGAGGGAGTCAGTGAATAGGCAACATTCTCGCAGTAGCTCATCTTTGACATGCCATCAAACATCCTGCCTCAACTTCATTGATTCAGCACGTGCAGCGCACGACAGCTTCGGCTGGCCACTCATACTCCACCAACAATAATAAAATTTACATTTTCCATCGTAGTCCTGACTCATACAACTTCAAAAGAACAAAGCAATTTTCTGAGAAAAGTCAGAAGTGACATTAATTTTCCTACAATATAAATCAAAGTCACAAAAAAATGCAGCCATATTGACTGCAATTATATAGTCCTTCGTTTTGTGCATGCATTTTGTGGGGCCTGTTGGCTCATTTGAGTGTCAGATTGTGCTTTAACTGTGTATATCCGTTTGTGTTATGGAGTGTATAATCATCTATTCGGTACATCTACTTAGATGCACATGTACATCCATTAAAATATCCGGACTCATGTTAACAACCGCCTCATAAAATTCTGTTAGTGTTTTGACTGCTCCTTATAAGGTGGCTAAACGTGCTCAGTATGCACTTTTTGAGAGTGCCTCAACAAAAACTCACGACATACCAGATAACAAAAACACTTCAAGAATAATTAGTCAGCTTTACTCTACTGTCTGGGAGAAAACAGATGGACATCAAACGTGGAAAGAGAATAAAACAAGGAGCAACCCAAAAACAATTTTGAAGGGTGTCAATAGAACAGAAAAATTTCTACGGTTCCTGTTGGAACAGTGTAAAGGTATCTTTAGCAAGTGCATTTATAACAAAAAGACCAAGTAGTGGTAATGAACTATGATGCACCGTCATTCAAAATGGACCAGCCTTACAAACGTAAGAAAATATATAAATGTCCCAGGGCGTAAATAAAAATACACTTCTGGCAAGAAACAGTTCATTTCACGCTATGTCACATGAAAATCGACAAATAATTCATTTTGGCCGAAGACCAGACCAGATGCTGGATCATAGATCTACGTGATAGCTAAGTATTCCACCCTAAGAAAAACCATCAAAAAGATTTTTTTTAAAAATTCAGACAGAGACAGAGAAAAAACAGAGCGTGAAATGCGAAACCGTCAGAGAACATGCATGTAGAGAGAGAGAAACAGATAGGAAAGCAGACAGAGGGATAATTGAAAATTGAAAGACAAGAAAAGACAGATTTATAAGCAGAAAGACAAAGAAATAGGCGTACACATATGAAGACATGACTAACCAGTGCATGGTGCGTATGTTGCAGCCGGATTCCAATTCGGATTGACGTAGAAGTACTCAGCACAGGACTCACACTTGTCGCCCGCAGTGTTGCTGGTGCAGTTGTCACAGATTCCATGACTAACAGAGGTGTCGTAATGACACGATGCAGCATATGCATTACAGCTGCAATCTAAAATAAGCAGTCAGTCAGTCGGAAAAACTGCAACAAACCATGAGAGGTCTTTTAAAATACAAGAGTTGCAATCAATCAATCAATCCATTTTAGTTTATTCATTTGAAGAAGCTCACGAGAACACAGTGAAAAAACAGAAAAATTCAGAGGATTTCCATTTTGTGGGTGTCCAATGAACATGATCATAAAAAACACACACAATTATGCCCCACTTAAATTTTTTTTGAAATAACACATTTCGGAGGGGGGTTTGAACCCGGAAAACCCTTAAATACACCCATGTCACATCAATTGGTCAGTCAGATTACTAGTTTGTGAGAAGCTAGTCAATATTTGTCTCTTGTGAGATAAGTACGAGGTAATAGAAACTAGTTTCTTCGATCAAGTGAGAACGAAGTCTCAGAATATCCTGTCCTGCTAGGGCTACATGACCTGGAAAACTCATGGTGCTGTGAACAATAAGAACCGAATTCTTCTTTCCTATTAGGGCTGTGTAACTCATGGTGCAGTGGGCAATGTGCAGAAAACTTACACAAAACTCATTGTTGGTACCAATGCATCTTGTGTTCACATACCTGATAGCTCTAGGTGCACCAACAAAAAAATCACTGACATTTAATTGTTTCAGGTAGGGAACAGCACTGCCCAGCTATTCAAAAGCTGCTGACACTAAAGGCAACACTTAAACCACAAATCTGAGGAAAGGTACCGTAGATACTCGAGTATAACGTCACCCGAATATAACGCGAGGTTCAAAATTTTGGCGGATATATTGGTAAAAAGTGCAAGACCCGAGTATAAAGCGAGGGCTAAAATTTCCGAAATTCTGAGGAAATTAGACGGCTAAATCTTGGTATTTGTTGGTAAATTTTTATTTAAAATGCAACTAAAACCATGTTTACGGAAAGTTCGATCCCTAAACTAAATATTACAAAATAGATTTGATTGTAATGCTATAAATACCGGTAAATAAAATGCATCCAATTCGAGTTTGTTCTTATTTCAGTTTACACACACACACACACACACACACACACACACACACACACACACACACACACACACACACACACACACACACACACACACACACACACACACACACACACACACACACACACACACACACACACACACACACACACACACACACACACACACACACACACACACACACACACACACACACACACACACACACACACACACACACACACACACACACACACACACACACACATGCACAGCGTACAAAGAGTTTGTATCCCGTAAATAGATCGGCTCCATGTGGTCTATACAGAAGATTATTTTAAAGTCGTTTAAAACAACTTTAAAAGTCTATAACGATTTTATATGTGCCATAAATATAAATGAAAAAATTTATCCATTCCAAGTTGTGCCATAACAAACATAACATGCTCATTGAAATTCAAATCTCTTAATCCAGCCATCATTGGTAGGCGAACCAGCAACCTTCTCATGCACAGAGGCTTCCAGATGTATGATTAATCAATGTATTCAATGCTGCAATCAATGTAGTAATAGTTAACTGGGCGTCGAAATAAATAAGCGTACAAAATCGAAATAGATGCACAATACGTGGTAAATGTTAGCAAGCGCATGAATAGTGCCTACACAATATGTACTATATATCTACTGCAATACTATCACTACACATATGTGCATCACTACAGTCAGTCCAGTTTTGTATTTGGCCCATATTTGACCGGAACCGTCTTCCTCCTGAAGGCCCTGCTGCCAGAGCTCCTCTGTCTCTACCCCTTAGTTATGCAAACTGGGGGCTGGGTTGGGAATGCCATGACCTTTCTGAGTGGCACTTTATAAATGTTACTTACATCACATTCCAACAAACCATAATTGATACCATAGAGGTAATACATGTGCACAGGAGTCTCTGCAGTGTATATAGTCAGTAGGATTGTTGGGTCTTTGTTGAAACACCGGCACAACAATCCACACACAGACTGTGACAGTGCTCACTTATTTACCTACCACAAACAATGGATGGACGACTGACTGGACACCATGCCACAGCTCCTGAGCTGGTCACGTATACACATCCTAATCATGCTTAAAGCTCAAAATCGTCCATCTTTTCCAACAATCAAATATTGACTACTTTTCTAAACTCATGTACAGCATTCTTTCCTTTGGCCTTAACTGAGCTACGATGCTATAAAAAAAATGGTCCTATATATTATCAATTATTATTATTATTATTATTATTATTATTAGTAGTAGTAGTAGTAGTAGTAGTAGTAGTAGTAGTAGTAGTAGTAGTAGTAGTAGTAGTAGTAGTAGTAGTAGTAGTAGTAGTAGTAGTAGTAGTAGTAGTAGTAGTAGTAGTAGTAGTAGTAGTAGTAGTAGTAGTAGTAGTAGTAGTAGTAGTAGTAGTAGTAGCAGTAGCAGTAGTGGCAGTAGTTCAGTGCTACATAGTTTCATTGCACCTGCTAAAACTGTTTCAACAAAGCCGACTGATGACTTGGACCAGTTATGTTTAAGTATTCCCATAACATGGTTATCAGCAGCGATTAAAGTGGCTTGGGTGAGCAGTGGGAAGGTCGAATCGGTGAGCAGAGGGAACTCCGAAGCAGATTTTTATTGGAACGCCTGTGCTTTTCATGGTTCCATTAATGGTGAGCAGTGGGAACTCAAGCAAAGAATTTCGAGAGCAGTGGGAACGCCATTCCCACCTACTTTAAAGTTTAAGCCCTGGCTATCAGAGGACCCTACCATAGTTTCACTCTTCAAATTAACAACCCAGTCTTTCGCCTCATCAGGATATCAAGTGAGAAAATAACACACAGCAGTTTTTCTCATTTATGAGAATAATTATAAGTACCGGTACACTGACCTTGACAGATGGACAGGCTTGCGTTTTCGCCCACAACGCCCATTTTCCATGGTCTGTCATTGAACTGTGGCATACATTGGTCACAGTGATAGCCCATCGTGTTCTGCTTGCAATCACATCGGCCCTGTACGAGAACAAAGACATTTACAACAAATGATTCACTGAAATATATTGAAATAATTTTCTTTATCATAAATTCGAAAAAGAAGAACGAAAAACTCCTGGATACTAGTTGGACAGCACTGTCTTCCAACACACAGAACCAAAGAGCAGGATATGCAAAGACCACAAACTATGATTCTGCTCAGGGTCAGACAAAAAAAAGGGGCAGAATGGGCTAAATGCCATTAGTTTATTGCACAACACAAGTATTAAAACTGCAATCATGCGTTAACAAGTATTATGCAATAGGAGTTCATGGCTTACAAACTGTGACCCTCTTTCTTGATTATAACTTAACACACACTCAATGAATATTTGATTAATATAAATTGATAAAATATTTAATTGATGATGATGATGATGACGACGATGACGACGACGATGATGGCAATGATGATGATGGTTTGATGAGGTAAATGATGACAACATGCAGAGAGCAGTGTGAACTAGTAACAAGAAGGATGCCAATAATCGTAATATTAAGCAGTACGGTCGGTAGTGGATCGAAAACTAAGACTAAGAACAGCTAATTAAAATGCTGATTCATCGATACAGATCAATATTAGCATATGTTAGAAATACAAACTTCTTCTTTAAAATCTAGAAACTGTTTTCCCTCTTAATATCATCTGACAATAATTTAAGTTTCACAACACAGGCCAAGAATTTACAAGCTATTAAATTGACAAGAAACACGAGTATATTGTATATATTAATTTATTAATATATATGAGACTTTACAAGGAATATTATAAATGACTATTTATAAGGCACCTCTTGTCAGCGAAAGCTTTTCAGAAGCGCTCCCAGTGTGATCGACTCCAAAAGAAAAGACAGGATTTGAAGCGAGAGAAAGATGAGAACAGATTACCAATGAGAAAGGCAGAGTGAACTGAGGGTGAAAGTCCATTCCATAGAGAGAGAACTATGCAGGCAAAGCATCTGGTTTGAGCCATGGCAGTCTTGAAGCATTACATTATTAGGTACTTAGATTATTAATTGTCATAATAATTGTTATTAGGGTATTATGTTATTAGAGAATACCATACCAAAACATGAGTATTCATCAAACTTATCTGAGATACTGATATAAAGTAACATTTATAGAGGGTAAGGATTTGCAGAACACGGCACAGAACAGAAAACAAAAATCATCTCTGAAGTCATTCAATTTCAGTAATATCCCTCATTTCACTGTCCCATGTGTCCATATTAGTTTTGAATTATCAGAACTTTCCTTTTTCATAAATCCTTACATAATAATTTCTGATTGATTCTGTTCTACTTTCTCTCTGCCCCTCCAAACTTGCTGATTATAATTCATTGCTGAAAAATAAGCTGCTCTACTGGTCAGTTTTTGGGTAGTTCAAAATTTAAGGATTCAATTAGCTCTCAGCTTATGAGATTTAAAATGCATCAAGCCTTAAGTCAGGGATTAAAGTGGGTGGAACACGTGGAATGTGTGGGAATTGTGTTCCCACGGCTCTCAAAATTACTTGCATTCCCACTGCTCACCATTCATGGAACTCTGTAAACACATGCATTCCAATAAAACTGTTTTTCAGTGTTTCCACTGCTCACCCAAACCACTTTAACCACTGCCTTTAGGCAATGTCTCAGAGAACTAACTAACTCCCATAGAAGAATGCAAATTACACTTCAAGTTTAAAGGCATATATATATATATATAGGTTACAAAACAAAAAGTTTAAGCTGCAATCAATGCTTGCAGCAGAAATTAGCCTGAACAATTTCATCCCAGCATTCCCTCAAAAGAGTCAAAAGAAAATATACATATATATATATCGGAAGACTGTTGTAAACAATGTGAAAATGATTCTAAAGGTACCTGAGTGCAGGCAGAGGCATGACCAAAGCAGGAGCACTTCCAGTCAATAGAAAGACTGGCAATCGCATAATAAGACAGCAACGGAGAGTCTTTTGCTGGATAGTCAAACTGAAGTCGAATTGCAGACGTCATAAAGTGACGCTGTGTGTTTAGATCACTGTCAAAGATTCCCATAAAGTCTCTGGCTGGACTGAATTGAACCTGAAGAAAAATATTACAAAAGTTAGCCGCACCACAAACTACACGTCCTTACTAACTCCATTCTGATGCAGAAGCAAACAAGTAGATTGACAAGCAGAGTTAACTGAAGAAGTCTTGCTTAGCAACCATACTCTCAGTCTGCTTTCCTGACAAACTAGAATTCAGCTGAACTTCACCAAATAAAAATGACTGCAGATTCACTTTGAAGTTACCATCCAGAAACGATTGTGCATAATTTATGACAACAGCCTCAGTATCAATTAGCTTAGACTCTCAATTGTTTCACACAATAATAGCAATTATAATATTATATCATTAATATTATTACCATTATTAACAATAATATTATCACTCTTACTATATTTCCATATTAAAGGTTAAAGTTCCCATGGGGAAGTCCTTTTACCTCTGGGCAAATAATAGTAATGACAAAGTTATTTCAGAAAATCTTATGTATTACAGAACTTCTACTTTAAGACTGTTACTCGAAGTTCTCTCTTTCTTCAATTGCAACTCCTAATCATTGTGTTCACAAGTCTTCTGAACTATGGCTAAGTAATACCAAGCATTATCATGATCGTATGATTACAAAATATCATTTTCATTGTATTGTATTGTATCATAATCTTACCTCCTGAAGCCCAGAACCACTTCGCGATATCGTACTCTCATCGCCAGAATAAAACTTCTGCATACAGACTGAGGCCAGCGGCCCAAAGGTCGTACTGCTGGCTGGATCTTCAAACAATGACCCGGGATAACGACTGAGACAGTTATCAGCAAACCTACGCCAAGTGATCCAACTATTTGAATCGCTGTTCCAGTTCTGAATCTGCATCGCCAGTGGTCGCATATCAGCCAATGAGCTTTGCGTCGCAACCGAATTCGGGCTGGCAAAAACAATCGAGAGGGTATAAATAAGGTAAACGTCCGTGAAATTAATCACAACATATTCGGGCATCGGAGTGTCGTTGACGAATCTAACGCTGTTTTCCGACTGCCAGTAGGTGGTCAGAATCGGATAACTGAAAGTTAAGTTACCAAATGGTGTGAGAGTTGCGTCAAGCATATGTTCTTTTGGATGCATCCCAGCGGTGCAAGTGGCCGCCGTGTTGAGAGAATCAGGATAGACATAAGTCGTGGCATTTGGATCTCCACAAGTGCTCGATACTGTCAAAAGAATGGTTGATGACGTCAGGTTCAGGAATGGCGTCTGACAAACGGCACTGTCTGTACACTGCTGTCCACATGATAGGGGACTCCACAGAACCAGCAGGATTGCCGCCCGCAACACACACATCCGCCACCTTAAACAAAACACGACCGCCATTTCAAAATCAGATATCCATCAAAATAACTGAAAACTTCTGAAAGTCTAACTCCATGTACTCCATTGCTTGCAATCGAAAGGTGTCCACATCCAGATACGATCAAGGCTATTCACGCCGTTGAATTGACTGAGAACACGTGGCTTAGAGCTCGCAGCAGATTTCTGTGACATACGACTGACTGACTGACGTCCAAGATAATTACTAGCCAGTGGCTTGGTGGTGTGACTAGGCAACCATCTGCCACCACATTTCCTAGGCAACGGTACTTATAAATGCAAACAAGGCAAGGTCATAAACGAACACTACAGATAGCGATCAATATCACCGACTCCTTGCACTTGGGCAAAAAATATCAATATAAAACAACATGAAAAATTTAAATAGAGCGCATAGACTCAAAATACTACAATAGCAACAGAGATCTAAACAAAATTAATAATCAATGCATTATCATCCTTAAAGCATTACTCTTGCTTATCACAAGAACAATCAGGAAATTATTTGAAATTTCATATAAACATGAATCAGTTGAAAGAAACTAAAATTTAGTGATGAAAAGAATCAATGGCTCAATTTTACAAACATACAGCTGGCAAAGGTTCTAGACAAATCGTGCTGTGCAAAAACACCACATCCATTTTACAAGGACATCTAGGTCTAGGCTATTCGTCAAAACTTTGGGAACTGTGATGCACTAAAATAAAGGAATCTATGACTAACATTGTAATAATGTCTTTTTTGTGAAGGTTTCAGTTGCTAGCTAGCATAACCAGCATAACTGAAGAGTGGCTTGGGTAAATCTGACCTTCCTGCAAATCAATAAAAGTATATTCCTCACAACGAACTCCTAGCAATTTCCATAAAACTCAGATGAAGTGTCCAAAGATACAATTAAAAATTTAAAGAGGAAGTTGAAGTTCATGAATTTTTACAGCAAGAGTTCCATACATTTTAAGAAGCAAATAGCCTACTGCATTTGGAAATTTCAATGAAACAGGTCAGGTGTCCTTGCATCTAATTATTCTTATGAATGCATTGGTACAAACTCATCTCCGGAATATGAAGCTCAACTTCGCATAATTCTGCCATCTTTCCTACTCGATCCTCCCCATCCCTTTATAGGTTATTGAGTACACTGCAGAGACTGCACGGACCTAGGGTATACTGTAATTTATACTGTGATAAGACGACGATGTAATTTAATAAGGCAACACCCACCTGCTTCAGGCTGCTTGTGAAGTCAGTCAAAAAAATCAAAATATTCTAGAGATTCGGCATCTCTGCTTATAATTTATGTTCTGGCGTTGCTGATTCTCATTTAGCCTAACCTGGGGACTATTAGTTCGAGGCCTAACAGCTAAATTTATTATTCTGCAGGTGGCTACAATTTTTATCGTATAATAGCGAATTTTGTACGATTGATTTGTTGATGTCTGCTTCAGATTTTTATTTGGCGCCTTGCTTTTCATCGGTAAAAGTTTATGAATCACGTGATTGTAATCTCGATTCGCATTTCTAAGCGCTATAGAAATTTATGGGAGCGAAATTATTCCCACAGAAGCAGTAAATCATTCAAACCTCCAAGATCACTTTAAATAGATCAATACCGGATAGCATGGCCATCAACTGGCTCGCTTGGCTACACCGGTAAGGTAGAAGGCCGCGTGTCTGTACGCAATTCACTCTGTGAAAGAGCGTACGGACCGCGGTTCGATTCCCGAAGGTCGAAGGTGGCTATTTCAGAGATTCAAAAATCTCGGGCTAGCACGGTCCGTCCACGGGGACCTAAATGGCGTGGCGACACTAATCATCTTCGATATGGCAGTGTCGTTAAACATGTAGGCCTAACACATACATAGCATGGCCATCACAATGATCACAGTTGGAATTGAGTCAGGGATCCGGTCTTCTAAGAATAATAGGCCTAAATCTTAGCCTAACTGGTGTTTTGTTATTTAAATACACAAATGTAGGATCGGGGCTGGTTTTAAGGAATTTATAGAACTGCACAACTCCTTTCCCATCATCCATGGTAAATTATTTCCAATCGGAGAACAATGACCTTTTTGCTAGATTTAACTGTGCAGAAGTGCTTCTACAACTGCACATTTTGTGTAACACTGCACGTTTAAAAAAGCTCGTAGGGCCTAGCTTGAACGGATGATCAAAATCAAATGTAATTGTTTGGTAGCCAAACAAGGCTCACATCGCGTCGTACAGACTCGTACTACAGTAGCCTACTATACCCATTTTACCAAGGTGACCTTTGGGAAGGTATCGGGAAGCGATTAGTCCGTGCTGATCTGCTAGGCTACCAAAGACCTTAATCGACTTACAATAGTAGGCTACATAATTATATCTTTGCTGCTCCCCTTAAATTCGCGCCTGTGTAATACCTCCCTTCTCATTACCCTGATCTTGACCGCTTGATTGATGATGCAGACTTTAGACTCTTAAAGTGTGTCATCTGGAATTTAAATCATGTACTCCGAAGTCTATTTCCACCTATTGTTAAAAGGCCTTATGCTCTGCGTTCGCGACCACACAACTTTGAACTGCCTAGAAAAGATGACTTTAATTTCATCTCTCGTGTTCTTTTTAAGACTGTTCGCAGTGTAAATTCTAAGAACTAGAAAGTAATCTATTTTCGCTTCCAGCCTGAATTCTGTGGACAATCGTTACTTCAGCCTATTTACTTCTTTAAAATACTTTTTGTTTTTGTTTCATGTAATAAGTTGCGGTGTGTCAACTTAGTTTTTCTTGAATAAACGAAGTATATATAACTATGTCGTTTCGGTCCTCTACGTACGCTTGGCCATCGTAATATTATGTTGTAGGGTTCGAATTACTATAGTTCAATTTTGGAAGGGTTTATGGTAGGCCTATGCCTAGCCTAACACTCTGGCACAAAGAGCAAACGGACGCGGGACAGAATCCTGTGCGGCTACTCTCTCAAAGGTCGAGAGCTCGCTGGTCAATCTTCCATTCGGCAGATGGCGCTGGCAAAATGATTTGCGGTAGGGCGCGATCGAAGTGTAGGTCTATTATACTATATCGGGACCCCAAGTTAAGTTTAAACACTGGCGCTGTATGAAATCAAGTCCTCAATAGCCAGCATTACACTTTTCGTTCCGGTGCCAGGTCGACATCCGGGGAAGTACGTGAAACCGATGAAGTAAGTGGAGAGAGAGAGCAATCGAAGCAGAGGTGAGACTGATAAACGAGAGAGGAGGTTGATAATTTTCTTAAATTGTGAGGCAGATCCTACGCAGAGTCTCAATCGCGCCCCAAAGTGTATTACAACTATTGCGTAGCACATTGGATAACACACTGGCACATAGAGAATAGAGATCATACGACCCGAGTTCGAGCCCCGTAGGGCGGACGAGCCTCATGTTTGCAGGCTGTCTGTTCTGTTAGTAGGCCTAAATAATCATGTATTCTAGTCATTTGCGTTCTTGTGAATAACTATATAGATATTCGTTTAATTCGTGAAAAACGTCCAGGTTGACACACCGCAGCCTGGTTACATGGTGACATCAAGAGAGACAAACATCATAAAATGAAATTAAAACGTCTTACTAAAAAAGATCATTGTTAATGAGATTGAACTGTACACTGTTACAGGCTGCAGTCTGTCAACCGGAATGTTCAATAGGCCTAAATAAAATATTAAGCTGGTCTTCCTGGCGTGGCTTTTGTGGACGCTGAGCAATTCTCGGAGATTTACATTGCATTACATGAATTTACATCAAATTAGGCTACTTCAGTTCTAGCTTTACAAACCCTGGAGGTTCTAACTCTAGCACTGCCTCTGAGTAGTATACCGATTACTATAAGTCGCCGCCTATTTTCATCATAGCAACTTAGCAATGTCGCACCAAAGAGCTGTGTTTAAAATAGATTTTCGATAGTAGGCTAGCTACCATGCTTTCTCCCCGGATGGCCCTCGAGGCTCAATCTACGGGTAAATTATTGTGACCTGCTGCCGGGATGGGCCAATTATGACCGAACACGACGAGTATATAATAATTATTGAGGAAGTCCCGCATGATTACAGACTGGGATTATAGCACGCGCTTGACCGAGCGAGTGACAAATGACTCGTCCGTGCTCCTGTTGTCGATCTGTATATACTTATTAGGCCTACTTGGGTACGAAGTGGAATACATCTCGTAAAGGACACGTTATTGCTTTTGCAGCGCGCACGGCTGCAGCTGCTGCAGGCTGCTGCACAACACCATCTTCGAATTATTCTGGAGTAGGAAGACGACAAGATGGCGGCTATCAGCGCTGCGTTGATGACGATGAGGAGCATATGGTTAATTTGTTTGTGGATTCTTTGTGCCTTAGTTCAAATGGCACTGCAAGACGACAGCGTCACAGGTTCGAAGCCAGCAGAAGATTCGACAGTGACTGATACTATGATTACACAAGCCGCAGGTCAGGATAGCGATGACGTTTTGGATGTTTATGGGTTGCCGGGGTTTCAACACGAATTTAAGATCGAAATAAAGGCCGGTGCATCAGAATGCTTCTACCAGAAACTCAGAAAAGACGCGAAGCTTCACGTGTCATTCGAGGTAACAGTTGCGGTCTCAGTAGCTAATCCGTAAACTTTCGGTCGAACATTACAACTTTCACCCGTAAATCCGAAAGCTTGTGATATTATATTATATTGATAAATTGTAGTACAGATATTTTCTGATTGGTGCAAACAGCTCTGTGCACAGTATTCTGCACGAGGCTCAAGAATCTTGTTTATAATCATCACCAGCTCTTGATGCCAGCCATTGGCGGTGCTGGATGCGAATGAAATAGCTCTGTTGTCCAAATACAAGTTATACTATTTCCTCATTTAGCCTATATTTTCTTTCCAGCATAACTGTCAATTCAATTCAATTTACTGATTACTCCCTTTTAATCTTATTTTTAATGTTTATTTTGCTTATCTCAATGTGCCAATTGGTTCTTATTTTCTGTTTTCTTGTAAACCGCATGCAATCCTCGACATCCAGCTCATTTTCTCATCTTGCTTTCACATTGTACAGCATTTCAATCCGTATTTTGTCGTCGTTTTGTTTGTTGATTCTCTGCCTCACCATATCCAGTTCATTTTTGCAATTGTTTGTTAGTTTTTTTCATTGTGTGGGGCTTTATCATTTTTCAATATTTATATTGGTAGCATGACCTCTTCCCGTAGAAATTTTGACATTTGTTCTACTGTGCTGTTTGTGGACAACTCTGTGAGAAGTTCTGTAGAATTGACGTTTAGTAGTGCAAAATGTTCCTTTCATTGTTTCTGTATGTAGCTTGCATCGCTTACTAGTATTTTCCATTTGCAGTTTTGATTGATGCAGCTCTGAGCTCCGACTGTCCACTCATATATTATGATATACTGAGTTTTGGATTCTATTTATATTGACAACTTCCTCAGCTTCTCTGCATTGTTCCATTTTAATTGTGTAATTGTTTTTGACCCGTTGTAGTTTCCTTCCGATTTCTCTAGTGACCCCCCTCCAGTTAAAATATGCATGTTTATGATTTTAAAAAGCTGAAAAAGTTGGTGATAAATTTAGTATTGCTCAGTAGTATGCATGGTCCATAATGATTAAATTATATAAATTATGATTAATTTTATAACATGTATTAGTATTAAATATTAAATTAAAATAAATCATGTTTGATTCGATGCTTTCATTTTGGAAGGTCCTTCGAGGTGCCGACCGTAACATCGATGTTTTCATCAAGGATCCCGCAGAGACTTTGATTGGGGTTTTCCAGTGGACAAATGAAGGAAACCTGGAGCATGTCATTACAGTACCGGGTCAGAAAGTTCTTCCGGTTCAGTTTTTGTTTAATATAGTTTTCACATTTGTTCAGTTTTTAGTTGTCAGAATTTTTAATTCTTAATTTAGTGAACTGTAAACATTCAGTAGAAGCAATTAAATGTTATTTTTAGCACTTGATTGTTTAGTTTAAAAATACTTGTGGCGCTCTACAGCTCTCAGTTCATGCGTTGCTAACCGTTGCAGACACTCAGTTTGTGCACAACACAGAAAAACATAATCCAGTTTTCAACTTTCAAGTAGCTTCGTCTTAGTTCTAGTTTTGTATTTTGGCTTAATTTTAGTTGTAGTTTTCATAACTTTTCAGGTTCAGTTTTTGTTTCAGTTAACTAATTTTAAGAGAACTTTTCAGTTAAGAATAAAGTTACTTTCAGTTTTAGTTAACTTAAGTAATACCGTACTGATCAGAAGTCACATATCATGTGAATGAAGCTGATAAACACGTTGCAGTACATGCATGAATTTCTTATAAAGGCCACATGAAATCTGAATGTACCGGTAATAGAGGCAGTTCATTTATCTTGCATAAGTCGTTTTTTTACCACCTGGCAAAATTTAGGGTATCGTTTAGTACCACCGATGCTGTTAAAATGGTGTCTTATCTTCCTCAACTGTGTCTACATGTACGATTGTGCATGTGACTGTGACATAATTCTAAGTAAGTAAGTTAGTATATTCTTTTTTATCCAACTTCATAACTGTCTTTGGATTACTAGAAATTAAGCTTAAAGAAGTACTATTCTTATTTTAAAAAAAACCTATCACGCATGCCGGTACCCTGCATCTTTAAGATGCTAAACAAAATCAAGCATTCAGGGATTTCCATTGAGAAATCCGGAAATGCTTGCCCCCCATCCCCGTACACACATGTACAGTTTTACAGCTCACACCTGCCATGTACGCTTGATGCACCCCCACCCAAATCATACTGAATGATTCATGTTTAATCCATACAGAAACAATCAACCCAGACTGTGTCCAATCCCACTGACTGAGCAGGGTGGTAGTTAATAGCAGCCAGGTAACGTGACATGCAAGTTAGACATCTCCCACAGTCGTCATGGTAATGATTTTTTAAAATGGCTTTTCAGTGACAGTTTTGAACGAGGCCAATAACATATAGATTATTATCTAGGTTACACCACCACCACCCCACTCCCACCCCCGTTTTCTATGGGTAGGGACATTGTCAGACCCCCATGATTATACATTTGTGTTGACCCATCTCCCTCCATGTCTGTTTACTAAATGGAGAACCCCTTATGAGTCATTTAAAGATGACAGAACTAGTCTGGTTGATTTGGCAATTTTTTTACTCAATTGCTCTTAAAACTGACTTTACTAAGGTATATAGGCTGTTGGTCAATTTCAGTGTCAGGTCAAAGTCCACAGAGGTCATGCATAGGGAGTTTCTTAGAAATATTTGTAACTGTCCAGTAGTGTTGTGAGGCGGAAACTTTCCTCGGAAAGTTTCATATCTTTCCGGAAAGTTTCGGAAACTTTCCGACGAATCTTTCCGGAAACTTTCCGACATTTTTTCACCAATAAAATATAATTAAATACATACTCAATTCTAATGAGTCCGAAATTTTCTTTCAATATAATGTTACTAAATACATCAATCACTATCAGAAGTTAGTGTTGTGAGGTGGAAAAATTGTCTGGAAAGTTTCATATTTTTCCAGAAACTTTCCGACGTATTTTTCCACCGATAAAATATTAAATGCATGTATACTCAATTCTAAGGAGTCCAAAGTTTTCTTTCAATATAATGTTACTAAATACATCAATCACTATAAGAAGTTAGTGTTGTGAGGTGGAAAAATTGTTTGGAAAGTTTCATATTTTTCCTGAAACTTTCCGACGTATTTTTCCACCAATAAAATATTAAATACATACTCAATTCTAAGGAGTCCGAAGTTTTCTTTCAATGTAGGCTAATGTTACTAAATACATCTATCACTATAAGCAGTCTTAGGTGGTTATAATAGTTTATTCAATAGATGGCACTGCTAGTGTTAGTGATAATTGTTCACAAAGCCCAAAAATATCGGTACATTTAGGAATTAAATGCAATTAAACTTTGCTGTATATTTAAAGAAAATATTTTTTTATCATTCAGTCACCTTCATATTTGTGAGTTATGAAAATATAAGACAGAAACAGAAATTGATGCTGTATTATTTCATGCTTATATCAGTTTTTTTACACATTTCCTGCAACAGTTGACTGCAGACATGCAAGCTACAGCTAGTTTTTAATAGGCTACTCTAGTCTGAAATGCTAATGAACAGTGTTTATTGCTCATATTAATTTTTTTTAACTTCAACATTGTTTGCTTCGACATTCGACAGAAGTACTGTAAATAAAAGGAGTTTAAACTATAAGAACAATTTCTGAGAGTGAAATTCTGATATTTTCTGATTTTAATGTGTTTTCTGGTTCTTCGGAAAGTTTCCGGAAAGTTTCCGTCAAAATACTTTTCCGGAAAAGCTACATCACTACTGTCCAGTAAAACAATATATAATGGAATTTTAAAAATGTTGTTTAGATGCTTTGTGATTTTTCTCCTTGTGCAAATCTATTGGAGTGGTCTATCCATTTAGTATGCACACATGGCAAAGGGGAGGGGTTAACTCAAAATGGCATATGCCTGCATAAGGGTTTACTGTTAATGTACATACACATAGAAAATGGGTAGGGACGGCTAGGGGTAATAATTTGTCCTTTATTGGCCCTCAAAGGAGTCACTGACCTCTCAGACAAGTACGAGTGGGAAGAAGTAGAAATGTGGGAGAGGTGCAATTTTTGGCCGCAACTGCTAAAAGTTATATTATTAATTATTGTTAATCATTTATTTTTGTGCATGAATTCAATACAGCGCGTTCAATAGGATTCGGGGTTGGGTAATGTACGTCAGGCATATATGCAGGAGTTTTTTTTAAAAACACTAGTATGTACAAGAAGGGTGGAGGGAGCCAATGTGTTTTGGGAGTTTGCATACATACTTAATGGGTGGCTCTTATGTGAAATTTTGTTAGCATTGCAAGTTACGTTACTATATGAATAATATTACCGGCAAATCTGTTTTCGCAGGAATTTATTCGTTCTGCGTCGACAACAATCTTAGTCGGTTCTCCTCAAAGCTTGTCTACTTGTACATGTTGGCGTACAGCGAATCAGATTGGACCAGATACGTCAACGATGTTCAGGAATTCTACGGCGGTGTAGAAAACTTCACGGTGAGATTTAGTTGGTAATGTTTTCAGCAACCTGACTGGAATTTGGCAAGAGGATTGAAAGATATAATTAATTATATGAGATGATTAATTTAGGGTAGGATGATTTGGACAAGGAATGTTCAGTGAATATGCATGACATTGAAGGCAGGCCATTTAGCTAGGCTATGTGCTTGTAAGTAAGTAAATGGCAATGATGACACGATATCAATAATTGTGTATAATACGTTAAAACACCAAAGTTTTGCTGACTGAATGAGAATGAAGATCAGAAACAGAATTCAAAGCAAGCTTTCCTCTCATTCACTGGATTGAATGGTTAATTTAACCACATTTTCACACACACACACACACACATGCGTAAACACACACACATATGTAAACACACACACAGTTGCTGAGCATTTATCAGTTTGCCTTACATGTGATTTGTAGCTAGTTAGTAGATCTTTGTTGAGCAAACTTGTATTAAAATTTGTTTATGGTATTTATCCAGAAAAGTCTTGAGAAATTTGACCAGCACGTGAACAAAGCTCTCGTCCTTCAGGCCATGGGACGGCGCCACCTAATGGCCGACTGGTACCTCCTTAGAACCAACAACGTCTATGTTCAACGGTTGTCAATTGCCATGTGCGTCGTCATTGTGGTAACATCTGCAGTGCAAGTCGTATTCGTGCGGAGACTGTTTAGCGCACCACAAAAGGTGAAGCCGCGAGCTTAGTCCGGAAGGAAGACAGCAGGCAGGAACCAAGTCTAGTCACTGTCGAGTCATGTTTAGTTTTTCTCTGATTTATTTATTGCTTGTGGTATGCATTTATTTGAAGTAATTGTTGGTCTTGTTCTGCCGTCTTAACCCTTTACCGACCAAAGGTTATAGGATTTTCGGATTTTCCTCGTACCATTAACTACACTTTGGTTGGTTAAGGATTAAGGACTAGGTGACTGCCTTCTTTTCGGTGAATGGGAATGACGTTGTTTAACGTCTGCTGTCTCATTGTTGTTGGTTTCTTTTATTTTTCTGTGATCAAGAAGTTATTTTCCAGAATACTCTTACGTTGTTAAATGAATGCTTTACGTTTATTTACGAAATAGAAGTTAATGGAAGTAGTTTGAACATTCCGACACAGGTGTAGATTTAATTTAGTATTAGGTGAGATCAAATTTAGAACAGATTGATTACAGAGTTCAGAGTTTCTTAATTTTCTATTGCCGGTACTGTGACCCAGGTTGGTTACACAATCAAAACCTGCATAATTCAGTTAGAAAACCGATTTGTTTTCAGGTAATCCAGTGCTAGCACTGCCCATGACATCAATCTATTTCTATCGTTGGGGAGACATTTTCCTGATAATAACTGTTGTTATTGTTAAAAAATATAATTATAAATCAAGCATAGAATTAGTAGGATTATTAAAATTCATGTAAGAATAAGCTCTGGTAAGGAATGCCGACGGATGTGTAATAATTGAGAAATGTGGAGGGACCCCTAGCCACTGGATTTTGCTCAATCTAAGCTTTGAGGGGAAGATATGTTGTCTCATTCAAATGAAACAGAGAAATGGTGTCTCGTTGGTTTTGCAAGTAAATTGTTAGATAAATAAGTTCAATTTCAGCTTTGAAAAATAAATTCATAACTATGTTGTGCAAATCTGCAGCACCTGTGTGTGTATAAGTGAGGCTATTATGTGATCAGTATTGCTAGAATTTACCATAGGCTAGATCTCGAGACAAAAGTTGAATTAAGTAGGTAGAGGATCATGAAGAAAATAGTTAACGTCTTTTGAATTATTTTGCTAGAAATATAATTTTGGATGTTTTGTATTTACAGCCATGTATATTAAACAGATGTTGAATCCTTGTTTACTGTGCTTAAAGGAGATTAAAATTCTTTGCCAGACATATTCTACTGCCATATTGACTGATCAGATAGACATGAAATGTTTTTCTGCACTGTATTAAATTTACATTTGAATAGCAAACAATGAGTGTAATTTGCATTCCATGCGTCGTGGCCCACTCAGATGCTCCATGTAGTCGATAAATTTACATCAGTACCATATGCACTCAAAAAATCGTATTTCCTTACCCTTCCCCCACTGTTGCAACTCATACATTTTGTAGAACCCCATGCGTATGTACAAATAAGCTCCCTACCCCTCACCCCTCATATAAAAAAGATAAGATAAAGTTGTCTATAAAACATTTATTTTACCATAGGCCAGAGGTTCTCAACCCTTTTCCGCACGGGACACACAAATTTAAAACCAGTTGATTTGCGACACACCGGTTGAGAACCTCTGCCATAGGCTACTAGCTATTTTTGTTAAACATCGTATTTGCTAGCTAAAATTTGTTAAATGTTATGGTCTACTGTTTAGATCCGGACAGAATTTGATTATAATCTAATCAAATGCCATTGGACGACTATAGGATAATGGTTATAAATTTAGGCTTCCGTGGACGTCTTTATTAGACATTTATTTTGCATACATTTTACTTAAATCCCCTCCCCCTGCCATACGCTCCAATATGCACATCGCTTAAATCTGGTGCTCCTCTTCTCCCCTCCTTGCACAATTAATATATGGAGAACCCCTACGTAACAGGTACATGACTTACATTTGGTAAATTTACATAAAACATGTGATACATAAAATATATGTACTGCTCACTTATTTTTGTTGTGTACCATAATATGTATAACTTTGTTGTAACTTAGTCATTTCCTGATGACCCACATCTGTAGTGGTATTTGTTATGGATGTAGGCATGTTCTCATCTAAAGTGACTGAATTGGTCTAGTTTTTGAGTGTGGCACTGCTTGATGCCTTGTACATTGTGCTGATGGTCTTTTCAATGAAATAAATTCTGAAGCAACGACTCTCAGCAATTTTTAAAAAATGTTTATGATCTTTTCTCCTTGAGCAAAACTCACGTTAACTGAGAGCAAGTTGTAAACATTTCTTGTGATCCTAGTTAAACAAATAAACCGAACAGAACCAAAAGCACATACACCTTTAACATCCTAAATAAAAAAATCCCTGCATCCAATTTAAATGAGTTAATGATTTGTGTTGATCTGTTTCCCAACAACGAGTGACTGATATTCGTTCAGAGGAGATAAAGGGTGGCCCCGTCTCCAGGCTCTGTGGCAAAGAGGCACGTGGCGACACGGATGGAGCGTTTTGGGCAGCAGGCATAGTATCCTTTGTCCATCTTTTCCAGAAACTGGTCAACCTGATCAGCAGGAACGAGAGACACGGCACATCCGCCCCATCCAGCTCCCGTCAGTCTGCTGCCAAGTGCTCCACTTTTCCTGTACATCAACATCAAATAGAAAAAAATACAGCATACCCGTATATAGCTAAAACAAGCATGAAGGGATTTTGATGTTTGCCATCTTCTTGAAACCTACATGTCAGCAAAAAAATTGTCTGCACTTGTTCAATTAACATTTTGTGCAATATCACAAATACATAAAAAATACAAAACTCACAAAGTTCTGGTCAAATTAATTATCTACTCTTGGCACCTTTCTTCACCTCACCTCTCAGCGGTACAACTGCAACATACCTATCAATGACACCCTAATGATAATTTGTACGGTGTCATACCAGTGCAACGGCGCCTCACATAAACTAACACCAGGATAGGTGATAGAAAATAAATATGTCTTGAGTCTTGATTTGAAATTATGGAGTCGGCCGCTTGCAGGGTTGGTCACTGAGAAAGCGCGGTCACCGAGGCGAGGTTTTTCAGCAAAATTGTCAAAATTATATGCTGTATGCGAGGATTGCTTTAAATAATTATTTTATAACTCTTGTTTCAGTTCAACTCCTGAACTTAATTTGTCTTCTGAATTAAATGTTTTAGCAACCTAAGTATCTAAAATTTACTTCCTGCTAGAAAACAGTACATCAAATAATTGCAATTCTGTAATTGAAACTGTCAGACGCTGCTGGTTTCTGCCTTAAGGATTGATTTTTCAACACTGATTGATGCCTACCATGCAACTGTAAAAAATAAGTGATTGCCTCATAGTTCATAACGATCAATAAAGGCAGTTTATAATAAATAAGATCAGAATAGCTGCAGAGCTGGAAGCAGTGGAAATCGAATTGAGCCACTCACTTGGCCAATTCGACAATTTCATCGAGCTCCGGGCAGCTGCACTGGTAGAAGTCTCGACAACTCTCGTGACTTTCAAACATGAGATTTCCGAGCAACTCAAGGGCACCAGGTGGCTGCTGGTCGCAGATGGCCTTGAACTTCAAAACACGGTTTGCCTCGCTGTAGACGTGCAGAGCGCGGTCGTGAAGCTTGAACTCTTGCACTGAAATGATTAAATTAAATGCCTGTACAAGTGTACATGTTATTATTCTTTGTATTGATTAAGTGTCACTTTCAAATAAACACGCATCAACTGATGGTGTTATGCAATTATGCGTGGACTTTCTCATCTTGAGGAGCTGAAACATATATTATTGTTTGCATAAGGACCTTGGCTATGCTTGTGGGGTGCAGTGGTGTAGGGGTATGTTTGGTGTTTGGAAGGTTGCAGGTTTGAATCCACCTCAAGCCACTGCGTGAGGACCTGAGCAAGTCCTTCACTCGCAATTGTTCATGCGCTCTGGCATGTAACTCGATTCAGTGCTGCGCTGTGGTTGGGAGCGCCTCTCAGTAGAATCCTGAAGGGGCGCAATATAATTTAATATGTGCTCATACATACACACATGTCATACACATATATGCTTTGTATGCATGACATTCATCAGTCGAGCTCCCAATAGCAGCTTGATGGGCTATTTGAATCCTCTCATTGACACATTTCTTCAATGAAGGTGCAAAAGATGTACTAGTAATTTAGTTTTAAATTTTATTTTGTATAATTGTACATCAATTATGTATCAAAGCACAAAATTTCCATGAAATTTCATTCAGCAAACGCAATTAACCACTGCTTATACATGCTTGAGGCAAGTTGTGGCCATGAAAATGCATCGACCAAGTCTGCCAAAGATACCGCTCTTTCATATTATGACTGCAAGCCACCTTCAAACAAGTTTGATAAAATCCTTACCAATAAAATGTATTATTTCAAGATAGGCACAACTACTAGTAGCACGTTTTTACACGTGTATGCAAAAATAAGTTGCAATTCATCCAAAATACTGACCATTCCTTGACCGTTCGCTAAGACTAATCTCGTCCAGGCGGTCAGAAGTGACCTCCAGAATGTCGCAGATCTCTTGTTTTGTATATGGCTCGACATGAAACGTTTTCTTGACCAACTCGATCGCGTCTTGTAGAGTCAGTCCAAGAGACGTCTGAACATCTCCCAACCGCCTCATGTTCATCCAGTCCAGGCCGTTCTTCTTTGCACAGATCTGTTACCAGAAGTGGAAAACTACTTAGTTATGTTGCCAAAGATTAAGAAGGACCCTACATAATTATGTCAGCAGAACAAAGATGTTACTTGTGTGTCCCACGAGCTAGGACCACTATTGCTCAAACTCAATCCTATACCATCTTTGGGATCTCCTTCTGGCATTCTCTTTTCCCCCCACTCTGCCTGCATTCATCTCTTTTTCCTCAATCACTACTACAGATTTTGTACCTTGCTGCATCTGTGTAAATGAGCAAGTTCAATAAAGAAACTGTAGTAGTAGAAGTCGGCGGCCCAAGCTGAGCTTCTGGTTTCCCACCACTGCTATCCGACAGCGCCATTCATTCTCGGTCGCTGGTCTTACAACCTGGAATGGCTTCATGTTGCATTGTGCTTAGTGCCCAGTGGCTACTTCACTCTGTTCCTCAGGAATCTCAAAACTGTCTATTTAGCCATGATTGAGACAGGCATGCTTCGGAGTAGCCTACCTTGAAGAGGCGCTATATAAAACTTCCTAACTACAGTGCCTAAAGTGTGGAAAAATAAGTGCCTGGACGTCCCTTACTTCTCCAAAAGAAGTGCCTGGACGCCCCTTACCTTTCTAGTCTGTGCTCGCCAATAAGTGGCTGGACGGTGCTCAGATTTTAAAACAAGCGCATGGACGCCGTCCATGACCGTCCAGGCACACTTTAAGCCCTGCCTAACTACTAGCAATAAATATTAAACTATAAAGATTCCACTAAATAAAATTCACAAAATAAAATAGCTATATGTCAAAACACTAAGCTCAAACCTGATCATCATAAACTACACCCTCTAAGACATGCTTTATCATTAGCTGCACCTTTTAGCTTACACTAAGAATCATCACTATGTATTGTAGCACTCGTGACTAAGCGAAAGTCCTGCATTTCACTCTCAAGCGATGCTTTATAGATTTTGAGATGATGACTCTGATTACCTGAGTAGCCAGTCTGCACTCTGCTACACGGATGTTAAAGTGATCTGTAGCCGCTTTGTTCATTTCGACACACGAATTGCTTATGACGAACACAGCACCACTTGGCAGAGTCACATCAACCGCACGAATTGGATTAAACTCAATCAGTTTGGCCTGGAAACAACAAATCGTTAAATAATCATAAATTACACCCCGGCGGATGGTTAATACGTAACTCCTAGTCACTTGAAATGCAATGTAACATCACAGATTGATGAAGACAAAGGATGCTTAGAAAATTGATTGTATTCATTCATTCATACTTGCTACTTACTTTCACAAAAAACTAGAAAAGAAATTACCTTACACTTACAGACAGAAAGACCATGCACAAAACAATGAGTAATAATCAACTAAACGAAAAGTGGAAGTGAAAATCACAAACCAACAGCAGCAGAATAGCGATATGCAAATTGTATTTTACTCTCATCGACATCGCATGTGAAACAAGTTCAGAATCGGCTACGTACACGTCCTCTCCGAGCGAGAAACGAAATCGCTTGATCCATTCCACCACCCTCAGTTCCAATGTACCTCTCACAATGCTGACATAGTTCTGCCAATTCTGCCTAAAGACAAAATAAAAATAAATATGTAAACGTTACCTTCTTAATTTCAGTTATTTACTATGGTCATAGTTACATAATGCAGCATAAGCAAAGACTAAAAAATTTTGGGCTCCTGAGCAGGGCTAATTCTTTTTTTTCTATTGAAACACCCCATAATGAATCATTCTTCCAGTATGACTCTCTTTAGAAGATGTAGGCACACGCATTTTTCTTCAAGTAGTTACAAGTACATTAAGTTCCTCACAATAGTCTGTATAAATTTTCATTGCTCTCATTGTATGTCTAATCATCTAAAATAGGCTTAGAAGCAGAAGGTTTTCTTATAAAAATGAAGTCCTCATGTAATTCAATCGTTCCACAAACAATTTTGGTTCCAATTAGGCTGGAACCGAACTAATCAAAACTGCGGAAAAATTAATAATTTACCTTCGGAATGTCTTTCCCGAAAACCTTCATGGAAACGAGAGCCGCACAGCAGACGAGCGCACTGGAACTGGACAGACCAGCACTGCATGGAATGGTTCCATCGAGTAACAGATCGAAGCCCTTTGAACCAGACAATCCGAAATGCTCAAGGATTCCACGATAGCCACACAGGAAATAGTGCTGCCATCTGGGATTCGCTTTGTCTATATGATACTCGGCAGTATCAATCTCTTGAGGCCTAAAGAAGCAAAAAAATTAACTATAAGTAAATGCAAAGCTTCATTTATAAATGGTAGAATCACGCAAGAAGCTGCCATCTGTATTAAGCAAGTGAGACTTATTTATGAAATCACTTAAACACAATATAAAACAGAAGAGCAGTCCCTAGAGCCAGCCTGAGAAGTGGCCACGGGTATGAATTATTAGCGACTTAATTTTCTTAGCCTTGGCATATGAAGATGAGTGCCCAGTCCTCTCCCTCACAGTCTCATCTCCCCACAGTGAAGTATAAGTAAGCATACTCCACATAGCCGAGTTGGCTAGGGTCAGTGACGGCACTTCAGCAGGTCAAGCTGCGGCAAATGCCCTCGTGAACAAGCCTTAATCTTGGTCATTACCCTGCTACAAGCTGTCAGAGTTTTAGCCCAGTGAGAAATTATTTGGGCCACATATTGCCCCACGCACTGGTTACTTGTATGGCTGCCCTGGTCATAAGAAATGTCTGGCACTGCCTCTCACTAGAAGGCGGAGATGGAACTCGATTAAAATGCCTGCCTTGGTGGGGATATGGAATGGATCCCCAAACTTTCAGTTGACAGTCCAGCATATTAACCACTACACTACAGCGCACAACATGGTGGATCAATGCACAAAATGCGTATCAAATTAACTGTCATTTTCTTCCATTTAATTGCTTAATTTAAGTATGAGTTAAGCTAGACAATGTAAAGGTGGCACATTAATAATTGATAATAGTGGAATTAATATAATACGTCTGCAGTCAGTGTAAAAAGTGGAGATCCTGTAGAAAGACACCCTAGGTAGTAAACTTAAATATTGCCATACCAATGATGTAAATAAAGACCGATTAGATTCGATATCGCCTATGCAAAAACTGCGCTACTTAGGACTATTAACACTTTGGTGTGACCTTGCGCGCGTAATAAATTTATGTAATAATAATAATAATTAAATTAGAGTAGCAGCTACGATCAACAACTTACGGATAAAGTTCATCAGTGTTGGCCAGATGAAGTCGATTCTTATCATTTTCAGCGACCGCTATCACGATATCCTGTTCAACGGCCATCGGCAGAACTGCATATCCACAGTAGTCAATATGTTCACCTAAGAAAAACATAACCTATGCCGTTGAACATTTCAGGATACAAATCTATATATCATGCACGCAAAATATCTTATTTTTTTACCCGCTCCCACCTCCGGCTGCAACTCGTACATCTTGTGAACCCCCACGCGTATTAAGTACAAGCCTGCTTCCAAAAGTTAATTAGCTAAACTCATCTATGAAATGCTTAAATTTACCCTACTATTTTGTCAGGTTCCACAATCACTGACGATTTCTCCAGTCTCTTCTTACTGTTCTGTAGCGCAGCCTAGCCCTAACCTATTCCCTGTATGACGGTATCTAAGGCTAGTGTATAAGTTTCTAAAGTTCTTAACTTGTTCACTTACAACCAAGATCTGTTTCTTGTATTTTCTTCTCCGTTTTAATATTCGCAAATAACACAACAATGCATCAACGACGACAAGCGATTCAATTCTGTGACAGCAACGCAACCTTAATATCTTACTGCTCTCTAAAGTTTTCAACACACACTCCACTGTTCTCTAAAACGTCTTACACTACTAGCACTCCTTCAACAACTTATCTCACTGTCTGGGCGTACACTCTTCCCCCTGCCGCTCTGTCCTTCTCTCTGCCTCTCTCCGTCTGTCTGTCTGTCTGTTTCTCTCTCTCGCGCTCTCCGGCGACGGTCGGCCGAGCCGCGCCAACTTTCCCGCCAGTCTGCCACCTGCAAG
This sequence comes from Lumbricus terrestris, assembly GCA_949752735.1. Classification (NCBI taxonomy): domain Eukaryota; kingdom Metazoa; phylum Annelida; class Clitellata; order Crassiclitellata; family Lumbricidae; genus Lumbricus; species Lumbricus terrestris. The sequence continues at coordinate 43,538,853 of OX457044.1, read as the reverse complement.
TCTGTCTGTCCGTACGCTTAACAATTAGCTGACCTTGAGCTGGTCTATTCGTACGCTCACCCCTTAGCTGACCACATACACTATACAAAATTAGCTCACATATTTATTTTGGTTAAACATGATGTTTGCTGGCAAAAATTAACTGATATAGTTTGCTGTTTAGATTTTAACAGAATTTAATTATAAAGTAATCAACTGCCATCCGACAACTATATAGGATAATACAGAGTTATAAATTAGGCAAATAATGTGAACATCATAATTAGAAATAATTTATTCTGCATGTGCACGTTTTGTCGAGATACCTACCCCGCCGTACGCACCTGCATGCACATTGCACACATATCGCTTAAATCCGGTGAACCTTCCCCTCCTGTGTACTTAACATATGACAGCCCAATTCAACATTTTTTAGATCAAAGCATCTAATTTGCCACTCTCAGTTAGCCAGAAAACAATCAAACAAATCCAACCATCATTACTTTTTCTAGATAGTCTTTAGAAAAGTACCTATGAGATTGACACGTCCAGGAGCCCGACCAAGAAATGTTGGTTCGCTGCCATAGATCTCCTTAAATCGTGACCTGATGATATCAAATCTGAAAATAAGTCAAGAACTGGCATTTAACACTGATTAATTTAAAATCACATACAATACGGGGAAGAAAATATCTCAGAATTACCTATAGATGCCGTGTAAATGTGGCTACTAAAATTCCATCAAAAAGGCTTATAGTGCTCACATCTTATTGCATTTTATTGTATCTGTAAATTTATAATGCACCTCTCACAGTGCACGCCAATCAGAGGCGCTCCCAGTGTGAAAGACGCAAAGAAAACAAAGTAGTTTTTAGACAGCGAAAATATGTGTTTCGGGTTCCAGTTAATAACGTAGAACATTGCAATGCAGAGAGTCATTTCCAAAGTGCAAAACCAATGAAGGCAAAAGCTCAAGTTTTGGCCACAACAGCCCTTGGTTGTTGAACAAGGAGATCAAGTCTGTCACGTTACCATAATGGATAAAGAGAGGATGCTGAAGTCGGCAGGTGGATGAGATGACAAAGACGTGCGAGACGAGCGAGAGAAAACTCAGGTTATTAGTCCGGCAGTTGCATTTAGAACGGACTGGATGGAGGAGACGAAAGTTTCGAAGGACAACCAGAGGAGTTGTGAAAAATTATTGCTCTCAGCTAATAACACACTTCTGATTTCCTTAAGTAAGCTTACCTTGGCAGATCAAGTACGCAATCAACCAAATATAATTACAATAAAAATTAAATAATAGTATATTATTATCTTTAATATAAGTTCTTTGATTCCAAGCCATCAGTCGTGGTCGTAACGCCCCTGGCATTGGATCTCCTGTCATTTGATCTCCTTCGCAGAGCACATGACACCTCACAAAATCCATCCAGAAAAATCTCACTATCATCCGTTTCCTTTATAAAATTAAACTGGAAGTTTCACCTTTCACGGAGTGGACCAGACGAGGGTAAAGACGTTGCTCGGATGAAATCGTCGCCCATCTTTTCCTATTCCACGTAGACTCAGCACCCGACCCAAATAAAAAAAATTAGAATTAAGTCAGGGCAATCGTCGCAAAACAGAAACCATTTATACACGTACCGTGCTATAAATAAAGGTCATCAAGCTTCCTAATCACACGATCTGATTGACTACTTCAGTCGCTCGTTGAACCACTCTTAACCAATCAGCTGCAAGGAAGAAGTGACAACAGTGGCTGTGATTGGTCACAGTTTGATTGAACTCTGTATTTTGGCCAATCATCATAACCTATTTTATTTCCATGGCTTGGCGCCCTGAAGGACCTAATGGCGCCAAGCCATGGAGATAGCCAAGTCATAATGGTACTTGGTCCACATAAGCTTGGATCACTATTCAATTTTTAAAATCAAAGCTAAGCCAAAGTAATAACAAAATATTACCCTAATTGTACGCGTTAACGACAGACAAGGATGTTTGTGTCTGTTATAAACATGGTTAGGTAAATAAGTAAGCAATAGAGGTTGGCTAAAAAATTGGCCAAAACACTGTCCACGAGGCCACCATTATTGTTAGCTAACCGTTATATAATTTCCTAACCCACATAATTGCCAAAGTGACTCGTTAAACTTTAATTTTTAAAACTTTAAATCAAGAGTGTGGCGATAGCCTACATTCTTATCAATACACTTTGCATTCTTATTAGGCTTTGGGCTACAAGCAATTCATTTTCATAGGCAGAGCCTACGCAAGCACGTGATTCGTACCTGTGTCTAGGTAGGTTGATTGTTTGAGCAATAGCTTCGGGCAAAAATGCCTTTTGACCATCGCTAAGGCCTAATACAATATTTTATTAATTCACCGAACATGGAAAAATCGGGTTATGAAGAAAATGGCGGCGTCTTTGAACCAGAATACTTGTTCCACTCGAAATAGTACAATATGTGCAGGTGTAAGTAACATCAAAGTGAAAACGCGGATTTTTTCAGACGATAATGGACTCCGATCTTAGTTGACCATCGATACATTCATCCATTCACGTTTGGAAACTTTAGAGTGCGAGAGAAAGTCGGTGTACGTGTGGCACCGTGTGCACTTAGCCTAACTCTTCGAAACAAGCAGGTCGATCCAAGTTGCTTTTATAAAAATCGTCGAAGTTATTGTCTAAAATGATGCTGAATCGCTTTTTATATCTCGGAATGGTGATCGGGCTGTGTGCCATGGAGTGTTCTTCAACGCCGATGTGTGACTTAATCGCAAGTGGGGGCTTTCTGCAGCGCCCTGTCACCATCCAGAAATCGGACAGTCCCTGCCTCGTGCGAAACGACCTAATCATTCCTGAGAGATACACCCTAACTCTGAACGCTGGAGTAGAGCTACGATTCGCACGCGGAGTGATGTTGGCCGTCAATGGAACTCTGCTTGTTAAGGTAGGCACGGTTTGGTAGCATTTCAGAGAGACCAAGGCTGTACTCAGAACTTTTGAGGTGAGTTTACGCTGCTGCCGAAAAATCGACTTTTTAGTCCAAAAATTTCTGACGACTTCTTTTTAGTCATCGAAATTTCTGACGACCTTTTTTGTCATCGAAATTTCTGACGACATTTTCTTTAGTCATCAAAGTTTTTGGCCGTGATTTTTCGCCCCGAAAACCTTTACAACAGTGTAAAAAACACTCTACATTCATGATTTTTTGCCTTCATAATTCACGATTTTTGCCTGCGTGTACTCACTTGGTCTTACTGAGGTGGTTATACACTGTATACCCGCATTTACCTTCTTTTTTTAGGTGAGTATACGCTGTCATTTTTTCACGGAGATGAGTATACCAGTACGCCATATACCCTTGAGTACAGCCCTGGATCTAACCACTGACCTATGTTTACTAAGAGCTTGGGGTCTTCTGATGGCCTCGTTCTGTGGTCTCTAGTAGTTGTTGTAAAAACGATTTTTAAGGCATCCAAAGAATGCAAGGTAAAAGAAGCTAGCTTGTTTAAAGTGACTTTTGTGGAGGTATTTTCAGGTTTGATTCCAAATCAAATCAGAGTGAGTCAAGTAGATGACTACGACTCAGATGGCTATGTACAGTGGATAATGTTTAGAATCAGAATGCAGTGGTTGGTAAAGGGAGTATAGTAATCAGAATAGGATCTCTGAAAGAGGAGTATTTTTTAGTTTGAATTAAAAGTCTGGGAAGAGCCTGCCAGAGGTGCAGTGCTTTATAAATTGTCAGAATGAAATGGTTCAGGTGACCTAATTCTGACTTTAGTTTATTCCAGCTGGATGTTTGCAAGAATTAGAGTGAGTAAGTAAGTGTGTGCTTTATTGAACGCCTGCAAACGCACTGCGGGAAATGAGTGACTGATGAATGATATGTCTTTGTACTGATGCATTCCTCTGACTCAATGCATTGCTTGTGAATGACATGGTACTTGCATGTGCCAAATTAAGATATCTGGAATTTCCTACTGTTTGATGGTGACTTAGAATTCAAGAAGGTGCAGAAATAGGTAATTGCACAGGTCTACCAGTAAGTATCTTTTTAACTTTGGCCTCTACTATACCATGGGTGTGATGTGTTTGGTTGAACACAGTCTTGGTAACCAAATAATTTAGAGTGCTCAGGTGCAGGACTGCTTATCATTCTGTCACACACCCAATGAATAATAATTTTGTCATCCAGCATGTCACACACTGAGTCATTATTCAGTACAGCTTGACACGCTGCAAAGTTATTCTGATTATTGCACATTTATTAAGTGCCGCTATCTAATGACAAGGCATCGATTAGTGGCACTGAGTAATCATCAGTGAAGGATTTGCTCACAGTCCCTACATGGTGACAGTCTCATGTGAGACTCGTACCTACACCCTTTACGTTGAAGAGCAGACACACCAACCAACTGAACCAACTATAGACACACTGCAGTCTGTCCAAAAAATGATTATGCTTCTCTGACTGGTGTTAGGGTATCTGATTCCAGTTTGGCTGCCACCATTTTGGTGGGTCCGTGCATGCCCTATCACTTGCCTATACAGAATCTAGAGACCAGGTATTAAACTGTTATGTTCCATATGCCATTTTGAAAACGAGGCAAAGACCACGTGCATTTTAATTACCAGCACTAATAAAGATAAATTAATTCTAATGTCATTGGACTTGGGAGATGAGTTGATACCTTGGTACTATGAATTTTTTTATTTCATTTGGCACAGGAGGAGAATGGCAAGTACGTGATGCCAAAGGTCTGCCCACAAAAAACGAGCCATGCATTTAATTATTTGCTGGAACTAAAAATTGCTCCCCTTGATGTGGAGGGAATGTAATTTTTGGTGGTGATCAACAGTTTCTCGGTGAGCGGGTTGGGTTAGTAAGTCATACCAATGTGACTTCAGTGTAGACCTAACACTTGAATTTCATTGACCTTTGTCTGAAGCCTGCAGCAAATGACCAAAGCATTTCTGTTACAGTTTCCTTTGTATGGGCATATGCATACAAATGAGTAATGTGCACACTAACAAAATGTAGATGCACACTCCCACACACACTTGAATGTTGCAGAAGCACGCACACACGCATTATAGCCTTATGGTCATCGTAGCTGATAATTAGGTGTCAGGTATGCACGCAAGTGAAAGTCAACAATATGGCAACACAATTTGCATCTATAAAATCTTCCCAAGAAGTCGATCATGAGATTTCAAATGCAGCAGTTCAACACCTATGACGACCTTTCAGTCTGCCATTCACTTTGTACCACCGTACCTGTATTTATAATAAACTGAGCAGATTCCAAATGACACTGTGTACAACGAATTGTGGAGAAATTATGTACATCCCATCTAAGCACTAACCTGACTCAGAGCTACTCAACTACAGGACCACTAACCTGGTATTTATCTTTAGAACAGCCCCAGGTGAGTGGCTGGCTCTGCATGGGCATCCGCACATAGGGGCAAGAGGAGGCACCCATGGTACCTTTGACATTTAGTTTTTTAACTGCTACTTTTTTTAGTTTTTAACCAATTTCTTCTGATACTATGGAAATGTAAACGTGAACTGAGAAATTTACATGTAGAAATCTCAATGAAAAATGCTCATGTTTTTAATTTCATGCCTTACATTTTTCAAGCTGTTGCTAAAATAATTTAATCGTGAACATTACAGTGTTTTGTCCCTCCTGGAAAATTTCTGCGGCCATCCATGTGGCTGTGTCTGGTGACATTTGTAGTGCTTTCATAACGATTAATTGTTTGTCTTGGTAGGGAAAGCCAGACGACCGAGTGATCCTGACTAAAGGCACGGCCGAGTCCGATGGAAGTCAGGCACCGATCTGGCCGAGTGGCATCCGACTTGTCGACGACTTCAGCGTTCATCTCGGTCGACTTCAGATCAAATATCGAGAGAAGTGGCGAGGAATCTGTGCAAATTTTCAGAAGTACGCATTTCTTCTGTTTCTCTTTCTTCAGACTATCTGAATTGATGTGATTCAATCAATCAATCAGAATTTATATAGCTCCCCTTGAAGGTATCTACTCAGAGGCACTCCCGACCCAGGCCAAGCGAAAAAGCAGTCTTCAACAGTTGGTGAAATTGAGAACAGCGTTGGAGGTGTTGATTGTTCAAGGCTGTCGTAGTTCTTTTGTTTCTCATAGTTTTCTGTTTAATTAAAGCAAACGGTGTTGTTATAGTGATTATCGGTTTGAATTTACAGACTGTATCCATGTAAAGCAATTAACATTGACACATAAGTTAAGAAGCACACTGTTATGATAGATTTATGCAGTGGCGTAGCCAGGAATTTATGATGGGGAGGGGTTTGTGTTTTTTATGGCCTGGCCGGATGCCCTTCCCGACACCAACCCAACAGTATCACAGTAAATAAAAAGGGAATAAAGTAACAAGGGGAATATCTAGAGTAAAAAAACCAATTGTTTTTTCTTATTTAAGTGGATAAATAATCTATAAAAACTTTTTCCTGAGCCAATGGGGGGGTTTAACCCCCCAAACCCTCTCTTGTCTACGCCACTGGATTTATGTGATTCTGAAGCGTGTGTTTTGTGTCTAGTTGGACGCAGACAGACGTCGATGTTTCATGTCAGCAGCTGGGTTTCCAGACGGGCAACTTCAGCTTTGTGTCGTGGGCAACCAACGACAGCTCATACATGCTCTACCATAAACCGTCTTGTTCGGGACAGGAGCAGAACATTCTCGACTGTCCCGGAAGCAAGTCGATCAAGATTGGATCACGCATTTGCAGTATGTTTGTTTATTTTCATATATGTTTGTTTATTTTCATATGTTTGTTTGTTTTCATATGTTATAAAGGAATGACGTTAATTAGGGGAGCAATGTGCTTGACAATAGAACGAGGACAATGGCGATAATTTATATGTACCCATCGCTGGCAAATGACTGGCGTCAGGCAGTGATGATGTTAAAAGGTCTGCATTTTAATAAGTGCATCTAACCTAACCCATCAAAAGCGCTTACGTGAACTTGGCTGTCAAAGGGAGTTGACTGGTGCAATGGTGCATTTTAGATAAAGTTAGATTTTTAAATCACTTGAGCAGAGTTTAATGTGCATTTTAAATCCTTGTTGGCAAGGCTTAGACCCTTTTGGGACTCTTCCTTTGAGCCAACATTGTGGCCTATTACGGTACATCTGTTGAAACCGTTTAACTTTTTGGTTTCAATCAAAGTGTGTTTTTAACTGTGGTTATTTCACGACAATAGACTCTAGATTATATTTAGCTCTGCATCTTTATATATGACAGTAAACTTGTATGATTTTATTAAGCTCTGTGGAGTTGCGCATCTTAAAGTTGTGCTACATAAATCCTCTTTTCCATAGCCTTACCTGTAAAGTAAACAAATCCTCTGTTGCATTGCTGTGATTGTTTACCTACAGAACACCAGCAGACTGTCCACCTACGCTGCTACGGCCTCAGTCGAAACAGTCCGGCAGCGGACAATTGGTGGGGTCTTGAATTCTACAATACCACGATCTACAAGTCAATTAACGGCTTTGTCATCATTAACGAATCCTCGTCGATCCTTGAGAATGTTGATGTATTGTTTGCTGGCGTCACCAAAGAGGGGGATCCAGTGCCCGCGATTCGGGCGAGTCCCTCCGTACCGTCGCTTGTTAGTGTACGAATTCTGCACTGTGCGTTGGATGCGACGAATTTTACGGAGGTTTTGTCGTCAACAATTGTGTACAATTCTTCAATCGCCAATAACAGAGGTCAATGTTTTATGGTTACTTTATGAAAAAATCTCGTTATTCATCACATCACATTCAGTATCAGTATCAAGTCGCATTCATTATAAGATCACGTTCATTACCATATCACATTTAGTATCAAGTTGCATTCATATCAGATCATGTTAATTATCAAATTACATCAAGTTGCATTCATATCAGATCACATTCATTATCAACTCACATCAAGTTGCATTCATATCAGATCACATTCATTGTCAAATCACATCAAGTTGCATACATATCAGATCACATTCATTGTCAAATCACATCAAGTTGCATTCATATCAGATCACATTCATTGTCAAATCACATCAAGTTGCATACATATTAGATCACATTCATTGTCAAATCACATCAAGTTGCATTCATATCAGATCACATTCATTGTTTTTATGGGGCAAATGGCATTTTGAAGTAAGTTCCAGCAGAATGGTAACTCTGAAAGTGTGCGTATTCTTGTGTACCTGAATCTTCATAGCAATCATCTGTTAAGTTGCTTGAGCTTGAGTTCATCTCAGTTAAATGATGCGAAGTATTATTATTATTCTGTGACTGCTACTTATTTGATAAATTTATTGGTTCACAAACCTTGAGTTCTTAAATTCTTCTTACTGCATAACTGAACGAACCATGCATAAACTTGTTATTATATTATGCGGTCGTATCTTGTACATTGTTGGGAGTAATAAATTTGATTTGATTTTGAATAAATCTGATTTGATTTTGAATAAATTTGATTTGATTTTGAATAAATTTGATTTGATTTTGAATAAATTTGATTTGATTTGATGTTTGGGTGACTGAGTCATTCAATAATTTTCGGAAGTATCAATAGCTTGCAAATGTATGCATGTACATGTATGTATGTATATTGATACTTGCATAGCATATTTTGATGACAAGTTGCATTGGTTCCCAGTTACTTTATGAATGCTTTCGTCGTTAGTCGTTAAGTGCCACACAAAGTGAATTCACAAATGCGAAATTGTGCAGCAGAAGGTCTCTTAATTAAAGCACTAATTACTGACTTCATCTGTTCTGCCATTTGTTAACAACTGTGTACTCTACGGTTTAGTTGTAACATACTTTAGCAAGATCTACTGTTTACTTTCTGTTCAGGTCATGGCATTGTTGTCGAGAGTCACATGGGCCGTGTTGAAATAAAGAATTCGAATATTACGAGTAACCATGGCAATGGAGTGAAAGCGAAGTTCCTTAACGGCAGGTTTTACATATTTGACGAGTACATGACGTTCTGCATGATGTCGAATCTTCAGATACAAACATTTCCACAGATGATCTCCGGCATTCCGTCAAGTGGCAGTTCGTGCGGCCGAGTGCGTGGTTCTATCCGTTCCATTTTCTAAGAACAAATCTAGAATATTGCATTGCATATCAGTCTTATCTTTATCGTTTTGCGTAGTGCATCTTGCAGAACAAAATACTCTGTGGTGAACTTGACTTGAGAGTCCGTTGTAACTTAGCAGATCTTAAATCTGCATACCAGACTGCTATTTATTATTATGCTCTTTTTGAACCTTATCCGGCGATTGTGTTATGGCAAGTTTATTTTCTGTTTGGAGAATGATGTTTATATCTATTTCTACAACCATGCTGTTTTAGAATCCATGCTGTTACACAATGTTGCGTAGCAAGTTTCTTCTACGATCATGAATGTGAAATTTGAAAGCTAGAGATGTGTAGACAATTTTAAAATAATAATAATGGATTTCTTTCTACATTCTTCTCCCACCTGAAAACTTTTTCTTATCTCAAGTTACTGGGAGCACCACTGAATGACCACTGCTGTGAGCGGCGCTATATAAATTAATGATCAGCACAATTCAGCGGCTCTATTGTCGAAATCTGTGTGCATTTTGTGTACGTGCTTGCAGATGTTTGAGAATAAGTACGGCTATCGAATGTGCATTTTGTGTACGTGCTTGCAGATGTTTGAGAATAAGTACGGCTATCGAATGTGCATTTTGTGTACATGCTTGCAGATGTTTGAGAATAAGCCCGGCTATCGAATCACGATGAATGTCCTGGAGATGGACATTGAGCCGCAGGCAACGGGAACACTTGACATTTACGATGGGAGGGACATGTCATGGCCGAAACTTGCCTCCTACATGATCATGAATGGAACGCACCCAATGGGCATCACGTCGTCTTTAAACGCCATGTTTGTCGAGTTTTCGTGGCGCCGACCGCCGCGTGGTGGATGTCCTACGCTCCGAGATTGCGTCAAGTTTACCATTCTCATTGACAGCACTAAAGGCATGTTTATTACTTTACTTTGCTTGACAATTACGGTGATGATTGTAACTTAGTTGTAGTATTGTAGTCATACGCACATAAGGGCAAGAGGTGTCACTTGCCCCCAACACCCTGAGAAAATTGAAACCTTTTGTTCTCAATACTACTTTTGTGTTTATAACAAATTTCTTTGCATTAGAGAATTAAACACCTACTTTTAACTAATGCTTCTCGATTTTTTAATAAAATTTCTTTGCACTAAAGAACCAATTCATATTAGAAATTTTAAAAAGTGAGACTGAGAAATTTACATCAAGAAACCTCTATAAAAAATAACGATGCCTTTTCTTAATTTTCTGCTTTGCATTTTTTACCTCTTGCTAAAAAATTTTAACATTGACCATCGTGTTTTGCCCCTCCTGCAAAAATTTCTGCGGGTGCCCGTGATTGTAGTTACGAGTTAATGTGGGTATGGAGACATTGTTGAACAATTGCTTTGTTTAACCATGTTGTGAGCAGCTTCACAACAGGATTGGATTTTTTAGCAAGGTCGTTTTTATTTGTTGCTGCATTAAATTTGAACGAGTTTTAAAAATTGAAACCCATGTTTTAATGAGGTCTGTGCCGCAGTTACTTTAAAATATATTCGTATATTTTTATGCTCATGAAATGTACACTTTATTGGTAGAAGTTTTCACAAGTATATCTGTGTTTTTTTAAATTTCTCGTTTGCAATGCATCGCTCTCTTCTGAACTCGATTTAAAGAATGCTTTTTACTATAAAAGTGTGAACATGATGAAGACACTTGAAGCACTGAAAAGTCTTTCCTGGTGAAGTCAACAAGTTTTTTTAACCTACTTTTATTTCTGGCTAGTTTCAGTTAGCATCGGAACTTTGTTTTAGATGTTACCAGATTTAGTTAAGAAGTTTTGTTATGCATTGTTTAATTTGTGTTCTAGATTCAATGCCCGAGTATTTCATGAACAACAGCATTGTAACTGGAAACCTTCAGCACGGCCTCTACCTGGAGAACACGCGGAACTACATTGTAGTAAACGCCAGCACGATTACACACAACGGTTATGGTGCTGGAATACGGATATATGGTGGCGCAAGTGAGCAGAATATGTTTTGTACATGCGTAGTGTTTCAAACTGGATTGAGAAAGTGTCTGGATTAATATGTGATGTAGTTTTTCAAATCAAATGTTGTGAAATATCTGTTCAGAACCACTTGTGTTGTGACCTATTTGTGTTCTGACCTAATTATGTTCTGACCTAACTGTGTTCTGACCTACTTGTGTTCTGACCTATTTGTGTTCTGACCTAATTATGTTCTGACCTAATTGTGTTCTGACCTACTTGTGTTGTGACCTAATCATGTTCTGATCTCATTTTCATTTCAGATTTCATGATCTCACTTTCATAACAAGTGCTTTAAATAAATAAACAAACGAATGCTTACTGCTCTGAAATGTCACCGGTTTCCTCATTGTAGGTGACGTCTTGGTAAACGCAAGCATCGTGGATTACAACCAGGACAACGGAGTGAACATAACTTACGACGGAGGATGGCGAATCTTCAACCGATCCTCGTTCAGCTACAACTACGGCAACGGAATAAACATTACGATGAACGAAACGCGAGTCGACAACAAAACCGTCTACACTCGCCATCAGAAGACGGAGGTGTCAAGGTCATACTTTCTGAACAACGAAGGTCATGGAATACGCGTCGGGAATTACTGCCAGTCGGGTATTGCCGTCGTCAACGACAGTTCCTTTGTTGGCAACAGAAAGGCGGCCATCGAATTCGAGTCGTGTTTTCGCATCGTGCCAGAACAGAACGTGACTAACTTTACGGTCGGTTATAACGAATTTAGGGAGAATTTAGAACACGCTATAAAAATTAGTCCTCTTCTGAACGCTGTCGGTCGCATCGCCAATAATACTTTCGTGGATCACCCGAGATACGTTCTGCTGTTGGATAATACGGATGATTTCGTGCATGGCAAGTTCTACCAGAACATGAAGGTCAGCTACGAAGTTTTGGGAAACACTTTTCAAAACAATCGCGGTTTCTACGTTGCGAACATTCGGCTGACGCAGGGAAGCCAGAGCCAGAAGTTGGATTTCAAGTTTAACGTCTTTACCGAAAATGTGATTGAGGGTACGGTTCCTACGTTGAACCAGCGAACAAAAGCCTACGCTGTCGTGATTCTCTCGTCGAGTAACATAAACTTCAATCGAAATCACTTAGTGAACGTTGATTCTCCTTTTGAAATCGCAACCCATCTGCTCGACATGAGCATTAGTCTCGAGGCGACGCAGCAGTGGTGGGGAACGACAAATTATTCGTTGATTCTTCCAAAGATATTCGACCAGTTCAGCCGGTACAATTTAGCGAAAGTCTCGTACCATCCAGCGTTGGCGTACGATTGGCTGTACACGCCGGTTCTTACTGATCGGAACACGGCAATTGAGATCGAGTTCTTACGAGGCGATACGATCGGCGGCCGTCTTGCGACCAACTTTAGAACGACCCCGGGCAAGACTTATTACGTCGATCGTGACATCAGCGTTCTTGGATATGGGGGATTGTACGTTGCGCCTGGGACTGTGTTTGAGTTTCAGAATGCGATTGGAATGCTCATTCAGGGATATGTGGACTTTACCGGTTCTGCAGATAACCCGATAACCATGCTTCTGAAGAACGAAACGACTTGGGTGAATAGTTCTCTCGTTCGCTTGGTTGACGGTCCGACTCTTTTGGAAGGGCGACTTGAGGTCAGACCGACGGAGGCCGACGAGTGGGGAACAGTTTGCAATGAGGTTAGCCGTAGAATTAACCCTTTGTGGAAACTTAATTCATTTTTCATACATTCAGTAATTCAATCAGAGTTTTGGACAGTCATTATTTTTAAGCAGAATCGTTGCCCAGCTTTGGTTTTTTTTGCATCATGAATGAATAGGATCATTGCATCATAGCGTGGCAATAAGTAGACCATGCGGCCATTTAAACTTACATCACCACCATATCGTTGAAAATTCTGTCGTAAACTCTCAATTATAATATTATTGTTTCCTGTCCACGTGTGTATTGAATTCATGAGTGAATGAACTTGCATACTGTTACCAATTTCTACTTTATTATTGGATTACTCTTTGTAATGATGTATACTCCATTGGATTTCTCTTTGTGACGATGTATACTCCATTGGATTTCTCTTTGGGACGATGTATACTCCATTGGATTACTCTTTGTGATGATGCATACTCCATTTGATTACTCATTGATGAAGTATACTCCATTGTTGTCATCCAGGGTTGGACGATGGCCGATTCGTCCGTCGCCTGTCAGCAGATGGGTTTTGTTGTCCATCCGGACGACTGGAAGATCTTCATCACTCAGCCTGGAGGCAGTGGTCAGCCGATCTGGCGCAGCAGTGTCCAGTGCACGAGTCTCGATATGGATCTGTTGCATTGCGCTGGTGACGATCGAAATGATCATTCGTGCACTCACGATCAAGATGTCTATGTCAGGTGTAAGGAACCCACCTGGGCAGGTGAGGAAATCCCTCAAGTGTCTTTGCCAAGCTTCTGCCTGCTCAACAAGCACCGTGTAGCCTGTAGAACTTTTCATTTCCTTGTAACTGTGTTACGGTCTTGTTAGCCTGTTCCTCTCATTAAACAAATATATAATATATATATTTTAGGTTCCTGTATTTTTATGTTGTATGCCTTTGAGGAATGTCTCAGTGTGTACTGAGACATGTTTTCTGGCATATCTGAATAGGTGTACATTTTTTAGACCGATTGGCTTCATTTAACGGGAGCATTTATAAGTGTAAAAATATTAGTTTTCAGTAAAAATGCATAGTTTGGACGATTTATCTGAGCAAAATATTTTACAATGTTAATGGTTTTCAACCTCGAACATATTTCTAATCAGCTTCTTGAAAATTGCAATTTTGTAACTTGAGACTCAGTTTCTCAGAGTAGGTCACATACGTGTTTATTCTGATAGCAATGAACATTTGGTTGACTTATTTACGTTACAGGCGTTCGATTCCTCGCCACTGCCCGTTCAAGTCGCATGTCTTACGTTACGGTTACGGGAGCTGGACTCATGGATCCTGCCACGGCCGTCTACGCACCGGCGATAAAAATCGACTACAACGTCCACACGATGGAACACCTAAACATCTCCGGAAACATGGCGGACGGTCTCCAGGTGATGCACAACGACGTCTACGGAAATTGCCGACTGTCGGGCAGCGTGGTAGAAGACAACCTCGGGAACGGGGTAACGGTGCGTGGATCGTTCTTCGAGGTGTTCAACTGCACGCTTCGAAGAAACGGGAAAGCTGGCTTCGAGTACAATCCGTCGTACTCTACGTACGAGGCTCTTCAAATACGAGCGGGAGTGCACGACTTCATCAGCTTCGATAGGAGTCTGAACGTGAAACTGGAGGATAACGAAGTGAAGTGGTTCATCACTCCGCAGAGGTTTACACCGGAAGGGACGACGTACGACTTGGAGATTTCAGTCGGTCAATATTACCGTGTAGGTTTTTTTTTTAGATTTAGAGATTCTCGTGCGCTAGGAATAATTCTTTTAAGGAAATTTATCGATGCTTGGTAAATGGAAAGAGGTTTGAAACATGATTAGCTATTGTCTTTTGCGCTTTGCAAGTGATTCACATATGGCCATAGGATTGATCGTTTATGGCTTCTTAGCAACTTTTGTATCCTGGTAAATTTTCTTAAGTAATGTACCGGTTCTATATTTCACAGCGCATCTCCCACCAAGTTGCTGCACTTGTTTGGAGATGCCTTCTTGATTGTGCTCCATCGTACAGATTCGTACTTGTCTAGCCTTTGTCGGCCTGTCTCAGACCTCGCAGCCCGTCGAGCTCTTTATTCTGCAGCTACGGGGGAGCTTTTGGTTCCGCGAGTTCACACTTCTATTGTATAGTGCTGGCCTAAATTCTGTTGTGGATCCCGCCATCCGGAATGACCTCCAATTAGTTTTGCGACTTATGCCTAGGCTAAAATGTTGCTGTTTTTATAAGTCTCTCATATCCGACTTTTTGGCTGCAGCTTGGCTTGGAGGACCTCTGAGTAGGTCTCTTTAAGAGGCGCTATATAATTTCTTGAAATGGATTAAAATGAATTCGCCCTGATAGCAGCTCAGTCAAAGGATATCCAGGATTCATTTGGCCTAGGCCACAGCCTTCTTGAGGTTTCTTGTCAAAAAGGTTCTGGCATAGGGTTTGTCATTTACTCATTTAAAGCCATTAAATCAATCAATTGACATTTATGTAGCACTCCTTTGATATATATATATACATATCTACTCAGAAGTGCTCCAGATCAAGGCTAGGTGGAAGAGAATATAGCACCCGTCCAAGATTCTCCATGGTTTGACTACCAGTGTTTAATCTAGTCCCCGTCCTCTGGGGGGGGAATTGAGGTTTCTGGGGGGGGGAGACAATTGAGTGTCCGAAGGACGCTCGTGATGCGCGTTGCATCGAGACTAAGAGGGGGAGGGTATAGGGAGGGGATGCGCCCCTCCCCATCAGAAACTTTTTGAATTTCCACATTGCAATGGCTGCTTTTTAAGGTGTTGTCTTAACAAAATAGCTGTACTTTTTCAGTGGTCCATTAGAAACTTTTTGAATTTCGATATTGCAATGGCTGCATTTTAAGGTGTCGTCTTAACAAAATAGCTGTACTTTTTCAGTGGCCCATTAGAAAATTTTGAATTTCGACATTGTAATGGCAACATTTTAAGGTGTTGTCTTAACAAAATGGCTGTACTATTTCAGTGACCCATTAGAAAATTTTTGAATTTCAACATTGCAATGGCTGCATTTTAAGGGGTCATCTTAACAAAATAGCTGTACTTTTTCAGTGGCCCATTAGAAAATTTTGAATTTCGACATTGTAATGGCAACATTTTAAGGTGTTGTCTTAACAAAATAGCTGTACTTTTTCAGTGACCCATTAGAAAATTTTTGAATTTCAACATTGCAATGGCTGCATTTTAAGGTGTTGTCTTAACAAAATAGCTGTACTTTTTCAGTGGTCCATTAGAAACTTTTTGAATTTCGATATTGCAATGGCTGCATTTTAAGGTGTCGTCTTAACAAAATAGCTGTACTTTTTCAGTGGCCCATTAGAAAATTTTGAATTTCGACATTGTAATGGCAACATTTTAAGGTGTTGTCTTAACAAAATGGCTGTACTATTTCAGTGACCCATTAGAAAATTTTTGAATTTCAACATTGCAATGGCTGCATTTTAAGGGGTCATCTTAACAAAATAGCTGTACTTTTTCAGTGGCCCATTAGAAAATTTTGAATTTCGACATTGTAATGGCAACATTTTAAGGTGTTGTCTTAACAAAATAGCTGTACTTTTTCAGTGACCCATTAGAAAATTTTTGAATTTCCAATGGCAGCATTTTAAGGTGTCGTCTTAACAAAATGGCTGTACTATTTCAGTGACCCATTAGAAACTTTTTGAATTTCCACATTGCAATGGCAGCATTTTAAGGTGTTGTCTTAACAAAATAGCTGTACTTTTTCGGTGACCCATTAGAAACTTTTTGAATTTCCACATTGCAATGGCTGCATTTTCAGGTGTCATTTTAACATGATAGTATCATATATTATAGTAGTAAATAATGTCATTATAATCATATAATAATAAATAATATCACCGTATATTATAACACTTCATGTAAAACAATGATGAAAACAGTGACTAAAAACCATTATCATTTCGTCAAATTTTTCTGGGGGGGGAAATGTCAATCCTGGGGGGGGAACTTTCCCCCCCCAGAGACGTCTAGATTAAACACTGTTTGACTACAGTATTACTGGCGATCTCGTGTACCCAATTCAGAGTGCATTGGAAATTTTTACCGTGAACGAAGGGGTTTCGATAATAAATTACAAAATGTAACATTTCATTGCTACAGACTCATTGTAGAATTTATCTTACTCATCAACTTTTTCTATGATAATTGACAATTTAAAAGTTTACTGTACATTGTAATGAAAATGGCATTGTAGGTTGTGATGGATGTCATAGACTACAACCCTGATATGACGCAAGAGAAAGTGACTGTCTTTGACAGTCGTCTGGCGGACATACGAGACGGAACAAGGAACTGGATGATTGACGAAGATCTCGTCGATTTTCCAGTTGTTTCTCAGCTGACGCATATGACTGTACGATGGAAAGTTCCAGGAGTTTCGTCCGGTCGTTTTACATTTGTTGTTCGTTCAAGTGAGTCATGTTTCGTTCATAAAATGTTTTGTTTTATCATTCTTATTGGAGAAATTGAAGGAAATATCTTATTTTGTTATTGTCATTGGAGAAAATGTTGTATTTTATTATTTGTATATAGGAGAAAATGTCATGTTTTATAGCCGCTTTGTGAGTAAATGTCATATTTTGTAATTGCTATGGGAGAAAATGTCATATTTTATCAGTCTTATAGGAGAAAAGATCATATTTTATCATTGTTATTGGAGAAAATGTCATATTTTGTAATTGCTTTAGGAGAAAATAATATAGGTTGTCAGTGTTCATGGGCGAAAATCATATTTCTGTTATAATTGCTATATGAGAAAATAGTCGCATTTTACAATTCTTATACCTTGCTGTGAAATGATAGATTATTCCATCGATAGGCAGAAAGCTATGTTTAGATTTATCTTTTAGAGGTATGAATTGAGCTTTAAAGCTAAGTATTTTTAATGTAAGAAGATTGTGTAGTGCGCAGCGAGCAGTTTTAACCCAGCATGATGCGCCATGACTTATACAATGAGGTCGTTAAAAATATGAACACATAGGTTGTCTAAGTTCAAAATATTAACACATAGGTTGTCTAAGTTCAAAATATTAGCACATAGATTATCTAAGTTCAAAATATTAGCACATAGATTATCTAAGTTCAAAATATTAACACATAGATTATCTAAGTTCAAAATAATAACACATAGGTTGTCTAAGTTCAAAATAATAACACATAGGTTGTCTAAGTTCAAAATATTAACACATAGGTTATCTAAGTTCAAAATATTAACACATAGGTTGTCTAAGTTCAAAATATTAACACATAGGTTGTCTAAGTTCAAAATATTAACACATAGGTTGTCTAAGTTCAAAATATTAACACATAGGTTGTCTAAGTTCAAAATATTAACACATAGGTTGTCTAAGTTCAAAATATTAACACATAGGTTGTCTAAGTTCAAAATATTAGCACATAGGTTGTCTAAGTTCAAAATATTAACACATAGGTTGTCTAAGTTCAAAATATTAACACATAGGTTGTCTAAGTTCAAAATATTAGCACATAGGTTGTCTAAGTTCAAAATATTAACACAGGTTGTCTAAATTCAAAATATTAACACATAGGTTATCTAAGTTCAAAATATTAACACATAGGTTATCTAAGTTCAAAATATTAACACATAGGTTATCTAAGTTCAAAATATTAACACATTGGTTATCTAAGTTCAAAATATTAACACATAGGTTATCTAAGTTCAAAATATTAACACATAGGTTATCTAAGTTCTATATAAATTGTAGTCTATTGCTGTTACTTTAACCATCGTTTTTTGCAGGGCCTTGGAATTGGGTCTTTCCATTCGCCACGCTCCAGGTCAAGAATAGCACGACAACCGGAAACCACCACGGAATAATAACGCGTCACTACAACCAACCGTCGAACGAGTTCCTCGACTTGTTCCACCGGTTCCGCTGGGAGACGATCCGCATCTTTGGAACAACGTTCCACGGGAACATCTACGAGGCGCTGCACGTTCCGAGCATCACGAAATACCACGATCTGTACATGCCGACGTTTGACGAGTTGCAGAGGGCGCTGAAGATCGCCGAGATATCGTACGAGATCGAGTCGTGTTACTTTACTCAGAACGGCGGAGGAGTCGTTGCCGAGCACAACCACGTCGAGTTTTCAAACAACGTTTGGATTTGGCAGGTAGGAACTGGATCGATGATTTATTGTGAGGTTTTGTTTTGAGATAATCAGGGCTGTTTTTAAGGAATTTTTAGAACTGCTCAACCTCTTCTTTCTCTCCCCATCCTCCATGGCAAATTACTTTCATGTGGAGGACAATTACCTTTTTCACTAGTTTTAACTGCACACAAGTGCTTCTACAACTGCACAAATCCATTTACAACTGCACATTTTGTGTAGAACTGCACGTTAAAAAATCCCTGGAGATAATATTCTCTTTATTCAACAATCCGGTTGACAGACCGCAACCGGTTACAGCGTGCAATCATGCAGTTTAAACAATTCACAAGAACGAAGATCACAGAATACACAAATCTTAACTATACTAACTGAACAGACAGCCTGCAATATTTGGCACTGATAGCAGCATACAAGGTAAATCCACCCAATGGGGACTCGAACTCGCTACCTCTCGCACTCTACACAAGCGTGTTATCCATTGCACTACTGGGTCGCCCCAATGTCTTTGGTAAGTGTCAAGGCTTTTTCCTTTTAACTGGATTCAACTGGTGCATTGATTATTGTCAAGGATTGCATTTGACTGATGTTTCCACAGTTGCAGTGATTTGCGAACAAACATTGATGTATATTATTTTAGAAGGCCAACCTGGTTTCCAAAAGTGAGAATATAAAACTAAGTTGAAATCGAAAATGAGATTGATAAATATTTGTGTAATTGTTGTGGTTTTTGTTTAAGTATTTAGGAGGAATTGGTTTTTGTAGTCGACACCTACACTGCTCTTTAGTATAATGCGTGTTGCTATGCGCTGAAAGTAGTGGCTGGCCACAGGACTTAAAGATACTTGAAGAATATTTCTTGATAACCTATGTGTTAATATTTTGATCTTAGATAACCTATATGTTAATATTTTGAACTTAGACAATATTTTTTTTCCCAAGATACTTGAAACAGCGCTTATTGAGCTTCTTAATAGATTCTCACTGAATGAACATATTTTACTAAACGATTTTTATTAAAGTTTAAGTTATTCAGGGATGGAATTATGAGACAGCGTAAACACTAATTGTTTGCTGGTTTAATGTCTGAACAGTACCTTCAATTGAGTTTTCTGTAAGAACATTAAACTTTTTAAATCCAATTTCTGGATTCGTGTATTCCTTTGAGTTGTGAAATCTCAATGAAATTCCAATTCATCTCAGCTTTGTTGATAGGGTGTGTTTACATCTTGTTTGCTTCACGTGCTCCGTTGTTTTTCGTCTGTTTTCAGGTGTCGAATAATCGGTTTGAGGAAAATCGTGGTGGAGGGTTTACGATCGAATTACCAAAGGTCAATCTGATGTACACCGAACTTTACAACCACAGCGTCGACATAAACGACACGTACTTCGTAAACAACGACAACTTCGCATTTCGCATCGACGGCTTCTACTGCAACTCGACGATTGCGCGCAACCGTTTCCAGGGCAACCGGTGCAAGGTCGGATGCATTGCGATCGCCGGAACGGAAAAGGATTTCGATTTCCATGACAACGAGATCGTGGAGAACACCGGAAAATACATGCTGGAAATAAACATGAATAGCCATACGCCGTTTACGCAGTGGGTGCAGGCGTCTGTTAGTTACAACAACATAAAACGTAACGTAAAACCTTTTGTTCTGAAGGACCCAACGGCGACCAGTATGCCAACGACTTACGCGTTTGGCGTGCTCGGACTTCAGAACGTGACGCTCAGACGTAATCTATTTTCGAACGGCATGGACTTTGAATTGCTTGGGGGCCAGTCGTCTGCGCTTCTGGAGAATTACCTCGACGTTACGGAGAACTGGTGGGGATCGGTCAACCAGATCAAGATCAAGGAACGGATATTTGATTTCGACGACTGGAACAGTTACGCCATCGCTGAGTATTTTCCGTTTCTCGTTTCGGACAACTTCAACTCGAAGGTGTTCATCGGCGAGAAGTGGCGACCGATCCTGGATCTCAGCAAGCCGCTTGGAGGACGAATAACGGAGAATCTTAACCTGAAGCGCCGCGCCGAACCGTACATAGTCAAGAGCGATCTCACCGTGATGCAGGACGTTTCTCTGATAATCGAGGAAGGCGTGGAATTGCAGTTCTATCCGAGCGTCGGGATTCTCGTACTTGGATCGCTCGTCGCTCAGGGAACGCCCGACAGCCGAGTGAAGTTCGGTCCGATTCTGAAGGGTCATTACTCGACGAATCGTGGAAAGAGATCAATGGCCGACGTTCCAGGCGATAAGATTCTTCATCCGGACATCGATTCCAGACTCGGTTATCAGGTTCGCCTCACCGGCGGAACAAACGATGACGAGGGATTCATAGAGATCTACAACAACACGGAGCACCGGTGGAGTCTGATCTGCGACAATAATTTCAACGAGCGGACGGCCGAGGTGGCGTGCCGCACGATGGGAAGAGAATCGTCGAACGCGCTGGTGCGAATCAACCACTACTACGACATCTTCGTTTACGGTTATCCGAAGATGCACGAGCAGGTCATCGAGTGGTTCTGGCGTGAGTCGCTCATCTGCGACGGCAGCGAGTCAGCGTTGGAACAGTGCCGATACAAAGTCAACTACAACCTGTACCAGTGCATGGAGAGACGCGACTACGTGTTCGTAAGATGCGGACCGCGTAACCTCCCGTCGGAGTACGACTACTGGGGAAGCATCCGGTTTTCCGCTCCTAACTACGAGAGCATGTACATCACGCCGGGTTATTCGTCGCTGTCCTACGTCGATATCTACGGCGCGGGTATCCTGCACAGCGAGAAATCCGGTGCGGTTCAGGCGATCTACCGAAGTCCCGAATCAGATAACGTCTGGGTGCAAAACTGCGCTTCGAACGGCTACGACTACATCGCCCCCGTCAGTAAGTTCAACATTCTCCACAACGTGATTCAGAACAACAACGGGTACGCGATCGGTACTCTCGTCTTGAACGGCCAATCGTCGGAGCAGCGTGAGTCGCAGTTCACGCCGCTCGTGGTCAGCGGGGTACCATACAACGTGTACTCGATGCTGCGAATGTGTACGACGGAGAAGCTTGTGTACGTTCGAGATCGTGCGCTGCTCTACCACAAGTATTCGTTCGAGACGATCGACTGCATCAAGGTGCTGCGCAGCAAGGAGCCGCACAAACAGATAGCCGTGCGCTTTCTACAGGTGAACATCTACAACGACAGCTTCTACAAGAATGCCATCGAGATGTATAACGGCGAGTTCTTCGACTACCAGCTTCTGATTGCCGAGCTCACCGCGAATAGTACGCTGCACGAGCGTAAGCAGCAGTACATGACGTCGCTGTATTACGATACGATGGGTATCCGTGTGACGGGTTCTGCCGCGTATGGCGACTTTGGATTCATCGTGGAAGTTGTTACGCTTCCGTTGTCGCCTTTGGGACGTCCGGATTATGGTAAGAAAATGGCGACGAATGATATTGAAGCATTAGTGACTTTTATGTTTAAAGGAGATTTTGTGGAACTGATTCATTTGGTTTAGACTTTTATGGTTTGCATTGTTATCATATATGAGATGAATTTGTAAAGTGGTAGCCAAACATTGCCTTTTGTGTACTCCGCTGTGCTAATTATTTGCCAAGTGCTGTGGATTCACTCCATAGGCCTCCGCTGTGCCACTCCAGATGTAAGGGATCAACAGGAAATGGGTACGTGCTGTGCAGTTTGAGAGTAGAGGTCTTTTCACTGTTCTATTTATGATGGAGTGTGCATAAAGAAATTGATTCAGTTTTTAGAGAAAGCAACATTATAGCAGAAGTTACTCATCATGGTTCTTCATATTTCTTTCGAGAGGTTGTGCTAGTTAATTTCTTTAAAAAAAATAACGAGAACCAAAACTTTGTTTCAGGATCCACGCTTCAGCAGCGCATTGCAAACTCGCTGTTGAGCAACAACCTGGCGGGTGGGTTTTTCTTTCGAAACGTCGGTGAGAGGAACCCTCGGGTGACGTTTGAGCAGAACAAGGTGGAGCGATGTGGGGTGAAAATCTTGAACAACACGTCCCCGGGAGTCATCGACCTCTTCATTCAAAATACGAGGCTGCTGACGATTTCAAACAACTTCATCTCGCACAACGCGGGCGGCATAACGGTCAACACGACAACGAAGGACAACGACGTTGCCATCTATGCCAACATCACAAACAACGTTGTTATGTACAACACGCATGGTGTACCATTGCACCTTGAAGGTAACATACAGGATTCAGTACCATTGACTGAGGAAACAGTTCAGATTTGTTGTATACACTAGAAATATATTGGCTTTGATATTTCCATGTGAATGTGTTTGGAAGTTTTCAATGTTGATATCGAACTGAACTGCAGAAAGACTTGGTTACACCCCGCATGGTTCATGTCTAGAGTTTAAGAAATTTATGCGACTCTTTTGAAAGCTGTTGATAGAAACTGTTTTGATTCATAGCTTAAATAGCATCTTCTGATTGCCTCTGTTAGCAATCTTCTCAGCATGATTTGAGTGAGAGGCAAGATGAGTCAACTGTATGGCAGTCGATGCGTAGAAGTGATGTGTAACTTTCATTTTTTATCAGCATCATCACTCATCAATATATCAGACCGGCAGTATGTGTGGGTTTGAAACTCCCCTCACATACTGCTGACCTGATATATTGATTTATAAATCAAGTTCAGTGAATGGTATCATTGGAAAAGGCTTTAAGTGTCTCTATCTTGAATTGGGATTTGTTAATCATTCATAGCATTAAGAGCGTGTAAGATTTTCAGAATGATTTTGTGCGACAGATTGGATGCTTTGAAGCCAAAATTTCAGGCAACTTTGTTTCGTGCAATTAATTCAGGTGGCAAAATGATAAACAGGATGCTCATTAGTGTTTTAAAAACTCCTGAAGACTCATTTTGTATCACCGTGGTTGTACTGGAGCGCCTATGGACTTCTTGAAAAGGTGATCTTATAAATTCTTGAATTGAATGAATGAATGAAAGACAGCACAGCACATGTTACAATCGAGGCCAGAATTACAAATGTACAAATCTGATGTAATGTACAACTTTAAAGTCGGTATCAATCAATCAATTGATGACAATTTATATAGAACCCCTTCAAGATATCTGGTCATATTATCCTAATGTGCGTGTCTTGCACATGTGATCTATTTCTGCTGATTGATTGATTGATTGATTGATTGATTGACAGGTCATCACTATCAGGGTTTTGATCTGCGTTACAACTACTTTGCTTACAACGACGTTGAATATCGAAACGTGCTTGCTGCCTTTGGAATCCAGCTGAACTTCTCAACCAACATCGTATTCCACAACACTGGACAGTGCATTCTGAATGCGTCAGTACTGGAAAAGGTAGCGCCCCACTCTAAGAAGTCGCTTACTGTAAAAATGGTTTGTCTGAATTACACAACGTGGAAATTGGTTCTTCGTTCGCTGTGGCATTTATCAACTGTCTTATTAGAAAAACATGCAACACACATTGTTTGTTTCGAAGTGTCTGGCTGGATTTGTCTGGTCAAGAGCACCTAGGAGAAAGTTTGTTGAAGAAGTGCTATTTGGAAGTGCGCTTGTGATAACTTTTGGATATTTGAAGTATCTGCAGACCTGCTCTGACATGGAGCCAGTTTGTTTCAAATTTGGTCAGTTCGTGTAAAACATGAAACTTTAGATTCTGGTATCTTTCGTTTGTGCATTTATGTCTACTGTTTCATTACTTATAATATATGATTAACTAATGTCTAGTGATTAATAATTAGGTTTAATTTGCCGAAGTTTCTGTGGCTCTCATTTAACTTTCCATCAGAAATGTAATTGGAAAGTAATTTATCGGTGGTATAGTTTACATCAGTTGCTTGCTTGGCTTTCATATATTTATTGCTTGTTTCAAAGTCTGACTTGCAGATTAGTTTAATTTTAATGTGCATACCACATCTATACACTATATACAATAATAATAATATGAAATAAAAATAATATACTATATAAAATAATAATATGAAATAAAAATAATATACTATATAAAATAATAATATGAAATAAAAATAATATCTATATAAATAAAGAGAAGATTCTGTAACGTGTGTCTGTCTGTCTGTCTGTCTGTCTGTTTGTCCGGGATGCATTTCCACAGTTTTTGAGCTTTTCACTCCAAACCTTCACTACTGTGTAGGTCTCGGCAGGAGACACAAAGTCGAGGGGTTGGCGATTCTCTGCCACCATGGGGGTCAGGATGGGGGGCGAAACCCCCAAATTTTTTTTCAAAAAAACGCAGCCATTTATATGATTTTTTTTACCCAGATAGAGGGCCATCAGAACCACCCGGATCAGTGGTTGGCGAATCTCTACCACCAAGAGGGCCAGGGTGGGGGCCGAAAACACTGAGACGGCAGTTTCTTAAACACCTTTTTAAACGCTTGCATGGTCATTATATAAAAGGCCAGCGCAAATGATGTATTTTTCACGAAGATCCTCACGGCCGGGTGGCGTACTGGTGCAGGTCGGTGTGGTGGGATGAGGTGGGGGAGAGGGTGGGGGTGGGGGTGGGGGGGAGGGTTTGGTGGAGGGAAGGAGAGGGGAGGGGATGAGGTGAGGGGGAATTTTCCCCGAAACCCAAATTTCACGGGTGGCGTACCTGAGGAGGTCGGAGTGCAGCGGGGCGTTGTGGGGTGGGGGATGGTGGGGTGGGGGATGGTGGGGTGGGGAGGCGAAGGTAGGGGTGGATCGGTGGGGTGGGTGGGTGGGGGAGAGGGTGGGGTAGGTGGGGGAGGGTTGTGTTGGGGTGAGAGGGGTGGGGGTCAGGGGGAATTTTCCCGAAAACCCTAATTTCACGGGTGGCGTGCCTGTGGAGGTCGGAGTGTGGTGGGGCGTTGTGGGGTGGAGGATGGTGGGGTGTGGAGGCGAAGGTAGGGGTGGGTCGGTTTGGTGGGGTGGGGGTGGGGAGGGTTGGGTGCGGGTGAGAGGGGTGGGGTCAGGGGGGAATTTTTCCCGAAAACCGTAATTTCACGGGTGGCGTACCGGTGGAAGTCGGAGTGCTGTGGGGTGTTGTGGGGTGGGGGTTGAAGGGGTGGGGCGTGGTGTGGTGGGGCTGAGGCCGGGTCGAATCCTAAATTTCACGGGCAACGCCGGGTACCCCAGCTAGTACTATATAAAATAATATGAGATAAAATACGAGTGTTAGTATATGTTGACGATGTTTTGTAGATATCTATAAATCAGAGATATGTGCGCAATGCATTCTACGACAACTATGCATTTGCGTACAACAGAAGCACGATATTCCTCAAGTCGGCAAAGTTTGAGTTTTCCTACAACTATATGCTCAATCCGTACAACGTTTACGAGATGGTGACATTCAACCGAACCAAGTATGACCTCTCAAGATAGCAGAACTTCAAAACCAAATATTATCTTTTGTGTGTGTATGTATGCATTGCATATATAATATTTTATATATGTATATATATATATATATATATATATATATATATATATACATGTATGTTTGTATGTATAGAATGTATATTTTATAGGTGTCTATATGTGCGTTGAGTTTACAGGCTATTGTATGTATGTATATTTAAATGTATATCGACATGCGTGTTTAGTTTGTAGGCCTATGTATGTATTGTATGCATGAGTTTATTTTTGTATGCATATATGTATGTGTGTATGATTTTGTCTGGGCCACCAAAGAACTTATATTGTTGAAGCTGAGGGCTGCAATATTGTAAACTCAAAGGCAGTTATTAAAATTTATCGAAATTATTAACTGTATTAAAATTTACTATGGAATGATCATAATGAATGCGTTGCGGAAACTTGTTTTTTTGCTCACATTGTTAAACGAAAAGCTAATTTACGAACTAATGACTATGCAAATAAGTCTGGTTTTTTCTTCCTTTTAACTAACTATGCAAGAATTTCACTAGCTTAGGCGGGCAACTTAAAATCAGTTCATGAACCACATGTGGGCCGCAGGTTAGACAGCTCTAATACATACAATGCATGCGTAAATTATATGTTTATGCTGTGTTTAGATATCCTGATGGCAGCTACCCGTCGGTGGAAGCGAGAAACAATTGGTGGGGTCGCAATCATATCTCGTATGTTGCAGGGAGAATATGGGAGAGAAGAGATGACGATAATCTCATACGAGTTGATTACGAACCTTTTGTGACCGACAACAGAACGGTTCTTGAAGGTAGGTGGCGCTACTGTAGAGGGAGTGCGCCTAATCTCTTTGTAGTGAAAGACGAAACGTTTGCTCTTGACAAATAAGCTGCTTCAAAAATGCTGAATCCTCGCGGAGGAAATTTTCCCTTTTCATCCGCCAAAATTCCTGACGACCTTTTTTTTATTCATTTGGTCAAAATCTCGAAATCATTTCATGCATATCTTTCAGTTTTAGGGGGACTGATCATAGAAATATTTCATTTTTACATGTAAAAAACCGGATGGCCTTTTTAGGGGGGGCTTAGCCCCCCCTAGCTCTCCCCTGGCGCCGCTACTGGTCCTGTGAGATAGACTTTGAGGCCCGATTGCCCATTTCAATCTGTACTACACCAATTGGATCTAAAGATACTAATCTCTTGTTGGAATCAGGATTGAATGTGCTATGTTCAGATGCAGAGTCGTTGCCTTATTTTGAAATGACAATCAGCACCAGCTTCTTGTCAGAATAGAATGTTGATGGTATGGTTGCATAAATTCAGTGTTTTGTTGACCTGTTGATTCTTAGGAAAATGTTATCCCGGTTGGAGGCAGTTTGATAACAAGTGCTACTGGTATTTTGGTGGTGTCGTTACCTACGCACAGGCAGAAGCTCTTTGCAAAGTAAGTGCTCTCTTATATTCTGCGTCAACCTGAAAATGAACCTATTCGCTTGTTCGCCATTTTCGACTTTCATGAGGGTCACTGTTTCAGTTCTTTTGCTCATTTATGTAAATGAGGTGTTTATCTGGAACTTTTTGTAGCGTTTCAATAATAGCATTGGAAACTAGCAGCACAAACCATTGGACCAGATGCATTGAATGTTCTTATACGCATAACAGCGTGGATATGAGGGCAGGGATACAGGTTCAAATGCCCCGAAGTAAATAATTGTCAGAAACACTTAGTTTTGCAGAATTGACCCCATAGTCTATGATCAGGTCCAATGGATACACCCCAAAATGGAAACACCTCAAAATGTAAACAAACACCCAAAATTGTTTTCTGGCTATGCTCTTGATCACTTTGGTCTTCCGGGACCTGACTAGTTCCAACTCTTTCACAAATAGAGTCACTTCCAACCAGGAGCTGATGTTTGACCTGGAATGAGAAGGGAAGTGTGATGCCCATTGTGGAGTGTGATGCCCATTGTGGAGTGTGATGCCCGTTGTCTGGTCTTGTAGGCCACGTATGGACGTCTTGCATGGGCCAGGGACCCTCAGCATCATGAAAGGAACCTCGGAGAGCTCGTCTCGCAGTTCCAGTTCAACTACGATGTGAATTGGAAGACGTGGGTTTTCAGCGACTGGCAGAAGGAGGATCTGTGCACTGTGCTCAGAGATTACAGAGTCGAACACGCCGACTGCCACAAACTGCTGCCTTTCGTCTGTGAACGAGGTCAGCTCCTTACACAAGCTGTCTTCTTGTTATTTATTGTCGGTTGGTTTGATAAAATTTTAAACGTTTATTGATGACGGTGTAGTGAAAGCGAATGGAGAAGCCAATGAAGTGTGTCATTAAAATGTTCAGTTATGATTTGAGTTTCTTAAAGTGAGGCGTTGCCATTAAGTAAGTAAGTAAGTGTATTCTTTAATATAGCCAGTTGCCAAACAGCATTCGGATGAACAAGTATCATAATATAAAATTCACATTGAACACTTAATTTTTTCATCATTGCTGTATATATATTTTCAATTATATTATAATGCTATAATGATTTATAATATGAATAATAATAATAATAATATGAATAATATGAATAATAATAATAATAATAATAACATAGCGCACTTTCAAGGTAAACTACTCAGAAGCGCTCCCAATCCAACCAACCACGGCTATATAAGGCAGTTTTTAAGGAAGTGAAGACTGCAAAAGCAATGCAAATTGGAAGCATATATATATATATTAGTTTCTCGTTGTGTTCTTGTTTTTCCCAACAGATCCTTACATCCAGCCGCAGATGAACACGCTTCCTATAATCGTGACGACCGTCGTTGCCGGTAGCGTCATCGTCTTCATCATCATTCCGCTTCTCATCTTCGCCTGCATCAAGTCCATCCAGCGGAAGGAGGAGAAGGTCGAACGTCGCCAGGCACTCCAGCGCTCCCTCCACGCCAGCAAAGCGTCCCTCTGCTCCATCCCTCCGATGACTCCCCTCGGACCACCGGAGGAGGTGAAGAAGCGCCGACCTCCGCTCAGGATCGACACCGGATTCATGGACGTAACCGGAGCGACGGTCGACGACAGCTCGGACAGCCTGGAAAAGGGGAAGTTCGACTTCCACCGACCCTCGACCCCCGCGTCAACCGTCGACTTCTACTCGTCAAAGTGGGACACGACCAGCTACGGGGACAGCGACCTCACCCCGTACAAACGACCGAGTCTTAATCTCATGTACCCGTCTCGGGTTGAGAATGAGATCCACACGATGGCGGCTCGACCTCTGCTCGGCTCTCCGTACGGTAATGGTACGTTCGATGAGGTCAGCGTTAACGCAAGCACTCTGGGGAGCGTGGCAGCTGCGGAAGTTGAGCCGCTGCATCCGGTTGGACCGCGGCGTGGAAGTCGGCCGAGACTCAACTACGTGTCGGAAGGGAGCTACCGGAGCGGCGATGAGTCGGACTACAAGGAAACGAAGCCTCGTCCGCCGAGGCCAAAGCCGAAGATGAGGGACGCGAACCTGTGAGGTGGAGACTGTTGATAAGCAGCCCTGTAGCGCTTTCTATGTTGGTGATGATGACCATGGGGAATTCCGTGGGATATGATGACGATGGGGAATTCCATGGGATATGATGGCGATGGGGAATTCCATGGGATATGATGACGATGGGGAATTCCATGGGATATGATGACGATGGGGAATTCCATGGGATATGATGACGATGGGGAATTCCGTGGGATATGATGACGATGGGGAATTCCATGGGATATGATGACGATGGGGAATTCCATGGGATATGATGACGATGGGGAATTCCGTGGGATTTTCGTACACGATGAAGTGCAGCGACGTCGAGTTTGATGTGAAGATGAGAAAAAAAGTGAATCGTTGTTGAATTTTTAAAGTAAGCGTCGACACGTAAAGTCTTATCATGTCCAGTCTGATGACTTAGATGAATGACTTGTTGGCCTTGTTAATGCTTTGGTGAACAATAAAAATTTATGTGCGTGTGATCTTGACATGTTGAGACCGTTGCAGGCGGATGTTCGTATCCTTCAGACATACTTAAATCCTGAGTGATCATATTGTGGTAGAAATTATAAGCCGAAATAATAATAGCATTTGTTATTATGTGTCACAATGTCTCTCCTGCTGTGATAGTTTTGCAGTTAGAACATGACAAGATTTAGTCGTTCCAATTATACGTAGGCTTATTATCTCCACTATACGGACAATGGTGAAATTTTCAATCGATCATATCTGACTAGAGTAAAAATATTTAAAATGATTATCGTTGTAGCATTGTAATTTAATTGAAAATATAAATACAGCAATGATGAAAAAATTAAGGGTACTTTACACTCATTATAATAATTATGTGGTAAAGCTGATCGCATGGCCTTGCTGCACATTAAGCTCAGAACTCTTGTGATTTTCCATTTACAAAATGTGCGCTGTTAAGCGTTGCTTCCAACTGAGGTAGGCAGGTTCTCTTGTATCAACAGCTGGTGCCATATGTTGATGCTTTGTGCATTGTTATAATGGCACCATAGAGGTCATTGTCTTAGACTGGTTGATTGAATGATGAATATTACTGATACACATTCTTTCTTAGAAGAACTTCTTTTTGGAATCTGGTAAGGTGCACCTGGGATTTATCAGTTTTTCCAAGAAACCATGGAACATGGAACCATGTTGATTGATAAAAACCATCATGTTGATTAATTATATCAATAATTGATTATTGATTAATTAATAAGTAGTTAATAAATTAATTAAATCATCTGTGTATGGTAACAACTCTTTTAAGCTGCAAAATCATTGTGAAATTGGTCAGTTACTGTTTAGGATTGACATTGTGTTTCATAACAAAAGCATTAATTAGTGTTTCCCTCCCCATTTCTCCAGGCTTAGGACTTGCACTACCAAAGTACATTATGAAGTGATACTGCAGTGATCATATCGCTGATGTCATCTGTGTTACGCTAAAGTTCAAGATCATGAAATTTTAGATTGGATTAAAGGATTAGATTGTTGCTTGAGATTCGTTTAAACTCTTTGGTTTTGAGATTTTGCAGGGTACTATAATAGTGTAACTTTGTTGAAGGATAGAAAAATACCAGATTTCTAGGATGCAGCTATTGAAGTTTGAAGTGGCTGCTCATTAATGCTTCCTGTGGCTAGCTTTTTTGGTTGGAAGTTTATATATTGGAAGGCTGTGATGGTGCTTAATGTAGATATTGTGGAAAATCTTGGACTGTGTTGTTGAATTGAACTGTTAAAATGTTTTATGTTTTACTACGTCTGTGTAAATAACGATGTTTATGAAACGTCTGCCAACGCTTCAGCTATATGTTCTCTTATTTTTCGCTCACTTCATTTTTTTGGTGATTAATACAAGTCCTGTTTGCTTTGCTTTTATGTGATGTCTACGTGTTTTGCGAAGTCGAAATGTCGTTAGTGTACGGTTTCATGTGCGTGGAGTGAAAGAGCGTGTGATAGAACTTGTTCATGTGTGATTTCTATGTAGGGTCTATGTGCACATGTATACACATTTATTTGTGCAGATTGAAGAAAATGAAGCAAGACTTAGTTATGTCTATAATAGATGTTGACCTAGAGTGTAAATTCTTAATTGTCATGAGAAGAGATGAAACCAGCTGTATCAAGAGAATTATGAATGCTGAAGTCTATGGAAAACGTAGCCGGGGACGTCAGAGAAAGAGATGGAGCGATCAGATACAACAGGATCTGAAAATGCTAAAGCTGAGGAAGGAGGACACTGGCGACAGGAACAAGTGGAAGAGGAGGATCCAAGTGGCTGACCCCTCCGCAGAGAGGGATTAATCCGAGCCTGAAGGAGAGGGAGAGAGAGAGAGAGAGAGAGAGAGAGAGAGAGAGAGAGAGAGAGAGAGAGAGAGAGAATTCTTAATTATCGATTCATGGTTTTCTTAGCTTCAGCGTCTGTGGGTGCTTGGATCTCCAGTATTACGCGGTCTTATATTTCCTATTTCATCAGGGCTTAAAAGTGTGGCTGGACGGTGACAGCATTTCGTACACTTTGAGCACGGTCTTCCATCCTAACACCTCTCAGTGCTCTGCCCTTTTATCACCTCATCACTGAAATTTGCAATATATCACTCCATAGCTATAGCCGTCCTGCCTCTTTGGAACAAACTCTCCCCCAATATCTGATTCATCCTACGAACTCATCCAAGCCTCACCTCTTACAATCTCTTCGCAGGCGTTTCACACTAAACGGAAAACAATGCT
The DNA here is from genome assembly GCA_949752735.1 of Lumbricus terrestris. Taxonomy (NCBI): domain Eukaryota; kingdom Metazoa; phylum Annelida; class Clitellata; order Crassiclitellata; family Lumbricidae; genus Lumbricus; species Lumbricus terrestris. Next base: position 43,506,124 of record OX457044.1, on the reverse strand, counting down.
TTTACCTCGTTATTTCAACCATTAATATCATCTCATAGTCTGCCTACCCGACCTCTGGATACTAACCCTCTTAACCCTTTGCTTGCAGTTGAATCCATGTCCAACGTCTGAATTTACAGACGATTATTCCAGGCACTAAACATTCGATTAGCCTTTGCACTTAGCTTGACAGACTGGTGTTTGTGATTTTGCATTGCTTGTACTTTTGCATTGTTTGTTATTTTGTGCTGTTTGTCAGTTTTTCTTTAGGCCTAATTTTACGTTGTTTTTGCTATTTACGTTTTGTGTCATTTTTTCATCTCTCTTCAGGACCCACTGTTTCTTTGACCCCAGTTAATGGCCTGGATCCAACACTGAATTATATATTTTGCAGTTGGTCCTAAGTTGATGATGTTGTGAATAACTTATGAACATGTTTTAGAAACTACGCAAAGTCTATGAGAGTTCATAGAAAAGTGCTTATCATGACGAAAAGTCTTGACTGAAGTCGGAAGAAACTCTCGAGTCGGTCATTTCAGGTCGTAATAATATTACGAACGTTGATTTGGTAAAGTAATAAATCAAATATGATTTGTTAAATTGTCTTACGGTAATTCTTCTTTTGTTCGCATCTGTTTCACCGCTGTTGCCTTTCCTATAATATCTGTCTCTCTCTCGCTTTTTAGATTAAAGAACGAAATGTGTCTGTCTGTATCGTATGTCTGTGTCTGCAGGGCTTTTTTTAGCGTGCAGTTGTACACAAAATGTGCAGTTCTAAAAGGATTTGTGCAGTTGTAAAAGCACTTCCGTGCAGTTTAAACTACTAAAAAGGTCAGTGTCGTCCGATTGGAGGTAATTTACCGTGGAGAATGGGAAAGAAAAGAAAGGGTTGTGCAGTTCTAAATATTCCTTAAAAACAGCCCTGTCTGTGTGTGCCTGTTTTTCTGTTCCTTTCTGTCTGTACCTGAGAGCATTGTGGTCAACCAAAAGGGGGGCGGGGTGGGTGAACGATCTGTCACGGTTGTCAGATGTAGGGCGTTTAACCTTTTGGACATCAACTGGGGGGGTTATTGATTTCCAATACTATTACGGCCTGCATATGAAAATTAATGCAATCGGCCAGAGTTGGGGTTGTTGTTTTACCATTCCATGTGGTGAGGTTAGATGTCACCTTCTGTCTGTCTCTGTCTGCCTGTCTGTCTGTCTGTATGACTATGTGTGTCTGTGCATGTCTGATTATGTGTAAAAATATATGCCTTGATTAGATTAGATTAGATTAGATTAGATTAGATTAACTGTCTGTACATAAGTTACAGAATGGCCACCTGTCTGTGAACATCGTTGGCTAATCCCAGATTCATTAATTAGCTTTTCTGCTTCAAAGCATTTTTATATTCTGAGGAAAAAAGGAAGGAAGGAAGGAATTAAGGATACTTAGTACGAGATGATAATGATGAATTCGCTGTAGGCCATAGCGGATGTTGTCTCCTTCAGGCATTATCTTCAGCAACCACCGCCAGTCCCATCACACATCCATCCATAAAGAGATCACTCCTCAGACCACGATCACACGGATATAGATCCGCAGCTAACGATCCAGCTTTGACAGCTGCTCTTCAATGTCATGTTAGCTTTTCTGAAATTCGGTTTTTGCAATTGAAAAGTTGCTAGTAGCCTACACGTAGCCTACTTAGGTTGCTAGTAGCCAACACACACTTAAATACATGTGTGGCATAGAGTAGCTATACGTAACGTGGATGTACATATCCATGTATGCACAGGGCTTAAAGTGTGCCTGGACGGTCATGTACGGCGTCCATGCACTTGTTTTAGAATCTGAACGCCGTCCAGCCACTTAATGGCGAGCACAGACTAGAAAGGTAAGGGGCGTCCAGGCACTTATTTTGGAGAGGTAAGGGGCGTCCAGGCACTTATTTTTCCACACTTTTGGCGCTGTGTATGCATGTATGTGTATACGTATACTGCGGGTGGCTCGGTCGCAATATAAACGTGGAGTAGCGGTGGTGAAGGATATCACCCTCAGGGTCGAAGCCATAACACAGCCGCTATATAAATTTGCGATTACATTTACATTTACGTATGAGTATAATAATTAAGTATGTTTATTTATCTACGTAATTATGTATGCCTGTGCGACTGTATGTATGTATGTATGATGTGGTATATGTGGACGTATGTAGGCTATCTATCAAAGTATTGATGGATGGATGTATTGTACAATTTTTACATGCATCATTCGCTTGCATACGTAACGTATAGACCTATATATATACATATATATATAAGCATATCCACATATATATATATGTCACATACATACAGGCGAATGGGTATATATATATCATACATAATATACCCTAATATACGTGCAGGGTATTTGAACAGATGGGATAGCTTCCACTGGCAGATATTTTTAGACATGCGCATACCAAACGGAATCTCTTCCATCTTGGTGGAAAATTTAATAACGGATTCCGAGCATGAGTTTCTTGTCCAGAATGCTTTGCTGTGGATGATGAATTACGACGGTCGATTGAATCGCAGCATGCCCCCCACCCACCCACCCACCCACCACAAGGGATTCCATAATTGGCCGAACTCCGCTCATCGCCTATACCCACAACTCCTGCGAGATGATAAAGGATGCTCTACATGTTCTTTGTCGTTAAGAGGTTGATGATTTATAAGGATAATATCGTGATGATGAGGCTGGTTATACTAATCAATTATTGATGATGTCGTTTCTGATTATATGGATATGCAAACGTGCACGCGTACCTACTTGCATATAATTATGTGCACACTATACACATAATTATTATGTAAGTAGGAGTGTGTGTGGGTGTGTACCGTATTGTGTGTATCACCCACAGGAAACAACGAGGGAGGGAGAGAGAGAGAGAGGGAGAAGGAGGAGAGATGCCAAAGTACCGGTATGGGATGGATGACCTCTGCGGCTCCAGATGATGACTCAGACAAGGTCACGTGTCAAGGTCATCGTCTGTCATTCCAACACACGCATAGAGCCTGTCTTTCCTGACCACAATAGCAATTGTGCCAATTAGTCTGAAGTCCGAACGCACTGTACGTTGAACAACTTGAACAGAGACAAAATCATATAGCCTATAATATATATATATATATATATATATATATATATATATATATATAAATATATATATATATAGACGTGCGCGCACACGCACAGATAAATATAGTCAAACAGGCATACATATCTACTTGACAGCCAGACAGCCATAGAATTAGGTTCCTATAATATTATTATTACCCTGGCAATTTCCTATCGAAAGAACCGAATTATTCACCATCGTGACTGTGATTTCTTATGCGCGTATTAACCATATTAAGCGTTTCATATTAGAATCGATGACTTGATTTACAGACCGACCGACCATAATAGATTACCCACCCAACTTCCCATCCACACCCACCCACCCTTCCCCCGAGCGACGGTTTCATCCATTGCTGGACAAGTCATTAGCGCTGCAGCCTCTCCTCCTCCTCCTCCTCCTCTTTCATCGCCGTCTTTTTTCTGATCAGTCTGGTCAGTCGTCTTCAAGGAGTGCTGACCAACCTCCGCATAAGCAACCGGCTTCTGATGAATTGCCCTCTTCCTTGACCACCCCTAACCGCCCTCCCACCCGACAGCAAATTAATGATGATCGCATTGTGCTAACCCTCCCTCCCCTCCCACTCCCACTCAGCATCCCCCCCTCTGCCACCGACCCACCGCCGCCACAATCCTAATCACTTCGCTCAATCCATTTGCCGACTTCTTTCGATGTTGGTTTGATGGCTCGCCCGCCCGCTATCAGTGATTGCCAGGCAATTGCCCAGATCTCGGTGATATTGCCGACAGTAAAGGCACAGCTGCACACAGCAGCGTCGGGCGGCAAGATTTATTGCCGCGAGCAAATAGGCAAGAAATTGCCGCGAGCAGTGTTTTCCAACTAAGGACAAACATTGCGCCGACGCTCATTACAGAGAGATCTGTCGTGTTGGGAGGTTAGCCTCTGCTCATTGATTCCGCGAGAGATGGGATTAATAATTCGGTTTAATAGCAAACGCTGAGCAAGGCGAGAATTGACGGGGGGCTTGGGGTTCCGACACCCACCCCAAGTCTTACTTAGAGTCCCGTAGTAAAGTCTGTTTATCGCACCCCCAATTTCCATGCGAATCATAGTCCAACCTCCAGTAATTTTTCCATAATGCTCACACTGACCCAGAGGGTGAACGATGGTCCAGTGGTAAGGGGCTAGACACTCAACTGGAAGATTGGCGTTCAAACCCCACCAGTGCAGAGATAATGGTGTCGAGAACTCTGCTGCACTTGCGCCCTCTGTCCATCCAACTCAGCCGAGTGATGAGTGCACTAGCCGTACACTGTCCGTGCATGGAAGATGAGACGGTGAGGGAGAGGACCGGCATGCACCCGTGACCCGATCTCATGCCCCCTGCAGGGCTAAGAGAAAATAATACGAAGCTGGTAACATCTGCGAATATAAGTATACCCAACGACTAATCGTAATCGTAATCGTGATCTCCAGATTTCTAGAGCGACACTCGAAAGGCAATTAAGCGCAGGGCACCGGCTTATTCACGAGCGTTGTTTTAAGTCAGACGCCTAGCTTGCAGCCTTGCAGGACTGCTTTGCTTTCGTCTTTTGATAAATACAGTATAACGCTACGTATACATGTATGCATTAAATTATTCATGGCAATCTATGCAGTATACGAATTAAGTGCATGCATATGTGCTTGTTTTGATTGTTCATTCAGCCACGTAAAAACTATCGATGATCTTGCTGACAGTGCATTCATTGCTTAGCCCTCGACCCGGACCACCTTTGGACTACTCTTGCGGACAGCCCTTTTGATTCAACGCAGCGCTCGTGAATAAGCTGATGCCCCGCGCTTGGCTTTCGAGTCGCGCTTTAGAAGTTTGGAACTTACGATTACGATTGCGCCTAATAATAATTATTATTATAATAATGATGACCATTTTGCCAAATTCTCAAATGACAGAGGTTCCCCGGATGATTTCTAAATTCGGTTTCTGGAGGGCCGTTATTATGGTGGGGATCGGTCAGATATCTTCTGGAATGTTGAGTATATAGGCTATGCGTGGGTTCGTAGTTTATAGCTGGGCGTATACACATTTAGGCTATCATTCGACTCTGTAAACCTAACTCAAACAGTCAAACTTCCTGTAGGTCAGTGGTTCTCAAAGTGGTGGTCCACGGACCGGCGCCGGTCCGCGGAGACCTGATCACCGGTCCGTGAAGAAATCTGAGAGTGAAAACAATTATAAATATTAATTTATATATGTTTCAAATTGTGAAATTATTTGATTGTTATTCAAAATTTATTCAAACTTCTTCCTCGAATTTAAAAAATATATTACCAGTGCCTTATTTTAACTTGCCAAATTACTGGCTTTTTAAACAATTTTGTACTTTTTAAATTAATTATATACGCCTATTACTGAAGTCCGTTTCGTTTTATTTCTGTTGATTCTTTGATGTGCGATAGTCAAGTAAACGCTGATCATTTTGATCAATCCTAAAGTTTTTTTCTTACTGGATGCAGGTCTTTTGATTTTATAGCATGATATAAAATTAGAAATATAAACAAATGCGCTTGTGTGATTTTAAACTTTTGCAAAATGTAAACAAGCCTGTCTGGGTATTTTTGTTTTTTAATGATAGAACATTGCTAGAGCGTGGCCGCTCAGACACTCTGAGCGTATAAAATGATAATTCTGAACTGGTTTCCTATACGAACATCCAAGCTAAAAAGGAATCGACCATTCACACGAAAATATGATCCACTATATTTAATTTTTTTTAACGTGGTGATATTCTGATTTCCATGTTTATTTCGAGCAGGTGTTTCCATCATTAGCGCAAAATCTTAGTAATGTGTCATTATCTATTTTGTCAGATCCTCTTATAGGCTAACATTAAAAAAACTTCTAATCTTGTTTGAAACTTTGAGTTCAAATAATGACACCAGACAGAATAACACTGGAGAGAATGACACCAGACAGAATAACACTGGAGAGAATGACACCAGACAGAATGACATCAGATGGATGATTAAATTGAGAAATAACTTCAATGCTATTAGGAATATGTTCTAATTAATGAAACAAATTCCCAATTGCAAATAACCCTGTAATAGTATTTTTTATAATAGGCTACAGTTCGTTTTTGTTTGCGCGTGCCATTAAAGTTTGTGGACCGCGAGCTTCCAACAAAATTATTGCCGGTCCGTGGCCTGCGGGAGTTTGAGAACCACTGCTGTAGGTTGACTTTCGTTTGTGTCACCCATGGACGCAATAAAATCACATTTCGAGTCTTTAACGATTCACAGAGGACCAACGGACCATCGATCAAGTCGACCGCATCAGATCGTTCCGTGGGTGGAACTCAATGGAGCGGAACGAGGATTAATGGTGTTTCGATGTTCCTCCGACTAACAACAGATTGTATACATGCAGGATGCGATCATATTTAATTTTAGGATGTTCCGTTCGCAATACTTGACCAATCGATAGACGAACTCGTCAAGGTCTAGTTGTCGAGTTATTCTGCAAATATCAGATCTCAGTGCAAGAGCGAGTCAAGACCATGCCATAAACTGCAGGATATTATCGAAAGCGTAATTCTGATTGTCATCATGGAGTTATACAGCGACTCTTCACGAGGTAGCCTACTCGTAAGAGCATGGGCGTCCGCAGGAAGTTTTCTAGGGGGGCGCAGACTTTTATATAGGCCTAATTGTCAGAGGGGCTAAATAGGCTGCCTCGAGCGGGAAGCGTTTGGTCCCTTGTGTTGGGACCTCAATCTGTCAGCAAGGTCGTAACTTTCACAAGATAGAGCTTATCATAGAGGTATTGGCTATATTCCTCCATTCACTATAGACTCATCCCTTCCCTTCTCTCTCCCCTCGTACACTATATATATATATATATATATATATATATATATATATATATATATATATATATATATATATATATATATAAACCAACCCTCAAAATGTCATTATGTTATGCTTCCAAAGAAATGTATTATAGATCCAACTTGTAGAATGCACCAATAATAACCTTGAGAATCGCGTTGTAATAATCATAACCAAATAATCTAAATTTCTCTGCAAATATGGGAAAATTCCAGGGGGGCGCACTTGCGCCCCCTTGCGCCCCGCTGCGGACGCCCATGCGTAAGAGGCACCCAATGTTATGCACTGATTAATTATGGTAACCACAATGATGCGTAGGACCACGCTATAATATCTACAGGCAAACCTGCGTGAAGGACTGGTGCTCCTTATATGTCAATGTCTGTCTTTCTTTGCTTTTGCATATATATATATATATATATATATATTATATATATATAGCCTATATATATAGGACCTGCGCTTGGATATTTAAACCAGCTTAGCAGCGTCCGTCTGAAAGACAGATTCTTAATAAGGATGGTGAAAAGAAATTCATAAAACATTAAAAGCGAGTGTTAATGAATCTGTCATTGTGTCTGTCGAGCCACGTTTGCAAACTTGTACGCGGAATCCATCGTGTGTACACAGAAAGCCAGTTGATCAGTTGTACATCGTCGTGCTTATGCAGACCTTGGCAGGCAGCTGTATCATACTGAGGACTTAATGGATTAGAAAGGCGGATGGCGCAGAGCAGAGGAAGAGAGAATAGCAGAGGAATAGAGAATAAAAGAGAAATATAGGATATCAAATGAATAGTCAAGTCAAGTTTATTGATCCCATCATCAACGTACAACGTACGTACGAGGATATCAAAGGAATAAAAGATAGCAGAAGAAGAAAGAATAGCAGAGGAAGAGAAAATAACAGAGGAGAACAGAGAAAGAGATGATATCAAAGGAATAGAGAATAATAGAGAAAGAGAGGATATCAAAGGAATAAAAGATAGCAGAGGAAGAGGAATAGCGAATTAATAAGTGATGAACATGGGATATGAAAGGAATAGAAGATAGCTGAGAAATCGAGGATAAATATATATCGGAGGAAGAGAGGGAAGAAAGAGGTTGTCAGTGGAGTAGAGGATACCAGAGGAAGAGAGATTAACAGAGAATAGCAGAGGAGGATAGGAAAAGAATAGCAGAGCAAAAGAAGATGGCGGAGGAAGAGATCATAGTAGACACGGATGCCCGCACTTCGCATGGAAAATTGGCAGCCATCCTACTTTCTGACTGCTACTTTTGGTCGAAACAAATTCCTTCGCACTGAAATACCAGAGTGGTGTTAATGATATGCAAAGTGAAACCAGAGTGGTGCTAATGATATGCAAAGTGAAACCAGAGTGGTGCTAATGATATGCAACGTGAAACCATGCAGAGTGGTACAAATGATACGCAAAGTGAAACTAGAAAATTTACAGAGAAACCTTCTTTGAAATTCACCCGACGGTTCTTAATATTATCCTGCTCTACATTATAACGCTCTTGCCAAAACAACCTCAACCATGACCAATGACCATTGGATTTTACCACCTCCTAAAACATAATTAATTATCGGCGTGTGTTTCCATGGTAGCAAAGGAAGACAGCCGACCAGTGGAAGGGAAAGCAGAACAGATGGGAACAGATAAGAGAAAAACAGAACAAAGGAAGTGAGGAGAAGAGTCTGAGCAGGAATTAAGAGAAGCAGAAACTGAGAGAATAATTGGAAGGATAAGTGGATTAGAGATAAAGCTGCAGTTAATCCTGATGTGCATTCATTCATGAAAACCC
>OX457044.1:43496106-43497130 GCA_949752735.1 Lumbricus terrestris | reverse complement strand
AACAGCCAAACTTCCTGTAGGTTGACTTTCGTTTGTGTCACCCATGGATGCAATAAAATCACATTTCGTGTCTTTAACGATTCCCAGAGGACCAACGGACCATCGATCAAGTCAACCGCATCAGATCGTTCCGTGGATGGAACTCAACAGGGCGGAACAAGTATTAATGGTGCTTCGATGTTCCTCCGACTAATAACAGATTGCATATAAAATTATAGGATGCGATCATATTTAATTTTAGGATGTTCCGTTCGCAATACTTGGCCCATCAAATCAATAGACGAACTCGTGAAGGTCTAGTAGCCTACTCTTAGTTGTCGAGTCATTCTGCGTATCAGATCTCAGTGCAAGAGCGAGTCAGGACCATGCCATAAACTGCAGGTTATTATCGAAAGCGTAATTCTGATTGTCATCATGGAGTTATACACCGCGTCTTCACGAGGTAGCCTACTCATAAGAGGCACCCACTGATTATGGTAACCACAATTATGGGCGAAGACCTAGGGGGACAGAGGGGACGCCCCCCCCCATGGAGGTGTTGGCGGGGACGTCCCATGCATTTGTCTCCCCCCAATCGTTGAGCGGCAAGACTAAAAAAGTCATCAACTTTTTTTGCGGCGAAAATAGAATTTTTTTCGAGATTTCGCCGGTCGTCAGAAATTTTTGCCGGGAAAAAGATGCAAATTTTTCTGGGACACTCAGCCATTCGTCCATCAGAAAATCTCGCGTCTTTCCGTCCCCCCAAGTCTCGGCCCAGGTCTCCGCCTATGGGACCAGTGCCACGCTATAATCTCTACAGGTAGGCCTATCTTTGCTTTTGCCTATATAGAGCCTGCGTTGGATATTTAAACCAGCTTAGCAAATAGCAACGTCCGCCTGAAAGACAGATTTTTATAGATGGCTAAAGGAAATTCATAAAACATTAAAAGCGAGTGTTAATGAATCTGTCATTGTGTCTGTCGGACAACGTTTGCAAACTTATACGCGGAATTCACAGAAAGCCAGTTTATCAGTTGTATCGTCG
>OX457044.1:43458606-43491106 GCA_949752735.1 Lumbricus terrestris | reverse complement strand
CCATGTATTTCTATAAATTAAATATAAAATGAAATTTACAATACAGTTCACAACACAATGGCAAGTACAATACCACGCACACTACTCTATGATGAGAGCTTCTTCCGAGCTGTGCTGTACAGAGTAAAGGCTTACTATCAAAACCGCGCACACAAAACCGCGCATCACAAAACCGCGCACGATCATAACCGCGCTTGTTTGAAGTTTGTGCATCATCTGTTGAAGCTCGATATCGTACAATTCCTTTGAAAATAGCATTCAAATGGTCATGAAAAGTATTATCAAAAGTTAAACAAATAGAAGAAAGCACGATATCAGATGCACTTCAAAGGATTCACGTGGTGAGCTCGTGGGCATCTTATTTGAGTTTCTCATTTGAAGAGCTTATAAATTGAAGTTCGTAGCTTTAGAAGTCGCCGCTGAAGCCACGACTCCATACAGAAGCTATGATGCAAGGAAAGTAGGCTAAGCTGGAAACCAACCTTCCAACATTGGGAATATTCGCGCACAACTTAACTCTGCAAGTGTAATCTTTCAACAATCGCCAGCACTTAAAAGTAAACCGTTCGTAGTACTTTTACCAGCCCATGGCTGTAGTACTTGAAAGACAATAATATTAGGCCTAATTAAAACCTTGAAACATTTTGTTCAACTGTTCTAGAGACTTGGAGCAATTTTTACGCATTGAATATCACAAGTAGTAGTAGGGTGACTGCCGGTTCTGGGCCAGCAATTAAAAACCCATTAAAAACCCATTAAAAAGCCATTAGTCACGCTCCAATGACGTCATCGGCCACGACCCCTATTCATTGAAAGGTCATTAGCCACTGGCACAGCAATTAAGAAGAGGTGATTAAGATCTCGTTAATGATATGCCCTCGGGTAATGACTTTACGACCAGGTGAATAAGATCTCGTTGATGACGCAGGTGTTACGCCCTCGACCAGGTGCTTAAGATCTCGTTAATGACTTGCCCTCGGGTAATGGTTTTATTACGCGCGATGGAGTGCGATAACAATCTCTAGGGCGCCGCAGTCCAGACGATATAATTGTAGGATGACCAGGCACCTGGCGCCGATATATCTAACCACATGCAAAACGTGCAGGTGTGCTATGCCCTAGGGCTTTACAACCAGATGATTAAGATCTCGATAATGACGCAGGTGTGCTGTGTCTTCACGTAATGGTTTTACGACTAGGTGGCGACCCTTAACTGGGGAATTATATATGCGGTTAACAACCAACTCCTATGGAATTAATTTGGTAGATAAATGCTATAATATATTATACATATTATATATATATATATATAATATACATATATATAATATATGCACATATATTATTATATAATAATTATATATATTTATGTATTATATATGTATATATATATACATAATATGCTATAATATATTATATACATATACTTTTAATATATATATGTATTATATATATATGTATACATAAGATATATATATATATATATATATATTATATAATGTCATATTATATATATATATATTAAATAATATGTTATAATATATTTTATACATATGCTGTTATATAATATATATATATATATGTATTATATATATACATTTATATGTATATATATAAGATATATATTATATAATATGTCATAATATATACAATATATTATACATGTATTATATATGTATTATATATATATAAGATATACATTATAATCTATTATAACATATTATATAACATATCATATACATATATATCAGATATTATATCATATATCATTATATTATATATTATATACGTATTAACGTTGACAAATATATATCTGATATATAATAATTATATTTCATACATATATTATTTATATTTATATATGTATATGTATATATATATATAATATTTTATGCACATATATTATATAATATTTATATATATATGTGTATTATATATGTATATACAAGATGTATATTATATAATATGTTATAATATATTATATACATATACTGTTATATAATATATAAATATATGTATTATATATATATATATATATATGTATACATAAGATATATATTATATAATGTCATAATATATTTTAAAATATAATATATATATATATATATTAATTAATATGTTATAATATATTTTATACATATGCTGTTACATAATATATATATATTATATATATTTATATATATATATATAAGATATATATTATATAATATGTTGTAATATATACAATATATTATATATAAGATGTATATTATAATCTATTATAACATATTATATAACATATCATATACATATATATCAGATATTATATCATATATATTATATATCATTATATTATATACGTATTAACGTTGACAAATATAAATCTGATATATAATAATTATATTTCATACATAAATTATTTATATATATAAATACAATACATATTATATATATTGTATATATTATATTATATGTTCAATGCCAGCTTGGAATTGTCTCACAATACTTGCAAGAGCTTTGTTGCTCCATTAGTACCCATAACAACCGCCCATACGTTCTGCACAGAAGGGATTGCTATTGCACGAACTGCAGCGATGCAGCATAGAGCATTTTCTGTGATAGGCCCAGTTGTGTGGAAAGTGCTCCCACAAGAGCTACGTTTAATTGCTGGGGTTGTTACCGAAACATTCTGTATTAAGCTCAAAACTGTCCTTTTTTTGCAGTGCTAGAATCGGTAGTGCTTCTACGTAGTCCCCCTTACAGAAGCGTTGTATAAATTCTTGAATGAATGAATGCACGAATATATCATATAATATAATGTAATATAATTAATATTAAAATAATGATATAATAACTTGATACCTAACCTTGAATATTTTAGCACCATAGGATAGCTAATCCAGAACAATTTTGACGTGTACGACGCATTTATACGATATCCCCGGCCAGTAATAATTTTAATCAATACCATGCTTGACATATATATATATATACGTATATATATATACAGCTTCCACGGCAGCTGAAAGTTACGGTACGTCGTATGTATAATGCATATATATATATATATACAGATTCCCCAGTTAAGGGGTTAAGATCTGCATAATGACGCAGGTGTGCTGTACCATCGGGTAATGATTTTTTACGCGCGATGGCGTCACCCTGGATGCGATAGCAATCTGTATGGCACCACATCCCAGACGATATAATCGCAGTATGTCCAGGCTCCTGGCGCCGGCATGTCTGCACAGGTATTCTTTACACGCGATGGCGTCACCCTGGATGCGATAGCAATCTGTATGGCACCACATCCCAGACGATATAATCGCAGTATGTCCAGGCTCCTGGCGCCGGCATGTCTGCACAGGTATTCTTTACACGCGATGGCGTCACCCTGGATGCGATAGCAATCTGTATGGCACCACAGTCCAGACGACATAATCGCAAAATGTCCAGGCTCGTGGTGCCAGCATGTCTGCACAGGTATCGTGTGCGAAAAAGTAGTTCCGGCAGTGACGTGTACAAAGAGCAAATAGTGCGCCACATGATTCCTATGCGCGTAGGCACACAACCTAACTGTGAGTACTTCGATGTATTCCTACGCGCTAACTACTATAAAAAATTCGACGGTCACCAGCTCTTTCATTCGACTCGAAATTTGAAGAGGGTTTACTTCAACGTCAGCAGAGATATAGTTACACAGTCAGCAGATTTATAGGGCTTCGAATTCGTTCTTCGTCAACAACGGTTGAATCTTCGTGTTCTACTTCAAAAGCATTTGAACGATGGCTACAAGACAGACTTGTAAGTAATTTTGATTCGCAACTGCAAATAATCAATCCTACAGTTCTAAACAATTTTTATATCTTATTGATTTGTACCATGATATATTCATTCATTCATTCTGAGAATTTATATAGCAACCCTTCAAGATATCTACTCAGAGGCGATCTCTGCACTAACTGGCCGAAACGATGTTAAAAGTCATAACGACCGAAATATAACAAAAATTTGCAAAACAAAACACAGTAAGCTGAAAGAGAAACTGGATATAATTATATATCATTCTCGTATATCGTTAATAAAATTCTTATTGTGCCGGCTTTATTCAACCAAGTATCAATGTTATTTTTTGAAACAAGCAACACTTATTATTGTTTTTGGTTACCATTAACCTTTGCAGTCTTTAAACAAATTTATCCTAGCCTATTATAAGGCCTGAATTATATTTGTCTTTATTACTTAGCGTATTGGTAATCATTCTTTATTTGCATTATATATTATGGACATATTATAAATTTTCTACATATATATATATATAAACATCATATATATTATATAATCATGCATATCACATATAAATATGATATATATATACAGCATATATATATATAACCATTCAAATGATATAAATATATATCATACATGCATATATCATATACTTATAAAAAATTATATATATATGGTATATATCATAATATAACATAATTCATATATATATATATGTGAATGATATATCATGTATAAATATTATTATTATTATATATTATATATTATTATAAATTATTTTTAATATTATATATTATTATTATATATATTTTTATTATATATATATATATCATTATATTATTAATATATTATTATATTACTATTATTATTATTATTATAAAAATTATATAATATTATATATTATTATTTTAAAAAAAATTTTTTTTAAAAGTATTTTTAATATTTTATATATATATATATATATATATCATTATATTATTAATATATTACTATTATTGTATATTATTATTATTATTACTATTATTATTATTATAAAAATTATATAATATTATTATATATTGCTATTATTATTATATATTATTATATATTATTATATATTGTTATATATTATTAATATATTATTAATATATATATATATTTTTATTTTCAATTTCCATTAATTTCAGTTTCCGTTTATTTCAGTTTTCGTTAATTTCAGTTTTCGTTGATTTCAGTTTTCAATAATTTCAGTTTTCGTTAATTTCAGTTTCCGTTAATTTCAGTTTTCGTTGATTTCAGTTTTCGATAACTTCAGCTTCCATTAATTTCAGTTTTCGTTGATTTCAGTTTTCGTTAATTTTAGGTTTCGATGCAGTTTCAATTGTCATTTTATTTTTCATTCATCAGCAAAGTATGTTGGTGAACTTTTTAGTTGCAACCATTTATTTATTTATTTACATCATCAAAATTCGGAAATGTGTAAACACTTTCGAATTATCTTACAAATGAACTGCGAATATAAGAATTCGTTATTATTTTCTGCTAAATTATTCGTTATGTATTATATTTCAGCTTTTATCGACGGAAATATATCAGATTCCGAATATCAGAGTGCCATGGACGAATTGGATCGACGATGGACTCTTAGAATGGATGCTAGAAATTCTGATTTCAGACTTCAACGGCAAGATTCGAATAATCTAGGTATGTCATTGTTTGAACAACCTTTCATAGAAATCTAGTTTTTTGACAAATTTATAATTTCAGTTTCAATTATTTTAAGATGATCCAGTTTCAGTTTTCCATATTTTAAGTTTTCAATCGATTTTCGACTCTTCGTTATTTTCCAAGCGTATCGACATTAAATTATAATAATGGTAAATTTTTTAGGGTTGAAAAGACGTGCAGCCGACGAACCATCAACCTCATCGAAGATTCAAAGTATGTGTAAAATTTATGTGAAAGATTATTCTATGATTCCAATTTTATTTTATGTGAATGATTTCAAATTTATTTTATGTGTTTCACATTTATAATTTATTCCCAAATTTTTAAGTTTTAGATATTTGAACGGATGTGTTTTGTATCTTT
This sequence comes from Lumbricus terrestris, assembly GCA_949752735.1. NCBI lineage: Eukaryota > Metazoa > Annelida > Clitellata > Crassiclitellata > Lumbricidae > Lumbricus > Lumbricus terrestris. Next base: position 43,485,268 of record OX457044.1, on the reverse strand, counting down.
TTAAGAAAAGGACACATATTGTCGCAACTGCTCTGCCTACAAAAAGACGAGGTTGAATGAAAACGGTTTGTGCGAAATCTGCGCAAATAGGAGAATCTGCAGCGTCTGCCATCTTCGTCGACAATCTCAGTTCTTCAACGACAATTATTCATCAACCTGTAACACATGCATAAGACCACCTTCCAATCGTGTTCGAACATCCGTGAGGAACGTCTTTGAGCAGGAACAGTTACCAACAGATCCGAACGCCTCAGACGTACGCATGATCATTCACGATCTGGAAAATGTGATCTCTTCCACATTGGAGCAACAGCTTGCCGGAAAAGGGTATGTTATTCTTTCATAATTTGAATCCTAAACATTGTAACAAAGCATTAATTAAATCTATAATACTGAATTAAATAATCAGTTCGGTGATATGCGAATCTTTATTTTATTTCAGTCCAATCAAATGGTATCTGGCGGCTGACTTTAAATTCAACCGAGAAGACGCCGAGGGTAGCACGAGGACAACCACAGCATATTTCAAATCAAATCCAGCAATTCTGTTAAATCAATCGTCATCTAATCAGCATCTCGAGGATGCGATAGTCAGATTGGAGGCGTTGGCCGATACATTCACCAACGATGGGTCCGGCTGGTCTATCGACCGTGTAGATAATCTTGTATTACACACGGCCGAATACGACCCCATTGGGGGATCCTCATATATTCCAACACCTAAATGGTTGTCGGATAAGAAAGCTACTATAAATGTTCAGAACACTGACGATAAATGTTTTGTATATAGCGTTCTCGCACATGTCCATCCAACGAATAATCATGCAGAGCGTGTCTCAAAATACTCTCCACATATGCAAGAATTAATCACTGAAGGACTGGCATTTCCCATCGAGATTGGTCAAATACCCATATTCGAAACCAAGAATCCCGATTTTGCGATCAATGTGATCTGCATCAGTTCGAATGAAGACCATACCTTCGTTCCATTATTCGCGTCAGAACACCGAGATCGAAAACACACGGTAAACTTGCTGTTGTTGAGTGAGGGCGAGAGAAGGCATTATATATTAATTCGAAATCTTTCTCGCCTTTTATCCGGCCGAAATTCTCATGATCACAAAAACTTCCCTTGCCCTTTCTGTCTACACAGCTTCACAACCGAAACTGGGTTGAGGAACCACATTTCGGAATGTAGCACACATGGCGTTCAGAAGGTCCGTTACCCTTCACCCGAAAACAACAAATTGAAATTTTCAAACATACAAAATCAAATGCCCATTCCGTTCGCAATATACGCAGATTTCGAGGCCTTCCTTTGCAAAACCGATATTGACGCTGGCAACTCGACGAAATTTTGCGACACCCACACCCCAAGTGGATTTTGCTGTTTAACGGTCTCGTCCATCGACGAATATAATAATGAGCGACCATACGTGTACAGTGGCGACAATGTCGTCGACGCGTTCTTTGTACATTTAAAATCGGAGCAAGTGCGAATCAACAAAATTCTGGCTAAGAACGAACCCATGACACCGCTTTCGGACTTACAATTGACCGCCTTTGCAAATTGTACCAATTGCCCATCGTGCGACACCAATCTTACTAAAGAAAGCAAAGTAAGACACCATTGCCACGTAACCGGTCAATTCATTTCCGCGCTTTGCAACAACTGTAACCTACAGTACAAATACAAGAGGTCGAAAGTTGGGGAGAACGAATACAACTATCTCATTCCTGTTGTATTTCACAACCTAAAGGGGTATGATTCACATATCATCCTCAAGCATCTGTCCCGATTTTTCGCTTCGAAAGATGTCTTCGTTATCGCCAACAACATGGAGAAATATCTAGCGTTTGAAATTGATGGCCTACGTTTCGTGGATTCTCTCCAATTTCTCAACTGTAGTCTAGACACCTTGGTGAAAAATTTAACAAAAGACGGAAATTCCAAATTCGTTCATATGCGTAGGCTCCATCCGAACGATGATCAATTCAAGTCGTTGCTTCGGAAAGGAGTCTACCCATATGAATACATGGATTGTGCGGAAAGAATGTACGAGACATGCTTGCCCCCGCAGGACAAGTTCTTCAGTCGTTTGGCAGATGAACATATCAGTGATGACGATTATTCACACGCTCGAGACATCTGGTCAAAATTTGGCATGCGATCGATGAGAGACTATCACGATCTGTACTTGGAGACTGATGTAGTGCTTCTAGCCGATGTGTTCGAAGAATTTCGTAAGATGTCTTCGAATTTCTATCGGCTGGATCCGCTACATTATTTTTCAAGTCCAGGTCTGAGTTTCGACGCATGCCTCAAGATGACCAATGTCTCGTTGGAATTGATCGTCGATCCTGACCAGTTCCTTTTCGTCGAGAAGGGAATGCGAGGTGGGGTGAGCATGATAACAAATCGATACGCCAAAGCCAACAACCCATATCTCGCTCAAGGATATGATGCCACAGCAGAAACAAGCTACATAATGTACTTGGACTGCAACAACCTTTATGGTTTCGCTATGAGCGAACCATTACCGACAGGCAAATTCCGATTCCTGAACCCCGAAGAAATCGAGAATTTCGATGTGAGTTCTAAACACGAAGACGATTTGAAGGGGTACATTCTCGAGGTGGATATGGAATATCCACCTCATCTGCACAATCCACATGACGATTATCCGCTAGCTCCTGAAAAGATGGCGATAACGAAGGACATACTTTCCCCATATGCAAATGAATTGGCCGGCAAATTGGGAATCAAATTCAATAACAATAAAATTCAGAAATTGATACCAAATTTAAATTCCAAGGTAAATTACGTTCTACATTACAGAAACTTGCAGTTCTACGTGGCAATGGGTCTTAGGCTTACCAAAATTCACAGAATCCTAGAGTTTGACCAATCTCGATGGTTGAAACCCTATATTGATTTTAACACCGCTAAGCGGCAGATGGCCGCTAACTCGTTCGAGAAAGATCTGTTCAAGTTGATGAACAATTCGGTGTATGGGAAGACCATGCAGAATAACCGTAAGCATCTGGATGTACGATTAGTCACGAACGAGAGGCAAGCGAAACGCTACATAGCTCGGCCGACGTTCAAGTCTTTCAGCATCATAAATGAAGACCTCACTGCCATCCAAATGATCAAATCTGATGTGATGCTGGACAAGCCAATATACGTCGGCATGAGTATTTTGGATATCTCCAAGCTGCATATGTATCGGTTTCACTACGAACATATGCAGAAGTTGTACGGTGAAAGAGCGAAGTTATTATTCACCGATACAGACAGTTTGTGTTACCATATTCGGACCGACGATGTGTATTTGGACATGCGTCATCACATGACCGAATACGACACATCCGACTACCCCGCCGATCACTTTCTGCATAGCAAAGCTAATGCGAAAGTGATCGGCAAGTTCAAAGATGAGTCGAATGGGCAACCACCTTTGGAATTTGTGGGTTTACGATCAAAAATGTATAGCCTTTTGCTTCCCAAGGATTACGAAAAGAAAACGGCCAAAGGTGTGAAAAAGTCGTGCGTGTCCAAATACATACGTCACCAAGATTACGCAAACTGTCTGTTCGACGAAACGTCGACCACCGCGAAATTTTACACGATTCGAAGTGTCAAACATCAATTACACACCGCCGAAATTTCAAAATCTGCTCTTTCGCCGTACGACGACAAGAGATATCTGTTAAATAATAGCGTTTCGCTTGCCTACGGCCATATGTCGCTTAAATGCTAGTCCTTCTGATCCATAAACTCGATGTAAATTCAAATTGTAAATATTGTATAATATGATGTCTATCGATGTTGCTTAACTTTGCATGTTCGTTTGATGTCAAAGACATTGTATAGATTTGTAGAAAGACAATTTTAAATGTTGCTTAACTTCGCATTTTCGTTGGATGGAAAAGACATTGTACAGATTTGTAGAAATACAATTTTAAATGTTGCTTAACTTCGCATGTTCGTTGGATGGAAAAGACATTGTACAGATTTGTAGAAAGACAATTTTAAATGTTGCTTAACTTCGCATGTTCGTTGGATGGAAAAGACATTGTATAGAATTGTAGAAATACAATTTCAACCGTTGTTTAATTTCGCATGTTCGTTGGATGGAAAAGACATTGTATAGATTTGTAGAAAGACAATTTCAACCGTTGTTTAACTTCGCATACATGTTCGTTGGATGGAAAAGACATTGTATAGATTTGTAGAAAGACAATTTTAAATGTAGCTTAACTTCGCATGTTCGTTGAATGGAAAAGACATTTTCAAAATAGCGACTTGGAACATTCGAACGTATTTAGATTTATTTTAACATTTACTATTTTGAATAATATTTGTTGTTTGTGATTGAAAAAATTATCAACTCGTGGACTTTGTGTTTCTTTTACTCATATAGGTGTTGGATAGAATTGTATCTAGTACTGTAGGATTTAGCACTTATAATTTTCAGGAAAGAGAAAATAGAAATGGATTGATGTTGGAGATAGGCCTACAATGGGGAATAAATACTAAGAGGAATAAAACAAGAATATTCACTTTAAACATGTTTATTAAATCACAACCCAAAGATTCGGTGAATGTTTCTTTAATTCGCAAATTGTTAAAGCCCGAATGGATTACATATCCTACAGCTTAAGTATCCCAGTTGATTCCAGCCATTGTATCGAAAGATGAAGAAGTAAGTTCTAGATTGCTAAGAGTCGTCGGCTGAAGATTCCACATCGAATGATCGAAGTGTCGAATCACTTAGTTTTATTACACTACACGCGTAGGAATACATCGAAGTACTCACTGTTAGCTTGTGTGCCTACACGCTAACGACCAGATGACGGACTACTTTCTCTTTATAAACGTCACTGCTGGAACTACTTTTTGTATACGATACCTGAGCAGACATAACAGCGCCAGGTGCCTGGACATCCTACCATATCGTCTGGACTGCGGCGCCCTACAGATTGTTATCGCACTCCATCGCGCGTAATAAAACCATTACCCGAGGGCAAGTCATTAACGAGATCTTAAGCACCTGGTCGAGGGCGTAACACCTGCGTCATTAACGAGATCTTAATCACCTGGTCGTAAAGTCATTACCCGAGGGCATATCATTAACGAGATCTTAATCACCTCTTCTTAATTGCTGTGCCAGTGGCTAATGACCTTTCAATGAATAGGGGTCGTGGCCGATGACGTCATTGGAGCGTGACTAATGGCTTTTTAATGGGTTTTTAATGGGTTTTTAATTGCTGGCCCAGAACCGGCAGTCACCCTACTACTATCACAGATCTACATGTTATATATTATGCATATAATTATACTAACAACGCAATGGATGAAAAGAAATACTTCATAGTAATAATTATAGCGACCTTCTATCATTGCGCAGTTATGAACGTGCGGGGTTAACCCTCGGGCTACCAAGGGGGGTGGTTGCCACCCCCCCAGGTTTTTCGCAAATCAAACGCGTTCCGTCTGGAATAAAATTTTGAAAAAATTGGTAGCTGTAGAGGGTTCATTAAGACACATTTTGAGCTAAAATTTTTGATGATGCCCCCTACCGTTCAAAAGTTACACCCGATATACCCAAGGTACCAGGGGGGTGGATACTACCCCCCTAGAATATCGTCTGTAACTTTTTTGCCCCTTAATATTAAGAGACACAAATTATACCATTCTATAGAGGGAATGTTGGGCTACATTTCCATGCTCATTGAGTTGTCTTTTGACAACCGGAAGTGCTCAAAATAAATTAAAATATATATAAAGGTGTTTTATTTTCATAAAATTGTCATGTTTTTTCTATTATAACTTATCCATAATTTATTTTTTAATATAAATAAATTATGCCATTCTGTAGAGGGCATTTAGGGCTATTTTTTTAATACTAAATAACTTAAAATTTGATGCCCGGAAGTGCTCAAAATAAATTAAAATGTATAAAAATGTTGGGTTTTTTTGCAACGCGAACCGATATGTCTGCGTAAACGTTTTTCAGCAGCTATAATATGTTTTTTTGTTTTGATTTAACATAAAACAGACTTATTACTAGTTTTTATAGTTGAATATTGGACTTTATTATATGTAAACTACTTTTTATATAAGAATCATGTATAAAACACACAGAATCTAATATATTCCCTATGCGTAAGCATACATTTTGTGGAATCGACGGGTACCCATGGTAAAAAATTCATAATTTCGAGGTGCCTTCATATTTTCTAAACCTAAATATACCATTTTGTGCAGAAATGAATGCTGAATCAAATGGTGTATTACAAGGTATGATATCTCAAACCAAACCCAAAATCCAGGGGGGGTGGTAACCACCCCCTTGGTAGTCAGTGTTACAAAAAAGCTTGGTAGCCTGAGGGTTAAGATCGTGTGCGGTAATGATCGTGCGCGCCTTTGTGACGCGCGGCTTTGTGCGCGCGGTTTGTGTGCGCGCTTTTGTGATGCGTGGTTTTGTGATGCGTGGTTTTGACCGGATACCCATAGCAAAACACCAAATAATTGAAAAACAACTTAGCATCTCATACCCTTTGCATAACTCTCAATGTATTGCATTACAATACCTTACACAACGCAACCTAGAGACAATCACAGGCGGAACGAAGAAAGAACGCACAGTATACTTTACCCATCGCTGAGAATTAACTGACCATTGTCTTTGTATGGCGCTATATAAACACGTGATCAGAATGCACGCCGTCCAAGCGAATGAATTGATTCGTGTTCGCCGCCCGACCCTTCGACCCAGTCGGTCATTCCGCATCGCAACCAGACAGAGGCATCGATGCCGTTGACCCGGGGGCATCCCTCGTCTGATTGCCACCGAGCGGGAAAGGCAGCCCTGCGGGGCGCCGCGAGGCCCGTCCACTGATCGATAAGAATGATGGCTGCGATTACGGCGGCAGCCGGGAAGTTTTACGCTCGTTTCAACGTTGTGGCAATAATCTCCGTTGGCAGAGGAGACAGAACATCTGCATCGATTACAAGGACCAACCGTCTGCCACGGAGGGTCTGTAAGTGACAGATCCACCCCTCCCCCGCCCCCATCCACCCCGCCCCATCCACCCCCGCCCCATCCACCCCCGCCCCATCCACCCCCGCCCCCATCCACCCCGCCCCATCCACCCTCGCCCCCATCCACCGGGCGCCGAGACAGAGTTATCGGGTTCCGGATCAGATCAAGCTGGATCGATTTCGGCGCCGAGTCCGCTGCTAAATTAATTGGGGTGGACGGAATCCATGACCTGTCCGAGAAATTATACTGGTTCGCAGAGTGATATGTATGCTTGTATAGTATAGGCCCACGTATAGTTCAATTAATCTACTTAAGCTTCTGAGTATATATATATATGTAGATGGTCTTCTTGTGACGCTAAATAAATCTCAGAAATGAATAAATAAATGAGTAATCTGATTATCTGACAATACTTTAACAACTATAGCTTATTCGGCAGAAGATATTATCTGCGTAACGCGCGTTTATTGTACACGCGACAACTGGCAAGGAACCATAAGCAACTTGACGGTTAGAATATAAGCTTAAGGATATATACGCGAATAGCAAATAAATTGGGTTCATTATATTGCAAAGACCCGCCGTCTCCATGGACCTTAATATGGCCATGTATGTACGACCACTGCTCACAAAGTCAAAAGAAGAAAAGAAGCTCCTGTCTTTCTGCAGTATGCTCAAGAAGAGCTTTTTAAAAACTCTAAAAGGTTATCTTTATCGCAATGCGTATATACAGTCTACAGAGCACAAACAAACGAAATCGCGGGAATCAGCTTATTCACAGGCGCGAAGTCCATCCTTCGTTTAGTTAAGCCATGGCAGCATATAAGGTGTTTCTTATTTATATGCTTAGTGTATATGCTATATGAATGCCCATACACAACTGAATATTTGTATATATTTATATACACACACACAATGCACACACACACATATATATATATATAATATATTATATTTATGCATGCATCCACATCTTGCTATGAGGCTATTTACTTGATGACAGTCATTTTCTGTCCCCTTCCGGCTTTTTTCGCTTCCTCGATCCTCTCGAGTTCCGAGTGTCGTCTCATGTCAAAATTCAACAGCGCACCGGATGAGGAGCTGTCTCCCTCCCTTTCCTCTTCCTCCAGCTCAAACCTCCTCCTCTTCTCCATCATCACCCTCTCCATCATCTTCGTCCTTTTTCTCTACTTCCTTCTTCGCATCTTCTTATTCTTGCATCCCGGAATTATTTATACCCGCCATGTCATCGCATAATATTATTTCTGTCTTCCAAGGTTTGCTTCAGCTGCCGCGCGCAGTTGTGTAAGAGGAGCGCGCAGAAGAATTGGACGTTTTTACATAATAGTTAGTGCTTAAGTCCCTGAGGGATCCTAAATACCTCGGTGTAAAAAAATGATAGGCTAATATTAAGCCTAACAATAATAATGCTAATAATAATGATAATTATGAAGATGTTAACGTAGACATTAAAGCAATGAGTCGCCCAGAAAAATATTCACGTTTGACCGAAATAAAGTTAACTTAAATTTAGGTCCATACATAACAGTTGGCAAGCATGGTCAGTCAAGTGTATCGTATTCGACACGCTTCAGTTCATCGCGTCAAGCCATGCATGCTAAGCTGACCGCAGAATACTTACTGTCCACGAAGAGACAGAGGTCCCGATGGTCACGCTTTCATCTTGTGTAAATTCAATTCTCGCGCCGTTGAATATTTGCACGTCACCCGTCACAGTCTGGTCGTTATCACAAGCGACGAAGAGATACCAGTTGCTACTGCTGCTGCAGATGATGCCATTTTGTCACCCCATTGTTTTGGTGGCCTATTGTCATTGATTGGCATTTGGCGCCAGTGAATGATACATTGTGTCCGCCATGATCAATGTGCTTTCACGTTTTACTCAGTCTATACGGTTGGCACCATGGATTCTCCAAGTCCTCTGTCTCTTGCTGATCATAATCATCCTTCTGTTCCTCCCTCTTATCCTCCGCCTCCGCCGCTCTTTCCATCACTTTTCCCATGCTTACTCATCTGTCTCATCCTCTTGTTCGTAATCGCCGAATTCTTCTGCGTCCTCCTCTTAGTTCTCACCTTCCGTCTATCCCCCAATTCCTCTCTGTCCTTTTCCCCATTCTCTCCTTCTACTCCTCCGCCTACGTCTTCTCGTCCTTATCCTCCTTATCTTCCTAGTCCTTCTTGTCCTACTCCTCCTACTTCTCCTCCTCCTTCTGCTCATCGTCCTCCTGGTCCTTACTAGTCCTCCTCTTCATCGCCGACAGATTGGACCGTTTTCCAATCAACCCGCCATGAATACGCACCTAACAAACGCCTATTCCGGGTACTCCCTCTGTCGCTTCCCCTTAATATAAAACTGACATTCCGGCGCATAAACGTTGCACCCGCACTGTAGTAAGTAAGCAGGAAATATAAGGTCAGAGTCATTTTCAATTCTATAGATTGCAGTGCGCCCGAATAGTAGATCTAATAACTGGCTTTAGTCGTCGTGGTCAGGAGAAATGAATGAATGAATGAATCATTCATAAGGGAATTATTCTTCACACGCAGGTGAATTTGCTTCTGATGAGTCTCGATGGCATAATATGACTCTGGTATTCATTTCTGAGCTTCGTGTTCGCAATCGTGTATGCCTAATATTGCCTATATTATGCACATAATTATGTCGGTAATAAAGTTTGCTTGCATGTATAATTGTTTAGTCTATTATACAATGTTGTATGCTGGTCGTGGTCTAACCGTATAATTATATAGACCCCATTCGCGCCCAAAATCACGCAGACCCACACACTACGGTAGGTCTACCTATGACATCTATATTTACACATCCTAACCAAAATATATCCTAATAGAAATACATCCAAATATATCCAGATTGGACTGTGGCAGATTAAATGAGATTATAGTTAAACCTATACTGGAATCTGATTAGCTAACGTTTTCTTTTATTTTTATTTTAGCAACTTAACACAACTTAAGACAAGCAAATGGTTTGATGATTTGGCAACATAATATAGTCGAGCCGTTTGAGTGCTCGGCCTGTAATGACAAGAGTAAGGGGGGGTTCAAGACTCGTCCGTGCATTTACTATAAATAGACCTTGAACAAGTCCTTCACAGCTTCACTCACAGTGCACGGCTCCGCGCCATCGATGTTCTCTTCAAGGATGGTCACGTGAACTTTGGAAGGAGGGCCATCCATCAAATGTATACATTTGCTCCGCAATATTATGGTATCGCGATATTAGGAATGTCAAAGACGCCAAGGATATTTTTTGGTATTTTACAGTGAAAACGACAGAATTTCAAATGACAGGCAATATGTCGAAATCGTAGACTACAACTGTCTAAATCAATCGATCAAACAATCAATCAATCAACTGGTCGGTCAGTCAGCCAATGAATGAATGAATGAATGAATGAATGAATGAATGAATGAATGAATGAATGAATGAATGAATGAATGAATGAATGAATGAATGAATGAATGAATGAATGAATGAATGAATGAATGAATGAATGAATGAATGAATGAATGAATGAATGAATGAATGAATGAATGAATGAATGAAACTGGCACAATGCGGTATAATTACAATGAACGAATGTTCACAAGTTATCAGCTATTATTATTATTTATTCTTTTCCATTTTATTATTATTATTTTTATTTATTTATTATCATTATTATTATTATTATTATTATTATTATTATTATTATTATTATTATTATTATTATTATTATTATTATTATTATTATTATTATTATTATTATTAATTCTTCCATTTAAGCGCAATCTAAATACGGCATACTAACCGTTTTGAATCAGAAGCAGCGTTGCAGGGCCGCCTCCGTTTCCTCAGCAATCAACGTCAACGACCCGATGAAAATCTTCCTTCAAACTCTGTGAAGCGCTACGACTACGTTCTTCGACAACGTTCATGCAAAATCGTTTCACTGGAATAATAAAACTAATATCGTTCTTCTCATCGTCATAGGCTACAGCAGCTGCACTAAGTATTGGCAAATTACAGAAAAAAATCGTTTGAATCAGTTGCTCACACGTATCGTCGTAAAATAGTTGACGCTAGGATCTGACGAAAATGATGATGGAAAAAATGACAACTAAGACGACGACGACGAGGATAATGATTAAGACGGCGACGACGACGACGATGATGGTGTTGATGATGATGGCAATGAAGACGACAGGGACGAAGCTAATGAAGATGATGACGATGACGACGACGATGACGATAGCGGTGACGATGACGATGATGATGACGATGACGATGACGATGATGATGACGACGACGACGAAGAAGTCGATGATGCTGACGGTGGCGATGACCACGACTACGATGATGATTACGATGATGCCTATGATGAAGGTGATAACGACGACGAAAACGACGGTGATGACGACAACAACAATGATGATGACGATGATGGGGATGGCGATGACATGACGTGACAACACAGCAGAAAATCTCTTACCTTTGACACATGATGACTGATGACGGTAGATGATGATGATGGTCCTGCAGCAAACGTATCGTCATCTCTGGCGAGATTCTGAGGCAGCATGTGGCACCAAAGACGCAGCTTACTGCTGCTGCTGCTGCTGCTGCTGCTGCTGCTGCTGAAGCAATGGCATCGACTGCTCGCCTATGTAGACGCAGGCGACAGTGATGCAGAGGCAGAGGCAGAGGATGATGATGCTGCGCTGAGATTTGAGATGTGGACACTGAGATGCGCCGACGACGCCGCAGCCTCTGCAGCCAGGCGCCGAACACAACGTAAACCATCTCCGCATCCGCTCAGTATAAGAATCAGATGATCATGAAACTCAGGAGGTCGGAAGGAGATGCTGCTGCTGCTGCTGCTGCTGTGATAAGTGACTGTGGGGTCAGTGGAGCGTGAAGAATGAAATGACAAGTCGTTCATCTAGCGCTATTTGTGTCGCAGTCAATCAAGATCAGCGAGACAACGATGAGCATAACTGCGTCCATCTGTCAGTCTGTCCGTCGGTTGATTCTCATTTCATGGCTCGGATCAGAAGTAAGACTCTAATTATCACGATGATTGATGAGAACGAGGGTTGAAGGGAGCGAGGGACAAGAGAGCTCCTCTCCTCATCATCAATGATGCTCAGAGCACCATCTCAAACGAAGACCAATCCAAATAGTTGACTCCTACATCAAGGTCTACGCATCAATTTGTTCTGATAAAATGAATGAATCGAGGATTCAGTCAGTATCTATCTATCCATGTAGCTGTCTGTCTGTCTGTGTCTGTTTGTCTGTCTGTCCATCCATCCATCCATCCATCCATTCATTCATTCATTCATTCATCCATCCATTCACCCATCCATCCACCCATCCATCCATCCATCCATCCATCCATCCATCCATCCATTCATTCATCCATTCACCCATCCATCCACCCACCCATCCATCCACCCATCCATCCATCCATCCACCCACCCATCCATTAATCCACCCACCCACCCATCCGTCCATCCGTCCGTCTATTCTCTCTTTTGGGCTCTCTGTCTCCCCTGTCTCATACATCCTTCTAACTTCACGGCTGCTAACCAGAAATTCTCCCTCGTCTGCACCGCCCTTTAACTATCTACATAGACAGACAGACAGACAGACAGACAGACAGACAGACAGACAGACAGACAGACAGACAGACAGACAGACAGACAGACAGACAGACAGACAAACAAACAGACAGACAGGCAGACAGACAGGCAGACAGACAGACAGGCAGACAGATAGACAGACAGACAGACAGAGATTCTACTACCGTCCAGTTTTTCCATTTTCTTTAAACAATATCTATAGCCTGCTCCTCACCTTTGGCCTGCTATGTCTTCATAATCGCATTTCTTCATCATCATTCTGTCGGATGTTTGTCAATAATAGGTCCTCAGAGTAACATAAGAGAGAGACAGAGCCAGGGAGAGACAGACACAGAGAGATAGAGACACAGAGAGACAGAGACAGAGAGATAGAGAGAAAGAGAGAGAGAGAGAGACAGAGACAGATAGAGACAGAGAGAGTGACAGAGACAGAGATATATAGAAAGACAGAGAGAGAAGGACAGGCACATTGACAAAGAGACAGGCAACTGGATTGATGAATCCACACAAACGAACAAATTAATAGGCAAAGAAACAGACAGAATGGTACAGGAAGGAAGAACAGAGAGAGAGACAGAGACAGAGACAGAGACAGAGACAGAGACAGAGACAGAGACAGAGACAGAGACAGAGACAGAGACAGAGAGACAGAGAGAGAGAGAGACAGAAGGGTCGATGGTGGTTCATCTGGAGGGGCAGCATCTTTGCCACCGCCGCCCATGGAAGTATGCTGAGAGGAAGAGAGGCAGAGAGGCAGCGAAGCAGATAAACAGATAAGCAGATAGGCAGATAGGCAGAGAGGAAGAGAGGCATAGAGGCAGGAGGTAGAAGAGGCAGAGAGGAAGAGAGGCAGGAGGTAGAAGAGGCAGAGAGGAAGAGAGGCAGAGAGGCAGAGAGGCAGATAGGCAGGAGGTAGAAGAGGCAGAGAGGAAGAGAGGCAGAGAGGCAGAGAGGCAGATAGGCAGGAGGTAGAAGAGGCAGAGAGGAAGAGAGGCAGAGAGGCAGATAGGCAGGAGGTAGAAGAGGCAGAGAGGAAGAGAGGCAGAGAGGCAGATAGGCAGGAGGTAGAAGAGGCAGAGAGGAAGAGAGGCAGAGAGGCAGAGAGGCATAGAGGCAGATAGGCAGGAGGTAGAAGAGGCAGAGAGAGAGAGAGAGACAGAGAGAGAGAGAGAGAGAGAGAGAGAGAGAGAGAGAGAGAGAGAGAGAGAGAGAGAGAGAGAGAGAGAGAGAGAGAGAGAGAGAGAGAGAGAGAGAGACAGAGAGAGAGAGAGATAGATAGAGAGAGAGAGGCAGAGAGAGAGACAGGAGACGAATCGCTGGCATCGTTGCTGCTGAGGCAGACGCAATCTGGATAAGGACCGAGCAGAGGAAGAGGAAGAAGAAGATGCAATCGATGGACGTGTGTTAAAGCTGCGTTTAATCCGGGTCTGCTGCTGCTGCTGCTGCTGCTGCTGCTGCTGCTGCTGCTGCTGCTGTATTGGCCAGGGATCGCATCGGCGTCCGGCTATTTGTCAATGCTTGACCCCAAGCAGTGACCAGCGTGTCCTTACGATTAGGCGCAAGGTGATGGACTGGAATTAGGCAACGACGTGCGATGATTGGAAAACTGGAGTGGACAGCAGCTGCGATGACCACCACCAGCAGCAGCAGCAGCAGCCCACTGGTCAGCGCTGACCAGTCCGACCGGACAAAGAAGAGAAAGCAATTCCACGCCGGCCTAGTCGGCTGATGTATCGTTTGGCATGGACAGGGTTGTGGGTAGGGACAGAGACAGTGAGGCGTGGAGAGACGGTGGGATGGAAGGACTTAGGGATGCGGGGGGATGCTGGGAGATGGTGGATAGGGAGAAGGATGGTGGATGGATGAGGCGACGACAGGAAGAGACCCCGATTGATTTCAGGGTCGAATCCCCGATGTGGGAAACAAATGCTGTGTTGGAGAGGTATACTGTCGAGGATTGTAAATCTCTATGACAGGCAATCCAAATGCTTTGACTATTGTAGTGGATGTTGATGATGATGATGATGATGATGATGATGATGATGATGATGATGATGATGATGATGATGATGATGATGATGATGATGATGATGATGATGATGATGATGATGATGATGATGATGATGATGATGATGATGATGATGATGATGATGATGATGATGACGATGATGATGATGATGATGATGATGATGATGACGATGATGATGATGATGATGAAGATAATGGTGAAGATGCTGATAAAGATGATTGTGACTACGATAAAGAGTGATGATGAATGAGGCCGCGATGAAGATGCATGTATGTGAAGAGGATTATTACTATGATGATGATGAAGATGATGACGATCATGGGCGGAGACCTGGGTGGAGACTTGGAGGGGACGGAAAAACGCGAGATTTTTTGACGGACGAACGACTCCGAGTGTCGCCGAAAAATTTCTATCTTTTACCGGCCAAAATTTCTGACGACTTTTTTAGTTATCAGGCGAAATCTCGAAGAAATTTTCTATTTTCGCCGCCAAAAAAGTTGATGACCTTTTTTTAGTCGTGACGCTCAGCGATTGGGGGTCGGGGACAAATGCATGGGCCGTCCCACCCAACACCTCCATTGGAGGTGTTGGGGGACGGCCCAACACTGTCCTACCCTAGGTCTCCGCCCATGATGACGATGAAGATGATGGTGTAGATGATGATCATGAAAATGATGCAGGTAAATTAATGATGAAGATGTATTTACGCTGAAGACATCAGTTGTTACTTATTGTCCGGGACGAGAGCACTGTGAAAAATAAATTGGAACAAGTCGATTGAAAAAATCAGGCACTCGAGAAACTGTGAGATACTCTAAGGTTGTCAGCATTTCACATTGCTGCTGTCGATCCCATGCAGTCTAAATGCTCGAATCCGGTGGTTAAAATCGATCCGTCATTTACTCATAGGCAAACCTGTCTTCCACCATCACGACCACCATAATAACCTCAACCACTATCATCACCACCACCATCACCACCACCACCACCACTACCACCACCACCACCACCACTATTACCACAAACCGCAGCCGCCATAACCATCACAACTACCACGACCACTGCCACTACCACCACCACTATCACCACCATCATCACTACCACCACCAACCGCAGTAAATATCACCATCTCCACTGCCACGACCACGACCACCACCACCACCACCACTACCACCACCACCACCACCACCACCACCACCACCACCACCACCACCACTTCCATCGAAGGTCCCGAAGACAGAAACAAAAGCGGACACCTGCAATAAATTAGAGAAGACAATCTCGGGAAAGGGAGAGGGAGACGACGATGGCGACGGTGGCATTAAGAGGGTGGAGGACAGTTTACGCGCGACAGGAAACAGACTTACCCGCTTGTTTTATTCCTCTGCTCGGTCGGTCGGTCGGTCGGGCGATCGGTGAGGCGGGTGGGCGGTGGGTCTGACCGGGTGGGAGGGTGGTTGGGGCGGGCGGGCGGATGAGAGGCCTGCTGCAGCCTGCGTGTGTTTTCTTGGAACAATTCTCTACGGTGGATTATAAAACTGAAATTTATATCACACGGGACGCGGCGCAGGAAATAAGTCGTTGGTCGCGGTGGCCACCGATGCAACGACGCGCTTCGCTGGTCATCGGCTCTGACGGATGTTAGGACAAACGGACGGATGTGGAAGGACAAACGGACGGATGTGGAAGGACAAACGGACGGATGTGGAAGGACAAACGGACGGATGTGGAAGGACAAACGGACGGATGTGGAAGGACAAACGGACGGATGTGGAAGGACAAACGGACGGATGTGGAAGGACAAACGGATGGGTCTGCAAGGACAAACGGACACAAGGACAAACGGACGGATGTAGAAGGACAAACGGACGGATGTATACGGCGAGGCGGATAGATGCACTAGGACAAAAGCGGTGACGAGCGGTCGTATAAGGACGAACGGACAAATGCAGAAACAAAAGTGATGGACAGACGTTAGAACAAATGGACGATTCAGGACGAAAAAGTGAAGATAAATATAAAGACGCACATACAAGCGGACGTAATAGCAGAAGGAAAGATAAAGGGCCCGACGGACGGATGAAGTTAAGGGCATACGAACAGTTGCAAGGACAAACGCATTGACACAAGAACAGAGTGGGATAGATGGAAGCATAAATGGACGGATACCTGAAGAATCTGCCAAAATGTGGTTTTTCGCCCCCCCCCATGGTGGGACAGATTCGCAACCCCCCCCAACTGGGTGTCCCATGCCGAGACGGACACAGCGGTGAAGGTTTGGAATGAAAAGCTCGAAAACTGTGGAAATGCATTCCGGTCAAACAGACACAGTTGCCTCTTTATTTATATACTGCAGATGTGGGGCGCGGTGGTGCAGTGGGCATGCTCGTCGCCTTAATTGCAGCCGAAGGATCGCAGGGTCGAATCCACCTCAAGTCGCCGCGTATAGGGACCTTGGGAAAGTCCTTCACTCGCAATTGCTCAGTGCTTCGGCGTGAAACTCCGATGCAGTGTCTGCTCTGTAGTCGGGAGCGCCTCTGAGTAGGGAGCATGAAAGGGCGCTGTAAAAAAACTAAGAAAATCAAGGGGAATGAGGCTTCCCTGGCAGCGAAGCATTATTGCTCCTTAATTTAGGTAGAGCCCTTTGACAGCAGAAATGCGATTGTCTTATACATGTAAGACAACGTTGTTGACCGTATTATGACTAACAATTCACCGAAATGAAAAATGAATATTATTTTACTCGAGTTGCTAACTGTATTGTAGGCTATTAAAACATTCGTGTTAATGTGTCTGCATGGCGTCCAAAAGTCTTAGACTCTAAAGAGTCTTGGGCAGAAGAGTCGATCTATTAGCCTATTATAGCAAAGTTTCAGCTGCCGAAAAATTGTTTACACGAGATAGCTGTAAAAGATTATCCGCAGTTACTTCTAACGCATTTATACAACACCCGTCACATCTACAAACATTGAGTTTATGTCATAGCCTATATATAAAATTATATATGCGCATCATTTCTTTTAAGTTTAAGGTGATTCAGGCCAACTTGTTTTCTCCTTAGCTATGAAATTTATGGAGTGTGATGGAGGGGTGGATGTGAGGAAGGGGTGGTGAATTGTGGATGCAGCGCAGGTGGTCCGGTTAAATCGAATGCAGTCGCGACTGCAGTGCAGAGTCCGTAAGGGATGCCTCCATCACGGCATCGGACCATCCGTCCATCGAGTCCAGGTGCCACGGATAACGCCAAAGATCACGCCAGAGCAGTTATCCATTATTCCGAAAGCCACCAGGATACGTGGCCACATTCCCAATTTATCCACACTCAACCACGCACTCCATGGGGATATATATATCTACATACACAGGCAAAAGCTTATGCGTACATTTATATATAAACGAAGGTGAGTGTGTGTAAGCATGTATGCATCTTCAATGATTCTGCACTATACATATAAAATTATGCTACAGGCAATTTGTAAAACCAGAGGTTTTACTAATTCCATTGTGAATGTGTACTATAGGGACATATGCATTCTAACCCAAACCCTAACTCCAAACAGCCCCTTGTACCTCGCCCTGATCCAAACCCTAACCCAGAACCACAACTCAATCCTAACCATGCTAGCACATGCATATGGTAAAATTATTCCTTATTATGTTACAGGTAATGTGTATTGACACGGCATATGTATATGCATATGTAGAATTTAGACCCATAGAGTTAGGTATATGGTTTGGGGTCAAGGTTAGGGTCAGCCGGTCAGGTTATAGGTTTAGGTTTATTGGGTTAGGGTTAGAAATACAAATGTCCTTATTTTACACGTTCCCTGTGGAATTAGTAAAATCCCTGGTTTTGTAAATTGCCTGCATATATAGATCTATATATATATGCATTTATTTAATGGTGCATAGGCCTATATATATATTTGATAAGCGCCCCTTCAAGAATATCTACTCAGCAGCGCTCCCAGTCCAACCCGGTCGTCGAATGATGTAGGACAGTCTTGTTAAGACTATATAAGTAATGCGACTGAGAAACCAATGCAGCATCGTCATTGTGGCAGACATTTGTTTCTATTATGCTAACAAACATTGCATTGCACATATATTTATGTATTATCTGCAGGTGGGGGTATTGTGTGTTCACATATACATGTACACTGTGTCGTGTATACATTCAATTCATGCAAGCACCCATGTGTCATAATGTGTGAATGCGAATATACATAATTATATACTGTAGTGTATATGCTGCAGATACCGGTCCTAATGAATAGGTGAAATCGTATATATACCGAGGACAAAATGGCATTATATTTTACATTATAATATAATTTATGGAAATGCGTTTACAAAGGGATTTGCGTGAGAGAGAATTCTACAGGGGTTGTTTTGCCCATCAACCGTTGGAGAGGGTGAACCAGAGAGCAAATCAAGTCACGCCTCTGTAGCAATGGTCTCGCGTTCTCGTCGCCATTAGCAACAGCATCATCATCGTCATCAGCAGCAGCAGCAGCAGCAGTCGGCAAAATGTCACCGATCATCAGTCATGACATCTCATGACGTGACTGTGACACGACTTGCGTCAGACTAACAAATGACTCTCGAGTTACGATCGGCAATCCGTCATATATATATATATATATATATATATATATATATATATATACGTACATGCGGATCAGACTATATATATACATATATAATTATATATATATTATATGCTTGTGCGTGTGCGTGTGTATGTGGGTGCGTGCAGAAAGATGGGGGGGGCGCGTGGTAGCCAAATAACAAATGATTAATGAGTTGGACTGCCGATCGAAAGGTTGATAGTTCAAATCCCCCGCAAAGGAAAGAATTTACTTTGAGATTTTGCAGTCCAGCTATAATCAGCTATACATGTAGTTTGACCGTCTGCTGTTACAGCGTAGATGCATACAGGTCGCCAGCGCTCGTGAATAAACAGGTGCCCTGCGCTTGGCATTCGAATGGCGCTTTAAAAATTTGGGATTACGATTACGATAGATCTATTAGACGGCGAGGTAGAGGTTTGGTCGACCGGCCTCATATGCCGAGTTTAAGCAAATGAAAGCTGGCCCTTTATTTCTATGACTCATCATGCATGAGGAATTGAGGATACTAAAATGGTGGATCTTACTGAATGCCGTCTTCTCGTTGCAGTCTCCAGAAACGGCTTCCATTTTCTTCGAAGGCTTTTTTCACCGTTTGTTGATCGTCCCTATATCAATTGAGATCACGCCATAAAACTTTTTATTTGTCAGAAGCGAGGCTACAGATTGAGGGAGGCCACTCCGAGTCTTTGGTCTATCTATGCATGCGAACGCTGGGTTCTGCCTAAGGGAAAGCATACGGCCAAACTGTACAATGAAGAGTTCGTGCTGAGCTGATCGGAGGGTTCGACAGCTCCTATCAGTGGCTTAGACAAGGGGAGTTTCGGAGGTTAAAACCCCCCATTGGCATAGAGAACAAGTTTTTTAAAGGTTTTTTATCCACTTAAATAAGAAAAACAAAACAATTGCTTGTAGTAACAATTGTTCTGCTTACTTTATTCCCTTGGCTACTTTATTCCCCTTTATTTGCTGTAATACTGTTGGGTTGGTGTCAGAAAGGGCATCCGGCCAGGCCATAAAACCCCAACCCCCATCATAAATTCCTGGCTACGCCATTGGCTCCTATTGCACCAAGGACAGAGTAACAGAGCCTACGAATAGATTCTATAATTATACAGAAGCGAGTCCATGTCTCTCGGTGCATCGCAGTCTTTGATCTAATCTCTTCTCACGCACGACGTGCTGATTCATTTATTTTATCTGACAAATGCAGCGTTGCAGTGATTCATCTACCGCTGACGTTATCTCTCTTCTGACGTCATTCGCTCGACCCTCACACTTATCGTTTCACTTCATTTTAACCATCATCGACGAGATCTAGTCGGACGGCGGAAGTCAAACGAGAACTGATAGAAGCCACGTTTTCATCTAATGCGAAAGCAGCAAAAGATTTGTGTTCTACAGAATTTCTCACCAGTCTATGAACACAAAGATTATGAATGGTTCGCTGAGAAGCCATTTCGATGGCTGCCTATCATGGCTAGAGAATAGGGGACTGTTCTTGTTTTATTCTTGTTTTGTTCTTGCGTTCTTTTTCTTTTTATTGTCCTGTTTGCTCTTCCTGCTCTTCTTCCTCTTCTCGTTCGAGTCGAACGCGGTATAGTTGATTGCTTGGCCGTTGCCCTTTAAGCGAAGAGACGCTGAACGAGAACAATTCTCCGCTTAGACTCGAAGATAATCCGAAGAGTATACGCAGGTCTCGCGCGGATCAACGGTGAATGATTGCGTCCGATGGATATGGGTCAAGTCATGGATATAGGTCAAGTCGTGGATATAGGCCAACTCATGGATGTAGGTCAACTTGTGGATGAGGCGGATTTGTTTCCAACGGTGGGTAGATTAATTGCGTTGGTTTTTTGTAGAGCATTGCGATGATGCATGGAGGAGAATTATGGGAGAATGAGAAAAGAGAAGAAGGAAGAAGGAATAGAAAGCGTAGCAGGAAATAGGAAGCGTAGCAGGGGGAAGAATGGTGGCAGGATGTGTAAGAGGATGAGCAGGAGGAATAGTAGGAGGATGAGGAGGAGCGAGATGTGTAGCGGGAGGAGAGGCAGGGTGAAGAAGAGGAGCAGAAGCATGAGCAAGCGGAAGAAGAAGAGGAGTAGCAGGAGGAGGAGGAGCAAGAGGAAAATGCCTGGGTGTGAGTTTCTGCCGTTTCCTCCTCCTCATCCTTATCGTCTGCATGTTGGTTGCTCCTCCTTCTCTCTCTCATCCTCGTCTTCGTCCTCAACCACATATTTCTTCCCTCATCCAGTTCCTGTTCCTCCTTTTCCTCTTTGCTCTGTTCCTACACTTCCTAGTTCTCCTCCTTCTCATCCTCGTCCTCCTTCTCCTCCGCATCATCGTTGGCGTTGTCAATTAGAATGGAATTATGCAGAGAATCTCTCGGGATGATCCTGCTGTGTGATCCAACGCACTTGGATCTTCCGTCACTTCAAGACTGCGTCGGTTAATCACTTCGTCTTCCCTTAAGACCTCTGCACCATGCAGCGCCGAATCTGATACTCTTAGGCTACTCGAAGTCTAAATTAAAAGGAACGTGGTACCCTTGCTATAGAGTATAGAGCACGTACGTATACGTCTTGTGATGCGTATAGTATACATAGCACTCGTTTGAGGCTTCTTTTTTGAACAGATATGGAGAGATCGTGTAAGTAAGTAAGTCCTTCACTTTTGCTCAAAGTCGTCGATTGTTCTTCGGTCATTCAATATTGGCGTATAATGAATGCGCAACAGCAACAATACTAACAATAGCAACAGCAGCAGCAGCAGCAGCAGCAGCAGCAGCAGCAGTAGACTATAGAAGTAGCAGCAGCAGCAGCAGCAATAGTGGTAGTGGTCGTAGTGATGCAATGATTACAATGGTGAAAAAGAAATAATAATTATTGTTACTTAATAAACATTAAAATTAATAACAATAAATAGAAACATTGATGATTACTAACAATGATGACAACGTGAGAAGCCAAAGTTGATGCGCAACTGTATAATATTAATGCTAACACCATCACCATCACCACCAACATTAGGCCTACCCCTACCACCACCACCACCACCACCACCACCACCACCACCACCAATATCAGCACCAGCAACAACACCAAATTCACCCACACACAACACCACCAACATCGGAAGCAGCAATATTATCATCATCATCATCATCATCATCATCATCATCATCATCATCATCAGCAGCAGCAGCAGCAGCAGCAGCATCAGATGCACTGGACGCTGGTCTTTTGGCAACGATGGGTACGAATATATGACCTCTATTGTTGTCTGCCAGTTGTCAACAAGTCCAACTCCTCTGTCCGAGTTAGTTCAACTGCTGCTCGCGATTGGCATACGAACCTGCAGACCCGCCCTTTAAACCTTTTGGCAGCCCTCTATTAAAAGAAGTTGCACTTTGCAAATGCCTGACGTAGTTAACCCTTCACCCGTTCATTTTTAAATTTTAAGCCCGTTTTCAGCGGATATTCTCAGGGCAAATGGGTAAAGGATTAAACCATATAAAAAATTATATATATTATATATATATATATTATATATTTTATATATCATATATATTATATATATATATATATAAGCAAACTGCATCCGCTACATGAGGAGAAATCTAATATGGAAATCAACAGGAAAATATATGAACGGGACAATTATTGACATAAGTGGACATCGAAATATGAAGTGAATGATGTTCAGTGAAAAGAGTGACGCAAAGGTGAAAAGAGGCAAGAGGCCAAAAAAAATCGCAATTGAGAAGTGCATGGGTCAGTGTTCAAAAGCTGGAGCGATTGCTTTAATATTTGAACAGAAAGCAGTATACAAGTATAATTGTATATATGGGTCGCCTGCCTGTTTTTGCGCCCCTCCAGAGGTCGCTGCGACCATTTTCATCCTGTGGGATGATGGCTGCTTCAGCGACTGAGTGACGGCACGAACTCTATATTTACGCTCGTACATACATCCTCGTTAGTACAATCAAAATAGCAACAGCAGCAGCGGCGTCGGGAGTGCTTTATAAAGTCAGCATCTCTGTTTCTTTCTGTCTATCAACAGGGTGTGCAAAAAGACACCCTAAGGTTTTGTCGAAACTTTACCAAGAAGTAAGAATTTGTAAATCAAATTTTACTGGCTTAAAGGCAATTCATATTAATTTTACGTACAATGGAAAAATTTTACCAACATTTTTCATAAATAGCAAACGTTAGACCTATATGACTTTAGTGAGTTCACCCGCTGTTTTTTGGCCCACCCTGTATATATCTCTGTGTATATCGCTTCATCTTTGTCTCGTTATATGCACCTGTATGCATTGACCATCGCTTCTTGTAATGTATGCACACAACGGCGTTGTTGAATGGGACACTTTGTCGTGGGGTTGCGAACCCTTAACCCGAGACTAAGAACCTCATCACTCTTTCTGATTGACACTGAATCTGAATTCGGTTTAGGATTTAGGTACGGCATAATGATGACTGCTCACACAAGCACACAAACACACATACACAAGCACACACACAAACACGCACACACAAACACACCCACAAACACACACACAAGCACATACAAGCACACCACAAACACACAAACACACCACAAGCACACACAAACATACACACAAGCACACACAGACACAAACACAGCACAAGCGCACGCGCACAAACACACACAAGCACACACACAAACTCACCGCAAACACACATACAAATACACCACAAACGCACACACAAGCACAACAAGCACACACATGTATAATTGTATACATATAAAAAAATTGAATACGGTAGCTTTTTTTCAAAATGTCGTATATTAATAGACGCGGTGTCCTGCATGTGGTCAGCCAACAAGGTGTAGGCCTATCTATGTTTAGACGGGTGCGATGCTCTTGCGGTAACTGCGGTATATACTCTCACCCTAACAAATCGACGGCTCATCACTTTTCTTCCTCTGTCGATGAATAGCCTACAAGACTTGGTGGAAAACGATTCCTTCAGCATTGATGGATGATTAATTTTGTCATTGAAGCGCTCTGTAGGTTTTGGTAGGTTGCATCAGTAGTCTTTCTACTTTACTAGACAGTCAAAAGGGAGAGACAGAGAAAGAGAGAGAGACAAACAGACAGACAGACAGACAGAGACAGAGAGAGACAGAGAGAGACAGAGAGAGACAAAGAGAGACAAAGAGAGAGAGAGAGAGAGAGACGGGGTTGAAAGGACGGACAGAGGAACAGTCGGACGAAAGGAGAGAGGAAGCAGGTCTAAGCAGGAAGGAAAGCAATTACAGACGGGTCGGACAAAAAGGGGGACAGAGGGGCAGACGGGTTGACGGACGAATGGGAGAGAGACGTCCGGGCGGACGGACGAAAGAAGGGAAGGATATAAGAACGAACGGACGGATAGACGAACGTATACAGAGAGAGAGACACAGACAGACAAAGACAGAGAGTGACATAGAGTGAGAGAGACTGACGGACAAAGGGATGGAGAGACAGAGAGAAGAAGTCAAACGTCTTACTGAGATCGTGTCATGGAAAGTGGGAAATAGTGCGAGTCATGTCGTCATTTTCTATGATTGATTGAATGTCAAAACAAAAGTGACATTTGTAGAAAACGTCACATCTTGCGAAATGTTATGACATCAAAAGCTGTTTATCAATAATCGACCGGAAGAAACCGTTTAGTAGGAGACGCAGAGACAGATAGGTCACTCAAAGAGAAACAGACAGAGACAACTAGAGAGACAGAGAGGAATATTACACTAAATTGGTGCAGAATGAATGAACCAATTGGAACGATGACTTGAACACACGCTATATAAATATGTGTTTATCGTCATTATTTTATGCTTTAAATATAGACTATCAATATATCATATCATATAATACCATATCATATTATTTGATGTCATATCATGTCATGTCACATTATGTTATAATTTCCATAATCACAGTCAATCATATCATATCGTATAAATTTTATATGATCGTATATATGACCTAATAATTATCATGTCATGCCTTAACCAGCAACAGCTGATACGTAACAACAAGAGTAATCGAATCGCAAAGATAAAACTACAAGTTTTTTCTAAAGCGGTACCGTCAAGTCAAGCGAAGGGTACCAGCTTATTCACGAGTGCTGCGTCAATTCAGTCCAGAGATATCATAATAGAGAGCCAAGTCGGGTTGCCAGAGAGACCAGAGAGAAGGGAGACATGCGGATGGGGTGTTATGTATAATGCTGGTTTCAGAATGGTCTGCATTATGTATACGGTTAGGAATTGAATGAGATGAAGCCAGAGGGACGGAAGGACGGAAGGACAGATACAATGAGACAACGAAACGATCAAACAGACAGAAACGTGGAGCTGAAACAGGAAAGAGGAAAAACGGGTGACAGGAACTACTTGGCAGGCAAGCGGAAGTATACATGTATGTAGGGATGCAGAGCAGCAGCTGCTGTCATGTACTACGATCTCTTTGAGATCAGTCATTCCATTATGAATCTTCTGCGGTCTCAATATATATGACAAGTGACAACGGCTTCCATGTCATTGTAAATGTGAAGCAGCAACAGTGTGTGTGTGTGTGTGTGTGTGTGTGTGTGTGTGTGTGCATAGGCCTATGCATCAGGAACACACATAAACATGGGTCTACAACTCTACATGTACGTCCGTACAGCGTACGCCGTTCATATAGTCTACTACAAAAGTGCACAGACCTATATATTGCTACTATATCATACGATAAAGATGCACGCTAAGTTCGCTAACATGCGCACAATACACAAATTATTATATTGCTTACATGTATTATGTAGTCGTATTTATTTACAAATTTGTATAGCGCCTCTTCTAGGGAATCACTCAGAGTCAGAGATAAATTCATGTATACGTGACAATACATCTTATACATATAGGCGATAAATATATTCTTGTATAATATGCTGCATATTGTATAATTTATATGCATATATAGGCTAGTATACGTGTGCGCATACATACATGTAGCTGACGTATCCATCAAACTGATGTGAATATGCGTAGTACTGCGTACGCACATGATACACAGACGTGAATGAATGTAGAATGTAGATTTATATCAGTCTTATGGGAAAGCTTCAACCAAGAAAGCATCTCGTTGCCTTCGCATGCCGCAGGCTCAACTATTATCCATCGCAAAATCTCGGTCGGAAAACTCGGAGAGGACGACGGGGATGTTGATGAGGGAAGTGAGGGGAATGGAGGAAGAAGGGAATTTGGCGGAGGCAGAAATAGGG
>OX457044.1:43406106-43453606 GCA_949752735.1 Lumbricus terrestris | reverse complement strand
GGTTACAATCAAACAAGGGTGAAAATGCTAAATGATTTGTAGTCAGCGGACAAGTCAAAAGTCAAACAGATAAACGCGATTTCCTGCAACAAACCCCAGAAAAGCAAAATGTCGCAGTCGTGTCTATACTCTTTTCAAAAGCTTTCTATCTTGTGAAAATTGTGTTGAATTTTCATAGATTTACAGGAGGGCCATTTTATGTAACAAGTCCTAACCACTGTAGCAATGTAACCAGGTCAAGCCACTGACCAAGAGGAAGCGCTCGGGAAAGTTCTCTCTGAGTACACCCCGGTGGGAAGTCAGGCAGGCAGGCAGGCAGGCGGGCGGGCAGGCAGACAGGCACAGCCATGCAGATCGACATCGAAGTCTTAAAATGAATGCGACGTGTGTTGGGCAGCCAATAAAGTAAATCTCGAACATAATCAGAAACGTGACTTAAATAAGAAACGCTGTCATCAAATAAACAAAAACCATCGAACATTTTTCTGTGTGTGGAGTGCATTTCAACTGACGTTCGATTTGCTGTCAAGCAAAAGAGGAGTTGCTTTTCTACATAGATAGATTGCAATACTGTGATCGATCATGATGGATACCGGTATGACAAGTCGATACGAAACGATGCATTGCAACGTGCTTTCACACTCAATAATTCAGTTACACCTCAAAACCATGGACGGAGAGTCGGAGACTTAGGGGGGACAGGTGGGACGGTCCCCTCAATGTATGTGGCGGGGGACCGTCCATGCATTTGTCCCACCCTCATCCTTTTGTGGGAGCCTCCAAAGTTCGATGATTACGGTTCAAAAGCTCATTCTTGTTCCTAATAATTCTCTGACGGTATCAACTCTGCTGAGACAATGCTGGCTTATCTGACCTTTATCGGTAGCTGGTCCAGAATTCTGAAATTTCTTTCACAATTCGATTCGGATAAGCCTATAGACGGTCAGTTCTTCCCGGTTTTAGTTTAAGTATCGTGCGTTCAACATAGACATACCTGCGCCCAAACCAAAACGGTTTGTCCCTCAAACCCACGTTGCTTCTCCCGCAGATTATAACGATTTTTATTACCGTACGATTTCACCTGAGGCAAACATCGATTGGCCATTGTGATAATAGTAAGTCGTTAGATTAGAAATAGTGTAGTGTAGCCTATTGAAGCTATTAATTTATATAGCGCCGCTCACAGCCATGGTCATAACAGACTAGAAAGCGGAGACAATTTGTTTGTTTGTATGTGCATTTGTTATAGCGCCCCTTCAAGCTCTCTCTACCCATAGGCGCTCCCGACTACAGAGTGGACACTGCATCGGAGTTTCACGCCGAAGCGCTGAGCAATTGCGAGTGACTTTCCCAAGAGCCTTACGCGACGACCTGAGGTGTATTCGAACCTGCAACCCTTCGGCTGCAAGGCTACGAACCTACCCACTGCACCACTGCCTACACTACACCTACGCCCCACGCACAGAATTGCACCGAATTGACCTCTCCCAGTTTAATCAGTGCTCCGTCCACGGTCCATTTCACATCTTCGTGATCCCGCGTATCCATCCAGTCGCATCCCAATCTTGCAGACATGACTCCTCTCCGATTCAGCTGGTTTCTAATTAGAAAGCGTCACCGCAGAAGTGGAGCAGGTGCGTTGCATTGATAAGGGCAGCATCCAATCCCCCGCTTGAAACTGACACTGCCAATCACTGCAGTCTATAAACCTTTTAAATCCTCTCTTCCAGATGAGACGGTTGTAATAGGATGAGAAATCGAGATCCCACTCTTGACCACCGGGGTTCAAGCGATTCGCGTCTTTTCCTATCAGTCTGAGATGCGAGACGAACATGCGACATGATTCTCAATATATATATATATAGTATACATATATAGTATATACTATATATAGTATATATGTATGTGTATATATATACATGTATTTGTGTATATATATACCATCTCTGACGAAGCGAATTCACATCCACGGCTGCTGTCCAATAGGAGCAGAACATCGTGACTTGACTTCCAATTATGCGATCTTTGAATCGAAATTAACGACAAAGACTTTTTAGATCCATGAATATTTTTCAGTAGCCTACGAGTAGACATCGATTCAGTCTGTTATAAACGATTCGCATTTCGCAATATTATCAAGTAGATATTTACTATTGTCGCTTTATTGATGTAGAGACAATAGTAAATATCTAATGACCTACTTAACATCTAAATCATGTTTAGTAATTTTAAGTCAATAATCAACATTTTTATTATGGATAACCAAATAATTCTCAGGCCTGATAGTTAAAATCTATAATTATAATTTCAAGGCTGGTGATGATGAATATTTGTCAAAAATTGTAAGGAAAATTTCAACATTGCTGATTAAGATTGAATAATCATTGTACACAGACAGACATACAGACAGGCAGACAGACAGGCAGAGAGACAGACGGGCAGACAGACAGACAGACTGAGAGATAGAGAGAGAAAGAAGAAGCGAGAGACACTGAACCACTGCGAATACTTTGTCATTACCGGGTATAGCAGTAACAGAATAACTAGTTAAAGATGAGAGTTTGTGGCAACACATTTGAAATATCAATTGAAAAGAAATGAAACAGTGCATCCCTATAGGGGTGTACCTGCTCGATTTATGCTCTAAAGAGTCTAAGGCCTGAGGTTTAAAAGCATTGGACTCCAATTTTACACTTTCAAATGAAACTCGAATTAGGGTCCAGCAAAAGACTGTCAAAAACTTGGCAAAAGTTGCAATGTTCTATATATAATGTTGGGTTCTATTTTTACACCTTCAAATTAATTAGCAAGTAAAAAAACCTGACAAACGCTGCAATGTTCAACATTTTTTTCTTTAGCGTTTAGAAAGAAATAATTGTTTGACCAGAATACTAAACCATAGAAATGTACGCCTTGGTCGTCCCTTACATTCGTTGTACAATAAAAACTGTCAAGGCTTGTTGTTCTTCATCATTCATCTGAGCTTTTGATGGCTTCCTGTTACGATGCTTAATCCACGTGCAGAAAATCACGAAAGCCCTGCTTTATTTGATCCACATCGCAGTTAAAATGAGTCTATGGGCTTCATTAAATTCGTATGCTCAAAACCGTTAGTCTTGTGTCGGTTTCTCCTCGCGGCTTTGAACCGCACTTAAAGGAAAGCGTGAATTGCCTTCGACCCAGCAAAGGTTAGCATTTACAGGCAAATAAATCGCGTGATAAAAGTGTTCAACGATTCACTAGATGGCGACACCTGAGTGGCGTTCGTAATTTTTGTATCGTCATCGTCAAATCTGCAACTCTTAAATGCCGAATAAATAAAAGAAGTCGTCCGGATCCAGCGATTTTTAAAGGAATTTTTATGATTGCGCAACACCATCTTCTTTCTCTTCTCATCATCAATGGAAAATTACGTCCATAAAAAAATTATGGGTTAAAATTAGCTTTTTACGAAAAATTACCTTTTTAGACCTACAATTTTTTGTCGCACAGAGGTGCTTTTAAAAATACAGAAATCCATTTAGAACTGCACATTTGTGTAGAATTGCACTCTAAAAACGTCAAACAGGCAAGGTCAGACAGTTCGGCAGATAGATATACAGTGAGACTGCTGCGCTGGTAGGTGTTTTGAACTTGAAGCGGAGCAGAACTTGCGATGTCTCGATCGTCGATTGCTGGGTTGCCTATAATCTTCCGAGTCTTTTCCTGTGATGCCTGCCAAATCAACTGCATGAAACATTTGTGTTTTGGACGAATTTAACGACAGCCACACACACACACACACACACACACACACACACACACACACACACACACACACACACACACACACACACACACACACACACACACACACACACACACACACACACACACACACATGCCCACCCACACACACACACACACACACACACACACACACACACACACACACACACACACACACACGCACGCACACACACACACACACACACGCACGCACACACATCTCCGCATGGCAGTCGCCAAGTATTTTTCTAACACCTTAAACTTTCTAAGCGCTTCTTTTACAAGTCTTCAGAACTGGACGGTAAAAATTCCGGCAACACAATAATATTATATCTGTTGTCAGGAAAATCATGCACGCAACTCGCCGAGGACTGTAACAGTTCTTGGCATACGTAGACTTTGCAGCATAGGCTAAGAATGAGGTGAACGAACTCGCGGCACTCGCCATTCTTTGAAGTTAAGTCTTCATCGGTATAGCGCTCGCAGTAGCTGCTGAGAGTGCTGACGTTTCCGTTTCGCGCTCTGTCCTTGATTCATGCAGCGACAGTAACATTTGAAATCAATCGTAATCTCCAAACTTCTAACGAGCTTCCCGAAAGCCAAGCGCGGGACACCAGCTTATTCACGAGCTAATCTCTTGAAAATATGTGTAGGCTATAAATTATAACTTTTATGCTGAACACAGCCTACTTGCGTATACACACACTCGCTTATATATAGGCATATAATTATATAGGGGCCTATTAAAATTTTGTCTGTGAGCGCATACATGTGCATGGATATTCATACACAAGGCGTCGAGTCTTAAAAATACTG
The DNA here is from genome assembly GCA_949752735.1 of Lumbricus terrestris. Lineage (NCBI taxonomy): Eukaryota > Metazoa > Annelida > Clitellata > Crassiclitellata > Lumbricidae > Lumbricus > Lumbricus terrestris. The sequence continues at coordinate 43,449,022 of OX457044.1, read as the reverse complement.
GTTTAGGACAGTTTTCTATGGCTATACTATAATATTCATAATATTCATCCGATTTATCACATAGCATTCTACTGTATAATGCATGCATGATGATAATGTATCGTAAAATAACAGAGGACCGCATATATATATATATAATATATATACACTGTGTCCCAATAAATCGGGGCCCCTTTTTATAATGTGAATAAAACTGGCAAATATTCATCGATTGCCAAAATTTCAAAACAGGATTGATCCTGAGATAATTATCTACAAATTGGTAATTTACGAACGACCCTCACACAAAAATTACGTCATAATGACGTCGTTAATTTACATATTGGAAGAATTTGATCAATTGGTTAATGATGCTGCGATTGGCAAATGGCGAACGCGACTTGAAGCTTGTGTTGAAGCTGAAGGCGGACGCTTTGAACACACCTTGTAGTATAATGTTAGTCAAATTTTAAATAAAATTAAACTGAAATTTATAATTGTGAAATAATATTTAAGGTATATAACGTAGATTTTTTAAAGAAAACGTTGTGTTCGGTAGGCCAACTTAACATTTGAATTATCTGATGCAAATGACGTAATTGTGACGTCAATATTCATGCCAGAGACTTAATATTTGAATCATTGTAAGATAATTATCTCAGAATAAAAACAGTTTTGACATTTTGAAAATCGATTAAGATTTGCCTGTTTTAATCACATTATAAAAAGGGGTCCCGATTTATTCGGACACAGTGTATATATATGAATACAGAATATTATACACGGACGCAGAGGAAATATAGGAGACAAACTAAAATATCGACAGAGAAAATAGTGGCCACAATATATATATATATAATATAATATTATATATATATATATTTATAGTTACACAAACAATAGGATTATAGGAGAAACAGTAATACATAATCTACATACACATAGATAATGGTGCACACAGACGTATTTAGCGTCATTTTACCTGCAGGTGGCAATGCTGAATATAGCATTAACAAATGGATTACATGAAACATGATGAAAGGATCTGCATGTGGTTTGTCTAATATGCATGGTATGTGCAGGACGAGGAAGTTCATTCACTATTATACAAGCGAATACACAAAAGCTGTAGCAGGTGAATGTGCAGCTACACTTTTAATGTAAGTCAACATTAAAAGCGGAATGGCTGCCACTTCAACGCTCCTACTCCGATCGACGATGCCTTGTGTGCTTTACGGCGCTTTAGAAGTGTCCAGAAATAATTGGAATAGAGTTGAGAAAAGAGCGCGTGGTTTGTCTGACCTATAGCTGGAACTAGAAAAACTTACATTGAGAACGTGCACATTTAGGCTAATTTGTTCTCAATAGTAATTTTGAATGGCAATCGTTTGCCCCTAACTTCTAAAAAAAACCAGGCAAAGGCACCAACTTATTTACGAGCGTCGCGTCGAGCCATAAGGCTTGCCAAAGAAAGGTTAGGAGGAGGTTCGATTGCGCCTGTCAGATGTCAAAGGGGCAGAGTATACCTGGTAGGGCAGGTGCGTTTCGGTATAGAATTTGAATTTGGAGGATCACATGGGACGGAGTGCAAACTATATGAGTTGGGGAATGAATTGCAAGTTTATTGCAAGGTTGCACCTGAATTCCCTTCAGAAGTCAACAGGATGCATTCTGATAAATATCCCTTGTTTACTCGTCACCAGACAAAACAACAGCGATGAAAATTTATGCGAAAGTTCCCTTTCAACCGCCATCATCATGCCCTGGCGCTTTGGGCTTTCAGTGTGTGTGTGTGTGTGTGTGTGTGTGTGTGTGTGTGTGTGTGTGTGTGTGTGTGTGTGTGTGTGTGTGTGTGTGTGTGTGTGTGTGGGTGGGTGGGTGTGTGTGTGGGTGTGTGTGGGTGTGCACAAATGGGCACAAGAATAATTTATGGCAGCGTCGTCGCGCTAGTTAAAAGTTAAAACCAAATCGCGATGAAATTATGCTTGATCATCAGGGTCGGAGATTCACAGCACAGATGATGGGTAGGACACAAGTTACACAACCCATAGAGAGTAGATGAGTCATGTCTCATTTTTACTGTATTTTGGTAATCATGAAAAGCAGGATTTTTGCGCCAAGACCTTCCAGTTATGAAATATTGTTTCAAAAACCATCGCGTTTTCTGGACAGGACTTAACAATTTCTAATAAGGGTTTTGGGATTACGGTTGCAGGCCCCACCATCTGGAATGACCTCCATGCAGTTGGAGCTTCGTATATTAATACTTCTGAGTAATCAGACTCTGTTTTATAAATCACTCAAGTATTCTTTCGTCAGTCGTGGCTGGGCTGGGAGCGCCTATGAGTAGGTTTATGAAGGGGCGCTGTATAGGTTCATATAATGAATGAAGTAATGAATGGATGAATGAACGAAAAGGATCAGAAGTCTGGGTATATGATTGCAATCTTTGAAAGTCTTGGACTTCAAGTTCAAACTCCTGGTCTTGGTCTTGATATCACGGGTCTTTGATCTTAAAGTTTCAGATCTTGACAACAAGACACGAAGCCTATTATGCACCATCGCACCACTGTCTAGTTCGTGGTTCTGGCTGACGTTAAACTGTACGGAAACTATATTTATAGGATAATTCAATTTTTCTGAGAACATAGGATTCCAAAAAAGCACTCAAGAAAAAGCGTCTTGCACGCAAAGAATAATATTATGCGAAAAATTATTCGCCAATGACGTTATGAATATCTTTTCCCATTCGAAAGTTATTCATTGAAAGCCGCGATGGGGATAAACATTCATGAGAGTTGATGGACGGGAGACATACAGAAAAGCTTTTAGGGACCTCTAAATCATTCAACCTTTTGCAGTCACTTTGCAATTTTTTTTATCAGTGTAGCTTATAAGAGAAACTTTTAGAGTTTGGTCATTGATAGGCTATTTCAGAACTCTGATTTTTAGGGAACACAAAAAATATAATATTATGTCTACTTATTACTTATATAAATAACTAGCTTTTGTACCCGGCTTCGCCCGGGAAATTTAGGGTTGTAAACACTACTCCACTGCGGTACCCATCGTTGACCGCTAAATTTCGAGTTTTCGCCAACCCTCCAGTCCACCCCGGTTCCCCAAAAAGCCAAACGTGACCCGCCCCTGCGGGGCGCTACTGTAATTATTACTGAGTGAGTATGACGTCACGCAGGCTGTAGACTTTACTAAAGCTCGCGACTCTTTACTAAAGAGTGAACGATTTGAAAACTGTGTTAAAACGCTAATAACTCGAGTTCTAAAGTGAAATTTCGTGTTTTAAACACTACTCCACTGCGGTACCCATCGTTGACCGCTAAATTTCGGGTTTTCGCCAACCCTCCACCCAACCCCGCTTCCCCAAAAAGCCAAACGTGACCCGCCCCTGCGGGGCGCTACAAAAATTATTACTGGGCGGGTATGACGTCACGCGGGCTGTATACTCTTTACTGCAGCGTTAGGTGAGCGGTTATTGATGAAATCTGTCTTGAAACGCTAATAACTCTTGTTTTGAATTGAATTAAAAGCTGAAAATAGTCGCGTTGACCTTATAATTTGGGTAAGAATCATTTGCAAATATTTAGTTAAATCGACGCTGTTTCATTTCCGAGCCTTTTCATAACGAAGAGTCAAATTACACACATCTGGAAGGACAAACTTTCTGTTTTATAATTTAAGATAACTTTAGGCTTTTGTGAAATCAAGAAAATGAGGTTCAATTTCTATAAAATATCATATATTTTTGGCGCCATCAATTATAAGCAGCATCAAAGGCCTTTCGTATTACTCCTATTAACATAATCCAAGTTTTGCAATGTCAAGGTATCATATTCATAATTCATAATGTCTCCAGCCGAAATTTTTTCAATTTCGATGAACACAAAATCTGAGTATAATAGATATAACATACGCGAATGAGAGAGAATATATGAATATTAGGATTGTGATTAACCATGCAAATGCAATATATATATAATATATATTTTATATAGGCCTATATATTAGACATATATATATTAGACATAAATATATATATATTAGGCTTAAATGTTCACGTAGATCACATATCTAATCTGAACTGAAACAGCTTAACCCAGGACATAATTCTTTAAACAGAGGTTCGTAAGTTTTAAAAAGTATGTAGCCTAAACTGAGTTCTCGACCTTGTTGTTATTGATCTCTTAGTATTCCACAGCATCCGCAGTCTGCATTATTTGACAGTGATTTCATTACACTGCAGTCTGTAAATCGGGTTGAGGCCAGGGAGCTGGCGATGGACAAGCACTGAAGGAGGAGAATCGTTGCACATGAATATTCCCGTAGGGCCCGGACCTTCCCTTTGGCGACACCCATCGAACAATGAACTGCTGATCGATCAGTCGAAATTCCGATCGATCTTTGACTATTGATTTTGACTTAACAGTGATCAGAACCGGATCCGTTTAGTTCTGTTTGTCATTGAATCGGGGTGTGGGAGTGTTGGGGTGTGGGGTGTGGGGGGTGAGGAGGGAACATTCCCTTCCTGGTAAAACTAAAACTAATTCCTGCGTCGGGAACAGATATTGCATTTGCTTTCCGTGCACGAGCAACTCAGACAGACAAAGACATAAAAAGACACAGAGACACACAGAGGCACACAGAGACACACAGAGACACGCAGAGAAACACAAAGATACACGAAGACAATCTCACACGCAGGTCATAGCGATAGACAACTGGGAAATTCCATGGAGACAGACAGACAGACAGACAGGCAAACAGACAGACAGACAGGCAGACAGACAGACAGACAGACAGGCAGACAGACAGACAGACAGACAGAGGGTCAGTGAGCCAGCGAATCACTGTGGGAGTGAGAGGCATAGAATGACTGCGATCATGCCTCCTACGGGAATGAGCGGAAAGTTATGACTGTCATGGTTCAAATGTATTCAGACTACTCTATACTCTCTTCTCCTTCCGTTCGTTCTCTCATCACCAAAACAGTTCGACGCTGTCGAATATGAGATGTCATGGACATCAACTGAAGTCTCTTCACTCCCGTCCTTGTCTTTTAAAAGCCTGGCTTTCAGCCGGAAATGGCTGGACGATATCCGCAGCAGATGACTCCTATATAGGCCAGCTAATGGACTACAAGGATCCATGTGTCCTCTCATGTTATCACCATAGAACTTAAGAACATCCATATCTGCAAACATTTCCTTAATGCTTGTCAAGATTGTTGCCATAATAAAGTCGTACTTTCCAAATGATGCATAAAAACATTGATACTGACGGACGTAAGTGATCCAGACACTTATCAAGACATGCATGCATATACATAAACGGACACAGAACCAGGGAGAGACAGAGAGAGAGAGAGAGAGAGAGAGAGAGAGAGAGAGAGAGAGAGAGAGAGAGAGAGAGAGAGAGAGAGAGAGAGAGAGAGAGAGAGAAGCAGAAATACAGACAGAGAGAAGAAGCGGGGAAAAAAGGAATGAAGGATGGATGAATGGATGAATGGAAGGAAGGAAGAAGGGAAGAAAGAAGGGAAGATAGGAAGGAAGGAGGGAAGGATTTAACGACAGAAGAAAGGAAGGAAAGGAGAAACAGCTATCAAGTTGAGAAACACAAATCAAAACGTCATCGATGTAAGGCGACAAAAGCGATTCAAATGAGAGATTGACACAAATAATTCCGATCTGAACACAAAATAAATGCAACGCAGAGAGATGTTCTGGAAGGAGAAACGATGAAGACATGCCACGTATCGAAAGCCATCCTTCACTCATTCGACGTCTGGATTGCTATTTAGAAAAGCCCTCGTGGTTCGAGTGGGGCCCACAGGGCTTGGTGCATCGTTTATCGCATTCAACAGACATCAACATCACGCACGACAACTCGAATGTCATTCTACGCACTTAAGAGACTTTATCGGGTGTATGAAGATACATGCATACATACATACATACATACATACATACATGCATACATACATACATACATACATACATACATACATACATACATACATACATACATACATACATACATACATACATACATACATACATACATACATACATACATACAAACACACATACATACATACATACATACATACATACACACACACATACATACATACATACATACATACATACATACATACATGCATACATGCATACATACATACATATATACATACATACATACATACATACATACATACATACATACATACATACATACATACATATAAACAGATACAGTTATACATACCTGCATGCATTCATAATACTACTGCTGCTGTAACAACTATAGGCCTACTACTATACTACTACTACTGCTACTGCTACTGCTACTGCTACTGCTACTGCTACTACTACTACTGCTACTACTACTACTAGTAGTAGTAGTAGTCTACTACTACTACTATTACTGCTGCTGCTGCTGCTGCTGCTGCTGTCATTTCTACTACTACTACTCTACAGTCTCTTCTACTGCCAGTAGGTTATGAATTGCTACTCATGTTACTAATTTTTTGCACTGCTGTTGCTATTGTAGATATCATCACTGCTGCTGCTTTTCCCAGTGTCCATTAGAATTCCCTGTAGATTAAAAGTGTAGCAAGGGTCGTTTTGGTTGCATTCTGGGACATCGGGGTGATCGGGTGAGGATGTAGGGGAAGTCTACATACTGAATTTTCACTTCATTTGAAAATAGGTCAGCGAATGGATGGAGTGATAAATAGGTCAACAATCGAAAACTATGACAAATGCTTCAACGAATGAAAGCTGTTACAAATAGGTCAACGAATGGAAGCTGTGACAAATAGGTTAAACGGATAGCGGCACCACCATCACCTCTGCGTTTATGCAAAAACGCAAGGCCCGTAAATGATCGCTTCCTCTATTAGAAACTCATTACCAAAATAATAACTCATATACACAACGTATAATAGGCCTATATGAATATATATATATAATATATAATTATTATATATATTATATATATATATGTACACATGTGGACATATAGAATTACATGTGGCAGGTAGCAATAAGCTTATGTAACGAATGAGCGATTTATATTTATAATAATTATCTCCTATGGATTAATCTGTTTGATACGTTCGTGTTCATCGAGTTTCTCTCCAACTATTATAAAACCGCTAAGCTTCCAATAAAATAATATCAATTTATACCATAAACGAACAATAATTGATATCATTCATTCATTCATTCATTCATTCATTCATTCATTCGTTCATTCGTTCATTCGTTCATTCATTCATTCGTTAATTCATTCATTCGTTCGTTCATTCATTCATTCATTCGTTCATTCATTCGTTCATTCATTCGTTCATTCATTCGTTCATTCATTCATTCATTCTTCATTCATTCGTTCGTTCATTCATTCATTCGTTCATTCATTCATTCATTCGTTCATTCATTCATTCATTCATTCATTCATTCATTCATTCATTCATTCGTTCGTTCGTTCGTTCATTCATTCATACATCCCGTTTTTCTATCTCCATATTTCCTTCCGCGTCTTTCTCCTCTTTCTCTCCATCTCAACATATCTCTACACCGTTTTCTCTGCTTCCACTTCTTCTTTTCCATGCCAGTACGTCTGAACGTCTTCGGTCCTATTTCTTCTTCTCCTTTATTCCTCGTTTCCTTCCTTCTTCCTTCTCGGTTCCGGCGACTGAAAATTGAACTGGATGCTGTGACCGTCGCCAACGACTCAGCCGTATCATCCAGCGCTGGTCGATCGGTGGATGGGCGGCTGGCCGAAGGGGGAGGGGTGTTGCGCGGGTGGGGGTGAGGGAATCGGTCCGACATCCCATTCATCTTCGAAATCTAATTGTTGCGGCGACGCTCGAATATTACGAGATAAAATGTTAATGAAAACAGCGACCCGTGTGCATGTACATGTATACGACGGACATTGCTCTCGAAGAACACAAGACTCAACGGCGGAGGAGAGGGGACGAATATCCTCTGCTCCCCCCCATCTCTCCGCCGCCGGAACTCACCAGTCGGGCGTCTTCGACTAATTCGCTCTGAATTAACTTTCGGGTGTAAATTCCGATCAACGGCCCCTTCTTCTTCTTCTTCCTTCTCCACCGGATGAGCGGGGAGTGGCGGGGGTGGGGTGGGGTGGGGGGGGTGAGTACGCCCGCTGCGTCAACACTCTTCTTTTCGATGCCTTGATTCCTTCCGAAGAAAAACATGCCAGGCCTTCGTCGTCGTCGTCTTTTTGTTTCATTTCTTACCCTATCTCCGAGCAGGATTTCGTCCCATCCATTATAACCAAGAATGATGGGAATTCAGATAGACAGTCACACGGATAGACCGTCGCAGATACCATGAAGAAAGACATACAGATAGGCATGCAGACAAAAAGAAAGGTGGACGGCCGGAGAGACAGACATATATATATATATATATATATATATATATGGGCAGAACAACCGGACATAAATAAATAGGCAGACAAACAGATATAGGAAGATAAGCAGATAGACGGACACTCAGACAGAGATGGACATAGAGACAGGCATACTGCAGCACGGCCAGTAAGCACATAAAAGTGATAAAACACGGTCACAGAGGCATAGACTACAGAAACACCCAGACGACATAATATCTATAGATCTATATTATACAGGGTGGGCCATAAAAAAGTAACCCCTACGGTTATTTGCCCATATCTTGGCCAGAAGTAAGAATTTCGAAATGAAATTTTACAGTCCTAAAAACAATTCATATTTACACATGATGACCAGATTTCATCAAAATATTTCAAACCCAACAAAAGTTACACCACTTTTAGTGAGGTCACCCACCGTTTTTTGACGATTCAAAAACGCGACGAAACAAAAAGTTGCAAAAAATATATAATTATTCTGGCCAATATCTTGGTCAGAAGTAAGAATATCGAAATGAAATTTTACAAGCTTAAAGACAATTCATATATACACGTGATGGCCAGATTTCATCAAAAATATTTCAAACAGAACAAAAGTTATACCACATTCAGTGAGGCCACTACCGTTTTTTGACGATTCAATAGGGTGACGCAACAAAAATTAACAAAAACACAATTTTATTAAGTTTCATCTCAAATATTTGTTATCAAACAGCCTTGATTTTTACCAGATGATCATTATTATTACTATTTAGCAAAAAAGAAACAGGGTACCAGCGAAGCTGCACGTCACTGAGAAGTCACTTATCAAGATGACAATCAAGTTGGTAAATAAGGAATCTGTCAGATTAATCAACAGGTCCATCAAAAACTTTGCAAAGAGACTCAAAAGAAGTTTTGGCACGGGTGGTGGGCACATTGAACACATGTTGTGAAGCACTACCAAGTTCATTTGACAACAGTTATTTGAGATGAGACTTAATAAAATCGTGTTTTTTTACTTTTTATTGCGTTTCGTTTTTGAATCGTCAAAAAACGGTGGGTGGCCTCACTAAAAGGGGTATAACTTTTGTTTTGTTAGAAATATTTTGATGAAATATGGCCATGGTGTGTACATATGAATTGTCTTTAAGCCTGTAAAATTTCATTTCGAAATTCTTACTTCTGGCCAAGATATTAGCAAAAAATCTAAATTTTTTGCGTTTCGTTTTTGAATCGTCAAAAAACGAGGGGTGGCCTCTCTAAAAGTGGCATAACTTTTGTTCTGTTTGAAATATTTTGATGAAATCTGACCATCATGTGTAAATATGAATTATCTTTAAGCCTGTAAAATTTCATTTCGAAATCCTAACTTCTGGCCAAGATATGGGCAAAAAACCTTAGGGGGTTACTTTTTATGGCCCACCCTGTATAGACGGACTATCACGGACAGATGAACGGACGGACAGACAGACAGAGTCTGAACGTCGTGAACAAATTTAGTTGTCCGTTTGGCCCATGTCTTATATCATCCATCGCGCCTTCTTTTCTTCTAAGACTTTTTGTCTTATAGACTGACCACGTCCAACACGTCCAATAGACATTTCCATGGATACGCTGGAAACACGTTTCATAAACCAATGCCGTCTTCTTAACAGGAAATCAACCTATAGATTTCTCTGTCTCATTGATACCCCTACTACTTCTCTCTTGACTTTACCCCTACTCCTTCTCTCCTGACATGTATATGTACATGTACAACACACCGAACAGAATGTATACGATGAACAACTAAGAACATTCAACATCGTAGACTTCATAGGGTAATCCCACTCCCTGTTTCGTTCATTTTGTGACGCCGCCGCTACTTCCGCAGACGTCTTCTATCTTCTCTTGCTAATTCGATGGCTTCGTCTGGCGCCATCCACGCAGACGAGACAGACGCCACCATGGCCATAATATGGAGAAGGATAGATCCTCCAGTCTCGTTAATGTCTGCTCCACAGCTCATCGTCGTCGTCGTCGTCGTCTTCCAAAGATTTCGTTTTGTTTCGGAATAGAATGACCTTAAAAACCGCCGCATTAATAACAATTTCGCATAAAATATACACGTCTGTTTTGAACCAACGCCGTCGACCTGAGAGCAAGCAGGGTCGTCTGCTGGGTAAGGCCGCCACATTCCGGCGGGATTCTCTGAATCATGAGCGAAGTTCTGCATTATATCAGGCAACACTGGGACTTCGAGGACCCTTTGACTTTGGCGTCACATGACCGAAGCAAAGCTGTCCCTAAATCATATAGGAGAAGAATAATTGTTAGACATAATTGTTCTGACCAAAGAAAAACATATGGGGGCAGGACTGCATGTGGAAGTTCAAGCATCTGAACCTCATTCTTCATCTGGTTGTGACCGTCCTTCATCCGTTTCAACATTTGGTGTTAGGTCTTTCTCTTTGTGTTTAGTTAAAGCTTAGTAATTACTGTATTTACTGACTTCGTGTTAAGCATCAAGATTAGAAGGGTGACATTCGGATAACTGCATATATGATAATTTACTGTAGGCTATATATCTTAAAAGGGAAACAGTGAAATATAGTGAAGGTTGGGTGCTTTCGTAATCCGACCAAATCATACCCTGCTTGCATGGTTGACGCTTTATCTGCTCTACAGCTTGTTCGTTCCTTGGTTATTGGAGCACACCTCTTAGGTCCTCCCAGCGCTCAAAAGGTAAGACTCCACTATATGCAGTTCTTTGCTGAATCGATCCTGTGTTGCAATCAGAGCAAATACTTAGCACGGAGTGATCTCAATATTAGTTAAGGGCATGGTTGTACTGGTAAAATCTGAGGTGAGTACACGCTGACCGGGAGAAAAACTTACCTGTTTTCGGCCAGATCTGACGACCTTTTTTTAGTCGTTCGGCCAAAATCTCGGGAAAATTTCGGCAATTTGCCGTCCCAAATAGCTGACGCCCTGATTTACTAGCGTGTACGGTGTACCTTGCTTTTTAGCCGCGTATACCATACTTTTCGGGAGGTGAGTATACGATGCCGTTTTTACCCGAAGGTGAGTACACGCTGTATACTCGCGTATACCCTCGTGTACAGCCCTGGTTAAGGGCCCTGCATAAAATACACAAAGTCGTAAACAACCAATAACCAAAGACAGAAGATATCACAACAACAAAGAAATTAGAAAGTAATTCAATAAAACTGTGCAAAATTGAATATAAAGCAAGCAAACAAAAATAGAAAGCGTCATTATAAAGAAATTTTAATGAGCGAATGAAAGTAAATAAATTATTATTGAAGCCTAAACAAATGATGAATTAATGCGTTGAAAATACATCTCAATCATTTTAGATTGCGATGGTCTTGGGCGGCAATATTAAAACAACTCCCTGGCGCTTCCCTTTGTTGTTGTTCATGTTGATATTGGAAAAGGAAAACGCTATTATGGAGAACAAATACATTAGAAAATATTGCAATAACGCTAATAGCTCTGCACTTGCATCTCGCTATACTCTTGGCAACCTGCGAGACTCATATATAATATTAATTTTTAGAGATCGGGAACATCCCATTACACCACTGAATGTCATCTGAAAAACACAAGCACTGTTCACTGTTGCCGCCGCCGCTGTGTTTTCAAAACGTCTCCATAAGCATCAGAATCATCATGAAACGACTCTTTAAGTCGACCACAATATTATACATCATCCTGGTATATCGTATTTTTCCTGGTATATCGTATTTTTGGACACAGATAAAAAAAATTGTGTTGCTTCTTGGAAAGAAAACATTATTCTGAATCGATTGCAGCCTGGACATGGACTGAGTTTATCAGGGGCTATGGGGGCTAAGCCCCCAAGACGACCCAGATTCAGGTTTTTTACCGTGTGAACGGTATCTTTTCCCGGGTTTAGCCTCCCCCAAAGAAGGCGCAGACTCATAAGGTAGCCCGTCCAAGAACGGAAACCAAACTCCACCCATGAACCTGGACGTAGATTGGAGGGCGTTGGGGGGGGAAATTACACCGACTCATTTCTGCGCTCAGAGTCATCAACGTCAATACCTCGTCCCGGCACAGTTAGCTGAACCGGTTATACATATATATATGTGTGTGTGTGTGTGTGTGTGTGACTGTGTATGAGTGTGTGTGTGTGGGTATGTGTGGGTGCGTGTGTATGTGGGTGCATATACGCTCTCCATGCGGCTCATATATGCGCTCCATACAAGTCGTATTGAGTTTTGGGTTCGATTCCGAATGGTGTCTTGCTTCAAAGTGTTGATAATGTTGCTGTCGTGTGAAATTAATTACATTAAAATCATTACAGCATTAAATAATATTTTTATTGTCATGGTTCTTATAATTATTGACGATCAATAATAATTAGTGAACGAACAACTGGTATACGTACATGTAGGTCCCTATAGCCTAATTACTGATTTGACTTCAACCATCCTCCGGTCACTTATAATTGCATTCAATGTAATTCTCAATAGCAATAGTCTACCACTGGTGCATAATGAGTTGTAACGGATAATAATAATACAATAATTCAATCTTGTGTATTTTAAACATATTAATATCTACATGATGATTTTACAAATCTATGGCAGTGGTTTTCCTCTCTCTGTTCAGATATGAATCATATGATAGCATTCATCTACATTATACAAAACTCCACCTCTCGCTATCTCCCCACAGGTCTTTCACTCAAAACTGAAAACATTGCTCTTTCACAAATCCTATCCTGATTCCTCCTCTTCTCATCACATCCCTCGTCATTTCAATTCTAAACATCACCCACCTTAGCCGTCCATCTATCTGCCTGCCTGACTCTCCGGACTTGACCCGCTGCCTATCGATTTTGTTTTGATTGAGCGCCTGTGAATAAGCTGGTTCCCGCGACTTGGCTTTTGTGGGCGCTGTAGAAGTTTCGAGATTACGATTACGATTACGATTACAATGTACTTTTTTGCATAGATCTACACATTTATTTGCAACCGCGATACGTCAGCCAATTGTCGAGCAGACGTCGTGTTGTCATGGCATCGTTTGCGGGCGTCCACTGATATCCGTTCGTTGTGAGTTCACATCATGTAGTGCGGCCAATAGATTTAATTGGCTGCATTCGCGGCGGAGGGACGCTCTTAAATCAGCGGTTCTTCCATGAACTCTGCCTGCAGTATCCTGGAGAGCAGGACACGACAGCAAATCGAGGACCCGCGACGATTGGTGGCGCACGTGGGAGTGGTACTCCATAGAACGGCGGTAGGACACCGAGGACTGGAAAGCAAATTGCGTTGCCCGGTTGCTGAGTGCAATAAAGCAAAGTAAACAGTCTTTGCATGTAGACTATAATGGTAAGCGACATTGGAATGTCATTTTGCATTTAGACTTGAAGACGACGCGCCAAGAGTGGACCCACTTTCGTCCGACTGCTCGAAAATGCTCACAAAACTTCTAGAAAGTGTATTTCCTTATTGCTTTATTCTTAAAACTATTCAGGGACGTAGGCTACTTTGCAAAATATATATGCAAGCTGCAAAAGAGAGAGTGAATACTGAAGCACTGAACGCTATGAAGATCAATGGCCAGGATTTATCGTTACTGCTCAAGAGAACTAAGAAGCCAAATTCTTACAATGTATACACAGTTCATCTTGTGGAATTGCCACACGAATTTTGTCGATAATGATATAAATTATAGCGGTAGTCACTTTCAGCAGGCCGCTGACAAACCAGATCAACGCATACGCTTAACAGGGTTGAGGCCATATAGACGGCCGCTATATAAAATCTGATTACATTTTACATTTACAAAACACACATGTCAAGCACAATTAAATAGAGTGGAAGGGGACCCGGTATCGCAATGAGGGGCGCGGTGGTGCAGTGGTGGCGTCGTTGCCTTGAAGCCGGAAGGTTCGAGGTTCGAATCCACCTCAGGTCGCCGCATATAGGGACATTGGGTAAGTCCTTCACTCGCAATTGCTCAGGGCTTCGGCGTGAAACTCCGAGGCAGTGTCCGCTCTGTAGTCGGGATCGCCTCTGAGTAGCGTGCTTGAAGGGGCGCTATAACAAGCGCACATACAGACAAACACCCTGGCATAGAGAGCAAGAGGTAACGAGATCGCGTCCCGTATTATAGGGACAAACGTACTTTGTAGGCTGGTATTAGCGCTGATTATTGCAGGCTGTCTGTTCTGTTAATAGTTAAGATTTGTGTATTCTGTGATCTGCGTTCTTGTGACTTGTTTAAACTGCATAATTGTACACTGTAGCCCAGAGGTCTCAAACTCAAGTCAGCATGTGGGCCACATTTGGAAATTTTGAATGACTCGCGGGCCGCAACAAAAAAATAGACTAATCGTGCACGTGAAACTTAAATTAGTTATGTGTCATTGCAGCCTACAATACTGTAATGATGATATAGCCCTGTAAAATTCACATATTATATTTAAGTGTAGCTATAATGGTAGCCTACTACAAAACAATTGGAAAACCATTCTATCCCAATTATTGAAAATGCGTGGGCACTATAGTTGAAGAAATTATGCCGTAATCAAAATTTAAAATGACTCTGATTTTTTAAAGTATCCTAAGCAATGTCCAGAGTAATTCAACTCGAATTTAGTTTGTCCTATAGAGACTGAGACTCTGAGCGTTCTTAAGTGTTCCAAATGTTCTAAGTCCTCTAAACCAAAGTCACCAAAATTATAGGAATAAACATAGGACCTACCTATTAGTTAGTGTCATTGTTCAAAACCAAGCAAATGGAAGTTAACTTGCAAAAATAAGCACACGCGGAAGTGACACTTTTCGACTTCTCATTATCTGGGGAGATACGATTATTCCGGGGATACTATATTTTGCGACACCGGCATACAAACTTTGCTGTGCATTCTTCTGCTTCGGTGTTGCATCGCACTGAAGGTCCACTAAATTCATCTGCATAATTATATGCCTATAGCCTATATCTGCTGTTGTGGACTCAATGTCCAGTCAAAAGGAGTAGGAAGCAGTTTAAACATTGGTTCAAATCGTCAAAGAACTGTAAAATTCTTTTAAACCGATTTCTAACTTTAAAAAATCAAAAACCAGGAAGCCGTTCGCGGGCCGCATTAATCGGGTTCGCGGGCCGCATGCGGCCCGCGGGCCGCGTGTTTGAGACCCCTGCTGTAGCCTATATAACCGGTCGCGGTCTGTCAACCGGATTGTCGAATAAACACGAAAATTATTATTAACAAACTTATATTGCCTAGCAGACTATACACACAAGAAAAATTCCAGCAATCATTTTGTGACTGATCACAAAGATACGTTGCAACGCTAGTTAGAGAGTAGATCTACATGCGGTATATGCCTACACACACTAGATTGCACTATAAAGCAACTTTGCTTCCACGAACGTCATAGCCTGCATGGAAAGACCTTGTCTCTTATGAAGCCAGACTACAGCGTTCATTAGCTAATAGACATTAGACACTTACTCAAGATGAGTTCAAACATAAGTATTCTTCCAGGATGCTTACCGTACTAGAATTCAACTTTCGAATGGGTCGTAAAAATATTGCGTCTCCAAGCTCATGGTCATTTTAGTACGAGTATTATTAAGCCACATTCTATTGCGATCTTAAAACTGTCCTCTTTAATCGAGGTGGTGGTCGGGGGCGCTCCTCGGCAGTAACCGTGAGATGCGCTATATAAATCCTAGTAATGACTGACTGACTGAATGAATGATTGAATGAATGAAACTATGAATGATCTTTGACCAACGCATTCGTAGTCGTAATCTTAAGAAGTCTACAGTCGCGAGAACCAGTTTATTCATAGACTTTAGTTAAAGCATGGGCTATTGATCAGCAACATAGTTTGACAACAAAGATCTAAGTACATTGACCTGAGGCGATCAGTGATATCCGGATTGACAGTTAATCACTATCGCAATATTCCTTGTTGCACAGTCTCCAAATTTAAGACACTTGTATTAACTCCATGCATTACTTTAATCCGCTTTGAAAATTGCTGGCTTTCGTCAAAGTTTCGTGACTACAGCTGCATGGGAGAATTCTGCAGCTGCCGTGTAGGCTGGTGCCAGTGCTAAACCTAAATAAACGAGGAGGGAGACGCCAATTAACTCTGTAATGACACAGCAGTACGAGCGAAAGCGTCACCATCCGCACGGTCAACACGAGCAGGGCTGCATGGACAATAGCTGGATTTTCAGAAGCCTCAGTGTTTACTCCGTGAGCTTTCAAACCACATCGCTGCTGCTGCTGATGATGATGATGATGGGACCCTGTATTACGGACTAATCTTCCGGATATTGGACTCATTTTGGATTGGTGCTGGAGCAGTGGCGTAGCCAGGAATTTATGATGGAGGGGTTTTATGGCCTGGTCGCAGGGCCGGATTAGAAAATGTGGAGGTCCTGTTCGGGAAATATTTTGCGGATCTTCGGCCGAAAATTCTTATGACCTTTTTTAGTCGTTTGGTCGAAAATTTCGTAGAATATACCGATTATTTCCCTCCAAAAAGTTTATGACCTTTTTTAGTCGTTTGGTTACAAAATTTCTAATTTTTTCGCGCATGTGTAGGCCCCATAAAGTGTGGACCCTTGTTAGGCCGAAGATGTTGAATATGCCTTAATCCGATTCTGCCTTGTCGGATGCCCTTCTTGACACCAGCCCAACAGTATTACAGTAAATAAAAAGAGAATGAAGTAACAAAGGGAATAAAGTAAGAAAAACAATTGCTATTACAAGCAATTGTTTTTCCTTATTTAAGTGGATAAATAACATTTAAAAAAACTTTTTCTTAAGACAATGGGTGGGGGAGTATAACCCAACCCCCCTAAACCCCTTGTCTACGCCACTGTGTTGGAGCACCATCGGTTGATACCTTGCGCATTTAAACCAGCGCTATATAAGTTGTATAAATTATTATGACAGTTGCAATCACCCTCAATGTTTACTCTATGATTCTTCATGCTGCGTACACAATTATAGTCTACAGTTTGAGAGACGCCAGATTGCAGTCTGCTGTTCACGAACGATAAACCTTTTGTTAGATTAATCAACAGCTAAGACATCGTCATCAGAGACGAAAAATCCAGACCGGAAATTGCGACATCCAGGAGGAGTCTATACCCACAGGTCCTCCTCCTCCTCTTCGTCCACCCGGAGTTTTCCTTAATCGCTGGGTAACCAAGAGTTAAACGTGGAAACACCCTTGCACGACGACGACCTTTATCGATCCATGTAAACGCAGTACGAGTATAATTATGTCCCATATATCGGCATAGAGTCTATACTATTCTATAGATAAAAATTATGGACGTCTGCAATAATATGTTGTGGCAACATAGTCAACGTCTTCTATTATCAAAATAATTAAACTGTTATTATTTCGTGACGCACAGTCATACAGCACAAAAATCAACGTGATCGTCTAATTATCAATAATTTTCTTTCTAATACCATGCAGCAGCCGGTTCATAGGACGATAATAACTCGCATCAGTAATTTCATCAAACAGTCTCAAAAGCAAGCACGCAGCTTAAAAATTGATCCGCTGCGAGAGACAGCTGGCGTTAATTGCTTGGGTAGAACATGCCAGTTTTTAGCAAAAATTCTGCAACAACAATAATATTTCGACGATGAAAAAGTGATGGCGAAATAATGGCGACACAGATGAACTGAAAGCTGGATGATGGTCATTATCACGGCTACAGATGCTAAGAACGATAAGCGTAACGCGTTGGAGTGCATGGTCCCATCTCTAATGAAAAATACATGCGCTATATATTATCCTCGTGAAGCCACCTGTAAGTACTATACTACCCTATGCTGCGCAATCTGTAGCCAATTAATTTTTCATGCAGAATGTCCGCTCAATGTTGGCATCGACGGCTCGCAGAAGATAACCAAACCATAACCATAACCATGAATTTTATTGAACCCAAGCAACAGTATATACAATTATACATACACATGTGACATCGAGAAACCAGTATGGTAGGGAAAGACTAACAACAAGGGATCAATAGGACTAATAGATGTGATTGGCTTCGCAAGCAAAAGCAGCAAATGTTTTGATTGCACTACGTCTATGTCATTTCCATCTCGAAACTGTTCCTGGAATCTGAGAGTAGCAATTGGAGATAAACTTTCCAAGAGTTGGATGGATCTCTGATGAACAATCTTCAGCCGTCATATTATTTTTATTATTGTATTATTTCTGACGTCTGTTCTGATTGGCAGATCGCGCGTTTCGTGCAATCAGGTCAGCAGCAGCAGCATTAAGATATTGTCGTCTATTGATCGAACGGACAGACTGCCGATGATGATGAACCGCCATAAAATTCGAGCTATTGCTTTTGTCTTGATTGAACAGTCGATGCAACGCCCGCAGTTCAAACTTTATATAGCGCATCAACATGCTTCCACGACTTTATCTTCCCACTGGGAGTCTGTGTCTCTTACTTCAGTCATCCGTCTCTTGCCTGCCTGCCCCCGCCTGTTTGCCTATCTGTCTGCCTGTCTGACTGTCTGCGTGTCTGCCTGTCTGGCTGTCTGCTGCCTGTCTGTCTGTTTGCCTGTCTGCTTGCTGTCTGCTGCCTGTCTGTCTGTCTGTTTGCCTGTCTGGCTGTCTGTCTGCCTGCCTGTCTGTTTGCTGTTTGCCTGTCTGGCTGGTTGTCTGTCTGCCTGCCTGTCTGTTTGCTGTTTGCCTGTCTGGCTGTCTGTCTGTTTGCCTGCCTGTCTGTTTGCTGTTTGCCTGTCTGGCTGTCTGTCTGTTTGCCTGCCTGTCTGTTTGCTGTTTGCCTGTCTGGCTGGCTGTCTGTCTGCCTGCCTGTCTGTTTGCTGTCTGCCTGTCTGGCTGGCTGTCTGCCATCTTGCCTGCCTGTTTGCCTGTCTGTCTGCCTGCCTACCTCTCTGCCTGTCTGCCTGTCTGCCTGTCTGGCTGTCTGCTGCCTGCCTGTCTGTCTGCCTGCCTATCTGTCTGCCTGTTTGCCTGCCTGTCTGCCTGTCTACCTCTCTGCCTGTCTGCCTGTCTGTCTGTCTGTCTGTCTGCCTGTTTGTCCGTCTACTTGTCTGAACAGTTTAAATCTCCATTTTCTATCTCTGAAGAATGTTGTATTATGTCTATTATAGTCCGAGTGTCGATCGAACCGTTTAAAATGGTCGTCTTATACAATGTATATGCGCATCCCAAAGGGAGACGTTGCACCGGAATACGAAGTGGCGGCGGTCGAAGTAAACTGGCAAGTATGCGAGTCTTGTTGGAAGCATTCATTAAAGAGTCATTTATATAGCGCCTCAATCTGAAAGTCCTTCGACCCAGACGTATACGCCTCCGAGGATTCGTGTTGCTAAATGCTCTAACAATAAATGAATGACGGCTTGTAACTCGACTCGTTTGACGCACAAGGAAGACTTTCCAGGTGCAGGAAAGACCATCAACCAAACGTCTCTTATCATTGTAGTTCGAGAGACATTGTACTACTATCCGTCATTCGCAGCCTTAGGCTAATTCCTGTGACGTTTGATTAAGACAGAATCGTTTCAGTCCGTTTTAGCATCGGTTATAACACGCGACCACGATTTGATCCAGTTGTGTACGCAATGCACTGCTCGAACTTTGGCAGTGCCAGTCCCAGGCCTGGATAAAGAGGAGGGTGACACAAAACATTTTGATACAGCACAGTGTCTTTATACAGCAACATAGTGATGAACCAAACAATTTTTGTAGTCGGTCTAGGCTTCTGTGCGCCATTCAACCATGGAATCCGTTTCAGCCAACACGATTTAGTTAAGATAATGTTGAGTTGGAAATGTTATTGATTGATAATTATCGTGTCGTGGAGTTGATATATTTGTATACAATCAGCAAATTTGTTGTTTATACTTTAGGTCAGAAGCGTCGAAGAGAGCGCTGCGATCTTCAGCTATGACGAATTCTGTTCGCATATTAAATGTAGGTATACGGTAAGTGACATACGTGTATTTGAAGGGCGCTTAAAGTCGAGGGTTCAGTGGGGCAGGGAAGGTGTGGCTACTTCATTTTTCCGTGGTTGAGTCGACATCGGTTGTGGTCAGTCTCTTTAGTGAAATTTAGTCCGTTTCTGAGATCTAAGTGACAATATTAGAGGTTCGCTGGTCTCTTTAGACTTACAATCCTTACCCTTATACATATACTAGCTGGGGAACCCGGCGTTGCCCGGGAAATTTAGGATTCGATCCGATACGGCCACAACCCCACCCTACCACACTCCGACCTCTACCGGTACGCGACCCGAGAAATTTGGGTTTAACGAAAATTTCCACCCCCATCCGACCCCCACCCCACCCCATCCACCCCACCCTTCCACCCCAACCCCTCCCACCCCCATTCCACCCCACACCCACTCCAAGTTGTAGCACACGATTAAGACAGAGCCATAGCAATTCTAATGCGGAGAACCAAGAGTTCAAACCTTTTTGGACGAACGAAGTGGGCGCACGGGGGAAGCTGAATGAAGCCGAATGATTACGTCAATCAGATAACATTTCAGTGCAAGACCCGCTGAGTCTTACGAATCACAGTGGAGGTTCTTTTATTGAATGCGCGGGCGAGCACATAAAGGAGCCAGAGATGTTCACCAAACATAAGGTAGAGATGCGAGTGCATGTGCAGGGTCAGACGGGAAGTCAGTAGAGCAGCTGCATTTGCAATACACACATATTACACAGGGCTACTATCCCCCTCTGTAAGCTGGAAGGAATTCCCCCTAACACAAATTTTTTGGCCTATAATTGCAAGCGCCGAAGACGCGAAGCTGTGCGTGCCGAAGGCACTAAGCCCATGGCGACTAGGAGGTCTGGGGGAGCGTCGTAAGCTCCCCGCC
This sequence comes from Lumbricus terrestris, assembly GCA_949752735.1. Taxonomy (NCBI): domain Eukaryota; kingdom Metazoa; phylum Annelida; class Clitellata; order Crassiclitellata; family Lumbricidae; genus Lumbricus; species Lumbricus terrestris. The sequence continues at coordinate 43,427,731 of OX457044.1, read as the reverse complement.
TGGGACGGAGCCCCAGAAACCAACGCATTTTTAGCTGTTGGCATCGACTAGAGTGCATGTTTTAGGCTCTATGAACGATAAAGCCCTGAAAATTTCACTTTTTTGGATTTGCACGCTGTAATTGCAACTTTTTAAGCTGTCATCTTCACAAAATTGCTCGTGAATTCAATGCTCAGAAACGTGATTTAGGATATCATAAAATGTCGCCTCCCCATTATCTAATTTGTTTAATTTGTGCATTAAAATGGTAACATTCTAGAATTTCTCATTATGGGTTAACAGTGCGTTAAACACTGTAGTAGTCCTGTGAAGTTTGGAAAAGTCCAGCATTCATGGCAGATGCTGGGGAATGCCAGAGGAATTGTTCAGGAACAAATCTTCTATTCTCAACTTTATCATTAGGGAAGAAACCTTCCTCCTGGCCAATTGGAAGCAGTCTGCTTCCATCCCCCCATAGCATAGTAGGCCCTGGCAATACATATGACCTTCAACAAATCTTTGGACATGATTGAGATCCATAGGAATTAGGGACACTGAAGCCTTTTCTCATGGCTTCGCCAATACAGCTCCTCCACTGGTCACGAGGATGAGAGAGAGACATACAGAGACAGAGACAGAGGGACAGAGGCAGAGACAGAGGGAGAGAAAGACAGAGACAGAGAGAGAGACAAAAAGTGAGAGAGATACAGAGAGTGAGAGAGAAAGAGAGAAAGAGAGACAGACAGAGACAGACAGACAGAGACAGACAGGCAGACAGACAGACAGACAGGCAGGCAGACAGAGACAGAGACAGAGGAAGTGCATAGCCTAACTCTAGACTCTGCATAGCCTAACTTTAGACTGCATACTCTGACTGTCCTAAACCCCTCTAATTGCACGAGTCTGCGGTAGTCTCTTAAGTCATGCATTAAAGGCCAATGTTCCTCGGCTGTTTGTTGTTTTCTTTTCGTCGATCGATGGGTGTGTATATGGGCGCATGTACGTGTGTGCGTGTGTGTGCGTGGGTGTGCGTGAGTCCGCGACGCGTGCGCGCATGCGTGCATCTGCCACTGCGCTGCAGCTATCATCGCCTCAGCGTGTGATGTTTCGCGTTGTGTCTGATGCACCTACACACAGACGGACCGAGCAGCAGGGCCTCAGTCTAACCAGCCATCCTACTTCATACGCTCCAAGCTACTTCGCTATCGGACGCACACACCAAGCACGTAATGGCTGCTGGAGATTCAGCGGCTGGACGATGCCAACCGAAGCAATGATGCGTCGCCTTAACTTACTCATGTGTTTACTTCATGCTTCAGCGAACTCGTCTTTGTGATTTGACTCGATGACTCGATGTCTGGAGCTGTTACAATTGAATCAGCCTCATCTCAACGTAAGTCAATCGCATATATTTTGGTCGTCATGACGATGAAATATTAGGCCTATAATACTACTGTATTGCGTCGCAGTGTTTTGTATCTGGATACTAATAAAGCGACTCTAGCTGTAGTAACTATTCAATGACACAGCGTCATCTTACTCGGTGAGTGAGTGAGTGAGTGGATGAGTGAGTGAGTGAATGATTGAGTGAATGAGTGAATGAGTGAGTGAGTGGATGAGTGAGTGAGTGAATGATTGAGTGAATGAGTGAATGAGTGAGTAAGTGGATGAGTGAGTGAATGATTGAGTGAATGAGTGAATGAGTGAATGAGTGAGTGAGTGAATGAGGGAGTGAGTTAGTGAGTGAGTGAGTGACTGACTGACTGAATGACTGAGTGAGTGAGTGACATTGAGTGAGTGAGTGAGTGAATAGTTAAGTGTTGACTTCGAACGGAGTTCGCTCCGGGGTTGGGATGCATCAGACGCTCGTAATTAAGTTTGTTATCTAGAGTGCGTTTGGCGCTGTCTCTTAATTGGAAAACCTTTATCAAACACGACATTGTTGCGATCGAGCCTGAAAAATGAATGATAATCATGACAATGCTGTTAGTGTTGTTGTTGTTGCTGCTGCTGATTATTATATTGATATTGCGGAGGATGGGAAGGAGGAAGAGGACGATTGGAATTAGTATGATTATCCCTTGTTCTAAAGATTATTATCATAGCGTTGATAATGTAAGTCTATTACGATGATGATAATGGTGCATGATAATAGAATGACTTCATCTTCACATATGTTAAACTCATGTCTGATCGAAGCAATAATTAAATGCACATATTTCAAGGGTGTGCCACATAAATGTTATGCAATGGCATCAGATATAATCTACTGTATAAGACCAAATGACTTTATAGGAATGAATTAATCATTATTAGCGCTATGTGCTGATGATTGACTGGCCCATTGGCTGATTGGTCCCTGTCTAAATAAGGTCATAGATAGCTGGATGGATGGATATATAGATAGATGGATGGATGGATGGATAGATATATGGATAGATGGATGGATGGATAGATGAATGGATGGATGAATGGATGAATAGGCGGACCGGTGGTGGACGGATGTATGGATGGATAGTTTGGTTCGGTATATACATGTATGTACATATGCATATTTGCAGAGATTGATTGATCTAATGATAGATTGGTTTATTTATTTATTCAGTGATTAATTTATTCCATCATCGGCCTACAAACAGAAAGACGAACAGACAGACAGATGGACAGATAAACATTCATGCACACATGCATACACACATACATACATACACACGTACGTACGTACATACATACATACATACATACATACATACATACATACATACATACATACATACATACATACATACATACATACATACATACATACATACATGCATACATACATACATACATACATACATACATACATACATAGGCCTACATACATACATACATACATAAATACATAAATACATGCATGCATGCAATGTCATTGTCATACATACATGCATGCATGCATACAGTCAGACAGACAGACAGACAGACATAGGCCCCTACAGACGGACAGATGCACACATATTGATCTCGATGGATATTACAAGACAAACAGACAGGGAGACAAGCCAATAGACGGACAGACTCAGCAGAGTGGGATTCGTGGATGGATGGATGGAAAGGAAGAATAAGCTGAAATATAATACACCCACACCCACACCCACACACACACACACACACATACACCCCCCCCACACACACACATACACACACACTCACACTCACACACACCCACACACACACATACACACCCACACACACCCACACCCACATACACACATATATCAGCATTAAGCAATGTGGCATATAATTCAGATATCTAATTGTACCGTTTATGTCATTGTGTCTGATTTGAAATTATTTCCGACCTTATTTTAAAGCGGGACAAGTATATGAGATGAACTGATCCATCTCTCCTCCACTGTCCCTCTCTTCTACCATCCATTCATCCATCCATCCATCCGTCCGTCCGTCCGTCCATCCGTCCGTCCGTCCGTCCGTCCGTCCGTCCGTCCGTCCGTCCGTCCGTCCGTCCGTCCGTCCGTCCGTCCGTTTGTCCGTCCATCCGTCCGTCCGTCCGTCCGTCCGTCCGTCCGTCCGTCCGTCCGTCCGTCCGTCCGTCCGTCCGTCCGTCCGTCCGTCCGTCCATCCGTCCATCCATCCAACCATTCTACCTAATATCCATCTACCGTTCCATCCATTCCATTACGTCATATGGATGAACGGATGGATGTCTTGGGACGGGTGTGTTCGAAGAATGTATGGGGATGCATGGGATGGGGTGGCTGGATGGATTGATTGATAGATGAATCGATCGATGAATGGATGGATTGAGTGATTGATAGGTGTATATGTATTTACGAATTGATGCATGGATTGATTGGTAAATGGATTTATGAATCGATGGATGGATCGATTGATTGATTGCTTGTGAATGAATTGATGAATGGATAAATTGGTTGATTGATTAATGGGTGAATGGATCTATGAATGCATATAAGTATGGATGACTTGATGAATGAATTTACGGATGGATGGGTAGGTGCACGGATGAAATGGGAGCATCGATTTAACGGAAAACTGGATTGATTGATGGATGGATTGATTGATGGATGGATGGATGGATGGATTGATGGATGGATGGTCTTCTTCATTCGATTCAAAATCTCAATTTAACGAGGTGCTCAGTTCTCGGCTGCTGCTGCTGCTGCTGCTGCTGCTGCTGGGCTGCGTTCATCTGCATGGAGCTCCGTTCAGCTTCATTGGTTCTTGTCAGACGATGAGTTGACGGATGGACGCGATAAACAGCTAATATATAATATACACATATGTATATACACATGCGCTTATATATGTATTATATATATATTTATATAAATATATATAGTATGAATATGCATATATATATATATACTATATATACTAGCTGAATTACCCGGCGTTGCCCGGGAAATTTTGGTTTTTAGTTCCCATCCACGCCTGACCCCGCTCCCAATTTTAATTAACGGCATACGCGCTGTAAGAATAAGACTGGCCATGACGTCATTAATGTGTTGGTTTGAATCATCAATGCATCATCGATGGTTTCAATGTTGAGAACGGTCGTTGGCTAAACACAGCGTTTCGGATATAAAATTAAATGTTTCAAACTCTCGAAAAGGTAATAGTTTTGAATCGCGAACCCCTTATGGTTTGTTATTGGGTGCTAAAAAGTATTTTTGTAAATATTGGGAAAAATCGGTCGCGTGGATAAGAAGTTTTATTCAAGGATACGATATGAGATTTTCGATTTTATAGGTATAGATATAAATATATTTATGCATCGTAAAAAGTTCATTTATATATGGTCGATGAATACTTGCATCTCTTCTTCGGAAAATAATAGAGATGGATGGAAGATGAGTAGGAATGGGAATGCGGAATATAAGGAGACATTTAGAGAGGTACAGGGAAGAGGGATAAGGAAGAGGAGAAAAGGGACGAGGAGTTCTGAAGAATAATTCAGGTATGATTATGGTTTGCCGCTGTTTTCAACGAGCACCTGCAGTCCTGTATGCACTGACCCCGAAGGACTCGTGAGGTATATCGAATGTATATATATATATAATTTTAAAAATTCTAATTTTCATATTCTGCATAGTTTCCTGATTTGATTTATGCTCAGCAATGCATCTCGAAAAAGACGATCGAACGGATGGAGAAATAGACATATTTTGTCTGCTGCATGATTGGAGTATACAGAATGTATACCAGGATTTATGCGATAATGAAATAAAGAGGAGAAAGAGAGAGAAAGAGAGAGACAAAGCGAGACAGAGAGAGACAGAGAAAGAGAGAGAGACAGAGAAAGAGAGAGAAAAAAAGAGAAAGAGAAAGAAAGAGAGAAGAGAGACAGAGACAGAGACAGAGACAGAGACAGAGAAAGAGAAGGAGAGAGACGTAGAACATTTCGGCAGATTGGACGTTGCAACATACATCAACTGCGCATAATTATATAGATTTACCAAGAATAATGAGCCGCAAATTAAAATCTTTCCTGAGGTCGTTGAGCTCTTGAATAAAATCTTGTCAATACATATATTCGCAATCCTGCCAATGATCGCAAACCAAGATAACTCTGAGTAGAAATCTTGAAGGAGCGCTGTGACAAGTGTTCATGCATACAACATATATCTACCAACTCAGCTCGCCAGTGTGAAGCGAGGGTCAGAAACTCTCACAGCAGCTGCTAGTATCAGATTTCTGGTGAGATTGTTTTGACCCAATGACCAAATTGTTCCAAGCTGTGTGTTCTCTAAACAATGAACTTATGTCTAGCATTAATTGAAGATTACTTACTTTCTGAGTAACGTCGCGCTGATGACATGTGACTTAATTTACAAGAGAGGTCACATTACCCGATCTCACGATAATATCCAATCTTTAGGGGATGGTTGGGGGGAAATCAAAGTCTCTATATAAGGATGTCGCAGAAACAGGACCTTGTTTCCATTTTAAATCCGGCTCTGTGTATAACACAGACTTATTCATTAGCCTATACGGGATTATTACGGGGTCTTTGACAAAACTTTAGAAAACTACCACGACCATAGAGAATTCGGATGTGGCTGCAAGCATGTCATAATCCTATACCCTCCGGTATTAAAGGGTTAATGCATAAACATAGCCAAACTCCGCAATTCCTCAACGTCACACAATGACCACGTCAAGCAGATGAGCATATGCACAGGCGCTACATCAATTCAAGTTCCAAATGTAGCCTACCTAGTTCTACGCCAAATAACACCTTGCACAACGCAGTGGTATAGGAGTTGGCATGTCACCACTCGGCCATGCATGCACACATTGCACAGTAAGGGTTAAAAAACCGCCGCCAGATAAAAATAAACTCGTTGTGTTTCGAATTAGCGTCTCCAAAAATGTAAAGAGCTTGACTTTGGCCCGAACGAACAAATAAGGGAGACTAATTGGAAAAACACTTCTAAGTTTTCGTGCAGATGTCTAAGAGACTAAAGAGAGGAGGAGGAGACTTCTGTTGACTTTGGCGTCGGACAGAAGTTGCTTGCGGAATTGCGGTGCGTTAAGGTTGAAGGCTCCTATTCGACAATATAATAATTATGCGACGCTGTGAGTTTTCTTGTCTTCTGGTACATAGTATTAGACGTGTAGACTTGTAGACTTGTAGAATGGTGTGAATTATAGCGCTGTACTACCGAACACGGCCATATAATAAGTTGCTTGCGGAATTGCGGTGCGTTATGGTTGAAGATATGCGACGCTATGAGTTTTCTTGTGTTCTGGTACATATTATTAGGCGGGTAGACTTGTGGAGTGGTGTGAATTATAGCGCTGTACTATACCGAACACGAGTACATATACAAAAATGACCTTTTTTGTATTTTGTATGACCGCAAGCCAAGATAAATCTGAGTAGAAATCTTGAAGGACTATACTCAGATACTTGGCTTGCGATCATACAAAAAATCTTTGATAGGTATACAAAAAGCGACATATAGTAGATTTCTACTCAGAGTTATCTTGGCTTGCGATCATACAAAATACATATATTTTCATTTTTGTAGATAAGACAGGGATTCGATTCCTGGGCCAAACATCGGATGCCGACAATGGTCGGAATCTTTGATAGGTATACAAAAAGCGACATATATAGTAGGCTATGTTAGAGTATCCTTACACAATTACACATGCATCACTTATATACAGGCACAGGCACACAAAAATTTGCTTGCATGCATTGCATTAACATGCATTGCATTGGCCAAACAAACAGCAGGTAGCAATCAGCAGAAAGACCCAGAAGGGACCGAGGTCCCGTTTATTATTGCCGTTAATAGGGCCTATATATATATATATATACCAGTGATGTAAACAAAAAACGGTCTATCTAAAGGCTCTAAATATGGCATCGAAAATGACTGATTTTTATCCATGAAGTATAGTCTACGCCTATATATACGAGTGACGTTTTTAGATGGTGACAAATAATTAGGCAGTCTACGGATGTTGTGGGAAAGATTTTTCCAAACAGAAAGCCAGGCGTACCGGTATTTAATTGAAAACAGTCTATAGAGCTGTGGGAGCAAGGCTTCTTGGGTAATCACTAATCACTACTTGGTCTGGTACTGTCTGTATACTGTGAAAGTCAGATCACTAGAAAAGAACCTGTAATCACATATACATAATTGCATACATAGACCCTCCGTATTAGACCCAGTTCTCTATACCTTATCTGCACTTCCATCCTTGCCTGGTTTCTTGCTTAACATCCTGCATTGACCCAATTACAGAAGAGGATGTTCAGACTATAACTGATTTGCTCTACTTCTGCCTCGCTATTGCATAGAAGCATATTGTAAATAAATACTGTATCATACAAGCATACATCCATACTTACATGTAGATGCGCATATAATGCACACGTGCATTAATACCCGATATCTACATGTAGACTATAATACGCGGTACGTATGTACAAGAGCTTATTAAATTGGACGTACAAACTAGAGCTCAGCTCTCTAACTTGAATAATACTATATAGATAGCATTGTATGCAGCACGTTTTTCTTATACTACATGTTTCCCTGTTTTGCATGAGATTCCATTCACTTGGGTTATCCAGTTTCACGCTGGTTTATTCAGATGCCGTTATTTGCTTCTCAACACGGTGAACCAGAAGTCCAGTTGATATATTGCACAGAACTTAGAAGCATAGTATAAATAAATAAATATCTGTATCATCCAAGCTTACATTCATACATACATGTAGATGCGCATATAATGCACACGTGTATTAATACCCGATATCTACATGTAGACTATACGTGGTACGTATGTACAAGAGCTTATTAAATTGGACGTACAAACTAGAGCTCAGCTCTGTCTAGAATAATTCTAGATGGTATTGTATGCTGCACGTTTTTCTTATGCTACATATGTCTCCCTGTTTTGCATGAGATTCCATTCACTTGGGCTATTCCCGTTGGTTTATTTAGATGCCGTTATTTACTTCTCAACACAGTGAACCAAATTCTGACGATATATTATCATCCATATTGTCCAACTCTTTAGAACAGCTGAAGAATATCTTTCGATCCAAGGTCAAAACAAAAGCACTACAGTGAACCAGCGTATGCTGTCTGTCTTTCTGCCTCTGTACATAAACGGAGTCGGATCTGATTAACTCGATTTGAATGCAATCCGACCGAATCAGATCTTATTACACGGCGCGGAAGCTGAGCCGATCAAAGACCAAAGTCGACGTCGAAAATAAGAAATTGTCAAACAGAAGACTGCAGCCACAAATATTTCCACGGTAGACTCCACATTGAAATATAAGGTTTGGCACTCGTGTAGGGCCTACTGACTACTGAGCCTCTCGCTTGTCAACAAAGGAACCACCAGTCACCGAAAACTTTATTATAAGACGCTTCTTGAAACAATTTTAGCCTATGCTGACCCTACTCTGAACTTTTTGTCGCTGCGCTTATTCCCCATGCAAGCAGGGTCCACACTGACTCTTCATATGCCGGTATGCACATCTCAAAACTGTTGTTTTTAACCCCACTGGAAGCGGGAGCGCTTCTGAGCTATCGCCTTGAAATGGCGCCATACAAATCCCGGTAGGCCTAATGAACGAATAATGCAAAGTTCCATTTGCTTACTGCTCCGTTACGTTATATCACATTGATTAATATTATTCACATTGTGATTTGTGGTGTCTTCTTTACCCGCTTTATGTGAATTCTTTGTAAAGTTTGAGCTTCGTCTCGCATTCGTGAAGACTACGAGCTCACTTACTCACTTATGAATGATTACTGACCGACAGATTTATTTGCTTAGAGAAACACCGTCGACGAAATCTTATTTTAATTTAAGCAGTTATTCAATCGATCTGATTTATTCGAAAGTTTTGAGACTTCGATTATTTTATGCGAATCGAGTAAAACACATTATCGTAAATTTCTGCAGGACGACTTGAAGTCAATGAAGACCGTGTTCTACTTCTTTATTGGTTAAATATTTCAGTTTCACTGACCCACTGATTGATTGATTGCATGCTGACTGGTTGATTGATGCATTTAGTGACTAACTGACTGAGTGATTGACTCACCTGCTCACAGAGTGACTCACTTAATGACTGACTGACTGACTCATTTACAGAGTGACTGACTGACACACTGACTCACTTTTGACTGACTCAGTTACTGATTTACTCACTGAGTGTCTGCGTGACTGGCTGATTTACTGACTGACTGACTGACTGACCGACCGACTGACTGACTGACCGACTGACTGACTGATTGACTGACTGACTGACTGATTGACTGACTGACTGATTGACTGACTGACTGACTGACTGACTGACTGATTGCCTGGCTGACTGACTGACTGACTGACTGACTGACTGACACTAGCTGACTGGCCAATCTTTAAGCGCTGCGGTTATAGCTGTTTAGAAGAAACCAGATTTTTACACAAGACATAATCTATAATGGGATTTAGATTTTGCTGATCAACGAGTCGAGTCCGTATATATATATATATATATATATATATATATATATATATATATATATATATATATATATATCCTGGTAAGAGACAGGATGGCTAATAAAGAGGCAGACAGTACTACTGCCGCCAAGGCAAATTTGCACCAAGGACTTACACGTATAGGCTACTTTATTCTCGATAAAGTGGAAATTTATGTAGTGCGTAACTTTCAGCATGCTCAGAGTCCTATATACATTCACTGCACGACTGTATTGCGTGCTTTTCAATGAAATATTTAGCTGACAAATGCTGATAATACAGACGAATGTATGATTTGTCTGCACGCACTTTGTCCCACTGCAGCGTACTCTATATCCTACTTATCGATTTCATGGTATACACTGCACACTGGTCCAATAATATTCTAACAGTTACTGTATAGGCCTACGCCCTATACGCAATAACGAGGACGATGCACGCCTTAGTGTGTGTGTGCATCAAGTCTGACTATTTGCTGTCTATGATCTTCTTCGTATATTGATGTCTAGTGTGCGATCGACGACCTGCGTTGTGCAACAGCTGCTCAGCGTAAATTATTAGATTTTCAGACGACGTGAAATGTGGCTACGAATACGACCACCATGGCACGCAAATACCCTCACATGGCAAATTGTACATGGTAAAATATACATGGTAAATATATAGGGTAAAATATACAGGGTACAATATACAGGGCAAAATTTACAGGGTAAAATATTTAGGGTAAAATATAAGCTTACATGTAAAAATATACAGGGTAAAATATACAGGGTAAAATATACAGGGTAAAATATACAGGGTGAAATATACAGGGTAAAATATACAGGGTAAAATATACAGGGTAAAATATACAGGGTGAAATATACAGGGTGAAATATACAGGGTAGAAGATACATGGTAGACTAGGCAGAGAAATGGTTGTCATATATATATACAATCGAGATTCCAACTAATTGTCCAACCAATGGCCACCCTTGCATTCCCATGCATTCCCATGCATTCCCGTGCATGCATTCCCATGCATTCCCATGCATTCCCTTGCATTCCCATGCATTCCCATGCATTCCCATGCATTCCCATGCATTCCCATGCATTCCCATGCATCCCAATGCATTCCCATGCATTTCCACGCATTCCCATGCATCGAGGAAGTTAAGAAATTGGTTATTTTTTGTATCTCCATCCCTGATCATAGTAGACAGGTTTTGTCGATTTTCCGGCTGTTGGAGATATATCACTGCAGCCTTTTTCTTCGGTTTGTTCTGGATTGACGTGGTTGGTCTGAAGCCCATCGAGTGTGATGTGTGATGAGTTGAATGTGTGAGATGGTGGTTTGAAACATTCGTACATGTCCAAGGACGAGTAAAGTCTTCTGTTGAAAGTCCATGCGTCCAAGGGATGTCTGAGAGTTGGATTGCGTGACAACAGAGGCATAAGATAGGGAGAAGAGTAGGACAAGTTTTACGTGCAGGTCTCAGAATCTATCCGTCTCTCTTTGTAAGTGTCTGTCTGTCTCTCTATGTGTGGCTGTCTGTGCCTCGCTGTGTTGCTGTCTGTGTATATGTCGGTGTCTTCCTGAAATGCAAGTTGCATAATTATATTATCTCTTTGCTAGTCTTCTTTTCTACTTTTCTTGATGTGGCTCTAGCCAGTGCGAGTCACTGGGTCTCTTTCTCAGGGTATTTGTATGTGTGCTTGTCTGTCTGTTTGTTTGTTTGTCTCTTGATAGAGTGTAGCTCATAGAATCCGTCGACATCTCTGTCTTTTTACCCATCTCTCCGTCTGTTTCCCTATCTGTGTCTCTCTGTGTTTCTCTGTCTGTTTGACTTTGTCTCTGTCACTGTCTGTCTGTCTGCATTATGTATGTCTGTATAACTGTCTCTCTCTGTCTCTGTCTCTGCCTCTGTCTCTGTCTCTGCCTCTGTCTGTCTGTCTCTGTCTTTGCACTCTCTTTCTCTGCCTATCTCTTTCTCTGCCTCTGTCTCTGCGTGTGTGTGTGTGTCTCTCTCTCTCTGTTTGTCTCTCTCTCTCTCTCTCTCTCTCTCTCTCTCTCTCTCTCTCTCTCTCTCTCTCTCTCTCTCTCTCTCTCTCTCAACTCCATTAGGCCGTCGTAGATCCTAATAGAATTGCTAACAGACAGGAGACATCCATCACGGTTTCACTGCTAAGAGAAGAGTAATAAATGCATCTCGTTTTTTCAGCCCACGCTGTAATCCATCTCAACAGATTCCATTGTACATCACGCGCCATAGTAGACTTTTTTCTGCAGCTATTTGATTAGAATCGCGACAGGTCTCGGAATTGTTGCTTCATCTGATATTATTAAAAATTATGATTGCAGTATTATTATATTCATACGATATGAAAAGAGGATTCGGAACAGAATTCTGCAGATCAATCATCTCAACAACGACATATACGAAATTTAGCGAAACCGTTTTCTAAAGAACGTTGGAGGTAGATCCATTTAAGTGAGGCCATTCGCTAATTAACAACTAAACAGTCTGAATTCCATCTGAATCATACATTTATATAGAGCTCTTCGTATATGTATGTATGCATATATATGTATGTACGTATGTATGCATGTATGTATGCATGTATGTATGTATGTATATATGTATGTATGTATGTATGTATGTATGTATGTATGTATGTATGTATGTATGTATGTATGTATGTATGTATGTATGTATGTATGTATGTATGCATGTATGTATGTAAGATTGTATGTATGTATGTGTATATGTACGTATGTGTATATGTACGTACGTATATATGTATGTATGTATGTATGTATGTATGTATGTATGCATGTATGCACATATGCATGTATGTATGTATGTATGAATGTATGTATGTAGGCTATGTGTGCATGTATGTATGTATGTTTATGTATGTATGTATGGATGTATGTATGGATGTGTGCATGTATGTATGTATGTTTATGTATGTATGCAATGTGCATGTATGGATGTATACGTATGTAGGTACATGTATGTATGTAGGTACGCATATATGCATGTATGTAACTATGTATTATGTATGTATGCACGCATACATAAATGTATTTTTCATATATGCATAACTATGGGAAACGTGTTGCGTAGAATTGACTGACTGCCTTTTATCATTTCAATCCATCATCACACACTCACTGTTACTCAGCCAACTGAACTGGATTACGAAGTGCAACATCTGTCGTCTTTCAATGGCCGAACGTCAGATGTGTACTTAAAGTATCAGGTCGACAAAACACAGGCAATCGAATTGTAGCAAGAGCGCTCAATAGGTTATAGAATATTCCGCATCCCAATTATGTGGCGTATGTCGGCGTATGCATGCTTGTATGCTTAATGTACGTACGTACGCATGTGCATGTACGACGTTGTACGTATTACATATATACATACATGAATGCATGTATGATTGTATACATATATATGTATATCCCTGTGGTCAGCCGGTTGATGTGTACAGGCGATGGTTGATTGATCGAAGTGCACGATGTCAACTGGAAACGCACGCTCATTGCACTCGTCAAGCACGTCATGCACGCACGCGTATAAAAATAGAAAAATCATGAGTAGCAAGAAACGATCATTCATTGCGATAACCTAATCAGCAAAAGTTTGCTAGATTCTTATCATTGTTATATATTGAGCGCCTCTGGACGGTTCACCCTAGTAGAGGCGCTTTATAAATGTTTTTATACAATACAATATATATATATATATATACATTCGTGGTATAATATTATCAGACGACTAATTTGTCAAGAGTTAAATGGATACACCGTATAGGCCTATTTGTGTGGTGTATATCGTAATCGTACCGGTAATCGTAATCGTAAACTCGACATTTCTAAAGCGCCACTCGAAAGCCAAGCGCGGGACACTAGCTTATTCACGAGCGCTGCGTTGAGTTAGAAGGATTGTCCGTGAGAGTAGTCCGTGGTGGTCCGTGTCGAGTTACCACTGGATCAGATAACTGGTGATAGAGTGCCGGGAGGTTAACGTATACAGAGTCTATGCAAAAATCATACCAAAAGTTGAGGCAAGTCCACGATCGATGTTGCGTTGATTATGTGATAAGGATGTAGCATTGTAGCTTGTCTGTGTTTAGCAGAGTCGCAGAAGCTCTTGCCATGCCGACGTGAGTGCTTACCTGCCGTGGCGTTTTATTTTACTTCTATATTTGATTTTGATTTATTTTGATTTAATTTTGATTTGATTTTGATTTGATCCTGATTTTAGTTTGATTTGATTTTTATTTGATTTGATTTTGATATTGATTTTGTCTTCGATTTGATTTTGATTCGATTTAACTTTGATTTAATTTTAATTTGATTTTGATATTGGTATTGAATTTGATATTATTGATTTTGATTTGATATTGATTTTGTTTTGATTTGATTTGATTTGATTTTGGTTTAGCATTGGTATTGAATTTGATATTGATTTTGATTTGATCTTGATATTGATTTCGTTTTGAATTTGATATTGATTTTGATTTGATATGATTTTGATTTGATTTTGATTTGATTTTGATTTGATATTGATTTCGTTTTGAATTTGATATTGATTTTGATTTGATATGATTTTGATTTGATTTTGATTTGATTTTGTTTTGATTTGATTTGATTTGATTTTGATTTAGTATTGGTATTGAAATTTATATTGATTTTGATTTGATCTTGATATTGATTTCGTTTTGAATTTGATATTGATTTTGATTTGATTTTGATTTTATTTTGATTTTATTTTGATTTTATTTGATTTTGATTTGATTTTGATTTGATTTTGATATTTATTTTGTTTTCGATTTGATTTTGATTTGATTTTGATTTGATTTTGATTTGATTTTGATATGATTTTGATTTAATATTGTATTGAATTTTATATTGATTTTGATTTAATTTTGGTATTGATTTTGTTTTGATTTTGATTTGATTTTGATTTGATTTTGATATTGATTTTGTTTTCGATTTGATTTTGGTTTGATTTTGATTTGATTTTGATTTGATTTTGATTTAATTTTGATTTGATTTGATTTTGATTCGATTTAACTTTGATTTAATTTGATTTTGATATGATTTTGATTTTATATTGGATTGAATTTTATATTGATTTTGATTTGATTTTGGTATTGATTTTGTTTTGATTTTGATTTGATTTTGATTTAACTTTGATATAATTTAATTTGATTTTGATATGATTTTGATTTAATATTGGTATTGAATTTGATATTTATTTTGATTTGATTTTGGTTCGTATTTAAGTTTATTTGATTTTTACTTTTTTTTACTTGATTTTGCTTATTTTTTTCTCTTGATTTAATCTTTTATTTTGATTTTAATTTGATTTGAATCGATTCGCAGTGAAAGTTTTCGTGTTAGATTCACAAGAGGGACATATGAAATATTAAATATTGAAACGATCGACCCTAAACTGCAACTTTTGTTCGGCACTTCAGTGGCTTTTATTCTAATTGTCTTTTAATTTTGCAACTTCACTCATAGTGATGCGCATGTAAATCTACATAAATTGTGCAGAACACCTTCTACGGTCCTATGTGTAGGATTTCTTCTAGTGCAACATAATTTAGCAAACGATCTATCCGCTGCACTTATAGTTGGTTCCTCAGCAAATTGATACAAAACAAAGGTGCTGTCCCGTTTCTGGCCCGCTGACGATATTTTTCTGTCCCACGAGGGCCATCCATACCTCTATTACATAGACTACAAAATGAGAATAAAAGTTTAAATTTGTCAGTTTTAATACTTAATTAGTCTAATGTTGACTTCATGACTTATATATAAATTCTTAATGAAGATAAAAGTAAAGATTATAAAGCCTGATTTAACTGTTTTGTGCCTAAAATGCACCACTTAGGATTCAGTTTCAAAATTTCCAGGGAAGGGTTCACTAAACCGCCTCCTATGCCTATAGGTCCCTACTCCCACTTTGTTCACGCGGCTTCTGCACCAACCCAGGCCCTTGCTCGTTGGTTTTGAGCGAAACTGAGTCATACCAAAGATGGCTAGCGTCGCCCTCCTCCTTTTTCAGGCTTGGGACTGGCACTGACAGAATTCGAGTACCCCCAACCCCGCCGCTTATTGTAAAATATTGCCACCGGTTCACCATTCAGAGATGTTTTGACAGCCCAACCTAAAAGGACAAAAACGCGACACCAAATGACTTCTGTCTGTTGACGACTTGTCACGGGTGATTTATCTATTGAACATGATGTGGTTTTTCCTGAGACAGTCAACTATTCACTTGGTAAGAGCGATTGTCGAAATATCCAATTCAACGCACATTCTGCTCGATAATCAATCATCAATGTTTGTCTAAAGTATAGCTACCTGAACACAGTGAACAGGTGCACTATTCTTGATGCGTTGGACGCGGGCGCTGTTATAGAAGTATATTACAAATATACAAATATGGCGTCTTTGCAGAATCACTTCAGAGTGTACCATAAACGAGTAAACGAGAGTATTACTAGATGTAGACTTCCCCACCCGTGGCACCCTTGTATTTGCCTCTTTCCATGCACTGCTTACAAAAGACAAATCAGAGGCAGTGGAAAACAGTTACTAATGCAGCGAAATGGATGGTTTAATTAACTTTCCTCGGATCGGAAATTATTGATTTGTGCCATGCGCGGTCGCAGCTGCCATTAAAAAAGAATAAGCCCTGCTAAGCAGAGGTGTATTCTGAATTTTTTAGGTGAGTACACGTTACCACCAAAAAAAATCACGGCGTAAAATGCTTTTATTTTTATGATTTTTTCTTCATACATCGCGATTTTTCCTGCACATACTCACATGGTCTTTGTGAGGTAATCCCGCGTGTACCTTCGTTTTCAGAAGTGAGTGCACGCTGTCATTTTTCCGGAGATTATTATACGCTGTATACCCGCTTAGCCTATGCCACATAGAGTCAGCTTACTGCCCTGCTGCTAAGCAGATAACCATGAATGAGTAATTGGCGATATAACCAAAATGAATTAATGGAAAACTATAGCAATTTCTGCGCGCGCGTATATTACTTTACTTGCATCGTCGCTTTGAAAGGCATCGTTACATTTCAAGTTATAAGACTGTCTGCCAGAGTGACAGTTCAGATATACTATGCATGCTTCAGGGCTTTTTTAACGTGCAGTTGTACACAAAATGTGCAGTTATAAACGGATTTGTGCAGTTGTAAAAGGACTTTTGTACAGTTAAAACTAGCAAAAAGGCCGTTGTCGTCCTATTGGAAAATAATTTACCATGGAAAATGGGGAAGGAAAGAAGGAGTTGTGCAGTTCTAAAATTTCCTTAAAACAGCCCTGGCATGCTTCATATACTACACTGTGTCCCAATAAATCGAGACCCCTTTTTATAATGTGAATAAAACAGGCAAATCTTAATCGATTTTCAAAATTTCAAAACTGTTTTTATCCTGAGATAATTATCTTACACTTATTCGAATATTAAGTTTCTGGCATGAATATTGACGTCACAATTACGTCATTTGCATCAGATAATTCAAATGTTAAGTAGGCCTACTGAACACAAATTTTTCTTTAAAAAATCTACGTTATATAGCCTACCTTAAATATTATTTCACAATTATAAATTTCAGTTTAATTTTATTTAAAATTTGAGTAACATTATACTACAAGGTGTGTTCAAAGTGTCCGCCTTCGGCTTCAACACAAGCTTCAAGGCGCGTTCGCCATTTGCCAATTGCAGCATCAATAACCAATTGATCAAATTCTTCCCACGCATTAATGATTCGTTCACGAAGTTCTTCAATGTCTCTGATCTTTGTCTTATAAACTTTCTCTTGCATTACTCCCCAAATCTTGTAATCGACCGGGTTTAAGTCCGGGCTGTTTGGTGGCCAAAGATTAGGGGGTATGAAATCCGGGGTCTCCCTTGTCAGCATTTCAACAGTTTCACGCGCTCGGTGGGCCGGAGCGCCATCTTGCTGAAACGTGTAATATTCCGAACATTCCCGGATATCCGGCAACAACTTTTCCGACAGCAAACAATCCCGGTAGTAAGCTCCATTTATTTTTACTCCAGGTTCTATGAAGTGAATTTGTGTCTTACCAAGAGCCGAGACACCAACCGAAACCATGACTGACCGGCTAAATGTCGAGCGAGTGCGAAGCAAACGAACAGCTGAGATGTTTTTCTTAAGAGTTCCGGCGGCCGCATACACACGGTCATTTTGACTGTTCTTTGGTGTAGCGATGGTAAACAACTTTTCGCCCGTGAACCATATAAAATTTACCATGTGAGCAGGATACCGACCTAACAGTTGCTTTGACCGCTCAACCCGTGCGTGCTTGTTGGCTTCTGTTAATTCTGTCGCTCGACGTTTCTTAAAACATTTTAAGTGAAGGTCTTTCTTGACAATTCTGTGCACGGAACTTTTTGACATGTCAATCTCTCGAGCGATTTCTCTCAATGTTAGATGCGACTGCGGTTTATCTTCTTGACTTAAGGCGAGCTCTTGTACTTGTTCGATATTTTGATCTATCCGTGCAGTTCTCGGTCTACCGCTACCAGCGCGACGCTCCGACGAACCGGTTAAATCAATTTTTCTTAGAAGCTGTTTTAGACCGCTCACTGTCCATCCCTTGTTCGGAAATTTTCGAATAAACTTTTTTGCTCCGTAATGTTTATTTATCCGTAAGAATTTTATTACAATTTTGTCTTCTTGGCTGAACGCCATTCTCTAACAATTTTTGTTGACATTTGGTTTCGATATGTAAATTAACGACGTCATTATGACGTAATTTTCTAGTGAGGGCCGTTCATAAATTACCAGTTTGTAGATAATTATCTCAGGATCAAGCCTGTTTTGAAATTTTGACAATCCATGAATATTTGCCAGTTTTATTCACATTATAAAAAGGGGTCTCGATTTATTGGGACACAGTGTATATACATTGCATGGCATTCTCCACCAGCAATGTCCTTCTGAGGAACGGATGACGCCAGTATATATATACATACATATACACACATATATATATGCATACATATATATATGCATATATATATATGCATACATATATATACGGCGACAACATGTTTTACGATCTTTTCATTATCCCTCCTATCTTATGGACTCATGATAGGACGTATGAACTCCATAATATAGGATTATCGTTATAATGGGCCTCACTCTTACTCTATGAGATTATGCCATTGCAGATTGCGATTGCCTTGTCTCATACTGTGGCAATGCTGCATGGCAATATTATGTCTGCTTTGGTATGACAGTATATAGAGGCACAATTTAAGGTGTAATACATGGTAAAGTGATACTGTGGTAACCATATCTTTAGGCTTATATATATAGGGGCAATGCCAATACCACACTTGGTTAAAGTAGCAACGTGATTACCACGTGTCTTTTTTATAGTGAAGATGCGAATAGCAGCCTATAGCAAAGTGGTAATGTGACTACCATGTGTCTCGTTAGCGAATAAACGAGCATCACACATGGCAAAGTGGCAACGCGATTGCCATGCCTGGTATAATTATGCCGTTGCAATGCATGCACCGTGTCTGCGTTTGCCAAGGATCCGTGATGAAGACTGATTTGATGGCCAAGCGGAAACCGCTCTCGTCCGTTCCATCCCCCACCTCACCCAAGCCCCCCCCAGAAATCCCATCGACCAGTATAACCCGTCCCCAGTCCGAGACACTTTGTCGCCGGTCTTCCGACGATCCCATTAGGACGACCGAGTGTATGTAGGGGGTTTGGCTGCAATGTCGTCAAGGAGGGAAGTCGATCGTTGTCACGGTCAGGCGCCCTGACACCCCTCTGAGATAATGGACACGGTCAGGCACACTGTGACACCCCTCTGAGATAATGGAATCGGCGATGCTGAACGTGGACCTAATCCGCTTGGACTTCAAAAGAGGAGGAGGATCTAAGAGCAGAACTGATGGGTCTGTTCAACTCTGTTGCACATAGAGAACCGGGGCGCCAATCTCCGAATTTCGAACTATGTATGGTCAGTGAGAATAATGTGCAAGGCCGCTGATTCGTCATCAGTAGGCCTATCCACTAGACCTAGGTCTACTAAGTGTACACTAGGCCTACATTAGGTCTACACTAAACCCACTCTAGGGTCTATACTCGGTCTACTCTTAGGTCTATTATACTAGGCTTACAAGAGTCCTACTACATTAAGCCTACACTGCATGGGTTCACATATTAGATCTACATTAGAACTACACGAGTTCTACACTAGGTGTTCACTATAGGAATGCACTAGGAAGGCATTAAGCCGACACTTGGCATGCATTAGGTCGAAATTAGGTCCACACAATGTCTACACCTGAATACACTAAGACTATACTATGAATACACCAGACCTACAATATAACTGCACTAACAATACGCTAGACAGTCATACACGAAGTATTTCTATGCGTTAATTGTTCTGCATCCTGTGACATGAAGCTCATTCGATGCTGAAGTTCTCTTTCAACCAAAGTTTACGATCAAACTTCCGTTTCGTCGTCGTCAATTAATCTGACGACGTTGGCAGACACTACGGCCGTATATTATTATTTCACCAGACAAAACAACTTCCATACGATTCAGTAATTATAGTCTGACCTTTCTGACCCCACTCCCCTCCTAATGATTGACAGCATGTCAATGCCTGATATCGCATTCTACTCTATTGCGTTGAATCGTCGTGTACGGCGTTGTAAATATTGTATCATAAGCTGAATATTGTAGCAGTTCGTATAGTGCGCTGGCAAAAGGCGATAATAGCACGCGTCCACAGCCACACGCGGCTACAGATTAGTCACGTGATGCTGATTAGTGTTCGTTTCGCTATCATGTAAACAAGCAATCAAGTCTGTTGAAATGACTGTCTAACTAAAGATCGTTATAAACTTCCATTATGCCTAAGACCTCACCTCGTCGTTTTCTGTTTCGTGCCAGTCCATAGCCTGTAAAAAGGAGGAGGTCGAGGCATTCCTTGCTACGAAAGGGTCAACATTTAGCTTTGCGGTTTCGTTTTAGACGGGACATGGGTAATGTTTGTGTTAGCACTATTGCTTATGTTTGTGTCAGCACTATTGCCTATGTTTGTGTTAGCACTATTGCCCATGCTTGTGATAGCACTATTGCCTATTCATTTTCAACAATGTAGGTAGGCCATTCATTTTCGTCAATGCGGGTAGGCTATTCATTTTCATCAATGCAGGTAGGCTATTCATTTTCATCAATGCAGGTAGGCTATTCATTTTCATCAATGCGGGTAGGCTATTCATTTTCATCAATGCAGGTAGGCTATTCATTTTCATCAAAGCGGGTAGGCTATTCATTTTCATCAATGTAGGTACGCTATTCATTTTCATCAATGTAGGTAGGCTATTCATTTTCATCAATGCAGGTAGACTATTCATTTTCATCAATGCAGGCAAGCTATTCATTTTCATCAATGCAGGTAGGTTATTCACTTTCATCAATGCAGGTAGGCTATTCATTTTCATCAATGCAGATAGGCTATTCATTTTCATCAATGCATGCAGGTTATTCATTTTCATCAATGCAGGTAGGCTATTCATTTTCATCAATGC
>OX457044.1:43398606-43401106 GCA_949752735.1 Lumbricus terrestris | reverse complement strand
AGAATTTTGGAGGTGAATGCGATTACGAGAACTGCTACTATTTTCAACTCTTAAGTCAGCCCGATCCGCTCCGCTGCAGTCTTTGTCAAGAATTTTCTACTTGGTCGGCGAGGGTCCCAGCCACTCTGATTGGAGATTTTGATGCGGCGCTATATAAATTCCGATCGATTGATTGTTGGTCTCAATTGCATGGGGCGCGGTGGTGTAGTGGGTATGTTCGTCGCCTTGCGGCCGAAGGGTTTCAGGTTCGAATCCACCTCAAGACGTCTCGTAGAGACTTTGGGCAAATCCTTCACCTGTAACTGCTAAGTGCTTCGGCGTGAAACTTCGATTCAGGGTCCGCGTTGTAGTCGGAAGCGTTTCTGAGTAGATTTCTTGAAGGGGCGCTTTAACAATTGCTCATTCATACAGAACCAGAGAAATGTCATCCAACTATAAGCATACTGTCATATTGTTGTTTGGAGTTGGATTTTTAAGCGAACCGGTTTTCTGTCAAATTCCGCAGAAAACGTCGGTAGCTGAACAGTGGTAGTATACAGTTGAATAGGCACCGGGTAATTCACTGCGGGTTAGTAGATGAGGAGGAAGAGGTAGGTGATGAGAAGGAGGGGGAGGAGAAGAGCTGACTTAGGAGAAGGAACGAGAAGAAGATGATGGATGAGAGGAGATAGGTACAGAGGTGGGAGGAGAACTGTAACCATGGCAATGAGTATGAGAAATACTTAGAGGAAAAGGAAGGGTGTAGTGGTGAAGGGATGGAAATCGTATGATAATGAGAAGAATGTGAGCTTCTGATAAGCTGTCGAATGATTAAAGACTCATAGAAGAGGGAGGACAGGGTCGGATAATATCTCATCTTATGATGGACGGTCTTTAACAAAGCGTGCATTGTAGGCCTATATCCTGACCGTTCATGGCGGCATGACGTTGTTTACAGATCCTTCATATCATCTCCGTCATGTTTGACACTTCAACAAGTAGCTTGTCCCAGTCATGAATGCAATCATCATTTACAGATAGTCTACATCAACAGGCGCTACAGCAGTTCCACATAGACACATAGATCAATAAACCGTTTCGACATCTCAATAATCGGTATAAATTATATAGGTAAGGTCACGTCTACGGGAAGGGGTCTTGTTGTTAGGTCGAGCATGGAGAGTATTAATAATGTTCTGGGTGTGGTTTAAATGCGTTGGATCGTTGATGAATTAGTATTACGAAAATTTGGCCGGAATCTTTAAAACTTCGTATACTTAAGCCACGCGTGTTGTGTTTGTACAATTGGACTGGACCCGAACCAACCCACTGCGCATGCGCAGCTGCGTTCACAACAAGTACAATTCCGGTTATTCGAGATGTGGCTTTATAACTTACACGGTGATGAATCGCAGTTGGACTTTTGCACCAATAGAGAAGCGATTGCAGCTGTATTAGGCCTACAGATCGATCGAAACCGGTTTTCGTTAATTTCACGTAATTCACGAAACGTAGTCGACCTTTATATTATATATAACCGACGACTCGTCTAACCGTCTGCTTGAGTTCCCATTTGTGAGGCACTTAGCCACGTCGTTCGTCGTCGTCGTCATCATTGTCGTCGTCGTCGTCGTCGTCGTCGTCGTCAGCAAACACTCGAATGTGATCAGGTGTCTTAAGCTTGGCCGAAAGCGCTTAAGCTGGTCGGAAAATTTAGCCGGAACATCTGAAGGCTATTAGGCAGCATTTAAGACGACGAAAGTTCTAAGCTTTTGAGATGGAAAAGCATCAGAACGCTTTGAGTTCGTCAGGCGAGAGCGATTCAGTAACTTAAATTGTTAAAGCACCTTTACACTTTAAGCTACATTGGCTTCTCAGTCACATCATTAAAGTGTCTAGTAATTTGTGACCCACTGTAAGACACTGTAAATTGTCGAAAAGTCTGCAGTACGTCTATTACACGAGTAGCTTATAGTTCTTCACTCATATCCCTATGAAGTGACCTCCAAATTGTATGATTATACGATCGAACTCCGTAGATGTTTGCAGTGCCAGTCCCAAGCCTGGATAAAGGAGGAGAGCGACGATGATAATCTTTGTCACCACACGGTGTCGTTAAACGGAAACTACCACATAATACCACCATACCAATGTATGCGCTTGAACCCTCACTCCACTCTCTGCATTACATAGATCTATGGCGAGTGTTGCAAACACACACTCGGTATTCGTGTCTTGGAAGTAGAAGTGATTAGATTTTATACCAGATTGCATTAAATTACAGTGGCATGTATGGATTAGATACAGGAAATATATACTTAGATAATTTATATAATAGTAGCCTATATAGGACGTTGTAAATTATTACAGAAATTGGAAAAGAAAAGACTGGGGTTGGTCTATATACGTATATCTATATATGTATTATTGGGGTAAGCTTATAATAATTATGACGAACCAATAACTGACTGATAAGAGCATTTCGCCGTTGTGACCGTCGGCAGAAGTCTGATCTTATATT
>OX457044.1:43321106-43393606 GCA_949752735.1 Lumbricus terrestris | reverse complement strand
TGCCTACGTATTTGCGTCTGTCTGTCTGTCCATTTGGTCGTCTGCCTATACTCGTCTGTTTTCTTTCGTTTATCTCTCATTAAATTCATCCATCTGAGTTTTTTAAAATTTAGTGCAGGGTGGTCCAGCATAAATGTGTGTCTGTGTGTGTGTCTGTCTGTCTGTGTGTCTGTCTGTCTGTCTGTCTGTCTGTGTGTCTGTCTGTCTGTCTGTCTGTCTGTCTGTTTAACAGGCGAGGAAAAGATGCGTGTCACAAAGGTCTTAACCAAAGTCAATGACGATGCATGTGTTTTTTCCTATATCCACTCTTCATATACTGACAATCGCATAATTAACAGCCAATGAAAAAAAATCTTCACGCGGGTTCATCTGGGTTGATGTGTTCAAACTGCGACGAAATCAATTCAAGGGACATACGTTGCTCGAAGAAGAGATCGACTAAATGCATGGAAACCAGTGCATATATCGAAGTCGCTGCAGTGAGGACCCGGTGCAGTGTGGCACAGCGGAAGACGTGCCTGGGGCAAACAAACAGATGCTGGGTTTTAACTGGAACCATCGAATGAAATGGAAAGACGGAAAGAGCAAACAGTGGAAGTGGCTGACGTCTGCGACCGATTCCCTTTCCAGTTTCCACGTCTCTGTCTATATAACCGCATCTTTCAGAGCCACTTAAGTCCAAGTTGTATTGACTGTCACTCTCTCCTCTTCTATGGCCATCTACGTGTCTGTCTCTACGTGTCTGTCGCTTTGCCTTCTCTTGCGCAGGTATACGTCTACATCAGGGGTTCTCAAACTGTGGTGTATATATACGCGTACCCCTGGGTGTAGGCCTACGCCTGCAGGCGCCGGTAAGAGGTATACGCGAAAATTTCAAAAAATATAAAATTTCTTTGAGTAAATTGAGATTATGGACTTTTGTCCATCTTTCTTTGATTATATATAGCAATGATTTTAACGCCATCATTCGATTTTGTTACTTGGGAATACAATAAAAAATAAAGTTTGAGAACCTCTGGCCTATATACATGTATTTAAAATATCTGTGAATTCACTTGCATATCGATTTTTATTATACTCGCCGGTCTGTTGAAACGCCCAGTCTTATCCTAATAATAATATAATAATAAGAAGAAGAATAACAAGAATAATAATAATAATAATAATATGACTATATTATTATACATCGATACTCTTTGTTCTCACTCTGTCTGTCTCTGTCTCGATCTCTATCTCTGTCCCTCTTCCTTTGTCTCCCTCTCTGTCTGTCTGCCTGTCTGTCTGTCTATATGTCTGTCTGTCTGTCTGTCTGTCTTTATCCTCATTTCCTACCGATGTCGCTTCCACATCAGCTTCGTCTTTGTCTCTATCCCACTTCTTCCTATTTTCCTGTCGTATACACGATTTCTTTATATTCCACTTCAACCCATTTTGTCCTTTGCCTTCCATCTCTCCTCTCCCTTCAACTCCCTTCCACATTCTCCACCTTCCCTTCCCTATCCTTCATCCTCTGACCGGGTTTCCATGCCCCGGGCGACTTGCCTTCGAGCAGACTGCCACCAACACTGAATGCCAAACAGGCGAATGCTTTCTCTATTTAAGCACGTCGTGTGACAATAGATCGTCCTCTGCTATATTCTATCCCTCCTTCGAGACATCGATGATAGGCGGAACTTGACCGGACATAATATTGTAACTAAAAGCCGTTCCGATTATATTCTCCATCCGAGCCACTTGCCGCCACTGTTCCTCTATCTATCTATCTATCTATCTATCTATCTATCTATCTATCTATCTATCTATCTATCTATCTATCTATCTATCTATCTATCTATCTATCTATCTATCTATCTATCTATCTATCTATCTATCTATCTATCTATCTATCTATCTATCTATCTATCTATCTATCTATCTATCTATCTATCTATCTATCTATCTATCTATCTATCTATCTATCTATCTATCATCTATCTATCTATCCGTCCGTCCGTCCGTCCGTCCGTCCGTCCATCCATCGATGTGTCTGTCTGTCTGTCTGTCCGTCCGTCCGTCCGTCCGTCCGTCCGTCCGTCCGTCCGTCCGTCCGTCCGTCCGTCCGTCCGTCCGTCCGTCCGTCCGTCCGTCCGTCCGTCCGTCCGTCTATCTATCTATCTATCTATCTATCTATCTATCTATCTATCTATCTATCTATCTATCTATCTATCTATCCACCTACCCACCTACCCACCTACCCACCCACCCACCCACCCATCCATCCATCCATCCATCTATCAATCAATCAATCAATCTATCTATCTATCGATCCATCCATCCATCTGTCTATCTATCTGTCTGCCTCAGTGTTATTTCTATTAACTGAAACTGTAACTGAAATAGCAGAATAACTGAAAAATCTTTGCCAGTTAACTGCAACTGTAACTGAAACTGAAAAATGTTGAATAACTGAAACTGTAATAGAAACTGAAAAACAATAACTGTATAACTGAAGAATCAAAAGGAGTTAACTTGAAAATAAAACAAGTACTTTTTGTGCGACTTGCAGAGATAGCCAGAATATTGAAGCCATTTAAGGAGCAGACAGATGCAATGCAAACAGACACTCTTGCACTCTCCAACAAGAAATGCCTTTAAAGAACATGAGACCAATGAAGAGAAACTAGTCATTAGTTGAGCCCTTTCTGCCCCTTAGTGTATAGTATAGTAGTATGTTTGACTACTGCCTTTCTATAACATTTGTAATTCTGCTATTACATGACAAGTTGATTAATCACTTTGAGGGGTGTTTCACTCGTTATCTTTTGGTTTGTGAACATATTATGTGAATTCAATTGTTCTTATTGTAAGTTATAATATGTTGACAGTGACACTGTTGGCATGTCATGAAAGGCACTTACATATAAAATACTTCTTTAAAATGTTTTGCAGGCCGAAAGTGCGCAGACGCAAGTCGAGAGTGCTTTCTGGGAACTTTGTGCAATATGTGTGACTGTGATCAGTGTCTTAGTAGTTGTGACGTTTTAATATACACGTAATAACTGTAACTTAAACTGTAACTGAAAAATAAGAAATAACTGTAACTGAAACTGAAAAATCTCATCGCAGTTAACTGTAACTGAAACTGTAACTGAAAAATAAAAAAATAGATAACTGTAACTTAAACTGTAACTGAAAAACCATAACTGAAATAACACTGGTCTGCCTGTCTGTTTGTCTGTCTGTCTGTCTGTCTGTGTCTCCGATTCCTGGCTCTCTTAATCTCTCAATCGTCTCTTTTCCATCCGCCTTCGATACATCTTCCTCTTAGTTTCTTTCCTTTCCCTTCTTTCCATGCCGTCGGCTCTCTTATCCCTCGTGTCTCTTTCTATATCTGTTTGCCTTTAATCTGCCTTTCTCAATGTTGCTCTCTTTCTCTGCCCCTATCTATCTCTTTATGTCTCCTTTGCTCCGATCTTTCATTTTTCTGTCTTCCTGCCTTTCTCGTTCTGGGCGAGTCCATGATTGCCTCTCAGGTGTCACTGTCAGTTGTGACCTTTGTAGAGTAGAATAAGCCGGACTAAGCCGTTATCTGATCCGTATCACTTACTTGCCAACAATGATCAAAGGTTGAAAGGAACCAACTTGTCGTTGTCATTTTGACATCATGAGCGTATGCACACAAATTCAAACTCAAAGCATCTGCATTTTTTTAATCAGCCTTAATTAAGATTTTGAAGCATGTCAGATTTCTGGGACATCCGTCAACGCTTTGTTCTCAAATCAAATCAACTCAGATCAAATCAAAGTAGTTTCTTCTGAGAAATCCACCACAAGCCAAAGCGGACAGAACACAAGAAATACTCCGTATAAATAATATCAATAGCACACGTAGAACTTCTCTGGTGGTTCCTCCAAATGGGTTAATCAGAAAAGGACAGGTGGCGCTAGTATAACCCCCGTACGTAGATTATATATAAGTCAAGATGGCGAACCTAAATACATTCCAACAGTAAGTACGCAAGTAGGCAAGCAGGAGGCACAAGTAATGACGGGAATGTGGCACATAATGAAATACACTGTAGAGTAGACAATCCCTCTCTGAGCAGTAAGCAATAACACCCACACCCACCCAAAATAATGCCAAAGAATGCTAATCGTATCAAGCGAAAATAGTAATCAAATCAAATCAAATCATATCAAATGGAACAATGGTATGCAATTATTTAACATGGAATAAACTAGACCTATCGATTTCGTAATCACATGGACGCATTTAACCTGGAAAGTTTTATTTACAATAGGTCTATGACAAACTTCTGCGCACGTCAGTAAATGGCACAGTTGGTTGCTGATTCATTTTCTTTGCTATTCAAGCCGATAATTTTGTCTAAATCTTGAATTTGTCCAATAGATAATTCAGGCAATCTTAGACATAAATTACTGTCGTCGAATATCAGAATTATTATATATTCCTTTTCTATAAAATGAATTTCTGCTGCATCATGCATGCACATGTATTCAGGGTTTTTCTAGCTAGTCATCGCGACCTTCAATGACTCGATCGGTCCACTTCAAGCGGAGGGGTGAGACAGATCCATTATAATTTGACAGACTGGACAGCGATATACGGACCCGCGTACGTTAATTGTATGCGTCTGGTAATCTATAGTATCCGGTGAATCAAAAGCGAAGAGAGTCTTTGAAGCGGGTGTCCAGTATCCGGGACCTTCAATCATGGAATGTCTCAACTATGTATACAAGGCCTATGTACATGTATAGTTGGCGGACCTGATCGGTATCCGGGACTCGGAACGCTTGCTGCTGTTCATCGATACTGTGCCATATCAAGGACGATTAGTGTTGCCCTCCTCCTTTTTTCTAGACTTGGGACTGGCACTACTAAAGTACATGCAGTGAGCGACCTGATATGTTGTGATTCTGGTAGCTGAGCTCCGCGCGAATGACCTTACCGCCAATGGAATTCTCAGTGGCACTGGGTATATAGCTTCGGTTGGCGCATATATAATGGGCCTCAGATTAGACTACTATTATAATAGCGCTATTCACTATTTTTTACTTTCAAAATTCATTGAAAAATGGTATAATATGTGTTGCTTATTGGGTAGATATGGTTGATGAATCAAGACTTTGATGCGTGTTTAACAATACATTTATTCCATGGTCCAACTTTGGGACACAGGTTCCTATAAGATGAACCGTTTATGTGATTTTGATTTTTGTATTTTTGTCATTCAAGTCATTTAAATTAAAATTATAATAATCCACTTGTGTATCAATACCTAATCTATGTAACAACCGTGCTGCATAATTATTTTCTGACAAAATGTGGCGAAAACGGACGGTCATCCTTGCGTGGTCCATCTTTGGCAATCTTCCCCTACGTGCATGCAAGACTGTACTGCTAAATTTTGATGCGAGTACACGCTACTGTACTTTTCGCTGACTTGGGTCAGGAGCTCCTCTGTGCAGAGATGAGTAGTGGCGCTATATAAATTTTTATTTGCTGATCATTTAAAGTGTCTTTAATCGTAGGAACGATGGAAAGAAAGCAACCGCGTGTCATTAAATTCATATTAATTATACAGGAAGCCGTTGTATTAATGCATTTGTCATTTTTAATACAGAGAATTTATATCTTTCGTTACAGGTATACAACTGACGATTTGTGAATTTGACTGAGTTGCAACGTGTCATATACAGCTTCGCATCTAGTTCCTGAGTTCTTGGACGGTGCTAATGATGAGCTGGAGGAGGAGGAGGACAGTTTACCCACCAGACAACAGCAGCAGCAGCAGCTTCATCCGGCGGAGAATGGAAAATATGCGTCGTTTGTAAATGCATCTCTTTAATATATGATGCACGAGATAGACGTGCCTTGCGAAGAGGAAGACGAGGAAGAAGAGAAGCCGTTACCCCTGCAGCAGCAGCAGCAGCAGCAGCAGCAGCAGCAGCAGCAGCAGCAGCAGAAGCAGCAGCAGCCACAGGACCCCGATGATTGCCACGATGATCCACTTAACTCCCCCACTTCCTCTCCATCTCCTCCTCATGGAGTCATCCTTATCGATGTCTTCGGAGGTACAGACGACGACGACGATGACGGTGATGCAGACCATGCCTTGGAAAAGACGGATGAGAATCATCCCAAGGACGACGGAGAGTTGCAGTCCAAAGGTGGGGGTGGAGGTGGAGCGCTCAGTGGCGGCGACGATCCTGAACTGACGGAGGAATCCTCTGAGCTGCTCACAGCCGACCGTGGTCCCCCCGACGACCCTCCTCTGCCGGAGGTCGTCGTAGCTCCAGGCCGATCGAAATGGGTCAAGCTGCGCAGCACCATCAAGGTCGCCTGCGCCTTCACGCCGTCCGTTCGCAAGAGGCAGCAGCTGGAGCGGCAGGACTCCTTCCTGAAGCGCTTCTCCACCCGTCAGGCGGGGAGCCAGTACGGCGAGGAGTCAAGCGGAGACGGGCGGAGGCAGGAGGGTCTGACCGAGAACGAGTCGAAAGAGACGGAGACGAAGAGACCGATGAACTTCGTCATCAACCCGGACGAGACGTTCATGTTCGCGTGGCTGACGGGTCTGACGTGCGCCGTCCTCTACAACCTCTGGACGTGCATCGCCCGCGAGGCCTTCCCCGAGATCCACGACGGATTCGAACCGCTCTGGTTCACCGCGGACGCCCTCTGCGACCTCGTCTACCTGCTCGACGTCGTTGTTCAGCTGAGGACCGGCTACCTCGAGCACGGACTCATCGTGTACAACTCGCTGAAGCTGACCAAACACTACGTCTACTCGAGGGACTTTGTCCTTGACGCCGTCTCTCTGATCCCGCTCGACCTCGTCCAGATCTACATCGGGGTCCATCCGCTCATCCGATTTCCGCGCTTCCTCAAGGCCTACCGCCTGTACCGCTTCGTCTACATGGTAGAGACGAGAACGGCGTTTCCGAACATGTGGCGAGTGGCCAACCTGTCGCACGTGCTCTTCCTCGGCTGTCACTGGTTCGCCGCTTTCTACTTCCTCATCTCGAAGGCCGAAGCGTTCAGCACCAGCTGGAGTTATCCGCCACCGAACGGGGAGTACGCGTCGGTCACTCAAAAGTACCTGCGGTCACTCTACTGGTCAACGCTGACGCTGACCACGATCGGAGACTTACAAAGCCCCGAATCAAACTGGGAGTGAGTATAGAAAATAAATCATTCATTGTCGAGTGCAAGAGTTTGTATACATACGAGCAATTATTATTATTTTCCTTAGCATTGTTTCTAATGAATTTAGATGTTGTGCAGCCTGTGCAACATGGATGCATAATGTGCCCGTTAATATGCTACTGCGCATGTATGTTTGAATTGATGTATGCCCGCATGCGTGTTTTTTTAATTTTATTTATTTATTTCCTCATTTCTATAGCGCCCCTTCAAGCTCCCTACTCAGAGGCGCTCCCGACTACAGCGCGGACACTGCATCGGAGTTTCACGCCGAAGCGCCCAAGCAATTGCGAGTGAAGGACTTGCTCAAGGTCCCTACGCGGCGACTTGAGGTGGATTCGAACCTCGAACCTTCCGGCTTCAAGGCAACGACGCCACCACTACACCACCGCGCCAACGTGTATTGTATACGTATATATGTATGTAATATGCATGTATGTATGTTTGTGTGTATGTCTGCATGCATGTATGTATGTATGTATGTATGTATTTATGTATGTATGTATGTATGTATGTATGTATGTATGTATGTATGTATGTATGTATGTATGTGTGTATGTATGTATGTATGTATGTATGTATGTATGTATGTATGCATGTATGTATGTATGTTTGCTTACATGTGCATGCTCGCACACTAATGTATACATGTATTATGTACAGTACATCGAAGGCCGCAGGATCAATAATACCTCATACAATGCCTTTAAATAGGCCTAATTTTAATGAGCACACATTTTATTTGTTTATTCACACTCTTCAGCAGTCAGGCGTTTTTATTTTTAGGTGAGTGTTTTAATCAGCTGCTATTATTAGATAGTATTGTATACGATTAGTCAGTCAATTGAGGTCGTTTCGTTATGTCTGCGTTTTGCAATTCTTATTCTTAAATTTGATGCAGTTATTTGCATAATTTGATTGAGAGTCCATCGATTATTCTAAAACATCATGGGATCAGTATAGCTAAAAGAGACCAAAAACATAGTAGAAACGTCACTTAAAGCCATAGGTGCCCACCGGCTGATATTTTTTCACAATGTCTACGATGATATTTTTAAAGCAAGAAATTAAGAACGTAAGTAAATATCATAGCTTAAATAGCACAATAGCATAAAAATAGCATAAATAGCATAATAGCATAAATGTAGGCCTACTTCATTTGTTCCATTTAAGAATTTCATGCTTATATATCGATTCGAATCTACATAATTGATTTCATATAAGAATTCGAGATTTATATTTTGATATGAATCTACATATTTTATATCAGAGTTATATTTTAATACAAATTTAGGCCTACATAATTTATTTCATATAAGAATTCCAGAGTTATATTTTAATACGAATTTAGGCCTACATAATTTATTTCATTTTAGAATTCCAGAGTTATATTTTAATACCAATTTAGGCATACATGATTTATTTCATTTTAGAATTCCAGAGTTATATTTTAATACGAATTTAGGCCTACATAATTTATTTCATTTTAGAATTCCAGAGTTATATTTTAATACGAATTTAGGCCTACATGATTTATTTCATAGAAGAATTCCAGAGTTATATTTTAATACGAATTTAGGCCTACATAATTTATTTCATTTTAGAATTCCAGAGTTGTATTACGATACGAGTCTACAAATTATCATCCATTTAGTAGTTCCCATAGTTGTACATTTATACTAATTTCCCCAAATTTGTTCCATTTAAGAATTCCACAGTTATATATTGATACGAATGTAGGCCTATAGCTAATTTATTCCATTTAAGAACATCATCGTCGCATTGGCATGACTTCAATCACGTCCACGTGTCCACTCTGCTTCTTCCACGAGAAGGAAGTCTCCATGCATAGCTCGGCTGATCCGCTGTGATTGGCAGCCGGAACGGTTGTCCGCTAGATTAGACTTTGTTTGTTGATGAATGCGGGTCTCCATCAATCTACCAGTCGCTCTGCTTCCTAGATACAGCAGCAGCAGCAGCAGCAGCAGCAGCAGCAGCATCCGACAGTTCTTAGTCGGTCACACTTTTAAGAGACAGATCGATCAATAGATCGATCGAACGTCATGAGGCGGTCGATCGATCTTCTGCAGTGGCGATGTCACGACCTAAATATGTGCATCAGTATCGGCATCCTTTCCATCATCTTCGTCGTCGTCGTCGTCATCGTCATAATCATCATTATCGTCGTCGTCATCATCGTCGTCATCGTCGTCATCGACATTGTCATCGTCGTCATCGTCATCGTCGTCGTCGTCGTCATCGTCATCGTCATCGTCATCGTCGTCGTCGTCATCGTCGTCGTCGTCGTCATGATCGTCGTCTTCGTCTTCGTCATCGTCGTCGTCATCGTCGTTGTTATCGTCGTCATCGCGATTGCCGTCATCATCGTCGTCGTCATCGTCATCGTCGTCGTCGTCGTCGTCATCGTCGTCTTCATCTTGACCATGAAGTCATCTGATCCAACCTAATTTAACCAATATAGACTGATCTAATCTGGTCTATTGATTACAATAGCGATGTTATCAGAACATACCGGCAACATCAAAGGATGGATATTTACTTCAAGTAAAACAGTATCATATGCTATTTAAAAAGAGAGCCACTTTATTGCCATCGGATCGCAGCTTTTCTTATTAAACGGATCGATTTCTTTCGTCGATCGAACACCAGACGATGAATCCGTTTCATGATCGCCATCGATAGATAGTTGTTCTAAATGCCTGTCATCATACAGACGACGCCTCCACTGCTTCCTCCACTCCCTCCCCACTCCCTCTCCACTCCCTCTCCACTCCCTTCTTCCCTTCATTTCCATCACCACCGCTTTATCGGCCGATCTGTCTATTTCCTCGATGATGATATCCCAACATCCATGCATCCGCGTTGTCTTCTGCTGTCCTTCCGTTTAACCGTCTTGCTCTTTGTCTTTCGATTAGGTTGTTCTGCTGTCTGTCTGTTTGTCTGTCTATCGTTGTCTGTATGTGTGCGTCTGTGTCTGTACCTGTGATGTCTTCTTGTCTGTGTCTGTGTCTGGGTCTTTGTCTTTGCGGTGATAACGCCTGACTGTCGGGGAGAAGAAGAGAGAAGAGTAGAAGAAGGTTGCTACAGATATATACGGGGATTATGCATAAGATATGGAGAGTGAGAGAGAAAGCAAAAGAGAGATATATCCAAGGAGAAAGAGAAAGAGAGGGAAAGAGAAACAGACACGCAGCCAGACAAACAGAGAGTGGGAGAGAAGGTATGAGAAAGAGGGAGAGAGAGAGACAGAGAGAGAGAGAGAGAGAGAGAGAGAGAGAGAGAGAGAGAAAGAAAGAAAGAAAGATAGGGACAGAGACTAAGACAAAGACTGGCAGACAGACAGACAGACAGACACATAGACAAAGAATGGGATGGAGGAAGCAAACAACAGGAGAGTGGGCGGGAGAACGAGAGCGAGAGAGGGAGAGACAGACTAAGACCTGTGGTGTAGTGGGGCGGGGACGCGGGGGGACGCCGTCCCCCACTTTTTGCAAAATTCTTGCAAGATTGCACTTTTTGCTACAGTTTCTACTTCAATTTTCCCCCACTTCATTTTTTAGGACTACACCACTGACTAAGACAGAAAGAGACAGGGAGAAACAGAGAGAGACAGAGAGGCAGATAATGGGATGGAAGAGACAGACAACAGGAGAGAGACAGAGAGAAAGACAGAGAGAGATGGAGAGAGAGAGGGAGAGACAGAGACAGAGAGAGAGA
The DNA here is from genome assembly GCA_949752735.1 of Lumbricus terrestris. Lineage (NCBI taxonomy): Eukaryota > Metazoa > Annelida > Clitellata > Crassiclitellata > Lumbricidae > Lumbricus > Lumbricus terrestris. The sequence continues at coordinate 43,382,664 of OX457044.1, read as the reverse complement.
GAGACAGACAGACAGACGGAGAAATAGTATAAGCGATGAAATAAGCGCAGATCGTGACGAAAAATAATAACGTCGGCCGTCGTCATCATGCGTTGCTCTTCGTTCAAACGTTGGTCAATATTCGCGGCTTCGAGTGTGACTGGGACACGCACACACACACACACACACACACACACACACACACACACACACACACACACACACACACACACACACACACACACACACACACACACACACACACACACACACACACACACACACACACACACACATACACACGCACGTACACGCACGCACGCACGCACGCACGCACGCACAGACACAGACACACGCACACACACGCACACACACTCAGACAGACGTCCAGGCTGACGGTCACACACCACGAGGAGGCAGACACACTCGCGCGGTGGGCGACAGCACGTATAGACGGATGACATATTCTGGGCAATGGGCATTCATGCAATGACGGATGGCGGGATGTGTGCGTGTGTGCGTGTGCTAATTGTGGCGACGACGAGTGAAACGTTATCAGTTGCCTTATTATATCGACAGACAATGATGTATCTTGGCGACATCTAGCCATGAGTTCCGCATCAGCATCAGTGACAGCAGCAGCAGTAGCAGCAGCAGCAGCAGCAGCAGGGGTTCCTCGCATCTATCTTAAAGGTTCGGTCTGGAGACCATGCAGACTCCATGCGAGTCCATATCGCTGGGATGTCCTTTCCATCAACTTCCTTTCGTTTCAAGGTCACCGAATATTCCAGAACTCGGATGGACAGGAGGCGATAAGTTTATTAGCCACTGTCCAGTGCATATCCCTCACTTTCCATTTATATATACATGTACAGTATATATAATATATATATTATATTTTATATATGTTGTGTACTGCTATAAGCCTATTCACTGCAGGCTACCATTATTATTATTATTATATTCCTATCCACTGCACGCTAATGTCTATAGAACACAGCACAGATATATGCGAAGACTCGCCACCTAAAAGAGAGGCACATCACATCACCATAAGGCACAACTCCCGGTCACTTAAAGCACAAGATCAGTCAGATAAATGTTTTACATGTAGCCTATTATAATTACACCCTTAAAGTTTGCCCCTCCCGAATGCGATAGTCTATGAATTTTACAAAACGTTCTAATTGACTAGGTCAACTTTTTACTCAACTTTACTTTACCCACATATAGTATATTACAGTACGGTCTTAATACAAAAATTGATGCCGAAATCATTCTTATGACGTAAAACAGACTATGACGTCACAGTGTCTGTTGCCTTGGTTTCCGCAATGGCCAATCGAAAAGGCTAAACGGTGATTCCAGTCACTCAGAAGGTGTTAAAAGGAAGCGCATTTGCCTGTATACAGATCTTTGTTATCGTACAGTGTGGTTAAACTGGAAACTACTAGGCCTACTATGCTGTATAGCATCTCATATGATCGCCCTGAGAAACTCCTGGCAGGGGGCTTTACAATACCTGCCAGGGACCCGATTCATCGGGCTTCGTTATATCTCGAGATATAACGAATTCCGATGGATCGGTGGCCAGTTGACCAATTGGTCGACCGTACGCTGGGCGACTGAATGGTCAGCTGGTCGACTGGTCAGTCCATTAGTTGACTGGCTGGTTGGTCAATCGAACAGTTGACCGTAAATTAATTGTCTGCAATTGTTGGTCATCTTGGAAATATCCACTCCTCACATCCAAAGTCAAATATCACAGTTAAAAACAGGTCACCCTTGAGTTATCTATAGTTTTAACAACACCATCTCTCATCAAGCTTTTAAATTTACATTTTAATTGATTTCTATGAAAGTTTACGATATAACTCTTAAACCGACGGCACTTGCAATAATCTGACTGTATCAGATCGTGCTGGGAGCTTTAAGCATCGTGGCCTTTCTCGATAAAAACTCTTTGCCATAGAGAATGCGCGTCCATGCAGAATTCGTCACAGCTGTGTTTGTGGCTGTTAGGGACGACAGTCTAGTATTAGTGTTTGTGTGCTGGATTTACATTCAAGACGTCGGAGTTCAAATCTGAGCAGAAATTTGCTTAAGATTTCCAATAGACCTCCATGCGGCACCCCTGTGAACCAACTCAGCTATTGCTAGTGTAATTATTATATATCACCGTACACTGTTAATGTGAAGCCCAGACGGTGAAGGAGAGGACCGGTTAAATTTCTTTTGCTGATGTCGATTCTGCTGTTAACATAGATCTAATGCGAGTGATCCAATGATATGCGTTGTTGTTGTATGTTTCAGATTTGCGTTTACAATCACCAGCTATCTAATCGGTGTCTTCGTTTTTGCTACAATTGTAGGTAAGTTTTAGACTATAAGCTTTGTATTACAATATAAATTTCAGGGCTTCCATGTCTTGTTAATATCCTTCAATCTCTTCGCTCGTACTACATGGTTTCTTTTCTAAGAGATTAGGCCTATATATCGTTCATTCAAAGAAACGTGCATGACATTGATTGTGACGAGCCACCGGAATAGATAGTCTAACCCTTTACTCTATAATAGTTGTATTAAATTGCATTTAGAGTTTCTCTCCTGTGCTCGAAGTTTGATGTCAGAGAAGTATTTTTAACTCCATTTCACTTAGATCCATGCACACATCTTATACAGTTGCGCAGTGTGCATCTTTCTTGCTTCGAGCAGTCACCGTAAGAAATTAGTTAATAATAATAATAATAATAATAATAATAATAATAATAATAATAATAATAATAATAATAATGACGACAATTTCTATGGCGCCGTAACACAGCACATGCCGTTACAAGGGCGCCTCTACAAACACAAATAGAAAAAACTGCAAAAAAACAAACACTCGTACTTATCTCGTCTTTCAATTTGTCGAATTTGCCCCATGAAACTCAGTTTGACGATTTATATTTACAGAAATATGAGGTGTGAGCTAATTGATTACCCAGTTTTCTGCTGGTCTGCATGCTTTGTGCAAGGAGAGAGGGAAGGTGTGTGCGTGTGGGTGCGTGTGTGTGTTGAGAAAGGGAGAGAGACAGAGAAGCAGAGACAGAGAGGCAGAGACAGAGAGGCAGAGACGGAGAGACAGAAAGACAGAGACAGAGAAAGAAAGAGAGGTAATTTGAGTGTGTGACTGTGTGTGTGTGGGTGTGTAGAGTAAGAGCAAATATATTCTCTATTAAAACGCTGTAGTAGTCGGTACCCTAAATCCACCAGAAGAATGCTTATCCTGCATTAGAATTAAACGCCAGCAGCAACTTTTGAAGACACGGACCTTAACGATTTGCGACGAGCGCAAATGTCTGCGATCGCAAGGACGGTAAGCAACGTTGACGCTGATGGTCTGATAAGAAGACGAGTAACGGCGGCAAAGCGACCAGTCCAGATTAATGGAGACGATAATTATCGACTAGCCACGAATTGAGATGTCAGAGCGCTTCTTCGTTTTGTCGCTTGATGGGGTATAGAGTGACCGATAAAGCGGAGTCTCTATCTAAATGTCGTTCAGACGAATCGAATGTTCACAAGATATAATCAGCCTGATTCGCTTGATTGAAACAATCACTGAATTGACGTGGAGTTAATTGAAATCGGTTTGCTGGAATGTTCTTCCTGTTGCACGGTCAGATGAGCTTCTCTCAGAGCAGAGATACTATCATTTACGTTCTTCTATCCGACTGGTTTGCACAGTTGTCTATTATACCGTGCACTTTGTAGAGACATTGAGAAAGTCTATCACACACACAGTTGGGCAACACACAGTCTACCGATGAAGCCCTGTCACTAAAGATAAAGACTCTTAATTAAACAGAAATAGCACACAAGGCGAAGTCCATTATTTTGTTATTATTCCACTGCAACATTCAACATTAGATCACTACATGCATCGCTTTCTGTTGGTGTTTTCGGTGATGTTATGTTGATATTCAAGAAAAAGAATTTCAGGTCAAAATAATAGCTGAGCAAGTAATGGGAAATTGAAACCAATTTCATCCTGCAGGCCCGAGAAGGATATATAGGGCTTATAGGCCTATATATCATGACATATATATATATATATGTAGATCTATATAAGTTAATCCCGAATGGCAGCTATCGGTATGAAGTTTTCTCCAGTGTCGGCGCCAGGATTTAAGTTTGGGGGGGCTGAAGCCTCCCGGAGGAAATTTTCAAATTTTCCCATTCAAATTTTCCCAATTTCATCCGCCAGAAATTCTGACGACCTTTTTTTAGACGACCGGCCCAAATCTCATGAAAATTTTCCATTTTCATCCGCCAGAAATTCTGACGACATTTTTTGTCATCCGCTCGAAAATCGTGAATGTTTCAGTTTTACATGTAAAAAGACCCGGATGGCCTTTTTTAGGAGGGCTTAGTCTTTTATAGGGGGCTTAGTCCCCTAGCCTCCTAGCGCCGCCACTGGTTTTTCTCCCGTTACCTCTTCTCAGCCTTCCCAATATAAAGTCCAACGGTTAGTCCTCTCCCTCGTCGCCTGCTCTGCCCATCAACATCCTGCATTCGCATTTCCTGCATACCGATATTAAGGAATAAGGACAAGTAATCGCCGAAATAAGAATTCAAATTCCGGAAACGCAGATCGACATAAGTGAACTGATTGATCAGAATCGCATTGCATGAAACGCATTTCTATAGCGCCACTGCATAAATGTATGGCTAAGGACGCCGCTGACATAAGCAACGCTTGGAGAAATGTTCCAGAGGGGAAATAGTCGATAGAGTGCGACAGAGATCGAGGCGTCGTTCTGAATAAATAACCAATTTCCTTTATTGCGACGATCTCCTATCGACGGATATTCGAACGATCAACTTCATCCATCGCTTTTCCGATCTTCTTCCGGTTTGATTTAGTTGCGGCACGAACTGGAAAAGAAGCGTTTCCGTTTTCGTCGATTATCCGCGCTGACAGCGAGCGACCTTCGCGCTAAGCTCGAGGATGATTCTTCTCTTGTAGCCGACCCATCACGGAATGGGATATTACCCATGCAGCAGCTGCTGCAGACTGGAATAGGGAATGATTGGTAATTGTCGATGCGACTCGTTGCGGTGTACATCAAAGCGGGTTGCATTAACCACACTCTTTATAGATACAGTGCATCGGCAGTATAGGCATTGTGTGACATCGTGTTTATATTGTATATTATATGGTATTACTTTGTTTTTTCGGTGTTTGTGCTATGGGGCCGTCCATAAAGTACGTCACGCTATTTTTGACCCCCTCCCCCTGTCACAAACTGTCACAAATCTCGGACCCCCCCCTAAAGTACGTCACACTTTCGAACCAAAAAATTTAAAAACATAACTATTTACCTAACCCTCTAAACCCTAGGATACTATCCCTAATCCCTCTGATAGTGACGTGTGTCCCTAAACGCTTTGATAGTGACGGAAAATCAACTTTTATCCCGCCAGCCGGGTTTTAGACACGCCCGGCCGGGCCGGGTCGGATTTTAGGTACTAAAAACAAAAATAATAAAAAAGAATTTAAAAAATAAATGTATGACGTCACACATGGCCTGACCCTCCCCCTGTCACAAACTGTCACACTTTCTTACACCCCCCTGGAGCGTGACGTACTTTATGGACGGCCCCTATATTAAATCTGTATTCGAAGTGCATTAATTGGTACTATATATATATATTTATATATTTATATATATATATATGTGATGAGCTGCACTGTGTATATTGCCCTGAGTAGGCGCTATATGTGATTTGTAATGCACTTAGATATATGGTGAATACTGCGACGCAACGATTATTTGTTGTAAGATTCTGTAGAAGAATGCGAACAAACTGTGAGCGCTTTGACTGTGTACACCCTAGAAAATCTGAAGGGTTTGTGTCCTCATCAATGTAAGCGACGGTAACTGTGTGCTTCGTTTTCATGCATTGATTCTGCAAGTGCAACTGCGTGCACCAGTGTCTGTTGATTCAGACATTACCTTCTGGTAATTATACTTAACAGGTCTTGAGCCAGACAGTTGTGTGTTCACTTCCTCACACGCCTCTTAACACGAAGTCACACAGGCCATCTATGCATTATATGCACCTCCTTTAACCCTCTGGCAACCGAACTTGGACCTCACTTTGGGCCGCACCTCTGAGTCTCGACTAGACGCAGCGCTCGTGAATGAGCTTGTGCCCTGCTCCTGGCTTTCTATGCATTGATGTTTGATATGTTTGAAGATTAAGATGACTATATATATGCTTAATCTGATTGAAACCATCGCGTCAAAATGGCTATTGGTCTATTATCTTAAGTACTATCATCTTGGAAATGGTCGCTGGATTTTTTCCATGTATAGATATTTAAGGCATATATATACTAGATTTATATGTATGTATATATAAATATAGAAATTTAAAGGCACATTTCAGGAGTCTCTTAAAAGCGTAGGAACATTTTTGCACAAACGGTCTGAACAGACACTATAGTGGTATGACAGAATGCAACAGCTGTCGACATAGATAAATAAGGTGTTGTCTATACAAAAAATTTCGTAGGTATTTGCACGCGACTATAATATGGCTATACATAAGAAATTGTTAGACAACATTCCGTTTATTTAAGTCGACTATTATTGTATTCTCTGATAGCATTTGCAATAACGCAATTGAGTGTCTCCGTTTCCAATAGTCGGTAGAATATGCAATGTCTTCTATTAGTCTAATGCAATTTGCTGATTCTATTCTATTGCGTTTTTATTATTGCATTGTTTTCACGAGTTACTGGAACCAGCACTCTGCACGATTAATTACCCGATCTTTCTGGTTTGCTGGAGATATAGCATTGGGTTTGATGATGCAATATTCATCAATGTTATTAAATGCACAATATGTTTGCATGTAGCTCCAAACGTTTGTATGTAAAAGTCACCTATAAAAGCACCTCTCAAATGAAGCTGAACTTTGTTATTCTTACGTTGAGGATATATCTAAAGAGTTCAGCAAGATCACTGTTTTATATTTACTGAGAAGTCATAAAAATATCGAAATGTTCTGGCTTCCATTTATAGATCAGTTTCACCTTTCTGCCTTTTCACGTAGTGAACTTTTCACGTTGTGAACTTTTTGCCCTGTGGGCTATAGTCATTTCCTTCTTTTCAGTGTTTCACTGCATGGTTCTCTGTTCTCTAGTCTTGTCTTTTCAATCTTATTTTTATGAGTGCCATTTATTCTCATATTCCTGTTCCGTTCTCCACTCTCCTTTTCCCATATTATGCATTCCCATTTAGCTTATCTCTTTTCTTGTTTGCAGATTTCATTCTTCCTTCCCTGCAGTGCTTATATAAAATTATATCCCTCATTTTTCCCTTTTCTTTGTTCCTTTTCTTCCCCTCTCTCTCTTCCGCTTCCTCCGTCTATTCCACCTTCTCCATCCTCCTATTCTCCTTTCATTGTGTCTCGCATTCCTTTTCCCTCTCTTGTCTCCATCTCAACCGTATACTCCCAACATCTACGCTAAACCCAGAACACCAACCGATTGAGTTCGACACATCAAAAATCCATCAAGCATCGCCTCCTGCATGTTGCATTCAAAGCCCGCCACCGTCCACCACCGTCCACCCCCGTCCACCACCGTCCACCCCCGTCCACCACCGTCCACCACCGTCCAGTCTTTTTACATCCTGCCAACCAATCGTTCGCGATCCTATCGACAACTTCTTTCCAACGTTGATCTCTAAGGACATCTCGACGGACGACCGTCATCTCAACATATAATCTCCGTTTTAAACCCGTCTTTCCGTTCACCAGGAGGCACTTGCGGTCGGTCCCTGTGTAGTGAACGTTAGACGACTGCGGCAGGGTGGGCTTGGGACTAGAACATTTTTGGGGACGGCTTGAGACGCGCATTGACGCCGTTTGTTCTCCTGTGAGCAGGCGGCGTTCGAGTCCAGGAACAAAGGAATTGACGCTGTTAAAGTAACGCATAAAAAGCAACCGTGGTGCTAAGGAAAGGCATCAAAGGCATCAAAGGCAATGGCGGCACTAAGCAACACGCATCAAAGGCTTTGTCGGCGGAATTAAACTCTACGTGAAGGACTTGGCTGGCGCTAAAATGCAAATCGAACTCGGTGGCCTATTCAGATGAAGAGGATTAGAGGCAACATCTCCGGCAGAGCTACTAATCGGGTACAACTTACGCTAGACATTTGCTTGCCTTGAATTTTTCGTGAAGATAATCTAAATTAAGTCACAGTTAGGCATCATGCAGAGAGCCTAAATTTAGGCTATGAAATCAGCTCCCAAGACCTCTTGAGTTGCTTGCGCTAATCTTGAAAAAACCTGTGCTATAATTAATTGTCCGTATTATATACAGGCTAGCGTATACGGAAATCACCGTGTACACACTTACAGTGTACACTGTGCAGAGGCCGTGCAATTAATAATTCATGTACGAACAGCTGCTGTTCCAGCGGAAAACCTAAGCGGCCGTGTCCTATTTTATTTTTCTCCAATGACCAATATAGATCCGTTTGAAGCTACCAGCAGATGTTTTCTACTGGACGCTTGAAGAAACTATAAAGCGCCTTAAGAAGCCCTTGGTCTTCCTTATGATACGTTTCGTCGATGATAGAGCGAAGCGCAGACACATGCGTATAGGTCGGTCTGTGCGTGTGCCTGGAATATTTATATAGCGCCGTTCAAGAGCTTTGCAAGGGTGCTATATAAAACGTAGGCCATCTTACAGATCTAACATTTATATAGCGCCGAGACTAGCCTACTATTGCGGGATGTAGGCTATTGGTCATGCTGAATCATCGAGTATACACGTAGGCCTATAAGCTGAGACAATATTATTGTCGTTCGCCAAGGGTGGGTACAGAAATTTTCGAAGGGGCCAAAATTTTCGGTCTTGTTGGTGGGACAGGAGAAAAATTTCGTCTTATTCGTCGCCAAAAAACTTGACGACCTTTTTGTGGTCATTCGTCCAATTTTTTTGTTGAGGACCTTTTTTTATTAGTCATTCGTCCAATTTTTAAGGAGAAATATACCAATTCAGCCACCAAAAAGTTGAGGACCTTTTTTTTAGTCGTCAGTCATCAAAGTCGGGATTATGGTAAATCAAATCGGGGGTCACGTCCCATGCGATTTTTATGGGGGAGGGGTTGGTATCCTGTTTTTCTCTCCCGCTGCATTTATTTAATGGCTTGTTGAAACCGAATGGGGGGGACCACGTCCCATGCAATTTTTAAATGAAAGGCCATGGCCATTTTGGCCCCCCTGGATCCGCCACTGCCGTTCGCTGCAGTGTCTGCCGTTTAAATCCCAGGCTATCTTTAGATGCGCGTCTTTGATATGTTCATTGTTCAGTGGGCTTTGAAACTCATTGCGAAGCTTTGCAACCAATACAATGCTTGCACGGTTTCCTTTTCAGCAATAATATTCATTTGTTCAGAGTTGAGACCGACTATTAGTCTAATAACGTTGAGTGTAACATCAGCTATAGATTCTGTTGTATTAAATTCTGTTTTCTATTAAATTCTGTTGTATTAAGTTTTTTGTACTAAATTATCTTTTATTAAATTCTGTTGGTGATAGATTATTTTATATTAAGACTAAATTCTGTTGGATTAATTTCATTTGTATTAAATTAGTTTGTATTATATTCTTTTTTACTAAATTATTTTGCAATAAATTCTGTTGGATTAAATTCTTTTATATTAAACTCTGTTGGATTAAATTCTTTTGTAGGCTATTAAATTCTTTTCTTCGACCTATTTGTTAATTGATGCGTTTTGACCGCGAATTTCCTATAGCCAATAAATGAAAACACAATACAATACAATATTTATATTCACTGTGTGCTTTCGTCCAAACCTTCGGTCGTCAGATATAATAACTCAACGTCAGCACCAAACTCTGGGGACTAATTTTCAAAGTGGATTCCATAGCAAACGGAGGATGCGTCCTCATGACTATACAGTGAGTTATTGAAAGGAGATCAAAGTGGCCGAACGTGCCAGGATTATCGGCATAATCAGATTCTGCTGTCTTTCCTGATAGGAAATACAAAGAACGTACTGTACAGGATTTGCATCGATTATACTATATTTATAGTGTAATGTAATATACATAATGCAATGGCAATTGTATCGTTTGCAACTGCAGTGATATGCGATGTCAATGACATCGCATATCACTGCAGTTGTACGAACCAGCTTCGGAATACTGAGACAGCTGAGATCTGTGTCTCGGTCACTCACACAGGAAGCGACACGCCACCTGATACAAAGTTTGATTTTGGGCCGAATCGATTACTGCAATGTCGCCTTTGCTGGCTTGCCGCAGCGCAGTATCATTCGGCTTCAGGCGGTCATCAATGCTGCTGCTCGTCTGGTCCTGCGATTGAAAAAATTCGACCACATTTCTAACGCGATTCGGGACCAGCTTCAGTGGCTTCGCATAGGTGACCGCATCAATTTCAAACTTTGTATCCTAATGTACAAATGCCTCAACAATTGCGCACCAGCCTACCTCGCGGACAACATCAAACCGCTAGCAGACGATCCAAGGAGGTCCCGGCTGCGGTCGTCCAAGACCGCCGACGTGTTCATTCCTGCGACGAAAACAAAAATGGGCGATCGCGCCTTTCGCGTCGCAGGCCCACGCGCCTGGAACAGTCTTCCATCAACTCTCCAGGGAATCAAAACTGAAGCAACTTTTAAAAAACAATTGAAGCTACACTTGCTCTCGAGCTCATGACATTTACTCTGGCATTTGACATTAAGCGTGTAAAGCATCCTAGAAGTGGCTTGCCTCTGACGATGCTATACAAATTGTCTGAATTACATTACATTACATTACATCGTTGCTGCAGGCGAATTTTCTTCTTTTGCAAAAAGGTCGACTTGCCAACTTATTGCCATCATTTGACGGTCGCTAGTTTACATGTAGGCCTACATGCAAGTACCTTTGCAGAGAAAGCTGAAATTCTGGTTCTGGTTTACGTTATTTATGACTCGCAATTGCAATCGTATAAACTTCAATTCTCTAAAACAGCTACTATCAATGGTAGCAGGACTTTTAAAAGCAATTTTTAGAACTGCACAACCCCTTTTCCCCTTCACAATCTCCATCGTAAATTAGGTATTTTCTTAAGAGTGAGCAGTGTTACATACGGCTTTTCGGTGATGTTTCTTCCCTGATGTTTCTTTCCTTGTTACATGTTTGACGCCACTGCCATATCAAAGATGACTGGTGTCGCACGCCTCATTTATCCAGGCTTGGGACTGGCACTGGCAAAGAACAACCAGTGTCGGAGTTTCTTTCCTTTTTTAAGACAACCTTTTACAGTCTTTGTGTACGAATAAAAAAATTCGCTAGTAAATTCTAAGCTTTCCGATCCTTTTTTTATTCTTTCATCCATTTATGTCTTCTGATAGCGGATAATACTTTAATCATATAACGGTGAGTAATATCAGGGCTTATTAATTAAAACTATTCATGTAATGCAATGCAGATATAAACAGAGGCTGTCATTTTTTGGAGGGGGAGGGAATGTCATTCCGGGAGGGGAACTTCCACCCCCGCTCGCCCGGAGATGCCTAGACTAAACAATGGACAGTGAGCCTTTTTTAAAACTATTTTCAACTTCATAGAAGTGCTTCAAACAGACTGCCTATAATGAAAAAAAACTAATCCATTTAGAACTGCACATTTTGTGTTCAGCTGCGCACTAAAAAAGACATTGAATGCGGTGTGCCAGATCGTTAATGAGGGCTGCAGCATTTCAGAGAGGTTGGACAAAGGCACCAAATGAAGAGACTAAGGAGAGAGGAGGAGGAGCTGCTAAATGGTGGTTGTGAAAGATTGGGAGACTACGCACGGCACAATAATATTGGCGTTTGTTTGTCATAGGAGGTCTCTAAAATCGATGACACAATCATATTATAGTCTATAAAAGGAAACAAATTCTGTGCGATGTCAATTGTTGTTAGCGGTTCTGTTCTTTCTCTGTTCATAGGACAAGTCGGAAATGTGATAACAAATCAGAATGCAAGTCGACAAGAATTCGAGAGACACCTGGTGAGAGAAAATATAAAATATAGTTTAGTTTCTGGTTTTGAAATATTTTCAAGATCAAATATAGATCTATACACTAGACCCAATATTATATGACCCGAAACAAAATATTATGTTTAAACGGATAAAATCTAAATTGCCTAGATCTATGGGGCTATTTCGATATTTTTAGGGACCCGAAAAAGCCTCAGACTAGGCTGTGAACCGAACAAATGTATGCATACATTGTAGAAGCATTTGTATGTTTTTATGTCTATCGCAGGATGGTACCAAGGCTTACATGCGCTACCACAATGTGCCCCGTGCTATGCAACAACGCGTTCAGAGATGGTACGACTACGCTTGGTCCAGGTTAGTGCTTTCCTTACTCATGCATTGGTCGACATGTGTAATATACATACGTACATGAGTACACACATACATATATGCATGCAGATACATATATGCATGCAGATACATATATGCATGCAGACAGTGTCGAGCCTTCTCGGTTGTTGGCCCGTCCACATGAAATGGACTCCCGCTTGCACTATACGCTTACTACCTCGGAATAATTTGCCTGCTCTCTACCAGTTGCTCAAGACCTATCTTTTTAGCTGTGGCTGAGCTGGGAGCGCCTCTGAGTAGGCCTCTTGAAGGGGCGCTATATATGCTTTCGGAATGAATGAATTATAAATATGAGTGCATACATAGATACCAGGGTTCCTTGTGTGTGGACTGATCTCGTAGATACATACGTCATGCATGCACGCTCATGGTGAGAACAAGTTTCAACGATTCACTGAGTTCAATGGACCGAATCGCAGTGAATTGACATTGTAATGTTCAATCCATTCTCATTTCAAGACATTGTTTCCTCTTCATGACCTGCACGTTTGTTCCACGCAGTCTTCATCTCTCATTATCTGACTACAGTCGACTGAATTCAATTAATGGTGCGGGCTTTGCGCCTTAATTGCAATCGCAATCATGTTTTTATTTAGCGCCTGAGATATTAGAGAGTCGCTTCAAAGTTATTCGCGACCTAAAGAAGCTTAAGTTACAGTTACATGGTGAAATGAAATGAGATTGGTAAAGTACTGTGGACTCATCAATTGTTCCGGGGTTATTTTTTAACAAGTGAATAACTAATAGTTCTATGCCACTGCCCCAAGACTAAATCCCACAGAATAACAAAGCAGACGCTACCGAGGATGAGGAGGTGTATGTAGGGACTGCAGGCATAGAAGGCACATGAATATAGCATCCGAAGAAGTTTAGATAAGGAAATCCAGTGCATAAGGTGAGCACGTGTTATTGCTCAATCAATAATTATTTAGGACATGCATATATATATATATATATATATATATATATATATATATATATATATATATACGCAGACCCTCAACGTGTAGGGTTGCCAGGCGTCCGGTAATGAACCGGACAGTCCGGTATTTACACAAAATGTCCGGTCAGAAATTTCAGACATTACCGGACATGGTTGTGTCAGGTAAATAATTATTGCTAGCAACAATGCGTTGGATACGATTGGAGTGTATACTTTCTTGAGGCCATGAAAAGATATCTGCTTACGATATTCCAATGTATAATAGATTGCCTTGTGAAACAGAGCCAAATATAATATGCCTGTAGGCCTATACCTTGTGCATAAAGTTGGCTTGATACAGAGTTCACATTATAATTGAACCGAATCTCCGTATTTAGGCGATGTCTCTGTCTGTCTGTTTGTTCGTCTGTCAGTCTCTCACAGCACAATCAATATACCCCTTTCTGTCTATCTCTCTGACTCCCTTCTTTCCCTTAAACATGGATACTTGTAACCTGTCTGTGCTTATCTGCCTCTCTATCTCTGTCTGTTCTGTCCCTGTCTAACTGTGCCAATCTCCCACTCTAGGCTCTCTCTGCAAGTCTTTCTAGCCTGTCTCATAAGCCCAACACTGAGTAGGCCTATACTCAGTATGAATCATAATATGTCTGAGTACAGATATTCGCGTTCTAATGATCGATGTTTCTCAATTTTGCCATGCATGTCTATAGGTCAACTGGGGTTATCTACTGAGTGATGATATCGTTAAATGTGTTTTTAATATTGTTTAATATCCGAATTCAGTCATTAGTCCTGGCGCCAAATTTTCAAATAAACCATTAGATAGATTATCCACCCTATAGGCTATAGCCTATATAGACCAGGCTTGGAATCTCAAAATGGCACTCCTAGAAGCAAATCATGTAACAATTTGCTAACCGGTGTTTCTAGACTAATTTGACCCTGCTGAAAACGAAAATCGCTGTTAGCAAGCTGGATTTTTGGCCGTTCAATGGGAAAACAAGATGGCGGACAAAATGGCGGTCAGTTGCTTCAAATGGCTATAAGTAAAGTATTGTATGTGACAGGAACACGATTTTAGACTCTAAATTAAGATTATAGGGTGCAAGGAATACAATGGAACCAAATACACATATGTAGCACTGCAAGAAAATCAAAATGGCGGACAAAATGGCGGCCAGAATCTTAAAATGGCTGTAAGTGAAGTTATGTATGCAGTGGAATCATGATTTCAGGGTCTAAATCTACATTTTCGGGGTCAAGGAATGCAATGGAAGCAAGGTAACATATGTGGCATTGCACGGAAACCAAGATGGCGGACAAAATGGCGGACAAAATCTTAAAATGGCAATAAGTGAAGACATATATGCAACTAGATCATGATTTCAGGGTCTAAATCAACATTTTCGAGGTCAAGGCATGTGATGAAACCAATGTCGCATATATAGCACTGCCTGGACACCAAAATGGCGGCCAAAATGGCGGCCAGATTCTTGAATTGGCTGTTAGTGAATTTCTGTATCTAATGAATACATCAATTCAGAATGTAAATGATAATTTTCGGAATTACTTAAGGAAAGTGAAATTAAAGGCACGGAATATATTATGTGACACTGCCAGAAAACCAAAAACCAAAATGGTGCACACAAAAACTTCAACTGGCTATGAGTGATGTCTTGAACATATACGATGGAGACTAGATTTCAGTCTGGACTAGTAATTTCCAGGTCATATGCTTCCAACAAAATCACATGCAGTGTTATGCAGTGAAATTGTCATACCTATAGTGGAAATTTTTAGTAGCCTATGACTGCACTGCAGTTTAACTATTGCTGGCTTTATGTATATACAGTATGCATGCTTGAATGTTTCATAACTTGACGTATCAATAGTTTCAACTTTTCATGACTTGACGGATATAGGGTACCGTAGAGTCAATTCAGGCCTTGTTGCAGTCAATGCAATTGCACCTGAGTGCACATGACAAGATCGCACTTCGATAGCAGCAGAGTATGATGCTACATTTGTCAACTTCACATGATTTGCTGTAGCCTATAGACAAACTCTATAATGTGGCTTTGGCACACACTGGTAAAGATTACTTTCTTCCACCACACTCCATCTGATGAAGATGAGGAGGATATCTGAACATCAATATCTAGTAAAAAAATAGGCCTTTCCAAACTGACAGTTTGGTAATGAGCTCATAAGGGAATGTTCCAAATGTAGAAAGTAAGTGGGAACTTTCAAGTAGTTTATTTCAGCTGATTCCTGCTACATATGTTAAATCACATCCAGTTGTAGCATGAAAGCCACTCAATTCTTCATAGTTACGTGAATTGGATGAGCTTCCGTTCCACTGATGTTCCTGCCATCACCAAAACACCGTTAAATATAAAGCAAACACATATGACCCGGCAGTGGACAACACCTTATCTTTTTTCACGTAACCACCAGCAACCGCTCTAGTCCATATCTCCAAATGTGGCTGCTGAGAGCTGAATGGACAGGAAAGAAGCTAGATCAGTCTTTCTTTCAAGCATACCAAGAACATTCACCCAATTTTCCGACAACGGAGTATTTCAAGGCTCCACACAGTGGCAGAGTTGTTGTTGTAATTTTCTGTACGCTTTCACTTTTTAAAAGCAATGTCAACTATATCTATCGAAGGCAATAATTATTAGCCCTCTTGTAGCCAATCGAAAGTAGGCTACCTGTACACAGGTATCCACTGTATCTGTCAGGTCACCAACTGTCTTCGCGTTTGGAGGTTCCCTATTGCTTGAGCCATTGCTTGTCCTACAATAATTTGTCTCCAGCAGGTCGGATGAACTGTGTCGTGACTTAGTCTATGGGCATATCACAATATTTGGTCATGTCTCATACAATATGCGGGATGTCTTGCATTGGCTCCCTTTCCCGCAGCGGATTGCCTGCAGGCTCTCTGTGTTGCTTAGGTAGTGCCTTGATGGACTAGGCTATAGCCCCATTATGTCTGAAAGAACTCTGTTTTTCAACCTCGGATGTCCAGCGTCGATCTACTCTTCAGTTGGCGGACCAAGCTGGGCTGGTTCACTCGCGGTCTGCTATTTGACATCACCTTTCATTCTCTGTAGCTGGTTCTAACATCTAGAATGGGAATGGCCAACCCCTTTTCACAGCGTCTATTGCATGCCCATGGTTCACTCCACTCTGTTCCTTAAGAATAAAAAACTGTCCTATTTAGTTGTGGTTAAGTGGGGGGCGATTCCGGGCAGCCCACCTTGAAGAGGCACTACGTAAAATATTCTAAATAAACAAATGATATGCCTCTGCTATAGAAATACGAACTGGACAAGTTACTTTTGCAGAGAGAATCCAATCCCATTGGTTTTGAGAAAAGTCCATGGCACAATCGTGTTTTCATATCCATGGGACAGTCAGCTTGATACGATGTAATAAGGCACTGCATGATATACAAATCTTCCTTTATAATTTTGTCAGTGTTCTTTTGAATAACACTCCTTGGTTTAAGACTTCCTGAAGGCATTGCGATAATTTGAATGATCATATCTGGTCAAATAAGGGAACATTGGAGATAAATTCAACTGCAGAGGTCTCAGATACCATCTTGCAAAGACCTGGCAATTTTTTTTTATCAAGTTCCCATTGCATGCATGACTTCACTAACATCCATTTTGAAACTCTTGCCGCCATTTTGTTCGCCATTTTGGTTTCCAGGCAGTGCTATATATGTGTCATCACATATTGGTTTCATCACACTTCAGAGAGCTTGACCTCGAAATTGTGGATTTAGACCCTGAAATCATGATTTAGTTGCATATTATGTCTTCACTTATGGCCATTTTAAGATTTTGTCCGCCATTTTGTCCGCCATCTTGGTTTCCGTGCAATGCCACATATGTTACCTTGCTTCCATTGCATTCCTTGACCTCGAAAATGTTGATTTAGACCCTGAAATCATGATCTAGTTGCATATATGTCTTCACTTATTGCCATTTTAAGATTTTGTCCGCCATTTTGTCCGCCATCTTGGTTTCCGTGCAATGCCACATATGTTACCTTGCTTCCATTGCATTCCTTGACCCCGAAAATGTAGATTTAGACCCTGAAATCATGATTCCACTGCATACATAACTTCACTTACAGCCATTTTAAGATTCTGGCCGCCATTTTGTCCGCCATTTTGATTTTCTTGCAGTGCTATATATGTGTATTTGGTTCCATTGTATTCCTTGCACCCTATAATCTTAATTTAGAGTCTAAAATCGTGTTCCTGTCACATACAATACTTTACTTATAGCCATTTGAAGCAACTGACCGCCATTTTGTCCGCCATCTTGTTTTCCCATTGAACGGCCAAAAATCCAGCTTGCTAACAGCGATTTTCGTTTTCAGCAGGGTCAAATTAGTCTAGAAACACCGGTTAGCAAATTGTTACATGATTTGCTTCTAACAGTGATTTCTAGAGCCCTTTTAGAATTCCAGGCCTTGTCTAATAGGCCTACACTTGACTGAGTTTCCAAACAACCTTCTTTGTCTATTGGTCCGTGAATTGGCTCACATGCACATTGCAAGTAACTTTCAAAGAGTCTCCGGCACCTCTACTGCCTTATATACTATATAAGGCTTATATGAGTATATATTAATATATATATATACTGAATTACCCAACGTTGCCCGAAAAATGTCGGGTTTTCGCCACCCTCGCCACGTCTCACCCCACTCCCACTTCGTCCTTTTCACCAGCCCTCTTCCATCGCGCGCACACACACTCACGCACGCACACACAGACACACACGCACACACACATAATATGTATAATTATATATATATATATATATATATATATATATATATATATATATATATATATATGACCCCGCGTAACGTGATAGCCATTGTCCGGTAATTTCATGAAGGCCACCTGGCAACCCTATCAACGTGTGACAGTCTACAAATATATATTATTATAATGTAGGCCTATATTAATCCGGTATTAGGCCTGGGATCCTATAGGGATATACGTATCCATGTCTGAATAAATGTGGGCTACGTACATGTATGTGTCTGTTAATATATAGAGTGATCAATACTCCTTCACTGCTTATTGGTATATGCCTATTCGTATGCCTTGCGCAGAACAAACATCATTCACCGTTTTGCGAGCTGTTTTCTTAAGAATTACCCGGGACGATTTCCTCGTTCAATCAATTTCGCCGACATATGCATGCCATTGCAGTATGGCTAGATCTCTATGTCTCAGCCATAAAAACAGGTTTTGTTGCTTCGGACGCTTTCCCACGGGCCGAGCGTCGAGCGTCATAACAATAGGCGAGATGTCAAGCTGCATGATATGATTATATGTAGACAGGCTTCAAAAGCAACTAATAAATCATGCTTCTTTAAAATCAATGGCATATCGTCGTGTGCATTTCTCGCGCATATTAAATGTGTTTCCATGGATGAATAAAATTATATCAAGCAATTTCAATGCACGGTGATTATTTCGCAACTGACAAAAGCCGTGCAAAAATGACTGTATAGCCTATACCTAAATGATTGAAAGATATGCATCGGCGATGGTTTAATTGTATCTTAATTAATTAAAATTCTTATCAATTAAATTTAGAAACTTCTATTGCTGCTGATTTTTAAGGTTTCAAGCCAACAAGTGCGTTTTAAGAAAGTTTGAGAATGTAGACTATATAGGCTATAGATCTAGCACAGTCAAATTCGTTCAATGGCGCCAAAAAAACAAGCCGTAAAACGGTCATTGAAAGAAACGCTTGACTTTAAAATGTTAGCACATTGTATCTGCCCGTTTTCACTGCTGACTGTTTCCCTATCTATCTAGGGCAGTGGTTCTTAACCTTTTCAAGGGAGCCGAACCCCAAGAGAAATCCATGACCACTCACCGAACCCCTCAAGTTTAAATTTTTTTTTTACTAATGGGAACAAAAGGAATTAAAAAATTGTACCAAATGTGATACAATATTAATTCAATACATGAACTACTAACAGTTAACTAACGTACCAACACTACCAATTGCATCTTAAGGTGTCCTTTGTTGTTGCCGTGTGGAAACATTATGTGAGAAATAAGTGCCTCTGTTTTGGAAAGACTCACTTTCGTGTCATTTTCACAATCAAATTTGCTTCTTTTCTTGGATTTAATCTTCTCAAATTTTGAGAATCGTTGCTCACAGAGACATGATGTGACAAACGGTGTGAGGATTTCAAGGGCAGCTTTAGCAATGCGAGGATATCCTTCCATTTGGCGGCACCAAAATCTCGAGAGTGTTGTTGTACCAAAGAGCAATAATTGTTGAATGTGCCATGGCTCTGCTGAAGTTCGATAAGATCGTCCAGGTATAGATCGTTCACATTTGCTGTAGCCTACAATATCGAAGGTGAAAGGCTGTCGCATCCATGCTGGATATTGCTGGATATCTTTGCCAGGGAAGTGACCGTCAAATGACTTTGCCAGCTCCACCAGGTGCATTGCATGCAATCAATTGCTTCAACTCCTCTGGTACAACAGTATCTCCAACTTTAGACTCATCGAGACTCACACATTCATCTAGCAGAGGAAAGTTAGCGAAGATGTTGTTCTCGATTCGACACTTCCACAATGGTAACCTCTTTCGGAAAGCACAAAGCTTCTCTTCCGCTTCAATTATATTGACGCCACCACCCTGCATCTGGCAATTGAGATGATTGAGTGCACCAAAGATGTCAACCAAGTATAGGCCAAGGCGAGGATGAACTGTGACTCGACGTAGTGTTAATTATCGGGAAGTGCAGTAAGACATAACGAAGGTTAGCAGGATGAACAGCTTTTAAATTTCATAAGATAGGGCCTGGCAGCAATCTATTTCAAACAAAATTTATTAAATAAAAGTAGAAAACGTAGCAAATGATTTTTCACTCGCACTCATTGACCCTGAATATTATATATTTCAGAGGACCTCTGCCGAACCCCTGGAACTGGCTCACCGAACCCCAGGGGTTCGGTCGAACACTGGTTAAGAAACACTGATCTAGGGGATATCCCTATCTATTTAGAGGGCCTGTGCGCCTTAACTCCTCATTATTTACCCTTAACCCCACGAGGCAACATTTGAGTTTTTTTTATTTTGTTTATTACAGCAATTTGAAATAACATCCATTCAAGGTCGCCTACTCAGAGGCACTCCCAGTCCAACCTCAGTCGAATAGGACAGTCTTAAGAACAGTGAGAAATGAGACAAAGAGACCAGTAGGCACTTGATGAAGATTAGTGGGGAGCCCATTCCAGGTCGCAGCGTCAGTCACGTAAAAGCAGATTTGAACAGCACTATTTTCAAGGCATCGGACTCCGTGCGAAATGCCAATCAAATGATACTTTTTTAATGCGGCGTTCTTCAGCGATTTTTCAAGCAGTGCGATGTACAAAAATTATTTCTTCAATATTGAATTATACGGAAGCTGATAATAATGAGCGCATATGCATAGCGCATTAATTTGTGTTCTGATTCGGAGACTTCTGACGCATAAATCATATTCAGTGTCCTCTCTTATTAAAAATACAATAACAATGATATAGGCCTATAATAAGGTTTAGGCTATATATGCAGATAAACGGTTTTATAGCGCCTTTCAGTGGGCCTACCTCAGAAAGGTGCCACAAAATTTGCAAGTTTTATTGGATTGAGGAGTTGATGGCGAAGGTTTTCACTGACAGTTTACGCGTGAACAGTAAACGACCCTAAAATCAGTTTGAAATGTCACTTAATGTAGAATTATTTCTGTATGCGAAGTTTTTGAAGAACAAACAACCAGCAAAGCGTCCTCTGGAGATAATGTATGAGCCCTATACAAAGGAAACCCTGTGACAACATTTCCATGTGTTCTTCACGTGACCCACACGTGACCTGTACGTGAACGTATGCATTTCTAGAGCAAGTGCTTAATACGTCCATCACAATGGCGCTGCCGTTGGGTTTGAGTGGTGCATAAATGTAGCTAAAACTGCATGGCATAGATCTATGGTTGACACTGGTGCAGACTCCAAACTAATCATCCGCTATGCTAATTTCAACTGGTTCTGGTGATTTGTTGCTGTGGGTGGACAGTTACGGCATCTGTGTAGCAAAATGCAGAGCAAAGTATAGCTGATATTGTGGATCTAATTGCCCAACAACAACATGATCTGAACGGAGACTTATTATCCATCTCACGTGTGCGACCACCACGGAGGTCTCAATCTTTCTTTACGATGTCTTGTTGTCTTCGCTTTTAGTCGCTTTGACCTACTGCTTGTCCGTCCGCGTGTCTTTGTGTTTCGCTTCCTTTGCCTCTTGCGTGGGAGGTCTATCTTCCTATGGCAACCGCACCCACGCCGTTCTATATACAGTTCTGTTGTTCTATAGTCATTCGTGTATATGTCTACAGTAGCTTCCGTACTCCATTATAGTCAATTCTTGTATCCAACGTCTGTCTGTTGTTGCGTGTAAGGAAGAGGAAGTGACGGAACTAGAAGGATAGGGAGATGGATAGACGTGGATGGATGGATGGATGGACGGAAGGAAGGAAGGACGGACGGATGAATGGATATAGTGGGTCGCGGTGGTGTAGTGGGTATGTTCGTTTCCTTGCATCGGCATCCGGAGGATTGCAGGTTCGAATCCGTACCAAGCCGCCTCGAAGGGACCTTGAGTAAGTCGCAATTTCTCATGCGCTTCGGCGTGAAACTCCAATTCAGTGTCCACGCTGCAGCTGGGAGCGCTTCCGAGTAGTTTTCTTGAAGGGGGCGCTATAACAGATACACACACACATACATATGGAAGCCGACCATGGAGCGACTGCACTTGATTGGGTGTATACAGAGTCCAAGTGTCATAATCTATAATGGCCCACATTGAAATAACAATTATCAAAGCCATCGGAATAGATGGTGCGAATCTTTGTTAGTCGATCTGGGTAACTTAATGACATCCGAGATAAATATTACAGATCAACTGTATACCCTGTTATAAATGATCTTAGTCTGCAATTACAATCTGTCAATTGATTTAATTGATAAATGCAGCTGTTCTCTAACCTGCCACACACGAGCATAGGAAAGTAAATAGCCGCAAAAGGAGAGGATTGATGTTGCATTATATGGCATTCAGTTCTCATTCGCGCACTTGCATGGTCTATATCATGAAAGCGTTATGTATATCATAATGGTATTATGTACTGAAGAGGATCCAGTACTGCCCTTCTTCATTAACTTATTTGTAGGCTACATTTACAGCTAAATGTATGTGTGTATATTATGTAGGTCTATGCCTGCATGCAGGCTTATGTAGGTATGTATGCATTTTTGTATGTATTTATGTGTGTATGTTTGTATGTATGTATGTATGTATGTATGTATGTATGTATGTATGTATGTATGTATGTATGTATGTATGTATGTATGTATGTATGTATGTATGTATGTATGTATATATGTATGTATGTATGTAATATGTATGTATGTATGTATGTATGTATGTATGCATGCATGTATGTATTTGTGTATGAACGAATGTATATCTATACATAGTTCTTGAATATCCATTATCCATGTATCGACTTATATGTGTGCTCGTAAAAAAAGCAAAGGCAGGTGTCCACCAAAGCATTGGCGTCATTTCTGTGGTGGTTCTGTCCCCGTGGAATTATGGATCGACATCAAAGGAAGAAATTATTGGCAACGTCTGTTACTGGGTCGTCTAATTCTTTTTTTCACGATAGAGTGACCATTAAAACGCTATAAAACTGCCGACAAATAAAAAACCAATTCCTTCGAAGAATTCTTCAGATTATTTACAGCACAACATTCAACTTCTTCGCATTGCTCGTATTTATATAAATTCTATGTTCAGCCTACCTGGTACATACATATGCACTCAGATGCCTATGTGTAAAATAGCTGCATGGTCATTATTTTGTGCACGAATTTTATAACAGGGTAGTTGCGCTATATTTAAACACTTTTATACATTGATTGATTGATCTAAGAGCACCAGACGCCTGCTTTAACATAGACATATTATGTCTATGTTAAATCTTAGATCAATCAATCAATCAATCAATCAATCAATTGGTTTATTGACTCATCGACAACAAAAACGAAACAGATATTTGCCCGATGTTCTGGTCTTGTGACCATCTATGGCCAGCTCTGACCTACAGCGATGGAAGAAGTCCATTGTGATAGCCGCACATTCCGATGTTTAGCGAAGTCTCATCGATGGCACGGTCGCTGAAGTCACCCTCCTCATTTATCGGCACTTGAGACTGGCACCAACGGAGTACGGGGTGTGCAGGTTAGGAGTATCTATAGGCCTATGGCTGAATCGAGCATGTGCTCAAAGGGCGGTCGTGTAGCGCCCTAAGATGAAACTCTCTCCATAGATTGCAACATTAAACGACCTATGGGTGACAGCACAAAAGAATGGTCCCTCGTAAAAGAATCAACAGAAAAATAAAACAGAAGCCGGACCATTCAAATATGCGACTGGATGGTCAAAATGCGTATTTGTTTCACGAGTAACACGTAGGCCTGTCTAGCAGTGTCTAAGCGATATTAATTTAAAGCAAGGGAACTCCGAAACCTGGACGACGGTTTACTAGAAAACCAATTTCGACTATTACAAGAAAGAATAATATTTTCCAATAAACGACAAATTCAGCAAATTGACGGCACTTTAAAACGTCGCAGGAGCCAACTTAGTCACTAACGCTACACATTCTATGATGGCTGATATATGCATTATTGAAAGAAAGAAGAAGCTTTGACGGTGACACGAAACGGAGTATCCCCCCTGAAAGCTATACGGGGGGATGAATTAATCTATCCCCCCGGATGGAATTAACCGGTCTATACTATCCGGTGGGATAAACCATTCTATCCCGTTTTTTGAAAAATGCGCATAATAAACAAATTTATGCTGTAATCAAAATTTAAAGTGACTCTAACTGTTTTAAGTGTCCTAAGCAATGCTCAGATAAAGGCAACTCGAATTTATTTAGTGACTCTGAGTGTTTTTAAGTGTTTCTAATGTTTAAGTGCTCTAAAACAGGGCAAAACAAATTATCTAGTAGGAATAAACATAGGCCTACCTGTACAGTTAGTGTCATTGTTCAAAACAAAGTCGATGAAAATTAATTTGCAAAAAAATTAACGCGGAAGCGGTTTTTTCAACTTTTTCAATTTGGGGGATACAATAAATACGTGGGATACTCTATTTCGTGACATCGGTACAATCGATTGCACTAACACGGCAACCTGTGAGAAGTTCAAAGTTGGACATGTTTTAACGCCAATCAGACATTTAACTGCTCCATCTTCGAGAAAGTGACAGAGCGTATAGCTGTCTGAATTTGATCGTAATGTCGTGTGCAGAAACTGGGTTAGAACACTAGACTTGAAGACCAGTTGCCGCTACGGAAAGTTCATAGGTCGATCCTTCTAACCACGATCTAACAATTCCTATACCCTCGACTACTACGACTTTGAAGTACGTGACAGATTGTAACCATTTGAATGGGATCGCTTTATCACGTATTCATTGTACGAAATTAGCATATCTCGGCATACTCCTCACAGCAAAACTGTCAGAATTATGATGGGTTTAAAGTGAGTACAATATTTGGAGATCTTCCCTTGAGTAAACAAGGTGGACGAGATGTGTTGGTCTTGCTGGGCACGGGAAAATGTATTTCTGATGGGGCAAACGGCGTTCGCAAATACAGGTACTTGTATTTTCCTATGCGCCGTTTTAAGTGTTACTCAAAATGTCGGATATTCGTATGTGTGGCGAATGTAAACAATTGCTCAGAATGCCTCAATTCACCCAATCATGAGACACTTGGAGTAAAAGTATGACACAAGTGAATTAGCTTCGGCTGACGACAATGGTTCGCGCTTTCTATTGTCTACTTCGAGAGCCGATACAATGACCAGGCTAGAAACTGCCGAGACAATGGCATAAAATAGTCTGACGATCTACAGGAACTTGCCACGGAGTCTGAAGACTTCGCCTTTGATTAGAATCACTGAATTATAATACTTCATAAAACATACCGTATACAGCGAACGTTAGCGTCTTGATCAAGCGCGTTTTAGACTAAGGAAACAGGAGCAATTTGAGCATGGAGCAAAAGCCCAATGACGGTAAGTCAGAACTTCAAAAGAGCATTCACCTCCTTTGTTTATTCCCATTAAATTGTATTTTACTAAACCGAACTTAACACAGAATAGGCCTACGTTTTAAAAAATTGCGAAATTCTTGCTCTAAAAAGATACAATTTCGCTTGAATTGACGTCCTTCATTTTAGGTAAATTCTTTTTAAATTGCATCAAACTTTAAACTTAAAGCATTGGTTATTAGAACTAACTGTGATGTTATATTTTAAAACGGTGATAGGCGATCCCTATAGACAATGAAGTTGGTGTAAAGTGTAGACCTTCTCGTATGGGAGCGGCGCTGAAGTGCATAGTAGCCTACATTTAATGTTTCACTTTCCCTTTATTAGTGTGAATGTTCCCACGAAGACACATAACTTATTATAATATACGGTCTTTGGAATACGCTGTCTCCTTCTACTCGATCTCAACTTCTGACTGGTATTCCTTCCTCCTCATTTTTTTTCTTAAAACCTATTTTCTCTCTCGTGGCTTTGCGCACTGGGAGCGCCTCTGAACGGTTCACCCTAGTAGAGGCGCTTTAAAAATGTTTTTGTACAATACAATACAATATATTATATATTATAATTATATACCCACTAGTCTGTCGAAATGTGGTTTTAGATGTGAAGACACCATGTGATAAGCAACAACAACAACAACAACAACAAGCGACTGCAACTGATGAACATAGTGGTGATGGTGATGATGATACTCAAGAGCAACAACAGAATCATCTCTTCCGTCCATGGGAACACGAACCTGGAGTAATCCACCAAACTTATCCATCATGGAGCAAAGTCTTCCTCCTCTCGTCGGTTCCTCTGCCCTCCCTCCGAACATCCGAACGTCATCAGCTGTCATCTGCCTTCATTCCATTCAACCATTCACATCTTCATTCAGTCAACGCTTTGAACCATTCCTCCTCTCAAAGACATCGACCCCTTGCAGCAGAAACTGTCTGCTATCGCTTCAGGGGAGACTTTCTCACTTCAAATGCGGTATCAATTATTGGATCTGATGGTTCTACGGCTTCTAACGAACCGTGGCCTTCCGCCACAGTTGTCACATCCCACATTAATGTCGTTAGGAAGCGTCCCTCGTTTCCCGTGCAAGCCATAGACATTCTGAAAGTCTGGTTTGCGGCGAACGTCACATCGCCTTATCCGACGAACGGTGATCTTGAGCGTTTGAGCAGAACGAGTGGACTTACGAAGAGACAGATCCAAAAGTGGATCTCGAATAAAAGAGACAGGACTCACAATACCAGACCATACAACAATGGAGACAGGACGCACAATACCAGACCATACAACAATGGAGACAGGACGCACAATACCAGACCATACAGCAATGGAGACAGGACTCACAATACCAGACCATACAGCAATGGAGACAGGACTCACAATACCAGACCATACAACAATGGAGACAGGACTCACAATACCAGACCATACAACAATGGAGACAGGACTCACAATACCAGACCATACAACAATGGAGACAGGACGCACAATACCAGACCATACAACAATGGAGACAGGACGCACAATACCAGACCATACAACACTGGCCGTAACGACCAACAGAAACCTCGGTGGAAAGAGGAAGAAGCCAGTGACAACGATGTCTCTACAAACACGGACACTTCCGAATAAAAATATCTAACGACTGTTGCTATAGGATTACAATATTTTAAAAAACCAGACAGATCTGCTGTTAATTAATTATCTAAGCGAATAAGATAAGGACATGTTCACAATGACAAATGTTGGACATCTTGCAGTGTTATAAGAACTTATTTTGATTGTTGCGATAAATTAAATTCTTCGGTTCTCTTTGCTCTAATCAATCAACGGATTAGCACTGAAGCGCAGTGCGTTAATTGGACATTAATTAGCTGAATGTATTAATTAGCGATAATTGATCCATTCAGATAATTAATAATAATATTAAATAATAATATTATTATTAGGTCATGTATACACAGATCCAGTCTGAAGGGAAGAGATTCGAAGCGTCTAACCCCATACCCTCGCGTTATAATAAGGCAAACACTCTGACCAATCGGCCACCGTGTCCTACGATGTCCTTCAATCCAATGAAGCAGATTGTGATGCTTCTATTGAGAATCCAGAGCGACCTGCATTTTATGGAGCCTGAGTAGCTTTCTTCGTAGGATTTCCAGTTTCTTATTATTTGGATAGGCCTATGCGAAACTCTCTCTCTCTCTCTCTCTCTCTCTCTCTCTCTCTCTCTCTCTCTCTCTCTCTCTCTCTCTCTCTCTCTCTCTCTCTCTCTCTCTCTCTCTTCTCTCTCTCTCTCTCTCTCTCTCTCTCATTCTCTCGCTCTCTCTCTCTTTCTCTTTCTCTTTCTCTCTCTCTACATATATATTTATTCATTAATTTATTTATTCATTCATTCATTCATTCATACATTCCGATAATTTTTATAGCGCTTCTTCAAGAGTGACATACTCAGAGGTGCACCCAGACCAGCCACATCTAAAAAGTAGGATTTGAGCGACTTATGAAAAAGCAGGCGGGCTTAGCCTATAGGCATCAATCGCAAGGCGAATGGAAAGCCATTCCAGATGGTGGGACCCACAATCAAAAAGGCTCGGCGCTGTCTGAGGAAAGTGCTTGCTATCATCACCATCAACATCATCATCATAATTGTTCCTGATTAGGTAAATGTTCGTCAACATGTCCCTATTGGTGTTCCTGTGAATTATGTTCTATGAATGTTTCCTGTCGCTATTCTTTCAACAGAGGTCGGATGAATGGTGGAGGCGACATCAATTCACTCGGTCTCTTGCCGGACAAATTAAAAACCGAACTTGCCTTACACGTCAACCTCGAGACATTGAAGAAGGTATGTGCTACACAGGGCCGACCATGATCAGCTCTATTCCTCAAAATGATTCCGAAGTATAAAGCATGTATTTGGCGTCCTTTAACCACCAGTGGGAAACCAATTCGGCGATAATATGCGTTGAAACAGGAACATGGTCACTAAGTTGTCTGAAGGCTGTTCTTCCTTTGGAGAAAACTATAATCGACAAAATAAACCAACAAAGCAATTTTAAAAGGATCGGCAGTTAATCATTTTTCCTATGAAAATTTTCTAAATGGCACTATGGTAAAGCATATGCAATAGACCTATATAATTATATATAGCCTATGTAGGCTATATATTATATAGACTCTCTGCATTATACGTGTACAGCGGCGTATCCATGAATTTATGATGGGGGAGATTGGGGCTTTATGGCCTGGCCGGATCAGTGGCGTAGCCAGGAATTTTTGATGGGGGATTTATGGCGGGGAAACCCTGTTTTTTGCTATTTTTCTTACTTAAATGGAAAAATAACCTTTAAAAAACTTTTTCCCGGAG
The DNA here is from genome assembly GCA_949752735.1 of Lumbricus terrestris. NCBI lineage: Eukaryota > Metazoa > Annelida > Clitellata > Crassiclitellata > Lumbricidae > Lumbricus > Lumbricus terrestris. The sequence goes on along the minus strand of OX457044.1, from coordinate 43,353,664 downwards.
CCAATGGGGGGTTTTAACCCCCGAAATCCCCCCTTGCCTGCGCCACTGGGCCGGATGCCCTTTCTGACACCAACCGAACAGTATTGCAGTAAATAAAAAGGGAATAAAGTGAGAGAAAAAATTGTTACTACAAGCAATTGTTTTGTTTTTCTTGTTTAAGTGGATAAATAACCTTTTAAAAACTTGTTTCTAGGCCAATGGGGGGGTTTAACCCCCCAAACCACCCTTGTCTACGCAACTGTACACATACAAAGCATGTTGCATGTTGGTGGTTGTTTACATCTCGCATATGTACTGTAGGTCGCCATTTTTCAAAAGTGTGAGCCGGAGTTCCTACACGACCTAGTTCTAAAGATGAAGGCCTTCATCTTCACACCCCGAGACCTCATTTGCAGAAAAGGAGAAGTGGCCAGAGAGATGTTCATCATTGCCGACGGTCTAGTCGAAGTCGTCGGGTCTGTATTTAATTTTTTTATTATTATTATTATTCTTGAATCGTTTGTCGATTACCTACATGTACAATTATAGTACATGTAAGAGCCCAGAGTTCAAATCTCTTCAAATCCTCATGACATTGCATGCGTACGTCCTACGGCATTGGTTATGATTCTTTGTTCAGCCATTGATGACGCGACGATATGAATGTTGTCCTGTTTTATTATTTTTCTTGTCGTGCTTAATGTAACTACTTTAATTACATTTTTTCGCTTATTCCTGATTGTATATTTAATGCTTGTTTTGTTCACCAAACGGCAAATGCAGCTGCATGTTACGATGAATATTGTTGCTGCAAAGTCTATTATAATTCAGTCTGTACTACTGGACTATCCTCAGATTTTGTTTTCATGTTCACGCACAATCCTATCAGTGTCGATAGTAGGCATATCGATCCATCTGTCTGTCTGACTGACAGTGTCTGTCTGTCTGCTTGCCTGTCTTTCTGTCTGTCTGTTGAATGCATCTGCATGTGTGACTCTTGCTGCCACAATGGTATGCGCATCATCATAGGTTGTGGCGCTGCATAAAATCTTGGCCTATTCTAAACTGTTGTCTACAGTTGGGGCCTCAACTTTGGGTTCCCTTCAAAATCACTTTGATCTTTTGATCTGCTCATAATTATAAATCGTCTCCTGTTTAACGAGCTGTTCTCTTTTTCATAGCGATTCTGGTGAAGTGATGAAGCAGATGGGAGCCGGAGACTTCTTCGGTGAAATCGGAATCTTAAACTTAGACGGAGGAGTCAATAGGTAAACACACCCTATAGGCCTACTCATTGAACCCAAAGACTTGTTGTTCTAACTCATAATTATGGGCGTCAAATTCCGGTCCTTAGATCATTTCTGTTCCGCCGACACGGTGTTTTTCTGGACCGCTCAGCTTAGTCCAAAGACAACACAATTATTATTCTGAGAGTAAGAGTTCAAATGTCTCAATATTTCACTCTGTGTCAAAGCGAAGTCATGTTGCTTGACTAACAACAAACAACTCGGTTCTAGATCTTTACACCGTTATAGATAATTCTGACAATAAAGATCAAATTAAGACTGTTTTTATGCTTAATGGTCCATTATAGAGCCAATTTTGACCAAAAAATCCTGGAGGGCTCCCGAGCAAAAAATCCTGGAGGACTCCCCGAGCAAAAAGGTCCTGGAGAGCTCCCGAGGCCATAGATTGAGTATTCGTGACTTTTGGGTTTAATATTCGTAAATATTCGTGAATATTAAGATTTTTTAATATTCGTAAATATTCGTAAATATTCGTTAACGGATTAAAGTGAACCATCGAAACCGCAATGTTACCCAGTAAAGCAGCTTAAGTTTCTGCATGTCCCCATGACATTCACTCGCATTCAGGGCAAGGCTGAATTAAAATATATGATGCGCTTAATATGCTGAGATCAGGATAATTTTTGCTTGTAATCTGGCACTATTATTTCCTGCGTTGGCATTTATATTTACTCATCCTGCTACACTGATATAAAACAACTTTATCAATTTGCAGCTACTATAATTATAGGCAGTTAAAGTTTATTTCTGCGGTAATTTAGCCTACTTTTGCTGCTATACTTGCCAATTACTGCCATCGGTGCATGGCTCTATCTCTTTTCAGTTGGGGAGAATGGCCAGAAGTCAGACAAAGTGACCAACATTAACTGTCATTAAGTATCGAATGTGATATGAATGCCGCATGGCCACATTGGCCAGACCCAGCAGAGACCTTGAAGTTTTTAATAATAAACCTAGCCTATTAAAGTTATTGTCACTTACTGATACAGGCCTATGCGTGGGCTAACTCAATTTTCATTCAGTAAAAGTTAAACATTTTCATATATGACAATATAAGAATTAAGAATTTCTTGAAAGAACTAGAATAAAATTTCTTGAAATAACATAATATTTTACGAATATAATATTCGTTGGCAGTTTTAATATTCGTTAATATTCGTGAATATTTGAAAATCTTAATATTCGTAATATGCGAATACTCAATCTATGCCCGAGGCCTTCCCAGGCCCATCTTATTTTGTTCAGTCATCTTCGGCACCCTGGCCTTCCACTTGCAGGAAATTATTGGCACGTGTCCTGCCGCTTTGAAAAAATTCTCCTGTTATAGATTAGCACTAAGATCGATTAAGCTATTTTTGAGCCGGGCGACTACGGGAGATATTATTGAGCTGGTACTGCAAGTCTGCAAATATATTAAGTAACGCTATATTCAGATTACTTAGACGGACATACATGTAGGCCATCACAAATAAAATATTCCTATACGCTCTATGTAAGTATGTAGTTTGAAAGAAACTGCAATCAATAGTCCAAATATAATAACGCCCAATCATAATCTATATAGGCTATAAGCTTACAAAATGTTTGCGTGTGTGAGTGTCAGGGCCGGATTAAGGCATGTTCGACATGTTCGGCCGAACAGGGGCCCCCACACTTTAGGGGGCCCCCACACATGCAATAAGAATTTTTTTCATCATTGCTAATTATAATAGTAAACTGAGTTCAAAATATATGAAAAATTGTCAAATTATTCCAAAATTATTTTCCTTGATCATTATGCAACTTTTGAACATGTGGGCATTGTGGGGGCCCTTATTGCAGTTTTCATTGCCAGGCAGATTGATCTTAAAATCAGTCTGAAATGCTAGTAAGAGTTATACGTGTTATGCTTATTTGAACACTTAATACATCACCTGATCGGAACTCAAGTGCTATGCCACGCATTATGAGATGGCGTTATAATAACATTGAGTAGGCCTACATGCAGTACGCACTCTATTTTTACGAATTCAATCAATCTCATAAATTTATATAGACCCCCCCTTCAGATTTTTACTCGAAGGCGCTCCCAACGCTAGCGGTGTCAAAAAGAAACGCCTTAAGAAGACGAAAGAAAGATCCAGCAGAGTCACGGGAAGCGAGAGAGCCACGGGGAGGCTATTCAAGATAACTGTGCCCACTACCGAGAATGCTCGTCGTTGCATGGTCACAATACTCGAAAAAAGAACAAGGAATTCTCCACGAGCAGCTGAGCGCAGTGAACGGCTGTCTAGAGAGACATATATCGGGGTGAAAGCTCACATAAATCTAATCATCTAAGCAGGCTGGAGCTTGAGCCACTACTACTACTACTGGCATAACCGCGAAAATATATTTTAGTTTGTGAACAGTGTGGAGGCCATGCACAGCAGGGCAAATCAGGCCAAATGCCCTGGTAAGAACCATTTGCCCAGGCCGTTATTCTGCCGCATGTCTACCCGAAATTTCATAGCCAAGAATTTATTTGGGGCATAAAATCGCTTCTGCGCTGTTTGCTTGTACGAGTGCCGTGCGCTGGTCAGGAGAATGACTGACCATGAATCCCTTTAATAGCCTACTCTTAAACCGTAAAAGATATTTCGGTTGTTTAACACTATTAAAAGACCTGTTGATACTGTTAAAAATAATAAGTAATGAATTAATAATGGGCGAATGTTGATTCGTTGAATAGAACACGTTTTGTGAGTCATTTTGTCGTGTTTCTGTAAGGTTTGGGCCCCCACAGTTTTACCGAACAGGGCCCCCACATTTGTTAATCTGGCCCTGGTGAGTGTGTGTGTGGTGTGAATGTGTGTGTATGTCTGTGTGTTATTGTGTATGTGTGCGTTGTAGTCCCTGTGCCAATTATATATTTTTGTGCTAGTATATGCTGTGTTTGTTGTTCTAAAGGCGAACGGCAGATGTCAGGTCTCTCGGTTATTCAGAACTCTTTGTTTTGTCACGTGACGATGTACTTTCAGCCTTCAAGGACCACCCAGAAGCAAAGGTCTGCAGTAGAAATATTAACAGTTCTTTCTTTGTATTCTTTTAATTATTGTAGGCCCTACTTTTGACGATTGTTATTGTCCTCTTCTTCTTCTTCTTCTTCTTCTTCTTCTTCTTCTTCTTCTTCATTTCCTCTTATTCTTCTTCATTTTCTTCATTTCTTCTTCTTTTTGTCTTCTTTTTCTTCTTTCTTCTTCTTCTTCGTCATCTTTTTCTTCTGCTTCTTCTTCTTCTTCTTCTTTTTCTTAATTTCTTCTTCTTTTCCCCTTTTTCTTCTTTCTTCTTCTTCTTCTTCTTCTTCATCATCCTTTTCTTCTTCTTTCTTCTTCTTCTTCTTCTTCTTCTTCATCTTCATTTCTTTTTTATCATCTTCTTTTCTTCACATTCTTTTTCTTCCTTACGATATGCTCCTTCTTTGTTCCGCTCTGTCCGGTGTTAGTGGTCTGTTCACTCACTCACTCACTCACTCACTCACTCACTCACTCACTCACTCACTCACACTTATTCGGACTTAAATTGCACTACGGAAAAACCCAATTATAGGTTACTTAGGACTTTAAGGAATCAGATTATGTAATCGCTCTTCTTTCTCAACAACACACAACAGAGAAGAAGCAGCAAGATGGCTGCATCGTGAAGATGCATGTGTAGCGTAAAATTATTGCATCAAGGTATCAAGTTTTAGCGACGACAATGTAGGAAATTGAATTGGATCTTTTTTTTAGACGGAAACAGGCAATTTTGCTTCAATCAACAGAGGCGAAATTTCCTGTTTTTCAGACGTACTGAGTTAGTTTCTCGAATGGAGAACATTTCTTGTCTACTCTTGGATATTGTGTTTCAAAAAATGCCATACAAATATTTGACAAAGGCGCGCTGTCCAAACGCTTTGAAAACCGAGTAGTCGTCGTAGCACTGAGTGTCTACATGCAGCTAAAAATGATTTTAAATGCGCCAGGTCTTCAATTTCCTGCACTTTTGTAGTAATTACACCACTGTTAAATATATAGCGCCCCTTCAAGAGTTCCTTGTCAAAATCACTCAATATATGTATGCATGTATGTGTCGGAAGATAATCATATGTGTGTACTATTAGGTATATCTGACTGAGTCTTCAATTTCATGTAGGCTAACCTCAAATTGGATCCTATAGGTATTGCACCACTTTGCATATCTTTATGTACCCATGTGCGGTGTGTAACTTGGTTTTGTCATTAAACGAATACATAGAGTATATTATATATACTGTCAGACATACATACAATACATAATTATATACATTCATATGATCATGATTCATAAAGGCTTCTGAGTAAAAATCCTTGAAGGGACGCTATAATATAGCATATGATCATATGATCATATGAATGTATATAATTATGTATTGTATGTATGTTTGACAGTATATATATATACTCTATATATTCGTTTAATGACAAAATCAAGTTACACACCGCACATGGGTACATAACGAGATATAGAAAAAAGTATTGAAAATGAAAATCTTTAGTAATGGTAAATTCAACTACATAGGTATCTAAAGATCAGGGGGGATGATTTTTCTTCACGTCGGTATAGAATACTGGGATGAAAGTGCGGTCGTCCTTTACAGACAGCGAGAAGTCGTGTGGTCGTTGACGAAGATTATAGCAGCGTCGAGTCCGTGGTGGAAAGATACCACGCAGGACATGAGTGTTGCATCTCTTAACTGAATGAAAGAGGTCAATGTCAGTCTTAGCTGCCCTTACCACCGCACTGGAAGCAGGATCCGTCCCATTCGCCGTGAACGACGCAACATTCGCTCAATTCTGTGTCTGTCTTCCGCCGTATATTGAGCCCCAGCAACGCTGCATGGCGATGCATGCATGAGGCGAGCCATGATAGTAGCCTCTGCAGAATGTTTATGCATGTGTGACTATCTGTGTGCACGTCTGAGGTTACTTGTGCGACTTTTATGAACCTCAGAAAACCGAGAGAACAAAGCTACCAAAGAACAGAATAATATCCAAAATCTTGCTTGACTTAAGTGAGTGAGTTAGTAAGTTACGCCAGCTGCCAGATCGCGCTCTGGACTACATAGTTTACATCGTAAACAGCATTAAAGATCATAAATCTCAGCAAGATTAATATTATACGTCATTTAGGCATTTTTGACCCAAGTAGGAATATTCGCTAACGAGCTCCCGACCTCAGATAGATTCTGCTTAGATATTCCGCTACATTTGGCCAGTAATAAATCTTGCACTGGCTTCCACTGCCGTATATGCACTTAATCGATCATTGGCTGAAGCTCTTCCTGTTCAATTATTTCTGCAACCGTCGGCTCTCCATGAATTTCATTCAAGCGTCACTTATCAGATGCGGACGCTGACAGATGAACGCCTGGTATCACTCTTCACGACACATATAGTAATCTTACGTCTAATCTATCACGCCTGTCTATCTCTGTCTGTCTATCTGTCTGTGTATCTGTCTGCCTTTCTGTCTGTGTGTCTATCTGTGTGTCTGTCTGTCTGTGTGTGTCTGTCTGTTTGTGTGTGTGTGTCTGTCTATCTGTCTGTCTGTGTGTCTATACTATCTTTCTGTGTCTGTCTGTCTGTCTATCTGTCTGTCTGTGTGTCTATACTATCTTTCTGTGTCTGTCTGTCTGTCTATCTGTCTGATGATTGGCAACGCAGTTCGGCGTTGAATGTTTCTTCTTTAACAGAGACGCAATCAGATATAAAAACAGACGATGCAACAAAAAGAATGCCAATCTTTAGGTGTTTGATAATAATAACTATCGCACGAAGACTTTTCGCTTGAATTGACAATCGAGAATTCGACAGCCGGACGTGAAAAATCAGACACGTCAACAAACTATTGACTTGTAATTATTATACGCAATGTGCTGTATATATATATATTATATATATATATATATATAATTATATATGCGTGTGTGTGCTTGAATGTGTGTGTGTATGTGAGTATTTTAAGAAAGACCCACAAAGACGGTGATGAAGCCTTGATTAATTCAACGCCAGAAGATGGCCGATGACAGCAACAGACAGTTATTCAGTGCTTACACTTTCGTGTAGCTTAAAATTATGCTTATAATTAAGGGCAAGGCTTAAAGTGTGCTTGAACGGTCATGGACGGCGTCCATGCACTTATTTTAAAATCTGCCACTTATTGGCCAGCACTGACTGGAAAGGTACGGGGCGTCTAGGAATTTCTTTTGGAAAGGTAGAGGGCGTCCAGGCACTTATTTTTTCCACACTTTAAGCACTGAATAAGAGTGGAAAGTTAATCAACCTATTAAGTTAAACATCGACTATATAAATACAGTTGTGTAGGCCTACATATATTGCGTTCGTTCGTTTGAAGGAGCTGATCATGGACTACGGTGAGAAGCGTCTGAAGGAACTGGGCGAGCACAAGCGTCGAGTGCTGTGCGAGCGATTGGCCAAGGAGATTTCCTCGACGACGGTGGTGGACGGAGGTGGAGCAGGAGGAACGGTCGGTCGCATGGTTCTCAGCACTGGACTCCTGCACGGTATTGGATTGGCGGCCTCCACCGCCGCAGCTGCCGCCGCCTCCTCGGGGCCTGGAGGTGGTGGAGGAGGAGTCCAGAAACCTGCGAAGGTACTGTCGAACGGAGGGTCGGTGGCCGGACTGGGACCGGGCGGTGACCGGTGGACCAGCGTCCTAAAGATGGCCATAGCTAAGGATAAAGAGGATAAAGATACGGATGCTGATTCCGTCGAATCGTCTCAAACACAGAGCAATAACAACAATAAAGGAAGTGGTCGCAATCTCTTCAGAGGTTTGCGGTCCAGAGCCATCGGTGCCAGTAGTGACACGGTTAGTGACTCGAAGGAACACTCAGGCGGAACCAGCGCCACCGCCACCATCGAGTCGTCTGCGAGGAGCAACCCATCATCGGTCGTCATCGGTGGTCAGTCACTGAAGCAGAACGATGCGATCGTCCCGCGCAGAGTGGCCGGCTTCTTTGCATATAAGAAGAGAAGCGCTCCGCCGCGACCGGCAAAGCTCTGGAGCCTGGGTCTTGCCGGACGTGGTCAGCCGCCGGTCTCCAGACTGGTCAGCGCAGAAACAACGAGACATCAAAAAGACAAGAGCGGCTTCAAGACGGACGGTGAGGATCTTCTGTTATCTCCTGCCTCTCCCCCTTCGAGCAACAACGGAACCTCGACCACCAAAGCACCGAACTCCACCGCTGACAACCTCACGGTGGATGGCGGAAGTGGAACAGTCGCGATGCCGAGGCGTCGACGGCTGAACCTCCTCGAGGTCCTCCGATCCAGACATCCGTCGGATCGCATCGGTAACAACCCGACGGACCGCGGCGTCCCGTTGAGCGCATCGGACAACAAATCGCAGCCCCACGCAAGCAATAAACCGGAACTGACTGTAGCGAAATCCGACCGAATTAGTCAACCGAAACCAGAGATGAGATGCGTCTCCCATCTGGATCTACCGCTTCCATCATCCACCAGCCTCCAGTCGAATTCATCTCTTCTGAGTCTGGCATCAAATGAGGCTGAGTCCACCGTGACTGTCGACGATCTGCAACAGCAGCAGGTGACATACGACTGGCCGGACTCACGAGCTGTGAGCGCTAAAGTGACGGAAAAGGTGCACGCTCTCATTCACAGCGAATTGGTAAGCAGCCAGTTTTCCGTCAAGTCTTTTTCTTTGCTAGGCAGTTGCTGTTACAATAGTTCTCATTAGATATTAGCCGCTGGTATGCAAATAGTTTTTATTCCACTCTCAGCTTCTGGTAGGCAACCAGTTTTCGGTCAAGTCACGTCAACAACAACAACAGCAACAATAAAGGGAGTGGTCGCAGAGACAACCTGGTTAAGTGATCAGAGCAAGTCCTGATTCAGCGTATGAGGTTTGCCAATGTGAGTAGGTTTGCGATTAGCCGGAGATCATAATTAATTAAAGACCTATTTGGTTGAAAAGCAGTCTCATATACCCAGGGTAAGAATTGTGGGGTTTCAACACCATTCCTTCTTAGAGCCCCAAAGTCTTTTGTCGCACCCAAATTTCCAGTCCAACCCTCCAGTTATTTCCCCACAATTCTCACACTGCATATACTTGAACTCTTGCTAAATTATTGGATCACGATTTTTTTACCTTTATCAGTTTTGATAGCCATCTGCATAGATCAGCACCACAATTAGCCTATAATACTAAATAATATAGCCAGTCTGCACCTCGCATTGAACACAGTAGGGTTAAGAGATTCGCTGCTCACAGCGGCTGCTTCGAAGCTGTTCAACTCCAAGATAAATTAATTAACACAGTTACGAATCTGAAATCTTTCTTGTAAAAGAAAGTAAATAGTTTGCAACGGATTGAACCGAAGATATGGAGGAAATAATGATTGTCGTTGTTGTTTTAATCGACAGATGGCCATGCAGTCGCAGTATCAGAGTCGACTGCAGCAACTGGAGGCAGAGATCGTACAGAAGCAGAGCATCATTGATCGACTTCGTTCAGACTTAGACGCATTCAACCGAACCGAATCATAATCATCATCAACATCATCATCTTCATCATCGTCGTCGTCGTCGTCATCAACATCATCATCTTCATCGTCATCGTCATCGTCATCATCATCGTCGTCGTCGTCGTCGTCGTCGTCATCATCATCATCTTCATCGTCATCGTCGTCGTCATCGTCATCATCATCATCATCATCATCGTCATCGTCATCGTCATCGTCATCGTCATCGTCATCGTCATCGTCATCGTCATCGTCATCGTCATCGTCATCGTCATCGTCATCGTCATCGTCATCATCATCAGCAGCAGCAGCAGCAGCAGTATCAATTTCATGATCAATATAATAATCAACGTCATAATCATCAGCATCATAGTCATCATTGGCATTATAATAATAATTTCATCATCATCACCATCATCATCATCTTTGACATCAATATCATAATCAACATCAACGCCATGATCTTCATCAGTATTATCATCGTCATCATCATCATCGTCATTGTTATCGGCATCTGTTGACAATCGCTTCTAATCCTACGCCATGGTGCCATTTACGAGTAGGAGATAAACTCTCCTGATGGAATTGCTGAAAATCTGTTTCCCTCGCCCCCAATCCTCAGAAATTTTCTCACAGCTGTCGACAACAAACATCGCCAATTGCCCCGACAGTCACTTCCTTCACTTGAGTGCATTTGCGAAACGATTTTTTTAAAAGCTGTTTAACAGGGTTCAAACTGAGAGAAAAAGTCTCGTTAATGCTTAGTCACTGCAAAGTCTGTTAGTCGTGTCAGTCTGTAAAATACGTGAACCATCAACCTCCTCCGACATTGATCGAAATAAAATACAGCAGACCTTGCGACTTCTTGCAGAACTATCATTCAACACGATGCGGAATCTTTTGAGCGTTAACTGCAATTAGTCGTGCGAAGGGCGGGGCCTGATGACGTTTCTGCATCTACTGTACTGCGCTATACAAAGTGATTTTGATACCAGCATAAAGACAATGCTCGTTTCTACTTTCATTCAGCATTCAGGACATCATTTTGTGTATGACACCCCTTTACAGTAGCTCTTGTAATTCACTAAGGACTGACTAATTAAGCAGGAGAGTTTCTTGTAATTAAGAATCGAGCCTTTTTAAATCAGATTTAAATACATGTTATCAATTTATAATCGACAATATGGTGTCTTTTTTAGCGATGTGACCGTTTAGCAACGTGCGCTTAAGCTATAGGCGAACTAATTCATATAGGACACTTTGTCAAAATAATTTCTATGGCGAATTTTGTAGAAGCGCAGGGTATACCATCTACGATACGATTTTTCTAAAGGTTAGACAAGTCGTTATTATATTTATGCGAATATCAAAAGCAGTCAACTTTTCACAATCGGATTTTGTTGTTCATACTGTGCCTCAGCAAACCTCTTTAACTTGACGCATCAATCGTCATTCATTCATTCATTCATTCATTCATTCATTCATTCAGAGCATTTATATAGCGCCCCTTCAAGAAACTACTCAGAGGCACTATTCTGGAGATGATATACGAACAAAATGGTACAGACAAGATTCACTCAATCATTCATTATTCATCATGGATATTTATATAGCGCCTCTTTAGGGTTACTACTCAGGAGCGCTCCCGACCCATCCCTGCGTTGGACTACAGACAACCAGTGCAACACATCACGCAAGTAGGTAGAGACAGAGAAGAATTTGAGAATTCGCCCGATTAGCCGACCGCAGAACCCGACCTAATCGTTCCCCAGAACCCCAAGGTGAGGCCAACGAGGATCGAACGGCATTATTATGGTCAATTCAATTAGGATCATTAGCATGCATAGATCTATAGGAACAGCCAGCGCATCGTGGGAAAGAGAGCGATCAACCATTCTGAGCTGGGGAAGATGATAGTAGCACTGTAGCAGCACACAATAGGGGCCTAGCTATCTTATAGCCTACTTGCAACAAATCTCCCGCACTCATCCATCTCAGCAGGTTTTCGCGATAGGCGAATACCTGCTTAACTCAAAGCACAGCATGGGCGGAGTTTGGTTTCCGTTCTTGGAGGGGCTAAAGCCTTCTTGGGGGGCTAAGCCCTGGAAAATATAGGCTACCATTTACATGGTAAAAAAATGAATTTGAGTCTTCTTGGGGGGAGGCTTAGCCCTCCCTAGCCCCTGATAAACTCAGCCCATGAAGCACAGCAACTCTTCGTCAACCTGAATACCTGATAGGCTATAACGACCGCAATTAAACCTAAGCATCCGGCAATTTTTCAAAAATTCTGTCGGAGATCCGAGAGAAGAATTCTAATCAAGAGTCACGAAAGAATTTCACCGCTTGTTAAAATCGATTCCATTTCTCATCATTTCGATTGTTTAATATACGTAAAATACAACAAACATGTATTGCGGGCTATCTGTTATGTTAAACGTTCAGATTCATGTATTCTGTGATTTGTGTTCTTGCTATTGTTTCAATTGCATAACTGTATATGCTACACTGTAGCAGCACACTTGCAACAAAAATCTACGGCACCCAACTAATTCACAGTGGTTCGCAATAACTAAAGTAGGCGTACAGCAACACTTCATCAACTAATAATAATAATAATTATTACAACAGCACTTAGGATAGTCCATCAAGTTTTCAAAAATTCAGTCCGAGACCCGAGAAAGTGGTAACCGGTTGCGGTCTGTCAACCAGATTGTTTCAATAAAATAATATTATGTATAGAAAGTTATTGATCGAACTAAAGATTCAACAAGGTAGAATTTTCAACGAAACTACAATGCAACTCACACTAAGTGAACTGCATACTAAAATACTACAGGCATATCAGTCTCAAAGGGACCAAAGCAAAAAGTCAATTCAAAAAATAATTAGCAATTTAGCATACATTTGAACGGCACGTGGCGATGTTCTCCCCACTACATGCACGCGTGCAAGCAATACATCTATCTGTGAAATTCATATAGCGCCTCTTCAAAATGACTATTCAAAAGGCGCTTCCCGACCAATGACCGGCAAAAGAGGAACGACTTGAGTAGTTTATATAGAAAGAGCGAGATAGGACCAACCACACGGGCAGTGTTTATTCTAGACGTCTCTGGGAAGGGGGGCGAAGTCCCATATGACCATATTCATTGCTTTAGTGTATGTAATTATTTTTCTTAATTTATTTTCATCTTATATCTCTTTTTTTAGATCTTCCCCCTACTTCCAAGTATTTCGTAAATTACATTCAGGTAACTATTTCACCGTGTTACTTAGTGCAAGCTTAAGCTGTGTCATTTTAAGTACTCATTTGCATGTTGATAATTATTAAATTGCAAAAACAAGGTTTTCAATTGCAAACTGCAGTACAAAAAATGTAAGCCTAACAAAGTCCAATTATTTTTCGTTTTCCTTTTGTTCACCTTTTTCCGATTTTGTTATTTAAAAATAAAATAAAATGACTTTTTATTCCCTATTTCATTACGTTTTTAACGTATTAAACATCTATGTCTCAAACCTTCGAACCAACGTCTTAGAAAAATCCTAAATGCAAGTGTGGTCCATGTTAAGACTGCTGAAGATCAACAGCTGCTCTTTCGTACTCGAATCCCTTTTCATTATCTGCACTGAGAGTCAGCTTATTATATTCTTTATGGCTTTAACAAAACAGGCTATTTACATTTAATGTCAACATACTGGTGCATAAATAGTAATTTTTAGGCAACAATACATTTGTCTGTAAACATAATGATCCGCAACCATCAGAATAAGAGACAGTCATTATCCTGGATGCGCTTTAAATTAAACTCATGTGAATACGGTATACTATAGAGGTGCACACGTACATGTATGTTATCGCCGGTAAAAATCGATCCTGCTATAAATTATATGCGGCTAGTTCTGTGTATAGCGTCGGAGTGGAAATTTCGAAAATATAACTGACTTTAACAGCCAAGTACTTTGCCTTACCATGAGTCACCTCATTAAAATGCAGGCGCGTTTAATTCGTTGTGTACCAAAAACAGAATTTAAAACTTGCCGTATACACTGATAAGCGCGAGAATAGATAGTTTTGTGCACGAAAAGCGTTTTTGACTCAAGCAAAACGACGTAGAAATTATCTGACACCCAATCAGCCACAAGCCATGCGAATTCCTTTATATACCAAGCAGTCTCCCAGCCGAAGAAAGCCGATCTGCGCGCTACAGAAAGACGGGAGAATCTTCTGACAGACGAAAGAAATCAGAAGAAACAAAACAACACGGAAGACACGCTTTGAAGTTCTCGCTTTGAAGTATTCGCTTTGAAGTACTCTCTTTGAAGCAGTAAGAAGTACTCGTTTTGAAGTATACTCGCTTTGAAGTAAGTATTATGCTTGGTTTCATATAGCGACCGTAATATAATTAGGCTACCTCTAACCTGTTCAAATTTCAATTAATTTATTGGTGTGAAATCCAGGGCTGTTTTTAAGGAATTTTTAGAACTGCACAAAAACAGTGCACATCCTCTTCTCTCTTTACTCATCCTCCATGGTAAATTACTCCCAATCTGAGGAAAATGACCTATTTTTTACTAGTTTTAACTGCATGGAACGTGACGGAAGGGCTTCTACAACTGCACGAATCCATTTAGAACTGCACATTTTGTGTAGAACTGCACGTTAAAAAAGCCCTGGTCAAATCCATCGCCACCGCTGCCTGTTTGAATGAGCGCCACCGTATATAGGTATATAGGGCCCCGTATTAAACGAACCGCGCCATCCCGAGATTTAAGTTTCGTAAAACGAACACCATCAGCATAGAGCTGACTTAGGACTGCATTTGTGTTGCAAGGACAGAGGCAACTTCAGAAGTGTAATTATATACAGAATGTGATCTTATAGAAAGAGGCTATGCATTGAGGAATGTTGCCCGTCAGGTTTTCGAAAGAATGCTGGCGCTCGATAGAAATTCCCATCTAACCCTTGTTTTTCTATTAGTTATTTCTCGCATTTGCTATAGCGCCCCTTCCAGCTCTATACTCAGAGGCGCTCTCGACTACAGCGCTGACACTGCATCGGAGTTTCAAGCCGAAGCGCACGAGAAATTGCGAGTGAAGTATTTGCTCAAGGTCCCTACGCGGCGGCTTGAAGTGTTAAGTTCCTAAGTCGACAACAAAGTTGTGGCGAGGGAGGTTGTTTCTAGCGGCGAGCGAGGCTCTGCGAGGAAACCGAAGGTCGAGCGCCGACGACGAGTGAGACTACAGTGAAGAGGGATGTTCAGTGAGCACATGGGCGGAGACCTGGGCAGAGACTTGGGGGGGGCGGAAAGAGGCAAAAATTTCTCACGACCTTTTTCCGAAATCTCTAAAAAAAATCTATTTTCGCCGCCAAAAAAAGTTGATGACCTTTTTTTAGTCTTGACGCTCAACGATTGGGGGGGCAAATGCATGGGCCGCCTCCCAACACCTCCATTGGGGGGACTGTCACCCCCTGTCCCCCTAGGTCTCCGCCTATGAGTGAGCACAGAGAAGAGTTAACGACGCTCATCCAAGAAACCTCAGCCAGCGAATCTCCAGCACCTGAGGCGAGACTCTATAGCCAAAACGAACGGTATGGCAAGTATACCACGAAGTAGAAGACGTTAGCGAAGAAGCCACAGCCGGCGAGTATATAGGTCCTCCTTAAAGACACGAGACTGATTTGTTATCGTGCTTTTATCAGGACAGAGATAACGATTTAATATCGTCGTTTATTCCTTGTTGCTACTTGACGACTCTTTGTCAAGATTGATCAACGTCACCCTCCTCATTTCTCCAATCCTTGGACTGGCACTGATTAAGTATACAATCAGTGGCGTAGTAAATTGTTTAATCCGCTTGTTGTTGTTTATTTATGTTTAACGACGCTATGTCAAAACAAAACCCTCCTCCTGCCTACATTTTCGGGACTGGCAATGCAATTGAGTTCTAGCCAAATCATGCGCCTTCGTAGTCTGTGGTATAATAATAATTGGAAAGCTTATTCTAATTTACTTGACAAATTATTCTTAGTGAAAATATTACTGCGAAAATCTGGCACTACGTAATATTATGGCTAATCTATTTGCCAGTTCACATCAATTTTTAAAGGAATATGGTTGCATTTGAACTCGCAGTAAGAAACCTCAGCTCGAAGGATGGCTTTGGAAAAAGTGTTTGGTTTCGTGTTGACGGCAGCGTGCGTCTTTGCGCTGACTGATGCAGTCTGTGCTGACGAAGACGGAGGAAACGAAGATGAAGATGAAGAATTGCCAGTCGGTAAGTTCACGAGTAACGGAGAGTGAGTGAGTGAGGTTGAGTTGCTGATAGTGAAGTAGAGAGTGAATATAACTGCGTGAGTGAGTCAGTGAATGAGATAGTGAGTGAGTGAGCGTGAGTGGGGTTAGTGGGCGGATGAGTGAGTGAATGAATGAGTGAGCTAGTGAGCTAGTGAGCTAATGAGTG
The DNA here is from genome assembly GCA_949752735.1 of Lumbricus terrestris. Taxonomy (NCBI): domain Eukaryota; kingdom Metazoa; phylum Annelida; class Clitellata; order Crassiclitellata; family Lumbricidae; genus Lumbricus; species Lumbricus terrestris. Next base: position 43,337,368 of record OX457044.1, on the reverse strand, counting down.
ACTGAGTGAGTGTGAGTGAGTGAGTGAGTGATTTAGCGAATGAGTGAGCTAGTGAGTGAGTGAGTGAGTGAATGAGTTAGTTAGTTTGTGTGCGTATGAGTGAGTGAATGAGGAAGTGATGTGAGTGAGTGAATGAGTGTGAGAGCAAATGAGTGAGTTAGCGTGCGGATGAGTGAGTAAGTGAGCGAATGAGTGAATGAGTGACGGGTTAGTCTGTGAGTGAATGAGTGGGTGAATGAGTGATGGGTGAGTCTGTGAGTGAATGAGTGAGTGAAGTTGAGTTATTGAGATTGTGTTAGTGCATGTATGAGTGAGTGGGTAAGTAATTGAGTGAGTAGGTGAGTGATTAAGTGGTTGAATTTCTGAGAGAATGAGTGAGTATGCGAGTGAGCGAGTGAGTAAGAAGGTGGATGTTTTAGCGGATCAGTGAGTCTACAAACTAAGTCACTCAATCTTTGGCGTTGACTTATCGGGAACCTTGGTTGTGAATGACCCAGAGAAAAAGCTAAATTGGTACCGAGTGTATCCCGAAGAATTCTGAAATAAAATTTAAAAGTTTTTACAGTTACTTTCTGTAGAAAGAAAGACGTTTACTTTGATGTCGTTTGCTCTTAATGTCAGTTGAGGAAATTGTTGCATAATAGGATATGTTTGCTTTATTTTAGACAACATAGTCACATTGGAGCAAGTACTCGTAGCGATGGCAGCTCTTTCAGTTCAAGCGGTTCCGAAGGGTCCGACTATGATGTCGTTGATAAATAAGTGGAAATGCGTTGGCCTCACTTGCAAAAGTTGTCAAAACAGGAAACCCGAATGCAAGTATATCCGGCAACAACCTATGCTTATTTCATTCTGAAACTGTGATCAGAACCCTTCCATGAATCTTGTATCTCTACCTCGGGGAAGGGACTTTTTTTACAAGAAGCAAGGTTCTACAGGTATGCGTTTACAGCACAACCCCGCCTTCCGTGGTACTTGGCGCTGAAGGCTAGTGTAGCCTATATAATAAGACGGATAATTAGACTGCGAATCCATCTTTGTCCGAGTTTTGGATAGACACCTCAATTATCGTAGTTTGTTATTATACATAATTTTATTGGTGACAATAACTTAAAGACGCAGTTATCAGGTACAAAAGCAATTGATCATAATATGATTATGATTATGATCAGGCACAAAAACAATTCAATCAATCAGTCAATCAGTCGTAATTTATATAGCGCCCCTTCAAGGCACCTACTCAGAGGCGCTCCCGACCGAGATTAAGCAAAAAACAGCCTTCAACAGTTTGTGAAATTGAGAACAGCTTGGGAGGTGTCGCATAGTCAAGGGAAGTCCATTCCAGGTTGTTGGACCAACCACAGGGAACGAACGCCTCTGCATTGTTGCAGAACGAGTGAAAGGAACCATTAAGTCACCAAGGACAGTAGAGCGCAGTGCGCGGCGGCCTATGCAAGTGGAAAGAGGGAGGCAAAGCTCACACAGATAAGAGGGTGCCCAGCCTGATAAGCATCGCCACACCAAGAATGCAATCCTAAATGAGATGCGCTGCGGAAAAGGAAGCCAGTGCAAGACCTCACGCATATATTGGGATACGCGGTCGTACTTGGTGAACCCCCCCCCCCAATAAGTCGTGCGGCAGCACGGTGGACCCTTAATTGATCATATGGAATAAAATTTTGCGTAGTGGGACGATTCTCGGATGTTGGTGATCAGACGCAGATTCGAATCTCGATTATCCTGTAAACGAGTGTTTGCTTGGTTGCTTGACAGTTTCGATTCATGCTATTGTCATCCCGATAATCATGCCATTTTCAGTAAGAGAGATTCATTTTTCCTTTCCTTACAAATCGCGGTATTTCCATTTGTTTGTATTTTATGTGCACTTGTTATAGCGCCCCTTCAAGCTCTCACTACTCAGAGGCGCTTCCGAATGCAGAGCGGACACTGCATCGGAGTTTCACGCTGGAGCGCTGAGCAATTGTGAGTGAGGGACTTGCCCAAGGTCCTTATGCAGCGAGGTGGATTCGAACCTCGAACCTTCCGGCTTCAAGGCAACGACGCCACCACTACACCACAGCGCCCCACATATGGTGTACATTGATTGATTCGCCTTAAATTCAAAAATTCAGAGTTCTCTTACGTGAAATAACATCATATTGGCTATATAGGATTTCATTTTAGAAATATTTTTCTGATCCGTGTCATACAGATTCAGACGAATTTTTTTTACTTGTATACCTAAATTATATATTTTAGAGATGTTATTGACTATAGGTTGCCTAACTCTGACCTATCGTCCTGCCGATAAAACTGTTTATATCGAAGCGCTATACGAGAGCAAAGTAGTCTACAAGACGGACTTCCCTGGTGAGTATAGGCTATTCGCAACACTACCTGAGTTCAATGCGATATCGCACCGCCAAATTTAGCATAGCGTTGCATTTTACAATAGGATTTTCAACTTGAAATTGAAAGTGTTTAATGTGGGGCTTAAAATAATGGCAATACACTGGGACGAACTCTACCATCGGAATAATAATAATAATAATAATAATAATAATCTTTTTCTTTAATTGAGCGCCTGCAAACGCACTGCGCTTTACATTTAGAAGTTATGCAGTAATCTTAATTAAACTTAACTACCAACTGAACAGACAGCTTTGTAATTACACGGCGCTAATAGCAGCCTACAAAGCAAATCCGCCCAACGGGGGCTCGAACTCACTACCTCTCGCACTCTTGGCCAGCGTGTTAACCATTACTCTACCGGGCCCCCCTGACTACCATCTGACGCTAACATCATCACAGTCGATTTAGCCTTGCATTCTGGAGATGGCACAGCACACATTTCTGAATAGTAGGACGTGGTGTGAGCTTTACATGGCTACCCTACGGTTAAATTCAACTAATGTAATAGGCTAGGGCCTACATATATTAACACTGAGCATCGACGTGAATGGTAATGAATGTGCGCAATAATTTGCAGCGCTTGGTAAGCTTAGCCTATACTTTTACGAAATGCTAGATTATTAGTTGTTTTTGAACGTTTAGTAGGCCTACCCCAACGTTTGCAATAGATTAGATTTTGATTTAACAATAGTGAAGAACTGAAGATTATAAAGCTGGTTTCAAAACGTCTCGTTGTTTCGCTAATGAAAGTCCGCATTTATACTCTTAGTGTTGGAACTACATGAGCTGTGTTTCGACGAGTTGGAATCGAAGTTCTGTCTCGAGTTCTACGACTTCAAGGTTGACAAGAAAAACTTCCACGGATGCTCCAGAATTTCTTTCTACCACACCTCCAAAAAAATTGCCAATTTTGACCTTGGCTGTTTCGAGATGAAACTTATCACAGCTAAGGGCTGACTGGTAGACTTCGAGAACGCAGTCGAAAGAATCCTGCAGTATACACAAACCAAGAACATTTCTATGAAAATGATCCGGAATTCTGACGACGACGCGAGATTTTAAGGCAAACGGTGTTCCTCTGAATTTTATTAAGCATGTCTATATAGATGTGTTCCTAGTCTTGCTTCAGCTTTTGTTTAGTCAACTGACTTAATAAGCAAAAAGTTCGAATAAATATGCGTGTTGTGCAACTACGGTGTTAATTTGTGTATGAATATATTTATTAACAATGTTTAGCCTCATGATAGAATAGAAGTGGCTCGTTACTTGCTGTTTGTTCTCTGACAATGCCAGTTCTAAGTCTGGATAAAGGAGGAGGGCAGCACTAATCATTCTCTGAAATGAAAGTGTCGTTAAACAGAAACAAGCAGCGCTATATATTTCCTGTCAATCCGTTATACCCTCGACTGGGGAAATATTAAACAAGCCTGGAGTAGGCTACAACCTGCCCCTAAAGTTCACTGTCGGTATAGATCCATGGGTATACTTATTAATGTTCGGAAACCAAGAAATTATTTAACATTATTGTTAGAAGCATGGGCGTAACTTTGTCTCAAATAGTGGTGGTGACTATGATTCCTCCGCAGCTCTGCTCACTTTGGTAGACAGGGCAAAACGCCCCTCCCTGCTCCATCCCCCTGTGCTATGTAGTGAACAGTTTGACTGTTCCGGGTCTTTTAGTTGTTCCGTAATCGCCAGCAATTTGTGTTTTGATGGTTTGTCCATTTTTTATTTTTAATAGAAATTTATTTTTTGTGCTTCTTTTGAAGAGTTTGCTGCTACTTCTGTATCGACCATTGACGATGCCAAAATGCCAAGCATAGCCATTAATGCAAATTATGAGTGAAAAGTACGCTTTAACATACAGCATATCGAATTACAATGCACAATAAATTTGACTTTGCCTATATCATTAAAAACGCATAGGCCTATAGGCAACCTCACAGGTGACACCAAGCGGGCAAAAGCCTCTATGGTTCGCCTTGGCTTTGGGACAAACGCCCACTGTATTTGAATGCATTGCAGATCCATTCTTAGCGAGCAATTTTTCTTGTGCTTCTAAGAACAGAGGTGCAGTCCAAGATACCATCAGAATCAACTAGAGCACTGCTACGTGTACAGTATACCGGTACCTCTTCAAAGTTATTTTAGGCTTTAGAGGTCACAAAGTTTTCAGAAAATACAAATGGGCAACAACGGACGTTTTGCCCATGTGAGGGTAAAACGTCCCTTTGAGGCACCTTAAGTATTTAATTATTTTCCATTGTCATCCTTTTAGAAATTTTATCGAACACAACAGTAGGCTATACACGAACTTTATTTGGGACATTCAGTACTGTAGATCTTACAATAATTTCAAGCTTGAAATGCTATTATAGTCATGTTGTAAATGAGGAAAAGCCGTCAAAATGGGCGTTTTGTCCCCTCCACTTTCCTTCCCTTCTCTTTTCTCTCGCCTTTCTCTATCACTTCCCCAAATACGAATTTAGTATACTTTGTCTGGCACTTTAAAATGTAGGTCCCCGCAAATTAGAGCAATGCGATGTCAAGTTCGTATTTTCAAAATGAATTTTATACTTTGACCTTTTTATAAACTCAATTTCACAGTGTCAAGTCCAGATTGTGTGCAACAAAATGGATAGCTTCCCCTAATTGTTATGAAACCAAGCACATAAAAGTAAGAACTGTAAGGTAATGTGGACAATGGACACAATGATGAAGCCTCTATCAGCTTTGCCGACATTGCGATTCTAAATATCCAGGAATACATGTATACTTTGTCTGGCACTTTAAAATGTAGGTCCCCGAAAATTAGAGCAATGCGATGTCATGTTCGTATTTTCAGTGTATACGCTTGACAGCCAAATGCTTTCAAAAATATTTCTGTGCAGGACCAAAAAGTGGTGGTGACTGTCACCACCACTTTTAAAAGTGGTGGTGACTGGACACCACCGTCACAATAGAAAGTTACGCCTATGGTTAGAAGACATTACTTTCTAGCACGTTGAAGTCATCAGCTATCCGATAATACATATAAAACACACGAAAAATCATTACCATATCCCCTCCCCATTTTTGGGGGTCATCCCATGGTCCGATTTTGTCCGATTTTGGATATGTTATTCAGCAAACGATTCTGAGCAGGAACCCGTTTTAAAACCTTCTGAAGCAATTTTGCCCAGGTTGACGGTATATTTGCGCTAGATTTCCTGGACTACTCTCCGACACTCGTCGAATTAAGCATCATCATCAAAGCAACACTTCGTCAACGTGATAGGCTATAAGTTCCTATAACGACCGCAATGAAACCTAAACATCCGGCAAGTTTTCAAAAACTCTGTCGGAGATCCGAGAGAAGCCTATATTCTAATCAAGAGTTACGAAAGAATTTCACCGCTTGCTAAAATCGATTCCATTTCTCATCAATTCGATTGTTTAATATACATAAAATACGATAAACATGTATTGCTCTGTTAATACTTAAGATTTGTGTCTTCTGTGATTTTTTTATTCTTGTGATTTGTTTCAATTGTATAGCTGCACACTGTAACCGGTTGCGGTCTGTCAACCGGATTGTTTCAATAAAATAATATTATATAGAAAGTTATTGATCGAACTAAAGATTCAACCAACGAAACTGCAAGGCAACTCACACTAAGTGAACTGCATACTAATGTTCTACCGGCATATCAATCTCAAAAGGACCAAAGCAAAAGTCAATTTAAAAAAAAAACAGCATAAATTTGAGCGGCACGTGGCGATGTTCATCATGTTCTCCACACTACATGCACGAGTGCAAGCATACATCTATCTATGAAAATTATATAGCGCCTCTACAAACACCCATTCAAAAGACGCTTCCCGACCCATGTTCGGCCAAAGAGGAACGGCTTGAGTAGGCTAGTTCATATGCACCGTGGTTAAAAAAGTAAGCCAAACTGTTTTTCAAATATCTCCAATGCCTGATAACATATCACGCTAAAAGTTTCCAAATATTTATTGAATAATTGGACCCAGAATATGATTCAAAAATTTCATGAGATAAAATTGAACGGATAAAAAGATATGACTCTTTCAACTTCATATGCCGAAATTTCAGTTTACAAGCAATTTTCTGTTTTTGCATTGAAATATCTCCTCGATTTTCGACCGGATGACTAAAAAAAAGGTCGTCAGAAATTTTTGCGGATGTAAATGTAAAATTTCCTCCGCGAGGCTTCAGCCCCCCCCCCAAACTGAAATCCTAGCGCCGCCAATGGTGTTATCGCCGGTAAAATCGATCCTGCTAGGCTATATGCGGCTGGTTCTGTGTATAGTGTCGGAGTAGAAAGTTCAAAAATATAAATCTTCTTTAACAGCCAACTACTCTGCATTACAATGCGTCATCTCATTTAAATGCGGCGTTTAATTGCCCAGCTCATGCGTTAAGTTGAACACACCGTATTACAAACACCTATTTTAAAGCTTGCCGTAGTCTATACCGCACACTGATAAGCGCGAGAATAGATAGTTTTGCACACGGTAAACGTTTTCCATTCGGGCAAAGCGACGTCGAAGTTATCTGGAAATTCAATCAATCACAAGCCTTGCGAATTTCCTTATATACCAACCCGTCACCCATGACTACAGTAAGTCGTTCTACGTGCCACAGGAAGACGGGCATCTTCGGACGGACAAAAGAAATCAGGAGAAGCAAATTGGAAGACACCGCATTGAGGTACTAGCTTTGACGTAAGTATTTGTGCCTGGTTTTATATAGCGACCGTGTCCGTTTGGACCGGGTGGAGTGGAAAGGCTGCGTTGCCCGATGTGCAGTTCTGCAAGGGATGGACTAAGTACTAAGTAAGTAAGTGTCCGTTTGAATGAAAGCCACGCCATTTTAGGGCCCCGTGTGCAAAGTGTGTTATTTCCAGATTTTAATTTCTTAAAAAGTACGTCATCAGCATAGAGCTGACTCCAGGCTGAAAATGTTGTAAGGAGAGTAGCAAGTTCAGAAGTGTAAATTGTATGTATACATAATTTTACCAAGAACAGATCTCTTTGGAAGGTCATTTTGAGCATACGGAAATGCTGGAATCATGGACAACAAAAAGGCAACGATCTTGTAGAAAAGAGGCAATATCCATTCAAGAAGGTCACCAGTCAGACCAAACAAAACACGCAGTCGCTATGATATAACCATTATGTTCTATATAGCCTATAGCGTGTCAAATGCGGCACTGACGTCAAATGGGGCCAGCCGGGTGAGCTACCCCCTATCAATTGCCCCCGTAGATATCTGAAAGAAGTCGATAACGAAGCAGCGTCTCTGTTGAATGATGCTTTCTGAAGTCTAATTTATTAGGCGGATACAGTTTTCTCATCTCAGGTGACCATGAGCATGACACTGACACTCTGCATATACATGTAGCAGCGACCTTCTCGATGGATGTCGAAAGGATGTTGGCGCTCACCATCTATGATCTAACTCTTATTTTATTTTGCTTTATTTATTTATCGCATTTGCTGTAGAACCCCTTCAAGCTCACTATACTCAGAGGCGCTCCCGACTACAGCACGGAAACTGCATCGTTATTTCACGTCGATGCGCACAGGCATTTGCGAGTGAAGGATTTGTCCAAGGTCCCTACGCGGAGGTTGGAAGTGGATTCGAGCCTGCAACCGAACGGCTCCATGACACCAAAACCACCGCTACACCACCGCGCCCACACTTTTAATTTGTAGATACGGATTTCTCATGTGAGTGTTTGTGACGTTCCCGAGTCAACAGCAAAGTTGTGGGAAAGGAGGTTGTTTCTAGTGGCGAGCGAAGGTCGAGCGCCGACGACGAGTGAGGCTACAGTGGAGAGAGATGTTCCAGACCTTTTTTTATCGTGCAGCTCTGCACAAAATGTGCAGTCGTAAATAGATTTGTGCAGTTGTAGAAGCACTTGTGTACAGTTAAAACTAGCAAAAAAGGCAATTGTCCTCCAACTGAAAGTAATTTGCCGTGGATGATTGGAAGAGAAAGAAGAGGTTTTGCAGTTCTAAAACTTCCTTAAAAGCAGCCTTGAGATGTTCAGTGATCACGGAGAAGAGTAAACGTAGCCTACGACGCTCATCTTAGAAACCTCAACCAGCGAATCTCCATCACCTGAGGCGAGACTCTTTAGCCAACAAGCGGTTGCAGGTACCACGAAGACGTTAACGAAGAAGCGCCAACTATAGCGAGCATAGGTCCGCCTTATAGGCTAGACAAGACGCTGCTTTGAAGTTGGTTGCTATCAGGACAGCGATTATAATTTGTTTATTCGTCTTGCTATTCAACGATCCAATGTCATAATTACGTAATGTTGATTAATGTCGCCCTCCTCCTTTAACTATGCTTGGGTCTGGCAATGCCAGAATGCTAAACGAATCCTGCGTAAATTGTAGTCTATGGCATAATTGGAAAACCGCGTATACAAAATTATTTTACAATTACAAGTGCAAAATATTACTGTGTGAATCTGGCGCCACCTAATGTTAGGCCTATAGCTGCTAACTATACTGTGTAGTCTATTTGCCAGTGAACATTATTTCTTGAAGGAATGTGATTGCATTTGCACTTATACAGTAAGAAACCTCAGCTCGAAGGATGGCTTTGGAAAAAGTGTTTGGTTTCGTGTTGACGGCAGCGTGCGTCTTTGCGCTAAATGATGCAGTCTGTGCTGACGAAGATGGAGGAAACGAAGATGAAGACAAAGACTTGCCAGTCGGTAAGTTCACGAGTAACGGAGAGTGAGTGAGTGAGGTGAGGTTGAGTTGCTGGTAGTGAAGTAGAGAGTGGGTGAGATAGTGAGTGAGTGAGCGTGAGTGAGTCACTGAGTTAGTGTGCGGATGAGTGAGCAAATGAATGAGTGAGCGAGTGAGCGAGTGACTGAGTGACTGAGTGAGAGAATGCGTGGGTGAGTCAGTGAGGCTGAGTTGCTGATAGTGAGTTAGAGCGAGTGATTGAGTGAGTCAGTGAGTGAGTGAGTGAGTGAGTGAGTGAGTGATTGAGTATACGGATAAGTGAGTGAATGGGTGATCGCGCTCTCCTTCTGTTCGCTGTATACCTAGTTCATCGGATTGGTAAAACTGTTTGTTTTAGAGTCATTGCTCTAAAGTTGAATGTTTTGACATCAAAATAATAAGTTTAAATAAATACGAAGCTGAGAATTAAATAAAATTTATTTATTATTATTAAATAAAATTTATTTATTATTATCAAATAATCTGTAAATCGGTCGGCCATTTTGTAAAATGGCTGCAATTGGGGCCAGAGGACCAATCTGCGGTGTCCTTTTGCTAATAATTCTTACCCATAGGACTGGTTCGGAGTATGTACAAAATTTCATGCCTGTAGCAGTGTAGCCTATTATAAAGTAAACAATTCGTCCATATTTTGCACCAGGCCGCTAACATTTCTTTCTGGCCGTTTCCCGCCTTCCTTCTCTCTTCTCAAATCTGCTTCTCCTCAAGGGACTCTGCACACCGCGAGCACTTCTGAACAGTAAAATTGTTTGTTTTAGAGTCGCTAGAGGCGCTTTTCAAATTTTCAAATGCAAAGCGAGCAAGATAAGAAGGAAACCCGTTTGCTTTAACGTCGTTTGTTGTTAATGTCAGTTCAGGAAATCTCAGCAGCGTAACAGCGTTACACATTGATCTCAAATTGTCCCGGAATTTGGTCCAGATCCACTTAGCACAATTATTGTTCCTATTAATTTTTGCTTACTAAACTCAGCCATTTGTACGATGATTTTTACGTCCTGCTCTCTATCAATCAATCAATCAATCATTTATTTTGAAACCAATCATTTTACAGTTATACAATCAGACGTGTATACATTGCATTGTTGGCTGAACATCGGGAGTTAAAGTCTTCAAAACTGTTCAAATCACTGACACTCGATTTTCGGTTTAGCATATTGTGTCCAGTTTTAATGCTTTATTGCGAGAGAGCGTTCAGAATTTTGACGATCTGTTGTCTAATAATCGCAATTATCTGAGCACCGAGAGTTCACCGACCTTAATAAAGCAACTGTTAGCATGACATGTGCTGATTTCTGCGACTTTGTGCCCAGTGTTCTGGAACTGCTTAACGCACATAAGTAGGCCCTATAATATATTAAGTATTGGTCCTAAGTTTAATATAAATTCTGCTCTCCGGTCGCAGACTTATGAGCCTACGATACCTACGAACTTCCCTCAATTTGGGCTGAAAAGTTTTACTCTGATGAGCCTATAGGTGACTGAAGATTGAAATGTTTTTTCTTGAGGTTGATTTTTTGTCTTAAATTTAGACTATAAAATTATGTCTTTTGATGGTTTGTCTGAAATTATTAAGAACTTTTTAGTAGATTGTAGATGTAGGTTCTATACTGAGCTGACACAACATTATTTACCATACATAATACGCTTCTGTGGATTGTGTAAATTGGTAATGGCACTTCGAGTGGATAAAGGCGTCCCGGAATGGCAAAATCAAAAGTTGGCAGCCCTAAATAATGTGTTTGCTTTATTTTAGATCCCAAAATCACATTGGAGGAAATACTCGTTGCGATTGCAGCCATTTCAGTTCAGGCGGTTCCGAAAGAAGGAAGGGCGCTGGCCAATTTGTGGAAATGTGCTGGCTTCGTCTGCAAAAGTTGTCGGAACACGAAAAGTAGCGAATGCAAGTATCCGGCATTCTGAAACTGTAATTAGACCCTTCTATGAATCTTATATCGCTACCTGGAGGAGGGACTTTTGACAAGAAGCAAGTTTTCTACAGGTATGCGTTTCCAGCACAACCCCGCCTTCCGAGGTACTTGGCGCAGAAGACTAGCCTATGTAATAAGACGTATAATTAGGCTACGAATCCATCTTTATTCAAGTTCTGGACTGACACCTCAAGTACCAGTACCGTAGTTATTATTATATTCATTTATTTGTAACAAGAACTTTTAGACTCAGTTATCCGGTACGAAAGCAATTACTCATAATTATGGAATAAAATTTTGAATCTCGACTATGCCGTGAACGAGTATTTGCCTGGTTGCTTGACAATTTCGATTATTGCTTTTGTAATCCAGATAATCATGTCATTTTCAGTCAGAGAGATTCAGTTTTCCTTTCCTTACAAATCGTGGTGCTTACATAATGGTATATGAAGCTTTAATGTGACCGATTGATTCTCCATAAATACAAAATTACAAATTTCTCATCATTTATATAAGCTTCCATTGCAAAACATTTTTCTGATCCACATCATGCAGATTCAAAATAATTTTCTTTTAGTTGTAAGTGATTTTTTCGGATGTTGTTGACTAGGTTGCTTGTCTTTCACCTATCGTCCAGCCGATAAAACTGCTGTTATGGAAGTGAAATTTGCGGGGAAGGTCATCTACACGAAGGACTCAATCTCTGGTGAGTCTATAGTATTCACAACACGACGTGAGTTCAGTGCGATATTGCGCGGCCTATAGGTGTGGCATAGTGTTTCATTTTACAATAGAACTCAGCTTGAAATTGAAAGTGTTTGTGGAGGGGTTAGGATGATGGCAATAGTACACCAGGGCTTTTTTTTAGCGTGCAGTTGTACAAAAAGTGCAATTCTAAAATAATGGATTTGTGCAGTTGTAGAAACACTTCTGTACAGTGCAAAACTAGCAAAAAAGGTCATTGTCCTCCGATTGAAAGTAATTTACCATGGAAGATAGGAAAAGAAAGAAGGAGTTGTGCAGTTCTAAAAATTCCTTTAAAACAGCCCTGCTATACACTGGCACGAACGCTACTCTAGGAAGCTACCCTCTGACGCTAACCTCACCAAGGTCGATTCAGCCTTACGTTCGTCAGATGGCATTGGCAAAAATCTATGAATAGCAGGACGTGGTGTAAGCTTTACATGGCTACCCTATATACGGCTAAATGCAATTCACCTCAAGTCGCCGCGTAGGGACATTGTGCAAGCCCTTCACTCGCAATTGCTCAGTGCTTCGGTGTGAAACTCCAATGAAGTGTCCGCGCTGTAGTCGGGAGCGCCTCTGGGTAGTGAGTTTGAAGGGGCGCTATAGCATGTGCACATACAAACAAGCGAACAAACCAATGTAACAAATATTAACTCTGAGTATTGATGTGAATGATAGTGGATGTGCGCAATTGCGGGGTAATTTAAATTTATTAATTTATTAATTCATAGTGCTTGGTATGCTCTTTAGGAAATGTTAAATTATTAGTTGTTTTTGAGCGCTCAATACTCCAAAGTTTGCAATTGACTGGACTTGGATTTAACAGTAATGAAGATCATGCGGATTTCAAAGCGCTTCGGTGTTTCGCTAGTCAAAGTTCTAGTCAAATGTTCTGTCATGTTTTTAAATTTAAAAAGCCCTCATATTTATACTTTTAGTGTCGGATGGATCTGCGCATGACATGTGTTTCCATCAGTCGGAATCGAACTTATGTATCGAGTACTTCGACTTCAAGGCGGAACCAAAAACCTTTCACGGATGCTCCGGAATTGCCTTGTACAACAAAAACAAAGAAATAGCCAATTTTCAACATGGCTGTTTTGATATGAACATTACGAAAGTTAAGGGCTGACTGGTAGAGTTCGAGAACGCAGTCGAGAAGAATCATGTACAATAATCATTGTACATAGACCAAGAACATTTCTATGAAAATGATAAGGAATTCTGACGACGACGCGAGATTTTAAAACAGACGGCCGGCATTCGTCTGAATTCTATGTTGATTGCCTAGATGTGCTCTAGCTCTTGCTTCAGTTCTTGCTTAATCAACAAACTTAATAAGCCAAAAAGTTCGAATAAATATGCATGTTGTGCAACTACGGAGTTAGTTTGTGGATGAAAATATTTATTAACAATGTTTAGCACCATGATAGAATAGAAGTGGCTCGTTACTTGCAGTTTGTTCTCTGGCAATGCCAGTTCCAAGTCTGGATAAAGGAGGAGGGCAGCACTAATCATTCTTTGATATGAAAGTGTCGTAACACAGAAGCAAGCAGCGCTATATTATGTTTCCTGGATTGGGCAAATATTAAACAAACTGGGAGTAGGCTACAACCTGAATCACGCGCTTTAAGTGTTCAGTAAAGAGATGATTTCTCCCGAACACTTTCTGATGCGAACTTCATTGATAGTGTTTTTCACCTTTAAGCGTTTAGTTATAATTTCTAGTGTGTCAAACATGATCTGACAACTGTTCCAAACCCTAACTAGCCTACTTACTAATAAGCCCCTGTGGTGACCGGGTAAAATGGTAGCGGACACAATGTTACGGACAAAATCATATGGACGAAATGGGTACTATGTCAATATGGTATTAAGTCAAAATGGCACGGATAAAATGATATACGGACAAAATGGTATGGACAAAATGGTAATAGGTCAATATGGTATTGGACAAAATGGTACGTTCTGTAACATCGGGATTTTGACCTTCCACCCTTGAGCTGCAAGTTGAGCAGCAATCTATCCAGCATAAACAATCAAGCAGCTAACATTCTGGATTATAATGTCCGTAATGGATTCCTATAATAATAACTCTACCTTTAAAAATTCCCTCCGTTCTCTTTCCGTCATGCCCCATCTCGTCGTTTCTCTTCTAGTACGAAGACCGCGCAGAAATGACTTGTGCGTCACATTACGAATAATGACATAAGTCATAGAGTCTTCGTCGCGGGTTGAGACTCCCGTCAGAAAAGATTACGGGTCCATAATGTCAAATGATCCACCGGCGGACGTCCATCGGATGAGAGAGAAGGAGAAGAAGAGGAAGTATGTGGGGGGGGGGGGGGGTCCAATGGCCGGACAGTTTCTGAGAAAGACAGGACAGGTGACATGTCTATTCAAAGCATTTGTATAGGCATTCTCAAATCTTTCCAACTTCTTATGTAACAAATACCTTTTCGTGTTAGTCTTTTTTGGAAGCTTCTATTCTGGTTGTCATTCTGTCTCTTCATTTGATTGGCTTTCGTCTTACCGTCCCTCCCTCTTTCTCTTCTGTCGTACAACATCCATTTCTTTTCACCCTCTCTCCCATTCTCTCTCTCATTCTCTCTCTCTCTCTGTCTGTCTCTGTCTCTGTCTCTGTCTCTGTCTCTGTCTCTGTCTCTGTCTCTGTCTCTGTCTCTGTCTGTCTGTCTGTCTCTCTCTCTCTCTAATTCTCTCTCTAATTCTCTCTCTCTCATTCTCTCATTTTTTTCTCTCTCTCATTCTCTCACATTCTCTCTCACATTATCTCTCCGTCTATCTCTGTATCTCTCTCTGTCACTATCTCTATCTCTGTCTGTCGGTGTGTCCTTGTCTCTCTCTTATCTGACTTTGGAATGCTCGACAGTCTGTTGGTTAGCGTGCTCAGATGTGAGGCAGAATATCGGATTCGAATCCCAGCCGCGACCAAGATTGGTCAATTTCGTTTTTGCACATTTTTCTCGTCGTTATTTTTCTAACCTTCATCCTTTTCCTTGCGTCCTTCTCACGGTTGTATTTCCACACCATTACCTTTCTCCACTTCCTCCTCGATCCTCTCCTCTCTCTGGCAATCTATTCCCATACCTGATCTTCTTCCTTCCTCTCTCTCTTATTTCCTTTCACTGCCTCCCAGTCGGACCAGTGCCGTTTTGCATTCATTCACGATCTTCACTTACTTAGTAGTTTTCCCTTTTAAACTTGCTTCGTCGTCCCTTCTTATCACCATAGCTGCATAGCACATTAGCATTCTCGAATTTCGTCACATCCTACTGCATCTCCTTTTCAGTCCCTCCTTCTCCTCCTTCTTATCCTCCTCGCAGTCACCACCCTCATCTTTTCCTCCTAATATTCCTCCTCCATTTCGATCTCCATTCTCTCTTCCTCCGACTATAAGCACTTCCTGGAAGACGGACGAACGTGGCAAAGTCTGAAGCTGATCGATTTTCCTCTCAATCGGATGAATATTGTACGTGAGCGAGCTCACCACACGGTCGTCGCTTGATCGGGTTTCGGCGGCACGAGGCATAAAGAAGGCCGACCATCAGATATCGGACATGAAATGACCTCTCTGGCGATAAACGACCCGGTATTATACGCACTGCAAACGGCGTTAGTCGACTTGATCGAGGACCCTTCAGAGCGAACGATTACGGATACGTATGGACCTTATACTCAGTATTTGCCGTTACGTCTGTTTGCCCAATGGATATTGTGTTTTCTTCGCATTGTCGGCGCCCATCATGCTCGGTTTCGAGCTGAATGACGTATAAGATTATTATGGAGCGCCGACTGGTGATGGAAACGAGGACACTTTCGTTGCGTCTGAGCGCTGGGCTTAGCTCTTGGGATAAGGCGCTGGCAATAGATTTCTTGTTTAGCTTTTCACGAGATTCGGGACGGCCTTCGAAAGGAGGTGAAGCGAGAATGGTTTATGAAGAAGTATGAGGTGGAAGAAGAAGAAGAGGAGGAGGAAGGTGGAAATGATAGGAAGGAAAAGTGAAGGAAGAAGAGAGGGGGAGGAAGAGAGAAAAGAAGAAGTGAAGAAGGAAGAAACAGAAGAGGAAGTGGGCAGGCTGATGCAGGATGAAGTAGAATTGATGGATAGGTCATGCTGGGGAATGATGCGAAAACAGGATGGAAAGGAGGAAGAGGAAGCGGGGGAGACAGACTAAGGAGGAGCAGAATGAAGACGAGGAGAAGGATGAGGTAAAGGAGGAATGGATGCTTGTGGGTGGAAAGGATGGAGAAGAGTGGTCTGCATCTGACATCCTTACATCGTCGTCACGTACTCGGCTAAACGATGGAAGCAGACAATAAGACAGACAATAGGACAGACAATAAGAAGACAGCAAAAGAGGCAGTAAGACAGACAATGAG
>OX457044.1:43288606-43316106 GCA_949752735.1 Lumbricus terrestris | reverse complement strand
ATGTACACAAAAGCGAGGACAGCAAATGGTCTATTAAAGAATATTCTTATATTATCTTATCTTACATTTGTACATAATTATATAGGTCTAGGCATGCATAGACCTACACGCATTTTGTGAATCCATTTTTCTTATATGCACGCGTCAATAAATATACCAACCGTAAGTTTTGAATAGAATCTTGATTTGACATCATTGAGATTCCCTTCTGGAATGTTCCAATCAAGGCCGTAGCCAGAATTTTATTTCGGGGGGTGTTTCACCAATTTCCCTTCCCAAAAAACTACATTTTCCATTTCGGGGGGTGTTTTCATGGTTTTTTTTCATGGTTTTTACGTCATATGCTTGTAAATGCATTATATTATTTGTCACATTTTCCATTTCGGGGGGTGTTCAAACACCCAAAACACCCCCTAGCTACGGCCTTGGTTCCAATGGTTTGGTTACCTACGTTTTAGCACCTCTTACTTCTGGGTATAGAAGCTTCTCATGATCTACTAACCCTATCATTGTTACACGTGATGTCTAACTCTCATTGTTGTATATACTTGTCATCTATTCGTGCAACTTGCCTGACTGCATTCTTAAATGAATCGCTCGTCTAATTCTTGTTTATTGGTTATTGACCAAGAAAGCCAAAGCTCGACCATTTGTTCCGCACTTCTAATCACGACAGTCGCTTCGGATAAACGAAACGCAAATGGATTTAGGCTACGAATACGTGCAGAGTGCATGTTGTCCGTGAGATATGAATATTCAATTCATATTGAAACATGAATATTCATAGCATGTTGCCCATGAAATATGAATATGCATAGGCCTATCTGTCCACGCAATAGTCCTATCTACACAGCTGTGGTGGTTTACAATGGCTGAATTGAGTTGACACCATTGACGTGGCTGGACATCTTGACATAATATACTCACATCGTGTCTTCGTTTTCATCTGAGATCATCGCTAAAGTTACTCCTAACAAATATCTGAAAAAGTTGGATATCACTAACGAGACATAGTTAAAAGAAATTCGGAGGAGAAGTTTGTGACGTAATACATAATTAGAAGATATTGAAAGACAGACAGATAGATAGGTCTATACAGAGACAGACAGAGACCGACAGACAAACAGACAGAGAGACAAATAAACAGAATCAGACAAAGACACAGATACATACAGAGAGAGAGAGAGAGAGTTAAGTAGACAAAGAGACACAGACAGAGAGACAGAGATAGCAACACACGGACAGATCACTGCATCTGACAGATGATGCAGCAAACAATTTTTAATCTCATTGTCATCAGATTTCTGTTGTGAAATAAAATCCAGCTCTGCTGAACTAGAAAGTCAATCACACTTTTCACTTCGCTCTCCATATTATCGTCTCCCTGCTGTGATCTCATTCATTCTTTCATTTCGATAATTTATATAGCGCCTCTTCAAAGAAACCTACTCAGAGGCGCTCACAGCCCAGCCACAGCTAAAAAAAATCAGATTCGAGCAACTAATGGTGACGAAATACGCACAGAGCTTTGAGGTAACGTAATGTAATGTAATGTAATTAATTATTTCCGTAGCCTCTCCATGCACGCATTGGCCATTCAGTGAAAGAATGCATCACAAAATGTTCTATCAGCTTAGAACTTTTACGACCACATCCATGCTATAGACAATATGCACAAATACGAGTGCCAGATAAATTGAAAAATAAGCCATTATTGTTGCCATTAATCCTGGCTGGTAACGGTCCCCGACTGACCAATAAACCTGTGAAACACATTTAGTTTGTTTACAGACACACAAATTATAAGTAGGATCTACTCGTTGTATGTCTGTGTAGAACTTCGAGTGGTTTATTGGTTTTGAGAAGAACCGATGAGTCGACATAAAATAGCACGACCAAATTTATAAGCTCTTCCTGTCCAATTGGTAATGATGAAACAAACGCGCACACACGTGCAAGCAGTGGCGCAACCAGGGGGGTGCTGGGGGGTGCTTGAGCACCCCCCAGGGCTAAAAAGGTGACCCACGCAATTTTTCCAAATCCGATGAGTTTTTTGGGGGGTGGGGGTGGGGGGTAGGGGTAGGGGTCTTTCGCTCTTTCAGATTACGTAATCAAGCAAGTTTCTTCATTCTTCTGTATTATAATCTTAGACAAATTCATGGTTCATAAAACACTAGATTTCAGTGTTTAGCTTGTCTACCTGAGTTTGTCTGGGTCTCGAGAATATGCCTACTATGCCTAGGGATGAATCAAAAGCGTTAGTAATATGAATGAATATACATTACAGCTCTATATAGTGTCTTGCCAATTTATTGATAATATGTTTCGACATAATTGATAGTACCGTGTGGGCTATTTTATTATGGCCTAATTAAGAATTATTTCCTTCAAATTAGTGTTATAATAATGCATAGTTATTCAGCTTTGTTTGTTCCAGACATTTCCAGCAGAGAAAGCGCCCAGAAATGAAAATTTTCCCCCAGAAAATTTGACAAAATGATAGTTTTCACTTGCTGTTTATTATATTGTATTACATAAACTGCCAGATTATACCATGATCTTATTTTATACAATATAATTATACTTTTATTATTTATTATTATAATATAATTATGATACCATCGTATGACATTATAATGTGCATAACTTACTGTCATGGGCGGATATTTAGGGCGATAGGGGAGACGTAAGTAATTGTGAGGCAACACTCTGAAGTTTCAAACCCCCAAAGTTTGTTGTGGGGGGTTGAAGATGTTTATATCCCCCAATATGTTATAAATATCTCAAACATATTATTATAAGTTTATTCAGTTTTATTCACTGTTTATCATAATGAGCCATTTTGTTAAGACGATAGCCTAAAATGCTGTCATTACAGTCTGTATAGGTTAAATTTTAAAAATTCTTAAGCGATTGGAGGGGACATTTATTGAAAACTTATATCACGTCTCTGTGCACTGAAATCATGAGCTATTTTGTAAAAATCACAGCTTTAAAAGTCACAGTGCACTGTGCAAATCCAACAGTTTTAAGTACTTGTGAGGCAACACTCTGAAATTTGAAACTAAAATCTATGACTATCAGCATTGAAAATGAGCAATTTTATTTAGATGACAGCGTAAAAACCTACCATTACAGTATGGAAATTAGAAATATTAAACAATGGGAGGGAGCATTGAAGTCTTACACCAATACACCATGTCTTTTAACAATGAAATCATGATAACTTTCGCTAAAATGACAGCCTAAAATGATACCACTGCAGTGTGGAAATAAAAAATTCTATGTTGGGGAGGAGGTACATCCCACTGCCCAACCACCCCTCCTCTGCTAGGCCGATGTTGAAATCTGAAATCGCTTTTTTTATCAGCACTGAAGTAATAGAGTCATTTTTGCTAATTTGACATCCTAAAATGGAAGGCTACCATAATAAACGTGGAAACTCACAAAAATATTTTTTTGAATTGTGAGTACATTCATTGAAGTTTGGACCACTCTTATCAGCACTGAAATAGTATAGCAATTTTGCTTTAGATTGCAGCTTAAAATGCTGCCATTGCTGTGTGGAAATTAGAAAATTTCTGATGTGGAGGGGCACATCTCCTCCCAAAGTCCCTGCCCTTTTCCATCGGATGCTCACTTTTCCCCCAGAAACCTTGATTCCCAGAGAAGGGACTAGATAAAACACTGGTAATTGGGGAGGGCTAGATTAAACTCTGGTTATTAGTTCTGCCACTCGCGAGCTATAGATATATATATATATATATAGGCCTAATACCCACTGTCTTATCTAAAACACATGGGAAAGGACATTTTTGAAGTCTTAAACCATGTTTTTCAGAAGTTTTCATGACTTTATCGCTCATAAATACAGCTCGCAAACAAGAGCCTAAAACGTGCTCTAGCTGACGTCAAAAGTTTAAAAAATTTGGGGCTCCGCCCCAGAGCCCCGTTGGGGGAGCTTACGACGCTCCCCCAAACCCCCTAGTCGGCATTGGCTTCGTGCCTTCGGCACTCGCTGCTTCGGATCCTCTGCGCTTACAATAATACTTTTGAGCACCCCCCAGGAAAATGTTCTGGTTGCGCCCCTGCGTGCAAGCACGCATACAGACGCATACGCACGCATACAGACTCATACGCACGCATACAGACTCATACGCACGCATACAGACGCATTGATACACATACACATGCATACGCACACATACAGACGCGTACGCACGCATACGCACGCATACGCAAGCATACACACGCATAGAGACGCGTACACACACACATAGGCGGGCGTGGTTCTAATCCTGGCCGGTAACGGTCCATTGAGACGCGCAAGGGGCACGCCTCTGCCAATGGGGCTATATAAAATGCGATGTGGCTATATAAAAAAATGCGATGGGGCTATATAAAATGCCGATATGAATACTACATGATATATTATCAAGGTGGGTAAGGTTAAGTGAAGTATCATAGCGACGAATCTGTCGTCGAGATATCCTTATGAATTGATGATGGATATCCATCCCGACATTAAAGTATACAGTATCTATTCTATATACATGCAATACAATACAAAGAACACTGGTTATAAATAAATGTCGGTGATGTGTAGTTGTGTATCGATCGTGGTATCAGGATGATTATAGGTCGACGGCGACGATGGTGACGACTAGGACGACGACGATGTTGATAATGATATCATGATGATGATGACGACAACGACGACCACGACGATGGCGATGGCGATGATGAAGCAGATGAAAAAGGAAAAGTAGAATGAGAATGAGGAGGAGAAGAAGAAGAAGAAGAAGAAGAAGAAGAAGAAGAAGAATAAAAAAGAGGAAGAGGATGAGGATGAAGAAGAGGAAGAGGAAGAGAAAGAAAAAGGAAGAGCGGGAGGAAGAGGAGGAGAAAAAAGAAGAAGAAGAAGGAGAAGAAGAAAAAAGGAGGAGGACGAGGAGAAGAAAGAGGAGGAGGAAGAAGAAGAGGAGGAAGAAGAAGAAGATGATGATGATGAAGAAGAAGGAGAAGAAGAAGACGAAGACGAAGAAGAAGGAGAAGAAGGAAAAAGGAGGAAGACGAGGAGGAGAAAGAGGAGGAGGAGGAGGAAAAAAGAAGAAGAAAAGAAAAAGAAAAAGAAGAAGAAGAAGAAATGCGACGATTTAGCCGATGGGGATTTCGATAATCGGACGAAGCGACGCGTCAGAAGGAGTATTCGACGCAGCACAGACGGAGGAGGAGTGCTTCCGATAATTCAATTGTATACATCGGCCGACGAGTCCGCTTTTCCTTCGACGGATTAAGTATATAGCAATTTCCCACCGACCGAGCGGGGGGCATTCCGCCCGGGCACCCGTGGCCTCCGCCGCCACCGCTGGCCCCGAGTCCCATCCGGCTCGATGTCTCCTACCGATTTGCCACTCCTTTGAACGTCTCCAGTCTATACAGTTTCGATCTTTAGACGGAGAACGGAACGAGGCGGAGAGCAGATAATTACAGAGTAGACGGAGAAAGAGAGAGAGAGAGAGAAAGAGAGACAGAGAGAGACAGAGAGAGAGACAGAGAGAGAGACAGAGACAGAGACAGAGAGACGGAGACGGAGACAGAGACAGGGACAGAGACAGAGACAGCAAGACAGAGGCAGAGACACTTGCACAGACGCTGACATATAATATTATCAGGCAGTATAATTGATGCAGATGAAAGGATAGACATGGAGCTACACGTAATACGTGGATACCCAAACAGACACAGGCAGATTATTCCAGGCAGAGAATTCCAGAGATGGAAATTGTGATAGGAAGAGAGGAAGAGAGATACATCAGCAGTGCATGGGTGCGTGGACGCCAGAGAAAGAAGCGCAAAGAAAGAAGCAGATATAAGAATAGATGGAGAGAGAGAGAGAGGGAGAGACAGGAAGATAGAGAGTGCATAATATAGAATAAAGCAGTGCAAAATAGGTTACTGTAGCCTCAATTACTAGCTATAAGCCTATTTAGCAGGTATTGAAAGATTACTGTATTTAAATAGCCTGTTCAAAGAGAAACCAATTCTTTAAATGTAAAATATAATTGAATATAGTTAAAGAAACAAATACAATTATGCAGTGTTCCTAATTACTTATTGGCGTTGATTATTAAATAGGTTTTATTTATTCTTAGCTTCTCTTGTGTTGATGAATTCAATTCTTTTCCAGTTCATCGTCCGCCAATTCTGTAAACTGTTGAAGTTCCAATCCTTGTATACTGACAACCAAGTGTCTTCCGATCGTATACTGACAACCAAGTGTCCCTCGAAGAAGCTGTGGAATGATATACACCAATGAAGTTTCTTGGTTCAGGCTGAACCAAGGGATCCAAGATATATATGTTATATTCACCAAAACCAGCCTTCTTATTTGAATGGATGAGATGTGTCACGATGCAAGCATGCACATCAACCGTCCGAATCAATTTTTTTTTTTTTTTGCAATTATTTACGTAATTTTCTACACTCATCCTATAAGATGGATTCAATTGTTATGGACATAAACAATTTTAGGTAGCCTATAATTGTGTTTCATTTGTTGAACTAATTTGTGTACCTGATAGCGGTGTGTCTATCAGTTTTGTTGCCAATTAAACGAATATAATAATAATAATAATCATGAAAGTCCGAATCAACCGTGTGATTACGCCCAACGACTTTCTCCAATCTTCGTAGAATTCAAATTCACAGTCAAACGCTTCACTCACGAATGACGATAGTTCTCACGTACTCCAGACTTTGCCTCGATTCGCAAAACTGTCCCGAAAACTCAACGTCCGATGGCTACACTGCTTCCCAACGTCGCAAGTGTACCTTACCACTCATTCTGCTACTAATTTAGTCTTAGAGTTCAATTGACACAACAAATGACCCTCTCGACATTAGCCTTCCTGCAGAAATCGAAAACTCTCCCGTTGCTGTCGATGACGTGTTATTTATCCGTTGCGTGTCGTTGCGCTGTTTCTATTGATATAGTTGCTAATAGCGACCAACGTTTATAATCCACGCTGTATTCCTTTAGCGCTTCTGTATTTTCGTTTGCTGATCGTATTATTTAATATTAATTATTCTAGCAACGCCAATTAATTATATAGTTAAATCAACGCCACTACATTGTCTGACTTAACTTCTACCTATACTTAACACTAGACAAGTTAGTTTGATAGATAATAGCGATTTAATACGCTACAGTTACACACTCGTAAAAGTCAAATCTGCTAACAGTTTTCCATTTTCCAATATATACCGTCAAACATAAACAACGCGGGCAACAGCAGTTATAGCATTATAGTATCACTGAATCACTGAATAATATCAGTTTAGCGACACTGTTATAGCATAGATTATCAGCGTCACCCTCCCTATCATCTCGGTTTGAGACTGGCACAACCAAAGCATTTCCACGACCCTTCGTAATTGCAGTATCGGGGACCGTGCATGTCGGTTAGGGTCAGGTTAAGCGTTGTGAAGGTCGGTTAGGTTAGGGTTAGGGTTAGAGTTAGGGTTAGTGTCGTCATTAGACACTATCCAAAGATATCGCATATGCTTCGGTCCCCGATACTGCAATTACGCCATCAAACTTATAATAGCCGCCCACCATGGCCAATCACTAATATCCTGAACATACACATGATGATACCGGAGATAATATCCGTTGCATTTAACTTGACAAACCTTCAACGTTTAAAACTCACCGGCGTTTAATGATTTTCAGATTATGATCAGATTCAGAACCAATTCAATGGTAAGAAGTAACCAACGTTGTTATTCTCAACCCAACTATATATCCAACACAGTCTAACTGCAAACTGCAGATCTGGATTATTATGACGTCAACAATCAACGAGGCATTATTCATATTAAACTGTATTATGACGTCAAACATGGGTCGGGTTAAACTTGCTCAATGATTTTAATAGACCAGGGTTAACTTAAATAATTATAATAATGATGGTAATGATGACATTCAGAGATTTTAGTGCCATAAGTTCGTAAACAATCGATTTAAAATCGCATGCGTGTGTGTTATGACGTCAGCAACAGAATAAATTCAACTCATGTTGGTCTGCACAATGACGTCACAGCGATTATCATGTATACAGTATATACAGTGAACACACAGCAGCGCGTGAGCTCCATTCGGTGCGACCCATTGAGATGTAATAATATATAAATATATAAATAAATAAAATTAATAAATAGGTTTAACTTATCTAATTATCTTGCATTATAAGGTCAAGAATAGGCGAGACTTGGCTAATCTCTTAGTCTGTTCTCTGACGTCGTTAATAGACTGCGCTCAAGATATAAATTTATTCTTAGCAGATTGAAATCATTGAACTATCTATGTTTTCAACCTTAGCAGGTTGAGGTACTTTGTTCTAATTCTCAGCGAGGCCCAAGTATACTGAGTTCTTGTTCTCAGTTGGTCGATGTACTATACATTGTACTTGTATATAATTATAGACTATTCTCAATCTCAGCGAGACCGGACTTATAGGTTCTCAGTTAAGTCATTGGAATTACTCTGATCTCAGATCATTGATCTGGAGTATAAGCTTACACTCTTGACTTATTCTTAGCTCAATGGCTTCAATGTCTCAATTCATAGTATCCTAAAACTCAATGGATTTGCGAATCGCCAACCAGCGTAGTTCTTCCCCGCTATGACCCTGGATCATACCTGGTCAACTTAAATGCATTAGTCTTGACATATAACCCTTCTAGGATGGAATAAAGAAATTCTCTAACAATTATTTCCACACTATATATATATATATAATTTATATATATATATAAACGCAAAAAGACACGAGTCATCATGTTTCGAATATATCATGTATACACGATTCTCAAACCATGTATACAAATCGCAGATTAATGTTCCTGCTTCATAATTAACTAATAAGAATTGACTAAAACTGACGGTTGGATATTAACTGTTCGACGATCAGAACTGACTTAATTAAAATCTCCATTACCACGACGATGTCTCAGGCGCTGTTGCGTAGCAAAGAAATCGTCGCACGACGAGATTAAGACATTGCAATTAAGCGTCGTCACCCCCGCGGGCGACAGCCTTCACTTTGCACTTATAATGGCTGTGAATATATATATATATATACATATATATATATGCCCATGCATGTGTATTGTGTATATACAATATCATATATATATATATACAACTGCATACATATATATAATTATATATATATATTATATGAATTGGTCCAGATGTACGTAATAGGCAATGGAATTATAAGCTCTACCCAGCTGTCCCAGCATGCTACATATTAGTAATTGATGGATTATTTTTAGACGTATCCATGCGTATAGGACAATCTGAGTTCCAATGCTGTGTGCGTGTGTTTGTATTATTACGTGTGTATGTGTGTATGTGTGTGTTTTTGTGTGTGTGCGTGCGTGTGTGGGGGAGGATCAGTATCTACATCGGATATGCAGGCGATAGATGGATTTATATAATTGTATAGGACGCAGGAGAACAAAATGAACTGATATATATATGCATGTATATAATATATCCATGCATATATATATCAGTTCATTTTATATCGAATACAGAATCAGTATATCGAATACATACACACACATATATATATATACATGCATATATATATGCATGCATATATATACATACATATACATACATACATACATACATACATACATACATACATACATATACATACATATAATATATGTATGTATATATATGTATGTATGTATGTATATGTATGTATATATATGCATGCATATATATGCATGTATACATATATGTGTGTATGTATTCGATATACTGCGCTTTGTATTCATCTCTATAGGCTTATATATAAGCATCGATACATTGTGGACCATTTGTCATGAAACCAATTCCGGTGCAGTATACGCTTAGATGGATCCCAGCGTTCGCTTAGCTTCTTGCTGTGAGAGCTGACTTATTTCGCCATTGAGTCGTTCTGAAAACCAATGAGTCGGTCGATGGCGCGTCCTTTCTGACTGACTGACCGGCGCTTGGCTCGTCTCCCAAAGCGCGTATATATATGGAGGGTTCATCGCCATTATTCTTATAGCTCCTTTCTTTCCTTCTCATTCGCCGTTTGCTCTATAGGCTTTCTCTTCGTTGGTCTAGGCCTACTTGTTCCTGGTCTCTATAATAGTTCGCTGTTCTTCCATACATAGCCGTTCTTCTTACCTTATTCTTTTGCTGTGTTCGCTTTGCTCTCTGTGTCTTTTCCAGAAGCATGAAGTGATCGAGATCCAGAAAGACAGTTGTGCAATTTGAACATGTGCGTTGGAATTCGTACATTTAAGTAAGTAAGTGTAGCCATCACTTCCCTTGAAAACGGAACATTGAAATCACAATGCACAATGTCACATGCATGCATCGAAGCGATAGTGAATTGTTGGTATAATATCAACGAATGCTAAAGCTTAAAGCATATAATGCTGGTAGTGAACCTCTTTCTTGTGACGAGTTCGGTAAAGGAAATTGATAGGCATGCAGCAGAATAACCAAGTCCACCGACGGACTTAAAACCGATCAAAATACCGACGAAAAAGAACGAAAGACCGAATGACCGACCAAACAAGGCCAGGGGTGTTTTTGTGTTTTGAACACATCCCTCCCCAAATGAAAAATGTCAAAGATAATATGATGCATATACTAGCACATAATGTATACGAATTACAGTGTGCATTGTATTGGCAGCCCAGAACCCGCAGGAGATGGCGATTTTATGGAAGAAACAAGCATGAAATTAGATCGTTTTACGCTGTGGTGAAGGGTTTTCATCAGGCGATAAATCCCACGAAAAGTATGCACGACTAAAAAAAAGGGTCATCAGAAATTTCGAGGACTAAAAAAAAGGTTGGCTGAAAATTTGGCCGAGAAAAGTTGGTAAACACTATTTAACACCCCCGAAATCAAATCCTGGCTATACGGCCTTGCGACCAAAGACCGAAGGACCGAAGGACCGACCAAAGACCGAAAGACCGAAGGACCGAAGGACCGACCAAAGACCGAAAGACCGAAGGACCGACCAAAGGGCGAAGGACCGACCAAGCACCGAAGAACCGACCAAAGACCTGAACACCGAAATACTACAGTCCAAAACTCCGGAAGACTAAAAGCCGTAAATTACTGACCAACTGATCGGGCCATTAATTTGAATGATTGAGAGATCTATAGATCGATGACGTGAATGGATGAACTGATCGATTGATCGATTGATTGATTGATTGATTGATTGGAGGGTTGAGACAAACAGCAGGAAAGCAGGAAAGCATCCTTTTCCACTTCCTCTTCCTCTTCTTCCTCTTCTTCTTTCCCCTCCTCCTCCTCCTCTTCTTCTTCTTCTTCTTCTTCTTCTTCTTCTTTTTCCTCTTCTTCTTCTTATTCATCTGCAAATCACTTGTCACATCTACAAATCGTCCATTATCCAATAACATTTTGATTACTTTAGGGTCTACCACGTACCAGGTTGCGGTCTGTCAGCCTCTATCTTTCCATAAATTAAACGAATATATACAG
Organism: Lumbricus terrestris; assembly: GCA_949752735.1. NCBI lineage: Eukaryota > Metazoa > Annelida > Clitellata > Crassiclitellata > Lumbricidae > Lumbricus > Lumbricus terrestris. The sequence continues at coordinate 43,304,531 of OX457044.1, read as the reverse complement.
GGTGGGCCAGCAGGAATGCAACAACTTTGACGCCTTATAACTTGAACAATTTTTATCTGAGCGTCTTGTCCAATATATCAGATTGAACATAATTATCCATTTTATCATTCTGCAAAATATCTAAGAGATAGTATTACGACGTTTTGAGATAATGCTATTAATATTCGACGTCCCATTTTTTGCCATAAAACTTCAAGAAAAAGTCTGAAACTGAATATGTCAATTCTAAAAAATCACTTAGCAATAACAATTAATAACAATTAATATCTTGAGTGGATTTCACATTAGTCTAACAAAATACTCAATATGTCCACCACGTGCTTTAATGACTGCATCAACACGAGACGATCACTGATCGATGGCTGAGTCCACCCGTGCTTGGGTTCTTTCAAGCCCAGCAGCAAAGAATCACTTCTTTCAAATTTTCAACGTCACACATCGGTTCACGATAGACCAGTAACTGTTGCTGAAGACAACCCCAGATCGAATAGTCAACCGGGTTTAAATCCGGACTGTTCGGTGGCCAGTTATCAGGTTCAATAAACTCTGGCACTTTAGCGTTCAGATAGGCAACCGTATGACGTGAACGATGCGCCAGCGCTCCACCTTACTGAAAGATGCAACCATCAACTCCAGACTGTCAGTTGGCGAATATCACGTAGCAGTCCTCTTGCGAGTACTTCGTCACAGTAATAATCACTGTTCACCTTAGTTTTTGAAGTAACAAAGAATGGCGCCGTCTTTCCAAGCTTTGAAACAGCCAACATCACCATCACACTTTGTGAAAAGCGCTTCCTGCCCTTCAGAAGCCGAGCAGACCACACGCTTAAAGCTAACAAATAACTCAAGAAGTGAATGACAGATGAAAAGATCGACAGAACATGGTTCACAGACGAGAAGATCTTCACGGTTCAGACGCCAACAAACACTCAGAACGACCGTGTGTATGGAAAGTTAGCTTTTTGACATATTATTCAGTTTCAGACTTTTTCTTGCAGTTTTATGGCAAAAATGGGACTTCAAATATTAATAGCATTATCTCAAAATGTCGTAATAGTATCTCTTAGATATTTTGCAGAATGATAAAATGGATAATTATGTTTAATCTGATATATTGGACAAAATGCCCAGATAAAAATTGTTCAAGTTATAAGGCGTCAAAGTTGTTGCATTCCTGCTGGCCCACCCTGTATATATTCTTCCTCTTTTTCGTCCTCTTCTTCTTCGTCTTCTTCCTCCTCCTTCTCCTGCTCCTCTGCCTTTCACCCTTCTTTCTCCTCCTCCTCCCCTCTTCCCATTCTTCCTCCTCCTCCTTCTCTGCATTATTCTCGAATAAATTCAGGCTCAATCGGTGTATACAATCATGCACTCTGTCACTTGTTGCTGGTGGCCTGTTGCTAACCCGGCCCGAAAATATGACGTAAATTTTTTAGTGCGCCAGATATAATTAGGCATGTCACGCGTTCCTCCCACGACCACCATATTTGTTTCTAGTGCGAGATTAGGACCGGAAGTGTTTGCAGCAGTTGCACAGTAGCTCACCGAACGAGATTAGATATTGCAAGATAATTTTGGGTAGAGCGCGCGTCATTGACAACGACAGCGTGATTTAACCTATTATTATGGACCTATGTATAATTATAGCAATTGCTATTACAGCTACTATCCCTGCTATTGCCTAAGCTCTTTCTGTGTTATTGTCACAAGTGTCACTATTGTTAGAACGTGCGATTGTGATTGTTCTTAATTATACATTGTGTAGCTTAGGCTGACCATTTTCTCGGCACCAAAAACCGGGACACTTTTTGGAAAACTAACAATAATATTGTAATTCCTTTAGACCTATACGAGGGCCTAAAGTCCAAAAAGGTTTACCGTATGGTATAGTAGCTATAAGAATGAGAAAATCAGACGGGTGAAATCCAAATGATGCAATCGAGAAGACCAAAATGAATAAAGGAAATGCTCAAAGGCACAATTTTCGTCTTAAGTCTTGCTAATAGGCTGAAGTAGCCCACGAAAACAAGTGCAAGCTTTGTGCTGGTTTGGTCTTTTGTGCCAACGGCAAGCGACACAATATACTAATTGCACTACAGGATTTCAAAACTAGCTTAGGAGTCAGGATTCAAGGATTGTTTTCCAAATATTGTGGAGTAGACCTTTAGAGTAGGCCGGTGTCGCGACACAGAGTCTTGATCACTTAAAGTCTACCCCTCCTGGGACTCTATTTCGAAATAGATACTCCCCGGCGGATCGGTTACAGAATGAATTCGTCCATTACATCCCCAGACTGTAATTTTGAAAGAGAGTCTCCAAAGAAAAGTAAATTTCATCTCCCGCTCAAATAAAAATAATATCCTTCGTTGAAAGAAAATAGATGATATTTCTAACTAAACAGGTTAAACCGCTAGTTTACGTTGCTGGATTATTTAACAAGGCATATACGTTCTCTGTTGTTGTTATTATTGTTATATCTGAAAACTTTCTTGCAACACAGAGTGAACGAGGAAAACCGTGAATTCAACCGGAGGAGACTTTGTTGGGGGGAGGCTTTATATTGTAACACCGGCCCTCGACTTAGGCCTATTAGGCTGGAAACTTTTAGAGTGAGACCTTTATAATTTAGACTGCATCAACACGCTGGAGCAGTAGGCCTATTTAATAACTGAGCATCAGTGGGCCGCAGCAGTTGAAGCAGTATTTATGCAGGCCTATAGGCCCTACAGTGTGTACACTAGAGTAGGCTATAACCTTAGGCTAATAATCTGTATAAAAATTGTCAACTTCACTTTTGTTACAACTTATTCTGGAGTTACAAACCATAATTTGTTCCATCATTGACAAAAACTGACAATTTTCATAAAATGACAATTTTATTTTCGCCTTGTCAAAAACCGGGACAATTTTACCTTTTTGCCCAAGTCGTCGGGACACCGGGACGCATCACAAAAAACCGGGACATGTCCCGGAAAACCGGGACGCATGGTCACCCTAGTGTAGCTACACAGTGACTGATTATTGATCTGAGAGCTCATGATCCGGTAACTTGAATCGAGCTTAATTAATTTATAGTAGACTCTAAACACGGTTTCCTAGTAGAGATATCACAGACGAGTCATCTAGCGTCATCGACCAATCGTTTAGCAACAGATGATAAATACAGAAATGACAATATTATTAATAATTATTGTGGTTAATGCGTTGCGTTGTAGTTGTGATCATAATCAGTGCCTGAAACACTAAAAAATGTCAGCCGTGACGTAAGCTTACTCTTCGTCGAACTGTCAAAGCTCTGCTTGAAATGAAGGCATCGTGTCTGGACTGGGAAATAACGATTCTGTTGCTAGGCCTACAAATGCTGAATGAAATCGTCCCCCAGATAAATCAACTGCCCGCTGTGCAGTCATTAACTCCATATTTATGAAACGCTGCTTTAAATCCAAGCACAGGGCAAAAACCTTATTCGCGGGGAACCATGGTATTCACGATGTAAGCTATTGCATTGTGTTCTCGCTTCTTTGCATAAATTATGGAAGGTTCGCAGTCGAAACGTAACAATCAACAACGGATCGAAATCTACAATGTTACGTGCATAGAGACACTCTTCTCTGCAATAGTTTCTATGACATTCCTAACAAGCAGGCATACATTAGTTCGTCCGGACTGAACATACCTTCGTCCGGACTGAACATACCTTCGTCCGGACTGAACATACCTTCGTCCGGACTGAACATACCTTAGTCCGGACTGAACATACCTTCGTCCGGACTGAACATACCTTAGTCCTGGACTGAACATACCTTAGTCCTGGACTGAACATACCTTCGTCCGGACTGAACATACCTTAGTCCTGGACTGAACATACCTTAGTCTTGGACTGAAAATACCTTAGTCTTGGACTGAACATACCTTCGTCCTTCTTTTCTTCACTGTTCTGTTCCATTCTGTTTATCTTCTCTTTCCTTCATTCCTATTCCTTCCAACCGAAACCTCCACCTCTGAGTCTCAAGGTAACCGGAAGAGGTCGGCAGAATTGATGGCGGCGTAACAAAGGCACCGCCAATCCTTTAATCTTCTGCGGCCTGATATTCTGCGGCGTAGATCAAAAGATCTCGAGCGGCTTCAAAGGTGTCGCAAATAAGCCGACTTTAGCGTCGCATAGCGCTCGACCTTTACGGCTCTTATCAACCCGCTGCCCCCTTATGAAGCCGATTAATTCACTGGCTGGTCTTGAATGGATTATTCATAGTCGACTTCGTGACACCATCGACATACTTACTAAGAAAGCCTCGCAGCGAGGCATGAAAATGGCTCAGCGAGACCATCAACCTGAAGGAGCGCCCGAGCCAACGTCAATAACTCCTCGTTTATTAGAAAATCCAGTTAAACTAAGAATCTATTTTTGTGTAATAAGCGGTGCCAATAGCGATTTGGTCATTCAGAGTAAATGAGTAATGGTTCATTGATTGATGTTTTACATAAGTCTGCATTATGACCCAAATAATAGATACTAACTTATGTATCGGTCTGCATTATGACACAAACAATGGATATTAACTTATGTATCGGTCTGTATTATGACGTCAACAATAGATATTAACTTATGTATCGGTCTATATTATGACGTCAACAATACAACATCAATTGGTTTATTAATAGTTTGCAATATGACGTCAACATCATGCAAGAAAATTTATATGTCAGTTTGTATCATGACGTCAACAATAGACCAGAGATTAACATACATAGTAGTTTGCATAATGACGTCAAAGAGGAAAGGCTAAATTATTACTGTATTATGACGTCAACAACCGGTCAGACTAAGAATATTGCTTTTCTATGACGTCAAAAAATGGATACTCCTAACTTATTTATTAGTCTTTATTATGACGTCAACGATACGATAGTCTTGACTAGTCATTTTATTACTTTGTGTTATGATGTCAACAACCATACGGTCGTGAGATTTATTCTTATTGCTCTGTGTTACGATGCTGGCGGTTAACAAAGCTTGCCTCACTATAATTATATTATTATATTATCATATTAATTAGATAATTATATAATTATATTCTTATATTAATTATATAATTATATTCTCGCGCTTTAATTACCGAAGACGATTCGTATGACGATTTTGTATCATGACGTCAACAATAAGCTTAATGTTTTTAGTTATTTCTTGCATTGTGGCGACAAAAGTGAACTTCACTCTCAATTGTTATGACGTCAGCGATAGACCATGGGACGTTGTCCATCTCTCGGTATGTCAAAAAGTGACTTTTTTTCAACTGTCTTTGATCCGAGTGATGAATTATCTGGGGACCGCGGACAATGCCGTTTTCATCCTCCTCTGTATTATGACGTCAGCAACAGTCCTATGACTATTATGCTATAGATCGGTTTATGAGTCTGTATTGTGACCTCAGCAACAGTCCTATAGCTATAGACTATAAATAGGTCTGTGAGTCTGTATTATGACGTCAGCAATAGTCCTATAACTATAGGCTATAAATAAGTCTATGAGTCTGTATTATTACGTCAGCAATAGTTCTATAACTAGGCTATAGACTATAAATAAGTCTGTGAGTCTGTATTATTACGTCAGCAATAGTTCTATAACTAGGCTATAGACTATAAATAAGTCTGTGAGTCTGTATTATTACGTCAGCAATAGTTCTATAACTATAGACTATAAATAAGTCTGTGAGTCTGTATTATGACGTCAGCAATAGTCCTATAACTGCAGACTCTTAGATATTCTTATAATAATATTATGTCCAATGAACCTACTCGAAGGCTAAAAAGTGCCATGAAGAATTGTTCCTCGGCTACACCCCTGCACACAAGATCGTTATTTAGTCGAAATAATTAATGTGTTTTACTATATGTTGAATTAATGTGTTTTACTATATGCCGAATCTTACAGTGCATGCATAGAGATTACACACTATACACATGCCGTCGTGGCAAAGTAGGTCTAAGTATCGCAATGAAGCGTTATGTCCGCTTACTGATAATATGACAAGTCCTCCAGCCACAGAAAGATCGTTCGATAAGAATGAGCGGAAATAATGTAAAAGGAGTGAATGTCCTCCGGCGATCAGTCTAGCATCTCTATCTGTTAAATCTCATTTCATTGCATTTCTATAGTACCCTGTCGTGTTGACGTCAACACTATACAGTATACGATCGGTCCAGTGTAGAACTTCGCGAAGTCACGGAAGCCTTGAACGCCGAGATTTCGGGCATTTGCCGCTAATCTCCAAAAATGTCGTGAATTTTCCGTGATTTTGCGTTTAAGTTTTGAGCCAAAGCTTCACAAACGCAACTTTGCGCTATAACCTATATAATTCTATAAGGATGGCGCACATTATTGCAGAAACTACCGTCCTGCAGCATGTCGATGCCGTGATCTATGCATGTATCTAAAGTATAGGTATAGGTCTACCTTAGAAAATACAAACGTGATTTGATGCAGGACGTTTATACTAACATTTTTGTCGCATTATAGATTTATAATCGTTGCTCATATAGGCGGAGTTTGGTTTCCGTTCTTAGGGGGGCTAATGCCTTCTTGGGGGGCTAAACCCGGAAAAAGATACCATTTTCATGGTAAAAAGCTGAATCTGGGCATTCTTGGGGGCTTAGCCCCCCAGCCCCTGATAAACTCCACCCATGTCGTTGCTTCTTTACTATTTGCGCCATTGTGTGGTCGGATGTGAATGAATGAAAGCGTGAATTCATGCCAAGAAGTTTCTGCCATAAATTTTCCGTGATTTTTCACCATTTCTTTTAGCAGAGTCCGACCGTATAACCGTTGAACCATTTGTCGTCACTTTACATTGGTCCTAACTTATAAGCATGATCCACAACATGCACTATATAAAGGTGTAGCGTATTAAATCGCTATTATCTATCAATCTAACTTGTCTAGTATTAAGTGTTAATTGTAGGTAGACAGGGGCGCCCGCAGGCGTACGCACTTACGCAAGTGCGTACAGCAGCGGCGCCCGTAGACGTACGCACATAGGTAAGTGCGTACAGCGCGAGGATAGAAAAGGTATGTTTTTGAAAAATTTTAGCTTGATGACTAAAAAAAAAAAAAAAAAAAAAAAAAAAAGTCATAAGTTTTTTCGGCGACCTAACGAAATTTTTTTTTCTGTTCGCCCCTCCTTCGAAAATTTCTGTGCGTACAAAAAAAAATCCTGCGGGCGCCGCTGTATTATATATATATGTGTGTGTGTGTGTGTGTGGTAAAACCAATCGGATATAATGGTATATATAACAAGATTTATGTATAAATATTTAAACCATTCTGATATCATATAAATATACACAGTATTACATAAATTCAAAACATGCATGTCAAATCGGAGTGAATTGATAGTCTAAGTATATAGTCATTCGCGTATATAATTATACATGTAGTCACTCAGAACATCACCGGGTGGCTTATCGGGTGCCTTCTCATCACACAATAGCGCTAAATAAATAACGAAATAACGACAATTAGACGCTATGCGTCCTTACGAAACAGACCGAGTTTCCTATTATAGCATGTCCTTGAGAACGTATACATCTATGAGCACATCATGTTCCAACTCAGTTCTGAATGAATCATTAACCTTTCACAGTCAATAGAGAGTAAATTACCGACTGGTTTAGTTGTAGTTTACTGTTTTCTGCAGATCCTATAGACTGAACGTCTTTTCTTTATGGGTCTAATGAAGCGAGTTGAAAAGAGAGACAGACAGACAAACAGACAGACAGACAGAGACAGAGAGAGAGAACGAGAGAGAGAGAGAGAGAGAGAGAGAGAGAGAGAGAGAGAGAGAGAGAGAGAGAGAGAGAGAGAGAGAGAGAGAGAGAAAGAGACAGAGACAGAGAGAAAGAGAGAGAAAGAGAGAGAGAGAGAGAGAGAGAGAGAGAGAGAGAGAGAGAGAGAGAGAGAGAGAGAGAGAGAGAGAGAGAGAGAGAGAGAGAGAGAGAGCTAGGAGGAGTCGTCGTTAGCCATTTCGCTCTATATCGACGCACAGTCAAGTATACCTATAAACTTAGATTTCCAATTTTCCAGCGGACTCGTTCTCCCGACGGACTGAGAGAGAAACTCTTCAGCTTTGACTTTTGTGCATATATATATATATATTATGTTATAATATATATATTATATATATTTTATATATATATGCGTGTGTGGTTGAAGGAAAATTCCGTCTGCTAATCATATCTATACTATTATCAGGCATTGATGTGGCCAATGGCTTCATATGGAGCACATGTACGATTGCGCCTCCAGTCTTAGGTCCTGAGAGCCGGAGTATTCCAGGTTCGAATCTACCTCAAGCCGCTGCGTTGGGAACCTGAGAGCAAGTTCTACACTCGCAATTACTAGCGCGCGCCGGCGTGAGACTCCGACCCAGTGTCTGCTCCGTAGTCGGGAGCGCCTCTGAGTTGCGGGTTTGAAGGAGCGTCATAGCAAATGCGGAAATAAATAAATAAATATAATGCAGATAATTATCGTAAATCGAAAGGCTTCGGCTGGTTTTGGCTCCAATTTTAACTTGACTTAATTGACTTATGGCCGTCAGGCGATGCCTTCAGCACGAGTCAGCCGCTTTTCCACGGTAGCTCTCCACTTTTGTCTATCCTGCGCCACTTGCGTCGCCTCTTGCACCGACATTTCCAGCGTCCTCTCTTCTTGGTGTGTTCGCCATGGTTAAGTTTCAAGATCAATTATATATATGTAGGGCGACTGATCAGGTCTGTCCCCCGTCCTCGGTTCAGATTTAGCCAGGGTTGCTCCCTGTTGCCCGGGGAGACGAGGAGGACGTTCTGAACCATCCTCCATTTTAACTTAGCTAATCAAAAAATCTGTTGGGGGTGAGGATGGTGGGAATCCGATTGGTCAGGCACACCGCAGTCAGGTGACGACAGGTAGCCAATCAGGAACAGACAATTAATGTACTTAATGTAGTGAACATTGATGTGATTGAATGTAATGACTTTGACGCAGTGCTATGTAAAACAAACTCCCGGCATACCTAAACACCACAGATAAGAACTGATGACGAGTTCTCTGTCGGAGGGCAGATTCATTGTCTCTACGCCCTGTAGATGAGATGAGTAAGGTGGTTTCCCGTTGCATTTCTCACAGACAATTGTGGGTCAGCAACTTGTCCAAGGTCGCTACGACCGGGTTGGCTTGAGTATAGATTCGAACCTACGACCCTTCGGTCACAAGGCACAGAACACAACGCTACACCACTGCGTCCCACACATATGACATGTGAACTTATAAATATAATTATGGCCAGTGCCTAAAGTGTGGAAAAATAAGTGCCTGGACGCCCCTTACCTTTGTAGTCTGTGCTCGCCAATAAGTGACTGGACGGCGTTCAGATTTTAAAAACAAGTGCATGGACGCCGTCCATGACCGTCCAGGCACACTTTAAGCCCTGATTATGGCACATCCAGAGTGGCATAGTCTGAAAAGAGGAAGAATACGTAAGAAACAGAGTACTCAGTTCTATGGTGCCAGGCCACAATGGTCTGCGTATGTTTGAGCATCACTGGTAACTGCTACCAGCAGACAATAGTCAGGGAATGCTGAAGAAAACTGTGGCGAGTGGGGGTGGGGGTGGTGGGGGTGGGGTGGGGTGTGGCGAAGCAATAAGTCTGCGAGCGATCTCGCTTGATTTGCGCAATCGACTGCACAGCTGAAGCAATTAGCGAATGAATGGCTGTGGAAAGAGAGAATCGCTTAGTCTGGGTTAAGCGATGAGTATACGTTGGTCCAACGAGACGTTCGCTTCAGTTGATCGTTCTGTGTGTCGTTCAAGCTCTTCAGAGAAGACGGACAGAGGGAGTGATACACAAAAGCAGGGCAGAGGGAGGGATACGCAAGGGCCAGGCAGAGGGAGAGATACCGAAGAGCCAGGCATAAAGAGGGACACACAGAAGCCGGGCAGAGAGAAGGACACAGAATAACCAGGAAGAGGGAGGGATAACGAAGAACCAGGTAGAGGGAGGGAAACAGAATAACCAGGCAGAGGCATAGGCACACAGGAGCCAGGCAGAGGGATGGACACACAAGAGACGTGCTGCCGTGGGGCCGAAACAGTCGCCATCATTAGAAGAGCAAATGAGCATCTCTTCTATACGGAAACATTATTACTACTACTCTGCGGGGAAAATATCCCGAAGGAATTAATCGGAGTAATATGGTCTGAGTGATGAGGTCGCATGAATTGACTCGGTCCTCTTGGTTGAGCGCATCTTCCGGGAAGAACTGAGCGACCAATTTCTGAGTAAACGTGTACATGAAGTATTCCTTTCGGCTGACAAAATATCATTAATGTTGCTGATGATGACGATAATGACGATGATGACGATAATGACGATAATGATGACCACCACGATAATAACTAAGATGATAACGATTAGGCTGAAGAAAATAGAAGAAATGAATAAACGTCAAATGTATGCATGTATGCATGTATGCATGTATGCATGTATGCATGTATGCATGTATGCATGTATGCATGTATGCATGTATGCATGCATGCATGCATGCATGTATGCATGCATGCATGTATGCATGTATGCATGTATGTATGTATGTATGTATGTATGTATGTATGTATGTATGTATGTATGTATGTATGTATGTATGTATGCATGTATGCATGTATGTATGTATGTATGTATGTATGTATGTATGTATGTATGTATGTATGTATGTATGTGTGTATGTATGCATGTATGCATGTATGTTTGCATGTCTTTCTGTGTCGCTGGAACCATCCTTGCAGCCAGCCATTGACAGTATCGGGTCAGGAAGTATGAATGCTAATAGGAGAATAGAGACGAAGATCGATTTGACGAACTACGTCTCTGGGTTTGGCAGAGAAGCATAAAAAGAAGAATTTCGTTTCGTTCTGTTTATCGACCTGGAGACAGTTTTAAAGACATTTCTTCTTCCTTGCTTAGCTGGAAAACTTGGTCGTTGAACGAATTTTCTTCTCCTCCACATCCATCGCTTCCCGTAATTCGATCAGTCATGGAAGAGGTTGAGCCGATTGCGGAGTGGCCTGGCAGTAGACGACCTTATCCGGCAAAAGAGTCTATCCATCAAGTCAGACAGAGGCAGACAGAGAGACAGACAGACAGAGACACAAAGAGGGAGATATATAGAAAGAGAGATACAGAGACAGAGAAAGAGGGACAGACAGACACACGGACGAGCAAAGAAGAGACGGAGAGGGAGACAGAGAGAGAAAGACAGAGAGATAGAGAGATAGAGAGAGAGAGAGGCACACAGACAGACAGACAGAGAGAGAGAGAAGTACAGGTTGAGATAAACATACAGAAACAGGACGTCATACAATTTAGGATACGTTTAGCTAGCAGCATGTATTTGCATGTATGCATGCACGAATATATTTGCATGTATGCATGCATGAATGTATTTGTAAGGCGCTACATTCGACTCAATTTTGTTCCAAGATATCTCGGTGACACAATGTCAGATTGATAAAGCGTTTGCTTTCGACACAGTGTCCCCGATTTGAGACGACTTTCACAAGAAATTGGAAATTTGGATTCAAGACAAGCTGTCTATAAAACGGTTGTCAAGTTTTTAAAAGCTATAATGCTGGGTTTCTTTTCAGCAGATCGAGCTATTATTACCAGAACCTCTTATGCGGTGACTGACAATTGGAGGAAGGTCTCACCATAATGGACATCACTGGTCAGCAACCTTGACCTTTGCCATCACCGTTTGACCTTTGACGTTTAGCCGCTGATCTTTTGGCAGACAGTTGAGCAGACGCAGAAAAAGGCGACACAAGACGTTATACATGTCATACAGATTTCGAATGCCAGCTCACAAGAGATCGGGATTTGGCGCTGTTGTCAAACCCACCGTAAACAGTAATTTAGCGAATATTGCTATGCATTCCCCTTTGAGTATACGATTCCGCCATTGCTATCATCCTCCTGTCTCCTCGGCTTTACACCATTCCGTTATTCTGACGTGGCACGAAAACCAACCCACCAATCTGACTCTTGCGGGTTTGATTTTTATATAGCGCCACAGTCCAACCTGTCCTGTCAATAGCGGCCTTACGAACTTATAAGATTTATATTAGTATGCATGGGCCCTACTATATAATAATGCATGCATGCAGCCACGCGTGGTCGCAGATCTGGCCAAAAGAAAACAGTCTTGCCTCCTCCCAGAATAACATTTTCACCTAATCTTTAGCTCCTACTTTTGGTTTCTAAATAATTTGTCTTCGCACTAGTGACGCTAACGATACACAAAATGAAATTGAGAAAAATTAAATAATCTCTATGAAAAATGTCTATGTTTCTGATTGCTGGCTTTGCGCTTATCGTGTTCTTGCTAAATATGTATCCATGACCAATGTGTTTGTCCTGCCTCGAAAAATATCTGCTGGCGATTATCGTTGAAGCGTGTATAGCTTGCACTTGAGAATGAACTGGCTTCCATGTCAGAGCTGTCGTGCACTGAGGAAATGCAATGATCGTGAACAATTACGACAATAACACGCTCGGCAGAAAGAAAGAGACAGACAGTGACAGAGGCAGAGACAGGGGTAGAGGCAGAGACAAGGGCAGAAGCAGAGGCACATGCAGGCACAGGGAAACAGAGAGAGTCAATGAAAAAGACAGAGAGAGACACTCACAAAGAGAGAGACAGAGAGAGAGAGAGAGAAATAGAGAAAGAAAAAGAGAAAGACAGACAGGCAGACAGGCAGACAGGCAGACAGGCAGACACGCAGACAGAGACATTGAGACAGAGACAGAGACAGAGGCACATGCAGGCACAGGGACACAGAGACAGAGAGAGATAGACACACACACAAAGAGAGACAGACAGAGACACAGAAATAGAGAAAGAAAAAGAGAACGAGAGACATACAGACAGAGACAGAGACGCAGACAGAGGCATGGAGACAGAGACAGAAACTCTGCGATTGAGACAAAGATGGGATAAAAAAAACGTTGAAATATAACAGCGATTCCGAAAGCTTTCATGTCGACCGATCTGTTTGTGCCGCCTCGTCGTCCGAAGTCCGAACTGATCGTCAGGCGACTTTGTTGGCAGGTCGGTCTTCATCGTTTAGAAGCGTTGCGCATCGTCAACACCTGAAAGCATCCGCATGGGAGCCAGTTCATTCTCATATGCAACAACCCACGCTGGTGGTGGCTGCCGTAGTAATATTTACCACGCCTTTCATCTGCAACAAAATGCGCAACAAAATTGCTCAGCTCCATCAAATTACGTATTGAAGACGCAAGTGAGCAAAGCGCCATGCCACGGCCGCTTGGGATCATTGTCTTTGGGTAGAGGCGCGAGATATATAATGTGGTTTGGCGAAAGGGAAGGATGAGGACTTGGAGAGGGGTGAGAAGGAGCAAGAAGCAAATGAGAAATATGAGGGCAAGGGAAAGTAAATAAACGATGAAGAAAAGTAGAAGGAGGAGGATTAAGAAACGGGTGAAAGGATAAAAGGGAGAAGAAGAGGAAAGGGAAGAGGAGGATTGGTAGGAGGAGGATGGGAAAGAGGAGGATGGGGAAGAGGAGGAGCAGGAGGGAGAGTAGGAGGAGAAGATTTGGGTGAGCAAAAAGGCGAAGTGTGAAGAGAAGAAAGAATATAGAATGCAGAATGAAGCTAAAAATGGAAAAGAAAGAAGGAATTGGAGAAAATAAAAGAAAATGAGAAATGAGAAAAGCGAATCATGTGAAGCGAAGATGAAAATGAAGAACAGCATTGGAACGAAGAAAGAAGATAATTGCGAACTCGGAACGAAACCGGAGATGACGATGTCGGGAAGCGTAGAATGGAAGTAGGTCAAGAGATAAAGGTCACAGGACAGGTCGCTCTCCTCGTTCCTATCACACAAGCGATAGGAACGAGGAGAGGACTCTATAGGACAAAATAGGACAAAGACATGAAACAACAGAATGAGCAGAAGAATACGAAGGAGAAAGTGAAGGAAGAGAGGAAGAGGAAGAGGAAGAGGAAGAGGAAGAGGAGGAGGAGTGGGAGGAGGAAGAGGAGGAGGAGAAGGAGGATGAGGAGGAAGAGGAGGCCATTCTCACCCCAACCATTCTAATTCCGGATGATGAGAAGGAGAAAGAGGAGGAGGCGGAGGAAGAGGAGGAGAAGAGGAAGAGGAGGAGGAGGAGGAGGAATAGGAATAGGAGGAGCAGGAGGAGAAGGAAGAGAAGGAGGAGGAGGGGGAGAAGGATTCCGATCATTCTCACCTCAACCATTCTCATTCTAAGAAGGAGGAGGACGAGGAGAAGGAGGAGAAGGAAGAGAAGAATGCGGATGACCAGACGGTGTTGGCAAGAAACTAGCAAAGCGGCTCAACGATGCATGTGGCTATTTAGACTACAGCCTATATACTCCAGCCCGACAGAGACTGTCATCAACGACGGCTTCAGTTCCTATCCGCTCCGAGCGTGACCAGAATGATATCTGCGTGGATCCTGGCGAATGACGCCAATTGCGGGCGACGACCTTAGTACAGAATATATTGCTTAACGAACACGCGCCGACCTCTTCGCTTTCTCTACACATCCTTTGTATGCGATTACATCTTATGAAGACGGCGACCTACATGACTGTGTGTATACATGATGTAGGCCTAATTCACATGTGTAGTTACTTACGCAAACGCCTCTATTATATAATAGTGTCTGTTGCATGCTGAAACGATACTCTAGTCTGCACACCTTGATAGGCGCTTCATAGATGCCCATTTATGCACCCATGCGAGCATACCTACGTACAAACATAAGTACCTATAGCCGTATGTAGATCTATACATATAATATATAATTATAGATCTGTATATATATGCATATATATATATATATATATGCATACACACATGCTTGTGTAAGCATGCGTGTGTGCCAATGGAAGTGGTGGAAACGCATGAATTTTAACCCTTCCTATTATGAATAACAATGTACACGCGTGTATATGCAATTATACATAGATACTTGCTTATGCAGTTGCATGCATATATATATATATACAGACACATGCACATACGTGCAGATATAGGCTACATACATGCGTACATGCATAGGCCTATGCATGCGTACACACATTCATACACGGATGTATACATTTCTGAGATTCCCTAGAAGGGTATCTGAATGTCACACATTCAACGAGGCCCTCATTTTCGTCTGCATGGCTCATAGCCTGAATATTTTCTCTGCTTATCAGCCGCAATGATAGAGGAGGTTCTTTAAGCCATGCAGCTGGCTTTCACTACGCATGCAATCCTTTCCTCCTCTCTATTCCTCTGGGAAGACAGAATGGATCTGATGAAGTGACCGGCGACGTCTTTTCTTATATACAGCCATGCAGTCTCGTTGTATATAAGGCGTTGCGTTGCTCTGCATCTTCTGCAGATTTGCATAAAGTTCATTGGCACACAATCACAGCCTGGCATGTATATGATGTCATTACATGGAATTTACCAGGAAACGTTTTCCGCTGGCAGTGAACGCCTGGGAACGCCAGACGGAGAGAATGAGGGCCGCGGGCGCCTAGAGAGACCCTGTGACGGGCCTCTGCCAGTGGGCCTCTACCGGCGGCCCATATACATAGCAGGGTCCCTTTGTCGGCGGCATACGTAGAGGCCTTGCCGTGGGGCTCCTTGTGGGTGGCCTATATAGGAACCCTGTCCTGTGATGGGTTTTTAACTCCGCCACTGGTTGTTGTCTGCCAGTGCCAGTCGCAAGCATGGATAAAGGAGGAGGGCGACACTAATCATCTTTGATATGGCAGTGTCGTTAAACATGCAACAAGAGAGAGAGAGAGAGCGAGAGAGAGAGAGAGAGAGGGGGAGAGAGAGAGAGAGAGAGAGA
>OX457044.1:43248343-43288406 GCA_949752735.1 Lumbricus terrestris | reverse complement strand
AAAAGTCAAGTCTGCTAACAGTTTTCCATTTTCCAATATAATATGCCTGTCAAACGTTAACAACGCGGGCAACAGCAATTTATCACTGAATAATATCAGTTTAGCGACACTGTTATGACAAAGATTATCAGCATCGCCCTCCCCATTATCTACGCTTGGGACTGGCACAACCAAACCATTTCCACGACTCTTCCTATAATAGTCTAGCGTTATTAGAGAGAAAATACTTCGTAATTGCAGTATTGGGGGCCGTGCGTGTCGGTTAGGGTCAGGTTAGGCGTCGTGACGGTCAGAAAGTCGGCTAGGGCTAGGGTTAGGGTTAGGGCTATGGTTAGTGTCGTCATTAGGTACTA
Source organism: Lumbricus terrestris (assembly GCA_949752735.1). NCBI lineage: Eukaryota > Metazoa > Annelida > Clitellata > Crassiclitellata > Lumbricidae > Lumbricus > Lumbricus terrestris. The sequence goes on along the minus strand of OX457044.1, from coordinate 43,288,053 downwards.
TCCAAAGATGTTGCATATGCTTCGGTTCCCGATACTGCAATTACGCCATAAAACTTATAATAGCCGCCTACCATGACCAGTCACTAATACTCTGACAGTAGGCTACACATGATGAAGCCGTAGATAACAATGTCCGTTGCATTTAACTTGACAAACCATCAGCGTTTAAAACTCACCGGCGTTTAATGATTTTCAAGACGGTTGATTATGATCAGAATAAGAACCAATTCAATGATAAGAAGTAACCATGGCAACGTTGTTCTCATCACAACTAACCAGCACAGTCTAACTGCGAGCTGCATTTCTGAATTATTTGTGACGTCAACAATCAACGAGGCATTATTCATATTGATCTGTATTATGACGTCAAACATGGGTCGGGTTAAACTTGCTCGATGATTTTAATAGACCCGGGTTAACTTAAGTAATTATAATAAGGATGATGATGACATGCAGAGATTTTAGTGCCATAAGTTCGTAAGCAATCGATTTAAAATCGCTTGCGCATGTGTTATGACGTCAGCAACTTTTGTTAGTCTGCACAATGACGTCAAAGCGATTGTCATGTACTGTAACAGTATATACAGTTAACACACAGCAACGTGTGAGCTGCGCCCGCTGCGGCCCATTGAGAGGTAATAATTGTAATTGTAATCGTGATCGTACATTTATATAGCGCACCTTCAAGAGAACTCCTCAGAGGCGCTCCCGACCTGACACCAAGCCACAATCAAAGAGAATGGTTTTCAAACGCTTGCGGCAAAGGTGGCAAAGAAAGACAAAGAAGCTCATTACGGAGACTATAGTAGGTAACTTATTCCAGAGAATAATATAATGTAATAATATATAAATATAATATATTTCAATGGTGTATGCAATGTGACAGGTTTAACTTATCTAATTACCTTGCACTATGAGGTCAAGAATAGCCGAGACTTGACTAATATCTTAGTTTCTACTCTACTACTCTGACGCCGTTAATAGACTGCGCTGAAGATATAATTTATTCTGAACTATATGTTTTCAACCTCAGCAGGTTGAAGAACTTTGTTCTAAATCTCATCAGGGCCGAAGTACTGAGTTCTTATTCTCAGTTGGTCGATGTACTATACATTGTACTTGTCTTAATTCATAATATCCTAAAACTCAATGGATTTGTGAATCGCCAACCAGCGTAGTTCTTCCCCGCTATGACCCTGGATCATACCTGGTCAACTTAAATGCATTAGTCTTGACATATAACCCCTTCTAGGATGGAATAAAGAAATCCTCTAACAATTATTTCCACACTATATATATATATATATATATTGCGTATATATATATATACGCAAAAACACACGAATCATCATGTTTCGAATATATCGTGTATACGATTCTCAAACCATGTATACAAATCGCAGATTAATGTTCCTGCTTCATAATTAACTAATAAGAATTGACTAAAACTGACGGTTGGATATTAACTGTTCGACGATCAGAACCGACTTAATTAAAATCTCCATTACCAGGACGACGTCACAGGCGCTGTTGCGTAGCAAAGAAATCGTCGCACGACGAGATTAAGACATTGCAATTAAGCGTCGTCACCCCCTGCGGGCGACAGCCTTCACTTTGCACTTATAATGGCTGCGAATATATACACATATACATATATATAGGCCCATGTATATGTATTGTGTATAAACAATATCATATATATATACAACTGCATACATATATAATTATATATATATATATATTATATGAATTGGTCCAGATGTACGTAATAGGCAATGGAATAAGCTCTATACGTGCTACATATTAGCAATTGATGGATTATTTTTAGACGTATCCATGCGCATACGACAATCTGAGTTCCAATGCTGTGTGCGTGTGTTTGTATTATCACGTGTGTATGTGTGTGTTTTTGTGTGTGTGCGTGCGTGTGTGGGGGAGGGATTAGTATCTACATCGGATATGCAGGCGATGGATGGATTTATATAATTGTATAGGACGCAGGAGAACAAAATGAACGGATATATATATATATATATTTATATATATGCATGCATAGGCCTATATGTATATGTATTCGATATAGTGCGCTTTGTATTCATCTCTAGGCTTATAAGCATCGCTACATTGTGGACCATTTGTCATGAAACCAATTCCGGTGCAGTATACGCTTAGATGAATCCCTGCGTTCGCTTAGCTTCTTGCTGTGAGCGCTGACTTATTTCGCCATTGAGTCGCTCTGAAAACCAATGAGTCGGTCGATGGCGCGTCCTTTCTGACTGACTGACCGGCGCTTGGCTCGTCTCCCATAGCGCATATATATATGGAGCGTTCATCGCCATTATTCTTATCTAGCTCCTTTCTTTAATTCTCATTCGCCTTTTGTTCTAACTCTTTGTTGTTCTACTTGTTCTTAGTAGTGTAGGTAGTGCCGGTCTAAAACAAGATGGCGGCTAATTGCTTTTTAATTGCCCTTGTTCCAGAAAATAATGGCTTTTTAATTGGATAATTGCCCTTGTTCCAGAAAATAATGGCTTTTTAATTGGATAATTGCCCTTGTTCCAGAAAATAATGGCTTTTTAATTGGATAATTGCCCTTGTTCCAGAAACTATGAACAATTACCCTTGTTCCAGAAAATAATGGCTTTTTAATTGCATGCTGTTCCAGAAAATAATAGCATTTATAATAGGCTGTTTCAGAACCCTGGAGTGGCGAATGTAATTATTGATGACTAATGGCTTTTTAATGATGGGAGGTGGCTGTCATCATTTGACCTCTAATAATAGCAATTACCTTACACATCCGGCTGACCGATCCAACGTGTAATTACTTCCTTTTTGATTTATAATCCTTTCATGTATATAATGTATATATGCATACTAAGCATCACATGTTCCAATTCGACTAATCATCAAACTTTCAATAATTTCCCATGATAGGGAATTTCCTCCAAGCTATTTTTACAATTGATTGTGCAATACACATATTATAAAAGAGAGACTTGAATAGACTTGAAGCATTTCCTGTTCATTCTCGATGCGACGGTATTTACAAGGCAATACGACGAAAGATGACTGCAGCACATATGCTCGTTCCAATTCCAGTGAGTATGAATTTACTTTGTAACATTGTAGCTATGCGGAGGACAACGGTAGATCCTATCCAACCAAGAAGGGTGTATCGTTCAACAAATCTGCTTGGGCGAGATTTCGTGCATGTCTGGATGATTTGGATCGAAATGTCGATCTTTTGAAAGCGAACCAGCCTGTGGACGTTTACCAACATCTCGGAGGTCGCTATTATGCAACAATTTCCAAGGACTTCAGATGTGTGAATATTCGACGATACTTTCTTCCACCAAACTGCACCAAGGAGAGGCCAACACGCAGCGGAATCGCTCTACGTTTGGACGAGTGGAACAATCTTCTTATCAAAATTGCTCAGCTCCACGAACACTTGCCAGAACTTAAAAATACTATGCCGTGTTATGCCTCTTTAGACCATTCAAACCAGCTAGGTTTTGTGTCGTGCACACAATGTAATCCTTTTGGACTTTAAATCTCAGCATTTCTGAATAAAGAATGTGTATCAAATGAATCATATCTTTTACTTGTATGTTAGAAAAATAAATAACAAACACATGGAAACGTTTCAATCATTTTTTTTTTCTTCAACACAATCTTCATCTTTATACACACATGCAAGCATAATCCCTACGAGTGTCTCTTTTAATATACATGATATATTCAAAACATACTAATTCCGCCATTATTTATATCAAGTGTCTTTATATAATGCAATATCTACATGGCCATATGCAAATGAGTCGGAGGAATTTAGAAGAAATCTCTTATCATCATAAGGGGAAAGTGCTGCTTTGCGAATTTCAACGGTGTGTAGTTCGTGCTTCGTGCTCTGTATGGTGCAGAATTTGGACTCTGTAACCTTTTCTTCAAAAATACAATTTCTATAGTCGGAGTGTCGAATACACTTCTTCACGAATCCCTTCTTAATTCCTTTAGCAGTCTTCTTTTCCTTATCGTTAGGAAGTAACAGGCTATACATTTTCGACCGGAGGCCACAGAATTCCAACACCGCATCTCCATTACATTCATCTTTAAACTTCCCTATAACTTTGGAGTTTGTACGGCTATGCAAAAAGTGCCCACAGGGGTAGTCGGACGTGTCATATTCATGCAGATTCCGCTGCATGTCAGTATATACATCAGATGTGAAAATATGGTAACAAAGGCTATCTGTGTCAGTGAAAAGGAGTTTGCAAGCATTTCCATAAAGTGGTATTATATGCTGGTAGTGGAATTCGTACATTTTTAATTTAGATATGTCCAAAATGCACATTCCAGCATAGAGGGGCTTATTCAGATAGACGTTGGACGTTGTCAATTTCACAACTGTTAAATCTTCGTTGATTGTGGTATACGACTCGAAAGTCGGGCGCGCCACGAAACGTTTGGCTCGTTTCGCATTCATGACCAGCTTCACATCAAGATGTTTCCTGTTGTTTTGCATGGTCTTACCATAAATTGAGTTGTTCATCAACTTATAAAGATCCTTTTCAAACGAAGATTTAGCAGCCTGTCGTTTAGATGTGTTGAAGTCGATGTATTTCTTCAACCACCGACTTTGGCGAAATTCGAGAATTTTGTGAATTTTATCCAATTTCAAGCCCATTTTGATGTAGAATTGGAGATTGCGGTAGTGAACGACGTACCGGGTCTTTGGCAGCAGGTTGGGCACCAATTTTTCGACTCCGGTACCAATGTTAGATGAAATTTTCTGAGAAACGGACTTTGCGTAAGGTGATATCATGTCCGGTCGTATGAGCAGTCTCTCAGGTGCAAGGGGATAGTCGTTGTGGTCGTCGTGGAGATGTGATGGATACTCCAAGTCCACGTCCAACAAATACCCCAAGTCGTCGTCTGTCGAATTAGTGTCCAAGTCGAAATTTTCAATTTCATTGTCGCCTAAGAATCTGAATTTGCCTGTTGGGAGAGGTTCGGACATGGCATAACCGTACAAGTTATTACAATCCAAGTACATTATATAACTGTTTGGAATGTTAGGGTCGTATCCTTGAGCGAGATACGGATTGTTTGCCTTTGCGTATCGATTGGAAATCATTGACACGCCACCTCTCATGCCACGCTCTACGAAAAGATAAATGTCCGGATCGGTGATGAGCTCCAAATTCACCTTTGTCATACGTAAGCAAGCGTCAAAGCTCAGTCCTGGGCTGCTGTAATAGTGGAGCGCGTCGAGTCCATAAAATTCCAACGACATGCTTCGAAAAGATTCGAATACGTCGGCCAGTAAAATAACGTCAGTCTGCAAGTACAAGTCGTGGTAGTCCTGCATTGTATGCATGTCGAACGTCTGCCAAATTTTCTGTGCGTAGTCATAATCGTCCTGCGAAATGTCTTCTTCGGTCAGTTTACTGTAGAAGAAGCCTTTGGGTGGCAGAGTCCTTTCGGTCATTCTGCCGGCTGATGTCATGTATTCGTAAGGAAATACCCCCTTACGCAAGAGCAATTTGAATTCGTTCGGAAAAAGCCGACGCAAATGCAAGAATTTAGAGTCATCTTCTTTTGACAGATTCTTCACCAACACATCCAAACTGCAATTTAGAAATTGTAACGAGTCCAAAAATCTGATATTGTTCACTTCAAAAGAAAGATATTTTTCCATATTTGTGGCTATTACGTTAATTTCTTGCGTTGCAAACTCCTTTGTCATGTGTTTGAGTATGAGATGGGAGTCATAGCCTTTGAGATTGTGGAAGACGACAGGAAGAAAATAGTTGGGGGTCTTCTGTTTGCTGGATTTTGTGGGCTTACGAAATTTCATTTTTAGGTTGCAAGGCGAGCAGAGCGCAGAAATAAAGTTACCAGTCATGTGACAGTGGTGCCGAACTTTATTGTGAGATGTGAAAGCTGTAGAGCAAGATGGGCAGGAGGTGCAAGAATCAAAGTCTAGCCTCTGCTGATGTGTCAGAGGCTTCATCGGCATGTTCGTAGCAAGTATTTTATTAATACGGGTCTGCTCAGTTTTTACATGAGCAAAGAAGCGACTCATAACGTCAGGTCCCGAATAGACGCAAGGTTTGTTATCATTCAAGTGTGGAAAAGATGACACAGTCAGACAGCAGAACCCGCTAGGTGTATGTGTATCCAGAATTTTAGTTGAATTTCCTGCAGCAGATTCATTTGGCGACAGGTAACTTTCAAAATCTGCGTACAGAACGTACGGCACAGGCATCTCATGCTGTATATTTGAGAATTTTAGATTGCAATTTTCAGGTGTTGGATATCGCACCGACTGAAGGCCGTGCTTGCCACAGTTGTCAATGTGAGCATTTTTGCCAGCGGCGGTTGTGAAGCAATAGAGGCAGTAGGGGCAGGGGAAGGTTCTGCTAGTAACAGAATTTCTTCCCTTTAGAAGCGCGGAAAGATTGCGTACTACGATGTAGTGGCGCTTCTCCCCATCATCGAGCAAAAGAAGATTAGCAATATATTTCCTACCCCTGTGAGCACTTGCGTATAGAGGCGTAAAGGACTTATCATCTGTGTTAAAGTACACGACATTTATGGAATACTCGGGATTCAGCGACTCAAAGAGCGCGATCTGTTCAATTGTGATGGGAAATTTTATCCCAGCAGTATAGAAGTCATCCACATAAGGTTTGTAGTGCTTAACTCTATGAGGATTAGCAGATTGGAAATGCGAAATTGAAATCAGCGAGTACAAAAAGCAAAGATTGTCATCGTTTTGAATGTTTAGCGTTGCATGTTTCCTAGCCAGATATTGCGGAGTGGGTATGTAGCTGGAGCCGCCTACAGGATCGTATACGGCATTGCACAATTTAAAATCAACTACACTGTTCACTATCCAACCCGAATTTTGTGTTGTAAAATTGTCTACCAGTTGGTCGATTCGATCAGCGGCTTCCTGTAGTTGATCAGGTATTTGATGCGGCTGCAGAAGAATTGATGGTGTAGATTTGAAGTAGGCGATTGTGCTATTTTCGCCTTCTGAGGTTTCTCTTTGGAATTGTACATCTATTGCCACATACCATTTCACCGGTCTAAAGAGTCAATATATTTGCATATGCATAAGAGGTAGTGAATAAATGGCAAAATTTGCAATATGTTAAGAAGGAAAATAACTTCAAGATCAAACACAAGAGAGTGAAAAGGTAAAAAAAAAAAAGAATTTCGCTAAGTTCAAAAGTTAGTAAATGCCTATGAAGCGCCTAAGAGGAATTTTTGCAAATACAAGCGGTATTATAGAAGAAAAGTTTCCATGTTCTAGGCTTAGAATGAAATTTTCCAAGTACAAAAGGTAATTGTGTGATGGGAGCTCACCCTTCATCTCTGAATGTGTCTTCCAGCGTGCTGATCAGACGGGGCGCTTCTCCCTGCAGCATGTCGTGAACGTCAGTTGTTTGGCCCGTTGGAAAGGATATGTCGATGAACGTATTCTGAGTGGAAGTTCGAATGGATGGGTTGATCTGCTTCTTGGTGCACGTGACGCACATGTCCTGTCCAGCTCTGAAGAATCGTGAAGACCGGCGAGTCTTACATTGAACGCACTCTTTACGCACAATACACGTTTCACAGATTCCATTCACCAGATTCAGCTTGTAGTTGTGGCAAGAATCGCATCGACCTACAGGTTGACAAAGATTAAAGTTCGTCATATTTCATATGACAAAAGCGCACAAAGCACATATTGCCTAAACGAATAGGATCGCTTAAAGATTGTAAAAGTCTACAATCCTAGAGTACAATGTATGTGTGTGTGTAAGACAAATAAGAAAGATAAAGTTAGATTTTATAAATGTAAAGTACAATTTTTAGCGCATGAACGAAAAACTTACGCGTTGGTTCATTCAGAGTGCTGGATGCTGTATCTTCGCCAGTCGATTCTTTGAATGTTATAATACCTGTTCCATCACAATCTGTAAGAAACACAAATAATAAGTTTTGTATGTGAAAATTGTTACAAATCGAAGGTAATACAGACAGTCATTTTGGAATTCTATATTCGTATAGTTTAATTTAAAATTAACTTACTCTGCTTCTTCTCTTTGGGCTCTGTGCTTTCGTCTGTCGGGACTATCCGTCTTTTCGCTAAAAATAAAAAAATAAAAAAAAATTTATGTTTGATGTGTGTTTGAACTTTATTCAGTATTTCATATTGTTAGAATTATAATATATAGTATATTTGTTAATGCTGTGTATAATAAATATAATTGCATTGAGGAGCTACCTGGCATTTTTCCACGCTCCAATTTTCTGGCTTCTTTCTTCTTTTCCTCTTCCGCCTCTATTTGAAGCACATAGCCCAAAAGTTCTTCGTCGCTCATAGGCCCCCACATTTCGGCAAGCTCAGTCTCCTCTGCAGATGTCACCAGCACTGAATCATCCAGATCCATTACCAAATCTGTACATATGATAAAGAAAGGTTAAAAGAATATATGCATGAGTAAGGTTTATAATAAATTCAAAAAAAAAATATTATGGATGTAGTATAAGAAATGAGAGTTTAAAATATAAGATAGCTTCGAGTTTGTTATGTACTTACTTGTTGAATCGAGAAATGATGTAGAAGCCAAGTCTGTTCGACGACCTGGTGCCGCCTCCCAAGAGGGACCTGGCCGCGGCTCTATCGTCACAGCCGCCGCCGCCGCCGCCGAGGCCGCCGCAGCCGAAGATGGCCCTGCACGAGGTTCTGGCGCCGCCGAAGGCGGCCCTGCACGGAATCCTAGCGCGGCCGAAGATGGCCCTGCACGAGGTTCTGGCGCCGCCGAAGGCGGCCCTGCACGGAATCCTAGCGCGGCCGAAGATGGCGCTGCACGAGGTTCTGGCGCCGCCGAAGGCGGCCCTGCTCGGAATCCTAGCGCGGCCGCCGCAGCCGAAGGTGCGCCTGCCACCGCGCCTGAGCTGTGCTCGCCAATACCGAGATCTGCAAAAGAGAAAATTGCTAAATAAAAGTTTGTATTTGAAGAATATGCAAGAATTTGATGGTGGTAGAGGCATTATGACACTACTACTTGTAAATGATAAAATGTAAAATTTTATGAAAAGAGAAAATTGCTGAATAAAAGTTTGTATTTGAAGAATATTCAAGAATTTGGTAGTGATAGAGGCATTATGACACTACTACTTGTAAATGATAAAATGTAAAATTTTATGAAAGTTCTATTCAAGGATACTGAGTAGCAAATATGAGCTATTCAAAGTGTCAATATATTAGAGGCCGCCTGTTGTACAAGTGTCAGTCCACAATGTGTGTAATGATAAAAAAAAATTTGCTAACGCATATAAAGAGCAAAATTATATAGAAAGACTAACTTGAACGCGTTGCGAGTTGAAAAGAATCCAAGCCATTTCGTGCGCGCATTCTCTCTGCAATAGAATTTTAAAATGCTATAAAATAATTTCGATGAGTTCTTTCAAATATAATATAGTGCAGATAGATATATTTTGGAAGAATGCTACTGTTAAATGTGCTATATACAAAATTATTCAGAGTCCATTTTGTTGAAATATTAATTGACTAGAGATCGAAAATTCATAAATATTATCTATTTATTGAAAATGTAAATCAAATTAATATAATAATGCATACTCAATTCTTGCAGTCTTGCGATAATTCTCGCCTCATCCTTTTTGAGTTGCTCGATTTCTGCACGAAGTTTAGATTCTAGAGAAGAAATAAAAGAAGTGTCAAATAAAATAACGTGTGTGCAAAGAAATTTTATTTTCGGTAGCATTTACAATTGTGCGAATATAATTCAAATAGAGAAATTCATTAGTTACATTTAAATTATTTCTGTATTATACTCACGAGAGCTCATACTGCAGCTGTAGTAGTCGGTTGATTCTGTCTAAACGTGTAGAACGAATAGCTGATCTCGGCTGTCGAAGATGAAGAAGTCGTCTGTTGAAATCGGAAATTCGTCTGTGTTTAGCCGCTGTCTGAGACCAGATTTTATAGAACTCTGGAGGGGTGGGATGAAGAGCAATGAATCATTATTCAGTAGATCAAATGGTGTCATTAACCATCAAAGTCTGTCGTCAGATATTATAATTCTATGGAAGTAATTATGCGTTGGACCGGTTAGCGGATGTGCTGGTGTAATTACTGTCAAATGTGATGGATGTTGGTAATTACTCGTTGGACCGGGTAGCGGATGTGCGCGTGTAATTACTGTCAAATGTGACGGATGGTGGTAATTACTCGTTGGACCGGTGGCCGGATGTGTGGAGCAATTACTGTCAATTGTGATGGATGATGATAATTGCTCGTTGGACCGGTCGCCGGATGTGTGCGGCAATTACTGTCAATTGTGATGGATGGTGATAATTACACGTTGGACCGGTCAGCCGGATGTGTAAGGTAATTGCTATTATTAGAGGTCAAAGGATGACAGCCACCTCCCATCATTAAAAAGCCATTAGTCATCAATAATTACATTCGCCACTCCAGTGCGAGTTGGGTTCTGAAACAGCCTATTATAAATGCCATTATTTTCTGGAACAGCATGCAATTAAAAAGCCATTATTTTCTGGAACAAGGGTAATTGTTCATAGTTTCTGGAACAAGGGCAATTATCCAATTAAAAAGCCATTATTTTCTGGAACAAGGGCAATTATCCAATTAAAAAGCCATTATTTTCTGGAACAAGGGCAATTAAAAAGCAATTAGCCGCCATCTTGTTTTAGACCGGCACTACCTACACTACTACTCTTGGTCTCTATATAGTTCGTTCTTCTTCTATAACCGTTCTTCTTATCTTATTCTTTTGCTCTGTTCGCTTTGCTCTTTGTGTCTTTTCCAGAAACATGAAGTGATCGAGATACAGAAAGACAGTTGTGCAATTTGAACATGTGCGTTAAAGTTCGTACATCTAAGTGAGTAACTATAGCCATCACTTCCTTTGAAAACGCGCAACTGAACATCAAAATCACAATGCACATTGTGCATTGCACAATGTCACATGCATGGAAGCAATTAATGGTAATTTTTTGTATTATATTAACGAATGCTACAGCTTGATGCATATGCCGGTAGTGAACCTCTTTCTTGTGACGAGATCAGTAAAGAAAATTGATAGGAGTGCAGCAGAATGACCAAGGTTAATCCACAGACTGACTGAAAATGACCGAAAGACCGAATGACCGACCAAGCAAGGCCGCTATAAGGAGTGTTTTGGGTATTTTGAACAACCACCCCTCCCCGAAATGAAAAATGTTGAAAATGATATGATGCATAAAAATTATACTAGCATGCACATAATGTAAGAATTACAGTATGCAATGTATTGGCAGCCCAGAACCCGCAGGAGATGGCGATTTTATGGAAGAAACAAGCATGAAATTAGATCGTTTTACGCTGCGGTGAAGGATTTTCAGCAGGCGATAAATCACACGAAAAGCATGCGACGACTAAAAAAATGGTCATCAGAAATTTCGAGGATTAAAAAAGGTCGTCCGAAAATTTGACCGAAAAAAGTTTGTAAACACTAAACACCCCCCGAAATCAAATCCTGGCTACGACCTTGCGACCAAAGACCGAAGAACCAACCAAAGACCAAAATACCGAAGAACCGACCAAAGACCGGACGACCGAAGTACTACCTCCAAACCTCCGAAAGACTAAAAGCCGTAAATTACTGACCAACTGATCGGGCCATTAAGTTGAATGATTGAGAGATCGATGACGTGAATGGATGAACTGATCGATCGATCGATTGATCGATCGATCGATTGATTGATTGGAGGAATGAGACAAACAGCAGGAAAACCTCCTCTTACTCTTCTTCTTTTTTCCTCTTCTTTTTTCCTCTACTTCTTCTTATTCATCTACAAATCACTTGTCACATCTACAAATTATCCATTAATTCAATGAACAATGATCTATTGATGAAGACGCATTAATTTTCATTTTGCTTACTTTTAAATTAGGCTATCACGTACCAGGTTGCGGTGTGTCAGCCTTTTTCTTTCCATAAATTAAACGACTATACGGGCATTGGCCCAGGTTGTCCTTCATGCCTCTCTCCCAATATTCTCTTCATTCAGACAAGGTGGTCCAGCTGCTTCAAGATGTTAATGGTATGGAGCAGACCTGCTGACCGGACCTTGAAGCTGGGCAACATGACGCGAGACAGACTCAGACAGAGAGTGGCGTCGGACTCTTAAGGGGAATTGAGCCCAATGATACTGATGATGATGATGATGATGATGATGATGATGATGATGATGATATATTCTTCCTCTTTCTCTTCTTCTTCTTCTTCTTCTTCTTCTTCTTCGTTTTCCTCCTCCTCCTCCTCCTCTGCATTATTCTAGAATAAATTAAGGCTCAAACGGTGTACTCACTCTGTCACTTGTTGCTGCTGGCCTGTTGCCAACCCGGCCCGAAAATAAGACATAAATTTTTAGTGCGCCAGATCTAATTAGTCATGCCGCGCTTTCCTCCCACGACCACCATATTTGTTTCTAGTGATGAGATTAGGACCGGAAGTGCTTGCAGCAGTTGCACAGTAGATCACCGATCGAGATTACATATTGCAAGATAATAATTATTATGGGTGGAGCTGTCAGTAACAACAACAGCGTGATTTAACCTATTATTATGGACCTATGTATAATTATAGCAATTGCTATTACAGTTACTATCCCTGCCTAAGCTCTTTCTGTGTTATTGTCGCAAGTGCCACTATTGTAACTATTGTTAGAACGTGCGATTGTGATTGTCCTTAATTATACTTTGTGTATAGTTACACAGTGACTTATTATTGATCTGAGAGCTCATGATCCGGTAACTTGAATCGAACTTAATTATAGTAGACTCTAAACACGGTTTCTTAGTAGAGATATCACGGACGAGTCATTGTAATTGTAATTGAACATTTATATAGCGCCGCTCACAGATTCAGTGGCGCTCCCGACCCAAGCTGTGCTCCCGCTAACAAATAGTATAGTCTTGTCGACTATGAAAACTCTGCCTATGCTGGTCTCTCCTCTCTTAACCTCTCTAAACTTCAGTCTATTCTTAATGCTGCTAGTCATGTAGCGTCATCGACCAATCGTTTAACAACAGATGATAAATACAGAAATGACAATATTATAACTAAGTTTTGTGGTTAATGCGTTGCGTTGTAGGCCTAGTTGTCGTCATAATCAGTGCCTAAAACACTCAGAAATCTCAGCCGTGGAGTAAGCTTACTCTTCGTCGAACTGTCAACACTCTGCTTGAAATGAATGCATTGTGTCTGAACTGGGAACTAACGATTCTGTTGCTAGGTCTACAATATTGAACGAAATCGTCCCCCAGACAAATCAACTGCCCGCTGTGCAATGATTAACTCCATATTTATGAAACGCCGCATTAAATCCAAGCACAAAGCAAAATCTTATTCGCGGGGAACCATGGTATTCACGATGTTAGCTACATGTAGAGTAGTGTTTTCGTTTCTTTGCATAAAATTATGGAGGGTTCGCAGTCGAAACGCAACAATCAACAACGGATCGAGATCCACAATGTTTCGGGCATACAGACTCTTCTCTGCATTAGTTTCAATGACATTCCTAACAAGCAGGTATACATTAGTTCGTCCGGACTGAACATACCTTAGTCCTGGACTGAACAATGAACATACCTTCATCCGGACTGAACATACCTTAGTCCTGAACTGAATATACCTTCGTCCGGACTGAACCTACCTTCGCCCTGGACTGAACATACCTTCGTCCTTCTTTTCTTCACTGTTCTGTTCCATTCTGTCTATCTTTCCTTCCTTCATTCCGATTCCTTCCTACCAGCCGAAGCCTCCACCTCTGAGCCTCAAGGTAACCGGAAGAGGTCGGCAGAATTGATGGCGGCGTAACAAAGGCACCGCCAATCCTTTAATCTTCTGCGGTCTGATATTCTGCGGTGTAGATCAAAAGATTTCGCGGCGGCTTCAAAGGTGTCGCAAATAAGCTGACTTTAGCGACGCATAGCGCTCGACCTTTACGGCTGTTATCAACCCGCTGCCCCCTTATGAAGCCGATTAATTCACTGGCTGGTCCTGAATGGATTATTCATAGTCGACTTCGTGACACCATCGACATACTTACTAAGAAAACCTGGCAGCGATGCGTGAAAATGGCTCAGAGAAGCCATCAACCTGAAGGAGCGCCCGAGCCAACGTCAATAACTCCTCAGTTTATTAGAAAATCCAGTTAAACTAAGAATCTATTTTTGTGTAATAAGCGGTGCCAATAGCGATCTGGTCATTCATAGTAAATGAGTAATGGTTCATTGATAGATGCTTTACATAAGTCTGCATTATGACCCAAACAATGGATATTAACTCATGTATTGGTCTGTATTATGACACAAACAATAGATATTAACTTATGTATCGGTCTGTATTATGACGTAAACAATATAACATTAATTGGGCTATTAATAGTTTGCATCATGACGTCAACATCATAGAAGAAAATTTATATGTTAGTTTGTATTATGACGTCAACAATAGACCAGAGATTAATATACATAGTAGTTTGTATAATGACGTCAAAGAGGACAGGCTAAATCTTACAGCCTGTTTTATGACGTCAACAACAGGCCAGACTAAGAATATTGCTCTGCTATGACGTCAAAAATGATACGCCTGACTTATTTACTAGTCTTTATTATGACGTCAACGACAGCCACGACTATTTTATTACTTTGTATTATGATGTCCTCAACCATAATTTTTATACGGTCGCAAGATTTATTCTTATTGCTCTGTGTTACGATCCTACATAGTGGTTAACAGAACCTGCCTAGCTATAATTATATATAATTATATTATTATATTAATTATATAATTATATTCTTGTGCTTTAATGACCGAAGACGTTAATGACGTGTGACGATTTTGTATCATGACGTCAGCAATGAGCTTAATATTTTTATTTATTTCTTGCATTGTGGCGCCAAATGTTAACTCCTCTCTCAATTGTTATGACGTCAGCGATAGACCATGGGACGTTGTCCATCTCTTGATCTGTATGTCGAAAAGTGACTTTTCTTCAACCGTCTTTGATCTGAGTGATGAATTATCTGGTGACCGCTGGTGACCGCGGACAATGCCGTTTTCATCCTCCTTTGTATTATGACGTCAGCAACAGTCCTATGACTGTTATGCTATAGATCGGTTTATGAGTCTGTATTGTGACCTCAGCAACAGTCCTATAGCTATAGACTATAAATAGGTCTATGAGTCTGCATTATGACGTCAACAATAGTCCTATAACTATAGGCTATAAATAGGTCTATGAGTCTGTATTATGACGTCAGCAATAGTCCTATAACTATAGACTATAAATAAGTCTATGAGTCTGTATTATTACGTCAGCAATATAGTTCTATAACTATAGACTATAAATAAGTCTGTGAGTCTGTATTATGACGTCAGCAATAGTCCTATAACTGCAGACTCTTAGATATATTCTTATAATAATATTATGTCCAATGAACCTACTCGAAGGCTAAAAAGTGCCATGAAGAATTGTTTCTCGGCTACACCCCTGCACACAAAGATCGTCATTTAGTCGAAATAATTAATGTTTTTTACTACATGCCGAATCTTGCAGTGCATGCATAGAGATTACACACTATACACATGCAGTCGTTGCAAAGTAGGTCTAAGTATCGCAATGAAGCGTTATGTCCGCTTACTGATAATATGACAAGTCCTCCAGCCACAGAAAGATCGTTTGATAAGAATGAGCGGAAATAATGTAAAAGGAGTGAATGTCCTCCGGCGATCAGTCTAGCATCTCTATCTGTTAAATCTCATTTCATTGCATTTCTATAGTACCCTATCGTGTTGGCGTCAACACTATAAACACTATACACTACGATCGGTCCAGTATAGAACTTCACGAAGTCACGGAAGAAGCCGTGAATACCGATTCTTGGCATTTGCCGTTAATAATGTTGGGAATTTTCCGTGATTTTGTGTTAAATTTTTAGTCAAAGTTTTACAAACGTAAACTTTGCGGCTATATAGCCTATATAATTTGGCAAGGATGGCGCACATTATTGCAGAAACAATACATGCCAAAAGTTGACCCTGACCCCTGACACAGTGTGACATTAGCAGAGCGTCCTGCAGTATGTCGATGCTATGATTTATGCATGCATGTAACTAAAGTATAAGTATAGATTACCTTAGTAATACAAACGCGATTTTATGCATGACGTTTACATTAACATTTTTATCGCATTATACATTTATAATCGTTGCTTCTTTACTATTTGCGCCATTGTGTGGTCGGATATGAATGAATAAAAGAGAGAATTCATGACATGAGTTCCTGCCATAAATTTTCTATAATTTTCTATAATTTCTTTTGGCAAGCAAGTAAACTTAGTAAAGACATAAAACTGTTCTCACATTTGAATAGTATTGCCAACGCCAGCAACTGGTCTATCATTTTGTCAATAATTAAAATGACTAAACGAGCAATAGGGTTATATATAGTATTTTATTAGTAACTAGCTGGGGTATCCGGCGTTGCCCGGGAAATTTAGGATTCGATCCGCTCCCGCCACGACCCACTGCACTCCACACCCCCCTCCCCCCACTGCACTCCACAACACTCCGACCTCCACGTGTACGCTCCGACCTCCACTTGTACGCCATCCGTGAAATTTGAGTTTGCGGGAAAATTTCCTTCCCACCCGCCACCCCCCCCCCACGCCCTCCACAAACCTCGGCCCTGCGGGCCGAGGTGTATGGAGGCGAGGTGGCCCGTGTAAACATCTGTCTAGCTGTAACGTTTCAGCTATAAGTGTTAAAATAGGCACGACAACGTGCTGTCACGCTGGTACTCTGTTTCTTTATAAATAATCTGATCATATTAAGCATTTATTTTATTGAAGAAAAATATATTTGAGGCTCCTCTTTATATAATCTTATATACTCCTTGGCCGATGGCATGTATCTTTTCACAGGGCTGTACGACAGCGTACGATTTTCATGCTAATTAAGCTTGGCGAAAAATGATGTCAAAATATGACGTCATCGGCAACAGGCCGTTACTGAAAACGATTGAAATACGGCGACGCAATTGCAGGCTTTGCAGCGGTAGGCTATAGCCGCTAGCCCATACATTAACACAGCGAAATTTAAAATGTCTGTTTTTCGAAATCTAAAGTGAATAAAAAGCTGAAAATAGCGTACTTGGATGGGTTTGGTGAACGTTTATCTATATGCAATGTTTCAGGTCAGTAGCTGCAAAACTGTGAGCGTGCATCGGGGCCAAATATATATAGGCACATCCTTTCTTATAGATATAGATTAGTCCATTATGACTGCAGGCAGTCAATGAAGTTTATCATTTTCTTCAAACATATGCCACGTCATCCATCAATAGTCCTGGAATTTGATTGTACATAAAAATAGAGTTTAGACATCAATTATTATTTTAGGCGATGATGTCAGCCAACAATAAGCTAAACACTTTCACAGTAATATTCCGAATGACGTCAGCTAACAAATGGCCTAGCAATGAATTTATGCAATGACGTAGGCTATGCCAATCAGTAGGTAGATTGATTCTACCTACTGATTCAGCACTTTGTAAGTACTTTTATTGCGTCACCAAAAAACAGCCTCACCGGTGAATTAGTATGATTACACTACGACGTCACTCATCATAATTATGGCCTAGCAATTTACTAATACTATGACACATATACATAGTAAATATAATTTACTATGACGTCAGCTATGCAGCAAAATATTTTAACATATCGTGACGTCAACCAGCAAATGAACAGGCCTTTACTAGTAAACAACATCGTAATCGTAATCGTAAACTCGAAATTTCTAAAGCGCCACTCGAAAGCCAAGCGCGGGGCACCAGCTTATTCACGAGCGCTGCGTTGAGTTAGAAGGGTTGTCCGCGAGAGTAGTCCGTGGTGGTCCTGGTCGAGTTACCATAAGATCAGGATCAAATGCGTTGAGTTAGAAGGGTTGTCCGTGAGAGTAGTCCGTGGTGGTCAGGGTCGAAATTCCATAGGATCAGAGGGGCGGAACAGCTATTAAGGCGGGTGTCGTTTGGGCCGGGAATTGGAAGGTGGAGGATCAGATGAGACAGGGTAAGAGTTCGCGAAAAGGAGTGTCTTGAGTTTTGAATGAAAAGCCCGAGGTGTGATGGATAGAGGAGCCTGAGGAAGGTGATGGTGTGTGATTAGTAATGATGGCGGATGGACTGAAAAGGATCGGAATTCAGGAGGCAGTTCATTCCAAAGGCGTGGTGCTGAGATGGATATGGCTCGGTTGGAGAACTTGAGATGACTTGTGACCGGCGGTCGAGAAAGTGTAAGGCAGGCGGATGATCGGGTAGAACGGGTAGGTTGGATGGTGAAGAGTTCGCGAAGATAACTTGGCTGAGAGCATTGCAAGGAGTTGTAGGTTAAGGAGAGAACTTTGAAGTGGATTCGCTCTGGGATTTTCAACCAGTGAAGTGATTTGAGGATGGGGGTGATGTGATGATGTCTGGGTGTTCTGGTGACGGCTCTAGCTAGAGAATTTTGAATGAGTTGGAGGCGCTTAAGTTGTGAGGAGTCAAGGCTTAAGAACAGAGAGTTGCAATAGTCAAGTTTTGAGTGGACGATGGACGTCGCAATGGTAGAGGCAGTTTTGAAATCGAGCATGGGTCGGATGCGACGGAGGTCCCGGATGTGCATGAAGCAGGAACGCGATAGGTTGGAGATGTGGTTAGAGAAGGAGAGATGCGAATCAAACATTACACCAAGATTGCGGACAGGAGCATCAGAAGTAAAGGTAAGAGACGAAGAGTTAGTCGATAGGTGTATTGAAGGGTCTGGGATTTTCTTGATTTGGTCAGGAAGTCCAAGAATGATGAACTCTGTTTTGGAGGGGTTGAGGCAGAGGAGGTTGGAAGACATCCATTTAGAGATTAGATTGACCACATTGAGAAGTTGAGCAATGGAGGTGGAAAAAGAGCCTGGGGAGAAGGAAATGAAGAGTTGAGTGTCGTCTGCGTAGAGATGGTGGTCAACAGACGAGGATTTTATGAGATGGCTTAAGGGAGTGGTGTAGAGAATGAAGAGCAACGGACCAAGGACGGAGCCTTGTGGAACGCCACAAGATAGTGGAAGGGGTTGTGAACAGTGACTGGAGGCTTTAACAGAGAAGGATCTGGAAGAGAGATATGACTGGAACCAAAGTAGAGCAGTGCCAGAGACGCCAAAAGAAGAAGAGAGACGGTTAAGAAGAAGATTGTGATCGATGGTGTCGAATGCAGCGGAGATGTCGAGGAGGCAGAGGCAGGAGACTTGTTGATGACTGACGGCAGAAACCAGTTTATTATACACAGAGACAAGTAGAGTTTCTGTGGAGTGATGTTTAGTGAAGCCTGATTGGTGGGGGTTGAGGAGTGAGTTGGAGGAGAGGTAATCGTTTAGCCGGGAAAGGACAATTCGTTCGGTTAATTTAGATAGAAAAGAAAGGTTGGAGATGGGTCGGTAATTGGATAGGTTTTCCTTGTCAAGAGTTGCTTTTTTCAGAAGAGGAGTGACGAGAGATTGCTTGAAGACCATTGGGAAATTGCCAGTGGAGAGTGAAAGATTGATAATTTTAGTGATTATAGGAATGAGGACGGAAGCGCAGTCTTTTAGGAGAGCAGTTGGGATAGGATCCAATTGTAGCGAAACTGGAAGTGGCGGACAAAGTGGCTAGTGAAACTCCACTGCTTGGATCCACTGTAACGTAACTGCACGTCACGGCTATGTCGATGACTATGCTTCTGCTGTACCAACGTCCACCTCTTCAGCTTACCAGGATGTCGAGGGAAGGAATGGTAGTGCGTCGCGCGTCGAGTTCCGCCTCTCCTTTTTGGGTAGAGGTCTTTGTCACCGTCAAGCGTCGATAGATGAAGAAGAACAACCGTCAGACAGTAAATAACCGTACTTTATTCACGTCGAACTCAGTAACTTCAACACGAACTCGAAGAACAACGTATTCAAGTGAACTGGAACACAACCGTAAAGTACGTCGAACTGAACCTAAACCTTAACGAACTTCACTTCTTAGCTACTAGCGGAAGACCGCAACACGTGCCTACAACGCGCCTTCGGCAGCAACTGAAAACGTACTGCACTCAACCTAAACTGTCTCGAGCTCCGCGAGTGCCTTCGGCGGCAGGCGAAAAGTAACTGAGCTTAACGTACAACTACGTTCGAACTCCTCGAGCGCCTTCGGCGGCAACCAAATATCGAGTGAGCTTAACCAGAACCTCCACGAGGTCCGCGCGTGCCTTCGGCAGGCAACAGAAAAGTAACGGAGCTATTGGCGCTCTTCACGAGCTCTTATTTATACTATCCAAGGGGGGACTTAAGTCCCGGGGGACTTAAGTCCCGGGGGACCCAAGTTTCCCGCTAAACTCATGCACTCGCCGATCTCCTATACAAATTAAGGGTAACCCCAAATCTCGGGAGGGGAACTTACGGGTTTTGCACCCAATGACCTACCACTAAGGGGAGGGCAACCGTCATGCCTGGCACTCCACGCAAAGGGGGGGACTCAAGATCAGGAAGGGGACTTGTCATGCCAGGCCCTATACTAATCACACCCATACACTAAGGGAGGGCTCCAGTTGCTGCGTACTAAGTAACCTCCGCCCGAAAAGGGAAGGGAGGGGGGACTTAAGTCCCGGGGGGACTTAAGTCCCTGGGGACTCAAGTCCCTAGCAACAAATTAGCTCTACGGCAAGGCCGTCGTCAAACGCTACAGAATGACGTCATAGACGCGCCGGCGTTTAAGCGCGCTAAAATATCTACGCTAGCAGCAAACCTTAAGTGGTGCATTAATTGCAAGTGGCCTATCGCCACAACATCCCTCCCACTACGATTAGAAGTGTCCTCACTTCCCTAGGAGTAACAGAATGCCATTAATGCAACACGACCGCTATTAAACGTTCGACTAATCAATTCAACAACTTATAAACTAGTATAGCAATAACTGACACGAAGTACTTCCGTACATAACAAAGAGCGACATCGCTCAACGTCGTTTCATTTCACACGCGAGTCGAACGACTCGTAAACAGCGGAAAGTTAACATTCTTATTTAACCAATTCTTTAATACGGAACAGCATACAACGTCTCACCAACAGGGTGCAGGAGATGGCGCCGAAGTCACTCCACATCCGATGAAGAGGAAACGCTGACGACATCCTCCGGAGAAGACGGCGCCAGGGAAGATGCGAGCATCGCGTCGCTCGCTGAAGCCATCCGCGCGCTTATTGAAAGCGCACGGGCATGCGTATCACACGCTTGGGTCGCGTGGTGGTCGTTACGTCCTCTTTGCGGACTTCCACAGGACTCTCGTCCATCCTTGGAGAGAAGTCTTTATGACGATGAGGAGATGCGCAGCGTGCTCCATCATCGGGGACAAGTTCTGCCGGGCGAAGGTGTGTCTTTCCCTCGAACGTCCGGCGCTTCACGGCTGTTTGGAGAGGTTCGCGCACCAGTCGGTACGCGACGTTCGTCTCATCAGCGGACATTTCGACGTGACTGTCGTAATTACTGGCATCATGATTGTAGTCTGGAGGTCGTCCGCAGGAGAGGTCCAACCGCAATTTCGTCTTTCGGCCACGGAGGAAGGAGCGAAGACAGAGGCTGGAAGACTCGTGAGGAGAAGCAGGACAGGCGTCGAGGGTACGAGGTGGCGTCCAATCCAGACTCCGATGGCTGCTCGTCGCCCTCCCCGGCACCGTGGGAAGGGTCCCTGAGGCCCACCCTATGAAACTATTCCCTCTGGGAACCTGCCCCCTATTCATCCCTAGCGCTTCACGACGCTCCCGAGCCAATTTCCGTTTAACACCCTTTCCGTTGACTGTAAAAACTGGCACCGGCGCTCCGACCGTGACGATCATGGCCGTGCCACACTTAACCACTACTTCGGCGGACTCCTCGTTTACAGCGGGCTCCATCGTTCCGTCTGTAGGTCTGCCGTCACACTTTTCATCCACCGCGGTTCTACGCGGGAGTGGCCGACGTCTGCGAGTCTGCCTCGCGGGATGTACATTTCTCCCGTCTATCCGACGCATAGCGTCCGCGTTCCCACACAAGTTCTCTTCTTTTATCGAGGCAACCTCGCTAACTTCATCTAGCGTCCGGTCCAAAACCACTGGTTCCTCGTTCAAATCTATCCTCTTCGCTGTATCTTGGTCCGTGTCATCGTTAAATGGTGCTCTATCAAGGTCTCTCTCCGTCATCCAGGCCGACACAGCAGAGGGCAGCTCCTTGTTTAAGGTACTGCCAAGTACATCATTCTGGGACCTCGGCGGAACAACAACCTCGTCGGCGACTATCACGCGCCTACACCATGTGGTCCCATTACCCTTGACTAATGGAATCCGTCTACGGCCAATGAATAGGGCTCCCATTCCAAACCCTAAGCGGCAGCGCTGCTCCCTCAACCAGTCCATACCCAGCATGGGGTCCACTATCTGGTCAGATACCAAGAATAGAGTTTGGACTACAAATCCTCCACTAAACTTAATGGGGACGCTAATCTCACCTAGGACATGTATATCCGACTCATTGGCTGCCATCAAAAGTCTACCACAGGGACGGACTTCTAACCCCTCTACAGCATAGAGCGGTACGAGGCTCACCTCAGATCCTGTGTCAATCAAGTTCAACTGTGACTTGCCGTTGATGACTCCACGGATGTATATTGCGTTGTTGGTGCCTCGGTCGGGTACTCTCTGGCGTGTAGTGTGGTTGACTGTTATCGGCTCATCAGTCGTCGAAGTTCCTTCTCCTGTTGTAGCGGAATTTCTCGGGCGATCACGTGGCCGACGTGGCTGTCGGCGGTTTCGCGAAACATGGCCGGCACGGCCGCAGTTATAGCAGGTCACCGACCTGCCCGAGTTCTCTGGAGCAGCGAAGTCGTTTCCGGGGCGAACATCTCGACCCGGTTCGTGATCTGTGCGTGTGCGGACCTGAAGATCACGGAAATGCTGATCCATGCGATTTTCCATGTCCCGCTGCCACCGTCGTTGTTCTTCACGTTGCGTAGTCAGGAGGCGATCCATTTGCGTTAGGATCTGTGTATTCACGTCCACCTCCTGCGTTGCACGTACCCGGTTCGGTGGTCTCCGTCGATCGTCCGGATCTGCCATCCGCTGATAAGCTTCCATTCGCAGCGCAGAACGGAAGGCCTCGTCCAAAGATCTGGGCTCTCTCTCACGTACCTTGAGCGAGAGTTCACGGTCCCTCATTGCTTCCAAGAAGGCATCTCTGGCGATGATCTCCGTCGTTTCGTTTGTCGGTACAGGGTAGGCGAGGACGACCAGGCGACGAACGTCATGCAGCAGGTCGCTCAGGCTCTCGTCGGTGCGTTGACGTCGATAGTAGAGCTGAGTCCGAAACGTTTCGGCTTGGCCATCTGTCCCGTACCTCTGCCGTAGGCGATGAACCAACTGTTCGTAGCTCACGTTCTGTTGAGCTCCGAAATCCCACAGCAACTGGGTGGCGGCTTTCTCCAAAGAACAGCGTAGAAAGTCGACCTTGTCCAGCGCGGTCCAACAGTTGTGCCTCGCGCACACTTCGAACTGTGCAAGAAATGATTCCAACGATCCAGTTCCGTCGAATCGTCCAGGTTTCATCTGCATCGAACGGTTTCTCAGTAAACCGTCGTCTCTTTCTCGTCGTGTTGTCACCGTCGTCAATTCACTCATCCTCTCACGGTTGCGCGACGTCCTCGGCCTCGGGTCGTCGAAGTCAAAGTTCTCTAACCGATGTTCTCGATCCGGACGTGACTCCAAAGACTGTCGTCTCGTCCTCGTTACTGGCGAAGAAGCTCTGGCAGTCGCACCATCGCCGTTCCACGTCGTAAAGACAACTTCGCTTTGTTCGTCCTCCATCTATCGTTCGTCAGCTTGCGTAGACACCCCACTTCTGGTACCACTGTAGCGAAACTGGAAGTGGCGGACAAAGTGGCTAGTGAAACTCCACTGCTTGGATCCACTGTAACGTAACTGCACGTCACGGCTATGTCGATGACTATGCTTCTGCTGTACCAACGTCCACCTCTTCAGCTTACCAGGATGTCGAGGGAAGGAATGGTAGTGCGTCGCGCGTCAAGAGTTCCGCCTCTCCTTTTTGGGTAGAGGTCTTTGTCGCCGTCAAGCGTCGATAGATGAAGAAGAACAACCGTCAGACAGTAAATAACCGTACTTTATTCACGTCGAACTCAGTAACTTCAACACGAACTCGAAGAACAACGTATTCAAGTGAACTGGAACACAACCGTAAAGTACGTCGAACTGAACCTAAACCTTAACGAACTTCACTTCTTAGCTACTAGCGGAAGACCGCAACACGTGCCTACAACGCGCCTTCGGCAGCAACTGAAAACGTACTGAACTCAACCTAAACTGTCTCGAGCTCCGCGAGTGCCTTCGGCGGCAGGCGAAAAGTAACTGAGCTTAACGTACAACTACGTTCGAACTCCTCGAGCGCCTTCGGCGGCAACCAAATATCGAGTGAGCTTAACCAGAACCTCCACGAGGTCCGCGCGTGCCTTCGGCAGGCAACAGAAAAGTAACGGAGCTATTGGCGCTCTTCACGAGCTCTTATTTATACTATCCAAGGGGGGACTTAAGTCCCGGGGGACTTAAGTCCCGGGGGACCCAAGTTTCCCGCTAAACTCATGCACTCGCCGATCTCCTATACAAATTAAGGGTAACCCCAAATCTCGGGAGGGGAACTTACGGGTTTTGCACCCAATGACCTACCACTAAGGGGAGGGCAACCGTCATGCCTGGCACTCCACGCAAAGGGGGGACTCAAGATCAGGAAGGGGACTTGTCATGCCAGGCCCTATACTAATCACACCCATACACTAAGGGAGGGCTCCAGTTGCTGCGTACTAAGTAACCTCCGCCCGAAAAGGGAAGGGAGGGGGGACTTAAGTCCCGGGGGGACTTAAGTCCCTGGGGACTCAAGTCCCTAGCAACAAATTAGCTCTACGGCAAGGCCGTCGTCAAACGCTACAGAATGACGTCATAGACGCGCCGGCGTTTAAGCGCGCTAAAATATCTACGCTAGCAGCAAACCTTAAGTGGTGCATTAATTGCAAGTGGCCTATCGCCACACAATTCACACTGTTTGCTTGGAAGAGAATTTAACAGGAGTGACACTTCAGCTTCAGAGGCGGGGTTGAGAATTGGAAGCGATGACTGAGAGACAGGAGGAGTAGGATTTGGAAACGGAGATGCATCGGTGTTGGAGGATTGTGAATCAAGGAGGGACTGCAGTGTGAAGCGAAGGGAGGAGACTTTATCCGAGAAGAATGAATCGGCCATAGAGGGGGCTGGAATGGAGCTTGGCAGTGGAGAGGGAGATTTGCGATGAAGGAGAGAGTTGACAGCTCTCCAGAGATGGCGAGGGTTGGAGGAGCTGGAGTGAATAAGTGAGGAGTAATATTTCCTTTTTGTAGCAGTGATGAGTGCGTGATATCTGTTTGTGGCTGATTTTAGGTTTGAGAGGGCTTTTGTTTTGGATAGAGAGTCAGTGGCGTCCTTGTAGATGTGCTGAAGTCGCCTACGGAAGGTTTTGAAAGCTTGGAGGTAGGAAGTGAACCAGGGGTTAGTGGCATGTGAGCTGGGTTTGGTGATGAGTGGTGCGTGAATGTCAAGGAGGTCGGAAAGAGTGGAGTTGTAGCAGGACAGAAGGTCATCAAGGGAGGAAGGAGGATTAAGAACAAGTTGAGAACTGCAAACATCTTTAATGAAGGCCTGGGAGTCGATGGACCCTAAGCGACGGAAAGAATGAGTGGAAGGAGGAGGCCGAGCAAAGGGTTTAATTTCAACATGCAAAAGATCAACAAACAAATGGCCATCATTCATTAGAATATAAATATATATATATAATTATGACGCCTACAAATGTTTTGTCTTAATTAGCTCACAACAGTATGACGTCACCCAACAATTAGCACATCGTCAGTGCGTTTTGCAGCAGAATGCTATTATTGTTACACATTATGATGCTGTCAAAAAATAGATGACACAAACATAGCTTAGCAGAGGTTTTGACGCGAACAAGGAGACGTCCTCAAGCCTATGCTTTGTTGGCACGTAATGTATTATGACGTCGACAAGCATCAGACCTATAGCTTTAGCTAGTACAATAATAGCATGACGTTACCAACAAAACAATGGTCAAACAATTTTACAATTCCTTTAATAGATATTGTGACGTCGGGTAGCAATAACCCCGGAATTATATACGCTCGCGTTGCTATTGTTACGACATGTCCTGCGTGGTTAGCTAATTTTCTCTTCTTTTCGAGACTCTAGATTCTAATGGAAGTTATAAGTATCCATAACAATTATTTCAGCTGCACATAATAATATGAAATTTGATTTCGCATGTGAAATTCTAAAGCGAGGTGAAAGCTAAGATGCACATTTAAGATTCTCATAGTGCACTATATACTTGTCTGAATTTTGCCATGATGTCAGTTTGGTTTTAACCTGTTGTAATAGCCTATATAAAGCAAGATTTATGTATAAATATATTTCAGGGGCGGATCCAGGGGGCCAATCCGGCCATGGCCCCCATTTAAAAATTGCATGGACGTGGCCCCCATTTGGTTTCAACAAGTCATTAAATAAATGTAGTGGGAGAGAAAAAGAGGACATCAGGCCCCCAATTAAAAAAATCGTACGGGGCGTGGCCCCCGTCGGTGACTAAAAAAGAAGGTCATCAGTTTTTTGGCGACACAACGAAATTTTTCCCCTGTCCCACCAACAGGACCCAAAATTTTGGCTCCCCTTCGAAAATTTCTGTATCCGCCCTTGATATATTTAGACCATATCATATAAATGTATACACAGTAGTACATAAAATTTAACATAAAACAGACTGCATGGCAAATCGGAGTGAATTGATAGTCTAAGTATAGTCATTCGCGCAAATAATTATACGGCCACTCAGAGCATCACCGGGTACCTTCTCATCATACATTAGCGCTAAACAAATAAAGAAATAACGACAATTAGACGATATGCGTCCGTATACGAAACAGACCGAGTTTCCTATTATAGCATGTCCTTGAGAACGTATCCATCTAGATGGCCACATGATGTTCCAACCCAGTTCTGAATGAATCATTAACCTTTCGCAGTCAATAGAGAGTAAATTACCGACTGGTTTAGTTGTAGTTTACTGTTTTCTGCAGATTCTATAGACTGGACGTATTTTCTTTATGGGTCTAATGAAACGAGCTGAAGAGAGAGAGAGAGAGACAGACAGACAGACAGACAGACAGACAGACAGACAGATAGACAGACAGACACACAGAGAGAGACAGAGAGAGACAGAGAGAGAGACAGAGAGAGACACAGAGAGAGAGAGAGAGAGAGAGAGAGAGAGAGAGAGAGAGAGAGAGAGAGAGAGACACGCACAGAGAGAGAGAGAGAGATACAGAGAGAGACAGAGAGAGACAGAGAGACAGAGAGACAGAGACAGAGACAGAAACAGAGACAGAGAGAGAGACAGAGACAGAGACAGAGACAGAGAGAAAGAGAGAGAAAGAGAGAGAAAGAGAGAGAGAGCTAGTAGGAGGAGTCGTTAGCCATTTCGCTCAATATCGGCGCACAGTCAAGTATACCTATAAACTTAGATTTCCAATTTTCCAGCGGACTCGTTCTCCCGACGGACTGAGAGAGAAACTCTTCAGCTTTGACTTTTGTGCATATATATATTATGTTATAATATATATATATATATATATTATATATATATTATTTATATGTGTGTGTGTGTGTGTGGTTGAAGGAAAATTCCATCTGCTAATCATATCTAGTATTATCAGGCATTGATGTGGCCAACGGCTTCATGTGGAGCACATGTACGATTGCGCCTCCAGTCTTAGGTTCTGAGAGCCGGAGGATTCCAGGTTCGAATCCACCTCAAGCCGCTGCGTTGGGACCCTGAGAGCAAGTCCTATACTCGCAGTTGCTCCCGCGCTTCGGCGTGATACTCCGATGCAGTGTCCGCTTTGTAGTCGGGAGCGCCTCTGAGCAGCGGGTTTGAAGTGGCGTCATAGCATATGCGAGAAATCTATATTATAATTCCGAAACACTTTCCATATGTTTGTTTATTTGTTTGTACGCTTTTGACTCTCCCCTGCAGAATAGGCTCGGAAATGAAACAGCGTCGGTTTAAAAAAAATTGCAATCGATTCTTACCCAAATTATAAGGTCAGCGCAACTATTTTCAGGTTTTAAATCACTTTAAAACAAAAGTTATTAGCGTTTTAAGACAGATTTCATCAGTAATTGATCACGCTGGCGCGTTAGTCAAGAGTCTACACCGCATGACGTCATACCCGCACAGTAATAATTTCCGTAGCGCCCCGCAGGGGTGGGTCAAGTTTGGCTTTTTGGGGAAGCGAGGTGGGGTGGAGGGTTGGCGAAAACCCGAAATTTAGCAGTCAACGATGGATACCAGAGTGGAGTAGTGTTTAAAACCCTAAATTTCACTTTAGAACTCGAGTTATAAGCGTTTTAAGACAGAAGCGTTTTAAGACAGATTTAATCGCTCACGCTTTGGTAAGCAGTATCGAGCTTTAGTAAAGGAGTCTACAGCCCGAATGACGTCATACAAGTCCAGTAATAATTTCCGTAGCGCCCCGCAGGGACGTGTTACGTTTGGCTTTTTGAGGAAGCGGAGTGGGGTAGAGGGTTGGCGAAAACCCTAAATTTAGCGGTCAACGTTGGGTACCACAGTGGAGTAGTGTTTAAAACACTAAATTTCCCGGGCAACGCCGGGTTACACTTCTAGTAAATAAATATAATGCATATAATTATCGTAAATCAAAAGGCGTCGGCTGGTTTTGGCTCCAATATTAACTGTAGATAATTTAAAACTCAGTTGGGGTGAGAATGGTGGGAATCCGATTGGTCAGGCACACCGCTGTCAGGTGACGACAAGTTACCAATCAGGAACAGACAATTAATGTATTTAATGTAGTGAACATTGATGTGTTTGAATGTAATGACTTTGATGCAGTGCTATGCAAAACAAACTCCTCGGCGTAGGCTACCTAAATACCACAGATAAGATGTGATGACGAGTTCTCTGCCCGAGGGCAGATTCATTGGCTCTACGCCCTGGAGATGAGATGAGTGAGATGGTTTCCCGTTGCCTTTCTCACAGACAATTGTGGGTCAGCAACTTGTCCAAGGTCGCTACGACCGGGTTGGCTTGAGTATAGATTCGAACCTGCGACCCTTCGGTCACAAGGCACAGAACACATCGCTACACCACCGCGTCCCACACATGTGACATGTGAACTTATAAATATAACTAGATGTGTAACCCGGCGTTGCCCGGGAAATTTATGGTTTTAAACACTACTCCACTGTGGTACCCAACGTTGACCGCTAAATTTAGGGTTTTCGCCAACCCTCTAGCCCACCCCGCTTCATCAAAAAGCCAAACGTACCCCGCCCCTGCGGGACGCTACGGAAATTATTACTGGGCTTGTATGACGTCATTCGGGCTGTAGACTCCTTTACTAAAGCTCGATACTGCTTACCAAAGCGTTAGTGATTAAATCTGTCTTAAAACGCTAATAACTCGAGTTCTAAAGTGAAATTTAGGGTTTTAAACACTACTCCACTCTGGTGTCCATCGTTGACTGCTAAATTTCGGGTTTTCGCCAACCCTCCACCCCACCTCGCTTCCCCAAAAAGCCAAACTTGACCCACCCCTACGGGGCGCTACGAAAATTATTACTGTGCGGGTATGACGTCATGCGGTGTAGACTCTTGACTTACGCGCTAGTGTGGTCAATTACTGACGAAATCTGTCTTAAAATGCTAATAACTTTTGTTTTGAACTGAATTAAAACCTGAAAATAGTTGCGATGACCTTATAATTTGGGTAAGAATCGATTTCAAGAATTTTTTTAAACCGACGCTGTTTCATTTCCGAGCCTATTCTGCAGGGGAGAGTCAATTCTGTCAAAAGCGTACAAACAAACAAACATATGGAATTTCTGCCTTATAATATAGATTATGGCGTCTGCAGAGTCGCATAGTCTGAAAAGATGAAGAATACATAAGAAACAGATTACTCAGTTCTATAGTGCCAGGCCACAATGGTCTGCGCCTATTTGAGCATCACTGGTAACTGCTACCAGCAGACAATAGTCAGGGAATGCTGAAGGAAACTGTGGCGAGTGGGGTGGGGTGGGGCGAAGCAATAAGTCTGCGAGCGATCTCGCTTGATTTGCGCAATCGACCGCACAGCTGAAGCAATTAGCGAATGAATGGCTGTGGAAAGAGAGAATCGCTTAGTCTGGGTTAAGCGAAGAGTATACGTTGGTCGAACGAGACGTTCGCTTCAGTTGATCGTTCTGTGTGTCGTTCAAGCTCTTCAGATATAGACAGACAGAGGGAGTGATACACAAGAGCAGGGCAGAGGGAGGAACACACAAGAGCCAGGCAGAGGGAGGAATACGCAAGGGCCAGGAAGAGACAGGGACACACAAGAGCCAGGCAGAGGGAGGGATACGCAAGGGCCAAGCAGAGGGAGGGACACACACGAGCCAGGCAGAGGGAGGGATACGCAAGGGCCAGGCAGAGACAGGGACACACAAGAGCCAGGCAGAGGGAGGGATACGCAAGGGCCAAGCAGAGGGAGGGACACACACGAGCCAGGCAGAGGGAGGGATACGCAAGGGCCAGGCAGAGGGAGGGATACGCAAGAGCAGGGCAGAGGGACACACAGAAGCCGGGCAGAGAGAAGGACACAGAATAACCAGGCAGAGGGAGGGACAACGAAGAACCAGGTAGAGGGAGGAAAACAGAATAACAAGGCAGAGGGAGGGACACACAAAAACCAGACAGAGGGAGGAACGCAGAATAACCAGGAAGAGGGATGGGCACACAAGAGCCAGGAAGACGGAGGAACGCAGACTAACCAAGCAGAGGGAGGGACAAAGAAAAGCCAGACAGAGGGAGGGACACACAAAAGCCAGGCAGAGGGAGGGACACACAAGAGCCGTGCTGCCGTGGGGCCAAAACAGTCGCCATCATTAGAAGAGCAAATGAGCATCTCTTCTACGGAAACATTATTACTACTACTCCGCGGGGAAAATATCCCGAAGGAATTAATCGGAGTAATATGGTCTGAGTGAGGTCGCATGAATTGACTCGGTCCTCTTGGTTGAGCGCATCTTCCGGGAAGAACTGAGCGACCAATTTCTGAGTAAACGTGTACGGTACATGAAGTATTCCTTTCGGCTGACAAAATATAATTAATGCTGCTGATGATGACGATAATGACGATGATGACGATAATGACGATAATGATGACCACCACGATAATAACTAAGACGATAACGATTAGGCTGAAGAAAATAGAAGAAATGAACAAACGTCAAATGTATGTATGCATGCATGTATGTCTGTATATGTGTATGTATGCATGTATGCATGTATGCATGTATGTTTGCATGTCTTTCTGTGTCACTGGAACCATCCTTGCAGCCAGACATTGACGCTATTGGGTCAGGAAGTATGAATGCTAATCATAGGAGAATATAGACGAAGATCAATTTGACGAACTACGTCTCTGGGTTTGGTAGAGAAGCATAAAAAGAAGAATTTCGTTTCGTTCTGTTTATCGACCTGGAGACAGTTTTAAAGACATTTCCTTCTTCCTTGCTTAGCTGGAAAACTTGGTCGTTGAACGAATTTTCTTCTCGTCCACATCCGTCGCTTCCCGTAATTCGATCAGTCATGGAAGAGGTTGAGCCGATTGTGGAGTGGCCTGGCTGTAGACGACCTTATCCGGCAAAAGAGTCTATCCATCACGTTGGACAGAGGCAGACAGAGAGACAGACAGAAAGACAGACAGACAGAGAGACAGAGGGACAGACATTGACACAGAGAGGGAGGGAGATAGAAAGAGAGATACAGAGACAGAGAAAGAGGGACAGACAGACAGACAGAGACAGACAGACAGACAGACAGAGACAGAGAGGGAGACTGAGATAGATAAAGACACAGAGAGACACAGAGAGAAATAGGCAGACAGACAGACAGAGAGAAGTACATGTTGAGATAAACATGCAGAAACAGGACGTCATGCAGTTTAGGATACGTTTAGCTATAGCAGCATGCATTTGCATGTATACATGCACGAATGCATTTGCATGTATGCATGCACGAATGTATTTGCATGTATGCATGCACGAATGCATTTGCATGTATGCATGCACGAATGCATTTGCATGTATGCATACACGAATGCATTTGCATGTATGCATGCACGAATGCATTTGCATGTATGCATGCACGAATGCATTTGCATGTATGCATGCACGAATGTATTTGCATGTATGCATGCACGAATGCATTTGCATGTATGCATGCACAAATGCATTTGCATGTATGCATGCACGAATGCATTTGTATGTATGCATGCACGAATGTATTTATATGGCGCTATACTCGACTCAATTTTGTTCCAAGATGTTTCGGTGACACAATGTCAGATTGATAAAGCGTTTGCTTTCAACACAGTGTCCCCGATTTGAGACGACTTTCACAAGAAATTGGAAATTTGGATTCAAGACAAGCTGTCTATAAAACGGTTGTCAAGTTTTTGAAAGCCATAGGCCTGATGTTGGGTTTCTTTTTTTCACCAGATCGAGCTATTATTACCAGAACCTCTTATGCGGTGACTGACAATTGGAGGAAGGACTCGCCTTAATGGACATCACTGGTCAGCAACCTTGACCTTTGCCATCACCGTTTGACCTTTAACGTTTAGCCGTTGACCTTTTGGCAGACAGTTGAGCAGTCGCAGAAAAAAGGTGACACAAGACGTTATACATGTCATACAGATTTTGAATGCCAGATCACAAGAGATCGGGCTTTGGCGCTGTCAAACGCACCGTAAACAGTAATTTAACGTATTATTGCTATGCATTTCCCTTTGAGCACGATTCCGCCGTTGCTATCATCCTCCTGTCTCCTCGGGTTTACACCATTCCGTTATTCTGACGTGGCACGAAAACCAACCCACCAATCTGACTCTTGCGGGCTTGATTTTGATATAGCGCCACAGTGCAACCTGGTCTGTCAATAGCGGCTTTTACGAATTTCTAAGATTTGTATTAGTATGGGTCATACTATACAATGCCTTCATGCAGCCACGCGTGGTCGCAGATATGGTCAAAAGGAAACAGTCTTGCCTCCTCCCAGCACAACATTTTCACCTAATCTTTAGCTCCTACTTTTCGGTTTTTAAATAATTTTCTTCGCTCTATAATGACGCTAAAGATACACAAAAGGAAACTGAAAAAATTTAAATAATCTCTGTGAAAAAATGTCCAATTCTCCATGCTTATAATTTCTGGCTTTGCGCTTATCGTGTTCTTGCTAAATATGTAGCCATGACCAATGTGTTTGTCCTGCCTCGAAAAATATCTGCAGACGATTATCGTTGGAGCGTGTATAGTTTGCACTTGAGAATGAACTGGCTTCCATGTCAGAGCTGTCGTGCACTGAGGAAACGCAATGACCATGAACAATTACGACAATAACACGCTCGGCAGAGAGACAGAGACAGACAGAGGCAGAGGCAGAGACAGAGGAAGAGGCACATGCACGCACAGGGGCACACTGAGAGAGACAATGAAAGACAGAGAAAGACACACACAAAGAGAGACACAGAGAGACAGAAATAGAGAAAGAAAGAGAGACCTAGCGACAGGCAGACAGAGACAGAGGCAGAGCCAGGTGCAGAGGCACATGCACGCACAGGGACACAGAGAGAGAGAGACAATGAAAGACAGAGACAGACACACAAAGAAGGGCAGAGAGATACACAGAAATAGAGAAAGAAAAAGAGAACGAGAGACATGCAGACAGAGACAGAGACGCAGCCAGACACATGGAGACAGAGACAGAAACTCAGGCTGCGATAGAGACAAAGATGGGACAAAAAAAGTTGAAATATGACAGCGATTCCGAAAGCTTTCATGTCGACCGATCTGTTTGTGCCGCCTCGTCGTCTGAACTGATCGTCAGGCGACTCTGCTGGCATGTCGGTCTTCATCGTTTAGAAGCGTTGCGCATCGTCAACACCTGAAAGCATCCGCATGGGAGCCAGTTCATTCTCATATGCAACAACCCACGCTGGTCGTGGCCGCCGTAGTAATATTTATCACGCGTTTCATCTGCAACAAAATGCGCCACAAAATTGCTCAGCTCCATCAAATTACGTATTGAAGACGCAAGTGAGCAAAGCGCCAGGCCACGGCCGCTTGGGATCATTGTCTTTGGGTAGAGGCGCGAGATATATAATGTGGTTTGGCGAAAGGGAAGGATGAGGACTTGGAGAGGGGTGAGAAGGAGCAAGAAGCAAATGAGAAATATGAGGGCAAGGGAAAGTAAATAAAGGATGAAGAAAAGTAGAAGGAGGAGGATTAAGAAACGGGTGAAAGGATAAAAGGGAGAATAGAAGGAAAGGGAAGAGGAGGGTGGGGAAGAGGAGGAGCAGGAGGGAGAATAGGAGGAGGAGGAGATTTGGAGGAGGGAAAAGGCGAATTGTGAAGAGAAGAAAGAATAGAATGCAGAATGAAGCTAAAAATGGAGAAGAAAGAAGGAATTGGAGAAAAGAAAAGAAAATGAGAAATGAGAAATGCGAATCCTGTGAAGCGAAGATGAAAATGAAGAACAGCAGCAGTGGAATGAAGAAAGAAGATAATTGTGAACTCGGAACGAAACCGGAGATGACGATGTCGGGAAGCGTAGAATGGAAGTAGGTCAAGAGATAAAGGTCACAGGACAGGTCGCTCTCCTCGTTCCTATCACACAAGCGATAGGAACGAGGAGAGGACTCTATAGGACAAAATAGGACAAAGACATGAAACAACAGAATGAGCAGAAGAATACGAAGGAGAAAGTGAAGGAAGAGAGGAAGAGGAAGAGGAAGAGGAAGAGGAAGAGGAGGAGGAGTGGGAGGAGGAAGAGGAGGAGGAGAAGGAGGATGAGGAGGAAGAGGAGGCCATTCTCACCCCAACCATTCTAATTCCGGATGATGAGAAGGAGAAAGAGGAGGAGGCGGAGGAAGAGGAGGAGAAGAGGAAGAGGAGGAGGAGGAGGAGGAATAGGAATAGGAGGAGCAGGAGGAGAAGGAAGAGAAGGAGGAGGAGGGGGAGAAGGATTCCGATCATTCTCACCTCAACCATTCTCATTCTAAGAAGGAGGAGGACGAGGAGAAGGAGGAGAAGGAAGGGAAGAATGCGGATGACCAGACGGTGTTGGCAAGAAACTAGCAAAGCGGCTCAACGATGCATGTGGCTATTTAGACTACGGCCTCCTCCAGCCCGACAGAGACTGTCATCAACGACGGCTTCAGTTCCTATCCGCTCCGAGCGTGACCAGAATGACATCTGCGAGGATCCTGGCGAATGACGCCAATTGCGGGCGACGACCTTAGTACAGAATATATTGCTAAACGAACACGCGCCGACCTCTTCGCTTTCTCTACACATCCTTTGTATGCGATTACATCTTATGAGGACGGCGACCTACATGACTGTGTGTATACATGATATGATTCACATGTGTAGTTACTTACAGAAACGTCTCTATTATATTATAGTGTCTGTTGCATGCTGAAACGAGACGCTAGTCTGCACACCTTGAGAGGCGCTTTATAGATGCCCATTTATGTACCCATACGTGCATACCTACTAACAAACATAAGTACCTATAGCCGTATGTAGATCTATACATATAATATATATATAGATCTGTATATATGCATATATATATATATATGCGTAAACACATGCGTGTTTAAGCATGCATGTGTGTAAACGGAAGTGGTGGAAACGCATGAATTTTAACCCTTCCTATTATGAATAACAATGTACACGCGTGTATATGCAATTATACATAGATACTTGCTTATGCAGTTGCATGCATATATATATATATATACAGACACATGCACATACGTGCAGATATAGGCTACATACATGCGTACATGCATAGGCCTATGCATGCGTACACACATTCATACACGGATGTATACATTTCTGAGATTCCCTAGAAGGGTATCTGAATGTCACACATTCAACGAGGCCCTCATTTTCGTCTGCATGGCTCATAGCCTGAATATTTTCTCTGCTTATCAGCCGCAATGATAGAGGAGGTTCTTTAAGTTAAGCCATGCAGCTGGCTTTCACTACGCATGCAATCCTTTCCTCCTCTCTATTCCTCTGGGAAGACAGAATGGATCTGATGAAGTGACCGGCGACGTCTTTTCTTATATTATACAACCTTGCAGTTTCGTTGTATATATAAGGCGTTGCGTTGCTCTGCATCTTCTGCAGATTTGCATAAAGTTCATTGGCACACAATCACAGGCTGGCATGTATATGATGTCATTACATGGAATTTACCAGGAAACGTTTTCCGCTGGCAGTGAACGCCTGGGAACGCCAGACGGAGAGAATGAGGGCCGCGGGCGCCTAGAGAGACCCTGTGACGGGCCTCTGCCAGTGGGCCTCTACCGGCGGCCCATATACATAGCAGGGTCCCTTTGTCGGCGGCATACGTAGAGGCCTTGCCGTGGGGCTCCTTGTGGGTGGCCTATATAGGAACCCTGTCCTGTGATGGGTTTTTAACTCCGCCACTGGTTGTTGTCTGCCAGTGCCAGTCGCAAGCATGGATAAAGGAGGAGGGCGACACTAATCATCTTTGATATGGCAGTGTCGTTAAACATGCAACAAGAGAGAGAGAGAGAGCGAGAGAGAGAGAGAGAGAGAGAGAGAGAGAGAGAGAGAGAGAGAGAGAGAGAGAGAGAGAGAGAGAGAGAGTGAGAGAGAGAGAGAGAGTGAGTGAGTGAGAGAGAAAGAGAGAGAGAGAGAGAGAGAGAGAGAGAGAGAGAGAGAGAGAGAGAGAGAGAGAGAGAAGAGAGAGAGATGGGGCTTTTCAGCAACCTATAATTATAACAAATTAATTATTATAAGGATGGAAGACCCTGAATGTCACCAACAAACTGGTCTATTGAAGTTGCCGAATGAAGCTGACTGCTGCTTAAATCCTACGCATTCAACAACAACATGTGTATGTCTACACCCGTAAAACAACGCAAACGCGTGTGCACATTATAGAAGAACCCAAAATAGAAAAGCATAGGCCTATTATATAGAATACATATTCCACAATCTATATGACTGTGTTCGTCGACTCTGCCATAGCAGGTCTGATTTAAGAAATTTTTAGAAGTGCACAACTCTTTTCCTTTCCCATTATCCATGGTAAATTACTTCCAATTGGAGGACAATGACCTTTTCGCTAGTTTTAACTGTACAGAAGTGCTTCTACAACTGCACATTTTGTGTACAGCTGCACGTTAAAAAAGCCCTGTGCCATAGTTGGATATACTGTATATATAATATATAATTATATAAAAATATGAAAAATATGCGGACCTTAAACCTAACAATGGCCAGCTTCCGATAAAAGTACAGAGCCCAACCCACAGGAATAATTATATATATATATATACATGTATATATATACATAAATAATTAAATATATATATATGCGCACAGGTGTGTGATCATGGATAGATAAATCCTACATAATATAATGCACATTTTATATGCACATAAGTCATTTTTGGTTGTCGGAAGGAACTTTTTCAAATCTCATTTGCAAAAAGCCATCCAGAGTCTTTCTCTTTATTGTATATACGAGCATTACAAGAGTGGATGCCGTCAATGCGACTCCGATTTAACTGAGTCAAAACGAAATATGAATATATCAATGGATTAGAACTAAGCTTACAGACAATTGCTGTCTCAAAATGATGAAAAGGCGCGCCTGTCATCATTTCCCGATTGAGTCT
The DNA here is from genome assembly GCA_949752735.1 of Lumbricus terrestris. NCBI lineage: Eukaryota > Metazoa > Annelida > Clitellata > Crassiclitellata > Lumbricidae > Lumbricus > Lumbricus terrestris. Next base: position 43,250,044 of record OX457044.1, on the reverse strand, counting down.
AGCAACCCATCTTCCGAAACTTCGAAGCGTTCACCGATGTGATTAAGTGAATTCAGGTCGCAGGTCACGTGGTCTAGCTAACTGGTCTCAAAGTGGGACTCCCCCTACTACTTGCACGTCATACCAGTTTCATCAGATTCGATGGTTTAACGTTGCTACAATTTTGCTCCATTTCTATTTCTTAATGAACATATAGAGTATAGACTATTGCAATTCGATCTTGGTGGGCTTGTTTAACTTCAGGCTGCATCAGCTACAGTCCGTTCTGAGCTGTTCGCTCGGTTAGTTGTCAGTCTACAAATTCCTCTCATTTTATCTCAACACATATTAAAGATACTCCCAAATAGATATCGATGACAGAATCAACTTCAAGACCCCGCTCTTGCTTTGGTCGGGCTCCGCTGGTCGGCTCTGTTCCACCAGAGCTGTTTAAGTCGGTTTCAGCTAAATAAGATCGCCGATCGCAACGTTCTACAGCCCGCGGAGATCTTCTGGTGCTTCGCTGTCGACAGCATAGTGCGCTCTCGTACACTTGACCCAACCCTCTGGAACAGCTGCCCTTTTAAACTCTGCTCATTGTACTTTTTTTTGGCTAGGCTACGACTCGCCTGTTCCGGGTCAATTTCACAGGGCTTTTCATGGGAGCTCCTAAATAATTGTCCTTTGTAAAGTCCAGATATATAGACAAACAAATTCGGTGTCAGATCAGCAGCTCATGCGTCTCCGCTACTTTCCATTAATCAAATCATTCAACCGGAACCTTAATCATCCCATACAACTTTGGCGTATAATATATGATTGAAACATTTCATTGACTACATGAGCGCATTTTCCAGTGCATTCGACATTGCTTGCAGACAAGACGAATTCTCTCATGTATGCGATCGATCCTTGAAGCAATGCAAAAGCTTTGCTTTAAACTGTCTGACAAGTTCCAACGAGAGAAGATCGTTCTTGATGCACTTAGCGGGTGTCACGAATAAAAGTCTCGACTGCTGGTTGTGATGGTCTACAGGGAGACATCCACCGGTGTCCGTATACATAGCCATCAGGTCGAGCCACAGAGCCACATCTTCAGCGGGACAATTGTCATGGCTTGACGACAACATCAGCAACAACACTCCTATAGATATACACGGAGACCCAATCTCGTTATACGCAACTTTACGATCTCTTGCATGGAATACATGTCCTCCGTTGAATATGCTATAGCCTACGTGTTGTTTTGGTCAACATCTATTGTCTGTTTGTATACGGGTACCTTAAAGTCGGACCACTTCTGTAATCGCAAACTTCAAACGTAGGCCTACTCAGCGCCACGAAAAATCTAAGCGCTGCAGGGCAGCAACTTAGCTGCGATCGCTGCGTGAAGTCAGTGAGGTAATCACAAAAATAATTATAATAGATACAGTGGCGGCGCTAGAGGGGGTTGGGGGCTAAGCCCCCACCCCTACAAGAGACTGAGCCCCCCCCCCTAAAAAAAGGTCGTCAGAAATTTTTGCGGCGAAAATGGAAAATTTTCATAAGATTTCGGTTGATGACTAAAAAAAGGTCCTCAGAAATTTTGGCGACGAAATTGTTACATTTTCGCCGCGAGGCTTCAGCCCCCCCGAAACTGAAATCCTGGCGCCGCCACTGAATTGATATATATATATATTATATATTGATCAATTCCATATAATTACAATATGCTATCATAAT